>OY728135.1:546780108-548030108 GCA_963277665.1 Viscum album
AATGTAGATGATTTATGAACCAATTGTTTATGTTTTCCAGTTTCTAAAGTCACTACAACTATATGGTCCTTTCATGGATTTTTAATATGTTGTAATAAGTGTGCTTCAATTTTGAAGTAATAACAATATATGTAATGTATGGGTCGTTATAGTTGGTATCAGAGGAAAGGTATAGTCAACCATTAGAAACTAGGATGTGAAAGCCTTAGTATGAACCCTAATGATATGTCTAAGAATATAACACAATATTAGTGTTTTAGAAATGGCCATGAATAACCTATGATAAGATATTAAGTGTGAAATTTTATTCTTGATTATGTGGTTTTCCTATTATTATTAGTGTTTATCACACTATGATTATTGGATTTAGTGAATGGCTGGAATGCAAATGAAACTTGTTAATGCTGAATGCGACAGGCAATGGAATGATCGTCTTCCTGAGAAACCAAACATTATGGGAGCTGGAATGAAAAATCATGTAACCATGCTCAGAGAACTTTCTAAATCTATGAATCATATATGACTTCCAAACGATCAAAAGAAGGATAAACATTCTGTTGAATCATTCATGAGGCAGCGTCCACCCTCATTCAAAGGGTCTACTGATCCATTAGTTGATGAACAATAGATCAGTACTACTGGAAAGATATTTTCAGTTCATCAATGTTCTGAACATGATAATGTCATCTTAACAGTATATCTTTTGGAAGGTGAAGATGATCAATGGTGGAATCTTATTAAGAATACGAGGAAAAGGGATGAAATTGAGTCCATAGAATGGGACATGTTCAAGAACTTATTTTTCAATAAGTACTTCCCTCGTATTCTTCAAAAAAATATGGAGAAAGATTTTCTTGAACTAAAGAAAAAGGACGATGAATCGTTTGGTACCTATGAAGCAAATTTTACAAGACTTGCAGGGTACACTTCTAGGATTATTATCCAACCTGATAGTAAGATCGATCGATTTTTAATGGCGTAAAACCAACTCTTTTAAGGGCGTTACCCATAAGGGACTTCAATAGCCACATGGAAATCGTTTAATGTGATCTCAAGGATGGTATGGAGATTTGAGTAACCAATCATTCATATGTGTTTGATAAGAAGAGGAAAATGGAATTCAAAGAAAAATCAAAAGAGCACACGGAAAAGAAGATGATTCGTCCCTTATGAACAAAGTGGGGAAAGAAACATTGAGGGAGTTGTCTTAAAGGGACAAGTAACTATTTCAAATGTGGAAATTAAGGTCATCAGGAATTTGAATGCCGCAATGATGGGAAGAAGATGTATAGTGATGCGAACAAAGAAAAGCCTACACAGAGTTCACATCCTACACTTCAATGTTACAAGTGCAAGGAAATGGGGCATTATGCTAATCAATGCCCTAATCTAAGTGTTGTTGATGATGATCGACGTCAACAAACACTTAAGGCTAAAGACAAAGGAAAGTCACATTCTATTTCTATAGACGATGTGGAGTATGATAACGATGTGGTGAAAGGTACACTTATCATCGACTCTATGGTAGAAAATGTTTTATTTGTTTCTAGATCCACCCACTCATTTATTTTTGAAGAATTTTCTAAGGGTATCACCGTATTACCTCAACAATTAGATGTTGAGTTAGCTGTGACAACCCCTAATGGCACAATAATCGTATCAAATGTTTATAATTCTTTTCCGATTGAAGTTTGTGGGAAAGTGATTCCTGAAAATCTTGTGATCCCTCCTATAGTGGAATTTGATGTGTTTATTGGAATGAATTGGCTTTATTTATATGGAGATCATAACAATTTCCAAATAAGGGATGTCACATTTCATATTCCCGATCAATCTATGATCGTCTATCGATGCAAGGATGAACATAACCTTCCAGTGGAAATTTCATCCATCTTATGGGTCTTGATTCCACTAAATGAAGGTTATTTATCTCAAATGGTTGGAGAGAAACTCATGATTAAGTGTATGCACATTTTATGGGAGTTTGATGATGTCTTTATGGAGGAATTTATAGGTCTTCCACCAAATCGTGAAGTTTAGTTTTCAATAGAACTCATACCTGGTGCTATGCCCATTTCAAAGACACCTTATTGAATGGAACCAATTGAGTTGCAAGAATGAAAGAAGCTAATCCAAGAGAATCCTGATAAGGGATTCATACGCCCTAGTGCATCACCTTTGGGAGAACCTATTCTTTTTGTTAAGAAGAAAGATGGATCAACGAGACTCTTTATTGATTATAGAGAACTTAGCAAGATCAATATCAAGAAAAAATATCCTCTCTCACGCATTGATGACTTATTTGACCAACAATGCAGAGCTCAATACTTTTCCAAGATTGATCTTCGTTTAGGGTATCATCAATTAAGGGTCAAAAGGGAGTATATACTAAATATAGCTTTCTGTACAAGGTATGTACAATATGAATTTATAGTGATGCCATTTGGTCTTACTAATTCCCCTGAAATCTTCAAGGATCTGATGAATAGAGTCTTTAGAGAATATCTTGATCAGTTTGTGGTAGTCTTTATAGATGATATTATTGTCTATTAAAAGTGCAAGGAAGAACATGAAGATCACTTGAGAATTTTATTGATGACCCTGAGAAAGGATAAGCTTTATGAAAAATTTACCAAGTGTGAATTTTGGCATTAAAAAGTTGCATTTTTGGGTCACATAATCACAAAATAGGGGATATCTGTGGATCCGGCAAAAACAGAGGTTATCAAAAGATGGTCAAGACCAACAATAGTAACTGAGTTACGAAGTTTTCTTGGCTTGGATGGATATTACTGAGTTTTTGTGAAATATTTTTCATGATTATCTAATCCACACAACAGGTTGACTTGAAAAGGAGTTATGTTCGTTTGGACAGAGGAGTGTGAATAGAATTTCAAGGAGTTAAAAAGAAGGTTATCTAGTGCACCTGTGCTCACACTGCCTTATAGTGTAAAAAGGTTTGTGATATATAGTGATTCATCCAAGAAGGTATTGGGGTGTGTTATCATGCAAATTGATATGGTGATAGCTTACGACTCACAACAGTTGAAAATCCATGAGCAAAATTACCCAACTCATGATTTGGAGTTAGCTGCGGTAATCTTTGAATTAAAGATTTAGATGCATTATCTTTTTGGTGAAAGGTGTGATATTTGTACTGATCATAAATGTTTAATGTATATTTTTACACAAAAGGAGCTGAATATGTTCCAAAGAAGATGGTTGGATCTGATTAAGGATTACATCTGCTCAATTCATTACCACCCTGGGAAAGAAAACAAGGTGGCAGACACATTAAGTAGACAAGACCATGCTAGCTTATCCATGATGTGGATCACAAAAGTTCCAATATTTATGGATTTACAAAGGATGGATCTTGGGATTATAATGGAACGGAAAAAAACTTATCTTTCTCAAATGAATGTTCAACCATCTATACATATGAAGATTAAAGAAGCACAGAAAAAAGATGAAGAGTTACAAACAAAGGTGAGAAATGTTCCTGAATTAAACCATGATTGTGATGAAATAATAAGGTTCTGGAATCGGGTTTGTGTTCCTCCCATCCCAGAGTTAAATATGGAGCTACTAGATGAGGCTCATAGTTCTTCATTCTATATTCATCATGAAAGCATGAAGATGTATAGGGACCTGAAAGAGTACTTCTTGTGGGATGGCATGAAACGATATGTTGCTGAATATGTCTATCGATTCATGGTTTCTCAGTATGTTAAAGCTGGGAGACATAAGTCTAAGGGGATGTTACAACCATTACCTATACCAGAGTGGAAATGGGAAAACATAACTATTGACATTGTCACTGGACTTCCTAAAACATCTAAAGGAAATAATGCTATCTGGGTTATAGTAGACCATCTTAAAAAGTCAGCACACTTCATTGCTATTAGAGAAGATTTCTCTCTTGATCATCTTTCCAGGATATATGTTAAAGTAGTGGTAAGATTTCATGGAATACCACTTTCCATTATATTTGATCAAGATATGAGGTTTACCTCAATGTTTTGGCAACGTCTTCAGCATAGTCTGGATACAGAGTTGAGTTTCAGCACTGCTTATCATCCTCAGACAGACAGTTAGTCTGAGAGAACAATTCAAACTCTAAAAGATATGTTAAGAGCTTGCTCTATGGATTTAAAAGGTGGATTGGATCAACACCTAACTTTGGTGGAATTTTCTTACAATAATATCATTCACTCTAGTATTCAAATGGCTCTTTATGAAGCTCTCTATGGAAATAAATGTTGAACTCCAACTTGTTTAGATGATGTTGGGGAATGAAAGCTATTACGACTTGATCTTGTTGATGAGATGGTAGAAAAGGTCTGACCTATTCAACAACACATAAGAGAAACTCCGAGTTGACAAAAAGGTTATGCTGACAACCAAAGAAAAGAACTGGAGTTTGAAGTGGGTGATAAAGTGTTCTTACAAATATATCCTTGGAAGAGAGTAATGATATTTGGAATGAAAAAAAGTTGAGCCCTAGGTATATTGGTCCTTTTGAAATACTGGACCGTGTTGGGAAGGTAGCTTACCGATTGGAGCTTCCACCGAATCTCTCTCAAGTTTATGATGTTTTCAATGTATGTATACTAAGAAAGTACATACCTGATCCTTCACGTGTACTCAACTCAGAATTTCTACCGCTGGAGCAAGATCTTTCTTATGAAGAACAAACGATCGAGATTCGGGATCATAGCGAAAAAGTCCTACGGAACAAGACCACTCACTTGGTGAAAGTTTTATGGAGGAACCAACAATTATAAGAATCTACATGGGAACATGATGATATGATGAGGGATAGGTATCCTCATCTATTTTTTACAATGTGACGAATTTCGAGGGTGAAATTCATTTTAAGCGGGGTAGAATGTAACACCCGAGATTTTATGAGAAATTTTTTGTTTATTATTTCTATAATTTTATATAAAGGAATCTTTCAATACACAGAACACTATATTGGCTTGCGTTACACACATGAGAATCCTTCCTCGATAGCTTGTATTGTACGCAATACCGAGTTTCACTAAACAATGATATATTATAAAAATATTAAATAAAATAGCCGTTATGAATAGTAATACCCACTTTTTGAAATTTTATCAATTTTATCATTCAAACTTGAATTCATTTTTGGATTCGGAATATTGAAATTAGCATGGGGTGAAATTTTGGTATTTTTCTGAAAACATTCAATTTTTGATGAATAGTGAAAACACTGGGTTACTATTTAAGAACGAACTTTTTATTTAAATAATTATTTATATTATTTGAATTTATTTTAGGTCAATATTGATACATAATACCTATATAAGTTTAAATCAATTCATTAGAGTCATTTTATAATAATTTTAGATATATAAAGATTTTATTGAACTTTTCACCGTCTTTTTTCCACCTCCTAAGAGAGTTTGAAAATTTACATAAAACAGAATTTTACCGCTTATGTGAGTGGAATTTAAAAAATCCAAGAGAATTGGTTAATATCAAGAAGTAAAATGTGTTTCAATAAGATAAAAATAATTTCCGGTGAATAGTATCTTTTTTACTTTTATTTATCACGGTTAAAAGTAAATAGGGTAATTAAGGGTAAAAATATTATTATTATTACCCTAACACATGTACTAATTCTACTGGATAAGTTTAATTCGACCAAAAACAACATTATGAATAAAATATGACCATTTAGGTCCACTTGGTTTAGATTAAGACATTTATTATTATTTTATTTAAATAATAGTTACAATATTTAAAATCAATGTTTAATAACTAAAACATTTTTAATATATGTTTATAAATAAGATAAATTAGACTATAAATATTCATTATGATGATAGAAATATTACCTACAAAATGGTATCTTATTTATAATTTTTATACTTTAAATAATTTAATTTATTTATGACACAATGATGATGAAGTAATTACATTATTAATGAAATATTAACATAATTGATGTTATAAATACCCCAATAAATGTAATTTGAGACTATTTGTAAATTAAAACATTTTTTAGGTTAATATAACATTTTATAATTGATTCAATTATCTTTTGTCGAACTAATCATGATGTTATGATTTTCACAAAAATAAATTACCAAATAGTGTCAAAATTGACATAAAATTGTTTTTTAAAAACATATTATAATATTAATTGATATTTTATTCCTAAAAACTAAGGTTCTTCCAAATTACTTAGGTAAGGTTATATATATTAATAATTAACCACTTGGGGTTCGTTTGGCTTGTTATAGTAAGTTTAATAACCATATAGTTTATGAAAACAAGAAGACACAGTAAAAGTAAAATTATTTACCTTAAAGTTAAATCTAAATGATAAGGTTAAAATAGTAACCAAAACATGTCTAAAATCTATTGTTTGATATTATTTAGACCCATACCCACCTTAGCATTGATATAAATCAATTTTGAGCTATTAAAAACCGAATATGACTTTATAATAAAATAATATTTTAATTTCTTCCTAAGGTGCCCCTCTCCTCCCTTATAGAAGGGCCACTCCTCCCTCTCCTCCTCACACCACTTTGAGCCTTCATGCTCAGCCAACCCATGAAAATTTCACTTCTACACTTCCCTATTAATATTCTAGAGGTCCTGGTCTTCTTCAAAGACCAACATTAATGACTTATGAGAAGGTTTCAAAGAAGGATGTCGAAGAAGAGGTAATATCTGTTACCGATTCTTTAAATTTTATTTCTTATTCTACTTCCTCTTCATTAGTTGTTTCATTATGAAGTAATAACATCAGTATAACTCATATACTTATATGTTATTATAAATATAAAACAACCCTATTTCACCTTCTATCCATCCTACGGAATGCGTACGTAAGGAATATCGTCTGTACGTTGTGGTGTAATCTGTTTTCCACCACCACCTTACTTGGATGGGTATAATGTTGTAAAGAATAACTATATATGATTATTGTAAAGTGATATTGATTCTAAAATGTTATTCATACACTTCAATACAATTCCACGATCATGGGAATGATATCATCGCTCGTGCGTACGTACGGCCTACCGTCTCAACGATGTGATGCGACTCGTTCTATATGATCTTAATTGAATAATGATTGTATAAATACATTTAGTGAATAAATATGATATATATTATACTACTACCATTCTATAAATGATGTATCTATAACCTAAAAAGAGGAATAATAATTTATTCGACAAAACATGCATAAGAACATAATGCAATAAACACTTGAATAACAATTAGCAATGAAATATTACTAATTAGAAGATATGAATATGACCATATATGATATCATAACAATGAATATGATTCATTAATAAGCCAATGACATTATTTAAATCATTATACAGGATGTTTGGATACATTTGAAGAAAATTGGACCTAAGGTAAGGGAAAATCTCGCAATTTCATTTTTATCCGAGATTTTTTATACTTCAGAATTTACTAGGGAATATTTATCATCCACATCCATGTTTACTCAATATGTAATATTATTTATATCCCCCTAAAATTTCTTAAATCAAATTTTACCCATTGGTGAGTTTTTAGTAAATTAAATGAAAGGAATCTTTTTTCATTTTTAGTACGAGATAATTTTTGACTTTTCTGGCCAAAGTACGAGAAGAATGTTTTTTTAACTTATACGGCATGAATGGATTATTATGATTTTGTAGAAAATTATTTACATGAAGCTTCTATTACAAGTTTTCAAGTTTAATTTTAATCAAATTCTTCTAGTTTAAAATTGTATGACATGTTAAGAAAGGAAAAATGTTTTTGAAGTAGAAATGATATTTTCCTCGAGAATGGAGTTCAAGTGTTTTATCAAAATTATTTTCCATCTAAAATAATATAGGGTTATGTTTGTATCCCTATTATTACATTTATTTGATTATGTTATGATGGAATTAATTTAATGATGTCCTTTTATCTTATATGTATTAGGTTATGATGGAATGATGTTTAAGACTATCATATTTATTTAATGGGCTATTCTATGATTTAAGACATTATGGAACACACAAGAATGGTTTCATTATGAGATGGGTGGGACCTATGTCTCCCTAAAATTCCATGGGTAAATATTTATATCTCATGAGATAGACATGGATGGAATGGTAGGGTAATCTGGTTCAGTGATACATGAATGAAATGGGGAGTGAACTCAGTTCAGAAATTGACTTTGTCCGCTAGGATTGTCTTGGCAATGAGTGTTGACTACTAAGAAATTATTCTCTATGATTATGTATGTATGCCACAAACATTCATGTTATGATTATTGGGATTTAAATTTCACTACCATGATTTATCCCATGTTATGATATTATGATCTCTTTTGCAGGCTATGATTTTCAAAATTTTATGTTCTTATGAATACGATATGATTGATATTTCTTTTGTTTACGCTTACTGAGCATTTGGGCTCACCCTTTTGTATTTTTTCTTTTTCCCAGGTCAGGAAGAAGGGTATTAAGTAATATATTCCAAAAGGGACTCTAGATATGATAAAATAAAAGGGAGACATTATAGATGATTTATGACCCAGTTTTTTATGTTTCCCAGTTTCTAAAGACACTATAACTATACGGTCCATTCATGGTTTTTTTATATGTTGTAATAAGTGTGCATAAATTTTTATGTAATAACAATGTATGTAATTTATGGGTAATTACATAACAAGTTCCAACCTACTATTTTGGATGGATCCTTGAACATATCATAAAAATATGAGAGTGACATAGAGTGGGAAAAAATTTCCCTAATGGGAATTGGGATCATGATCTATATTCCTATATACTAATGTTTACTAATGCATCTCTATTAATGTACCTAAAAAATAATTTATAATTAAGATATTAATTGATTTAAAATGATAGTAGGATGGTCAAAAACCTAACAGAGAACAACCAAAATGAAATCATCATCCCTTAACAGTAAAAAAGGGTGAGAAACAATAATTCATCATGAGTTGTGTTTTCCTTATGAAAATTACCTTAATAAATTAAACACAAATGAATTAAACCAACATATATAAATCTATATACTTAGCTATGTAAATGTGAGAAATATGAAGAAGTGAGATCAATTTATCATAACATGAAAAAAATGAGTCCTCAAAAATTAGACTATCAATATGTTACATGAAATGAACAAAATAGAAAATCCTTAATAAACAGAACATGGGATCAAAATAAATGATCATATTGTATAATGAAAAAATTATAGATCATACAATAGGGACATATAAATTTAAATGTGAAATAAATAGTTCAAAAAACGAACCATTCAATAAAAATTTGGAATCCAAAGAAATATAACTATAATCCATGGAGAATAACATTATAATTTGGCCTGACCGAAAAAATATTTCTTGATATAAAATAATTGAACACACATATGCATCGAAAATAGTTGACAATATCAAGGATATCAACCAAGAAATTTATATGATAATGGAATAGGATATCCAACTATCCAATATCTAGTTGGTATCGCGTAACCACACAAATCCCATTTTATAGGGGACAATGTCTAAGAACAATTTTCTTATAAATAGTGAATATGAAATAACAACCTATGTCTCAATCTAAACTCATGAGATATAATTAATTTCATGATGCATTGGAAATATATGTAGTTCTTTTATAATGATATATGATGAAATGATATACATATTTGGTCAATAATAATCAATAAAAATACATCACAATATTATACTACATAAATAGAGTGAAATAAATACAAACACTAATATAGGGAAACTCAACCACAGAATGAATGATCCTACCTAGTTAAATAACATTCCACTTAAATAACCAATAATAATTAATTCAAACAAAATAAATCAGAGAGGTACATAATCATAAAAATATATTTTCCATTCCTATTTAAAGGTTTGATTATCATTAATAATAAACATCTACATGAAGAATGATGTATTTTATACCAAAAATGTAATATAATTTGAATAAATGATATCATTATAAAAGAATTCTATAATGAATGTCAATGATCTGACACAATGATATTTTAAAATAGGAATAATGTACTCAATAACGTATATGAAACAAAATATTGTGATTAGAATAAAATTTAATACCATGAGAAATTGTGATATATTTCCACTTAAATAAATTCAATATCATTGATTTCATTCAATGTACAGAACTCT
Organism: Viscum album; assembly: GCA_963277665.1. NCBI lineage: Eukaryota > Viridiplantae > Streptophyta > Magnoliopsida > Santalales > Viscaceae > Viscum > Viscum album. The sequence continues at coordinate 546,790,307 of OY728135.1, forward strand.
TGGTTTGAATGAAACATGAACCTATATAAAAATATAATTATTTAAACATGATCATTATAACCTTGTCGTTATGTAGGTGGAGAGGAATATTAAAAACTAAATTAATTAATTTCTATGTTTTATAAATGTATGAAATAAATATAATGGATATATTTAATTAAAAATAAAATTAATAATAATTTTACAGAAAAATAAATGATCAAAAAACATTATTTTTCAATGTGTCACTTTTATGGAACATTGTGAAAATAATTTAAAATTATTTTTTTACAATTTAATTAAATAATGCAAAAAAATTAAATCCTCATGGAAAAATTCTATTAGGATGAATTTTTTATAATTTTTGGAATATTGTATTGATTATTAATAAAAAAATAATATATTAATTGAAAAATTCAATTACATTTAATTTTTTTAAAAAATAATATTATATTAATAATTGTAATTAAATTAATATTATTTATAATATATTATACCTTAATAAAAACTTTTCCTAGGACTGAATTTTTTATTTAATTATAAAACTAAAATAATTCAAAAATATTGTTAGTTTTTATTTGAAAAACAGATTTTTATGACGCGCCAGTGAGTAATTTCTAAATTTCACTTTGTCTATTCTAAGAATTGAATTTGTAAAAATAGATTAAATATTTTTTATCAGAATAATTTATATTATATAATAAAAAAATAATTTTTTACCACAAATATTAATAAAAATTGAAAATATTATTTACCATGGATAAGGTAAAATGGGGTTACTGGGTTTAAAGTAAGAAGATAGGGGTTAAAAATGATTTAAAACATTACGAACAAAACTTTTATGACCATATTGAAACCATTAACACCTATAATGTTAAATAGTTACTCATTTTTAAGGCATCTGGTTTGATAAAAACATTTGTATCACTTTTACTATCAAAAAATACCTTCTGTGTCCTCTCCCAGACTTATAGAATGTCACCACCTCTAATATTAAATTCACACTTATAAAACCCATATTATAAAAAAATAACTAATTAAATTTCTTCATTACTAATACCTCAATATCATTTAGGTGTTTTTATCATAAATATAATCATTGATGTATGTAGGTATTAAACTAAAAGTGTTCTTTTAATTAGTGGTAAAATTATTAATGTTTGTATTTTTTTTCCTCTTCCACCACAATAAAATTTTATTCAATTTTTATTAAATAAAAAGTAAATAATATATCATATACTGAGATGTAAATTTTAAAATTTTACAAAATATATTTGACACAAATTCCATCAAATTGAAAATATAAATATTGATATTACGTACAACAGACAATCAGCTAGTGAATATATATAATCAATTTTCCATCGCCACATTTAAAGTCCTGATATAATGATTCACATAAAATATTTATATGTTAATAATAAAAATATTATATTTACCAAATTATTTTTTCACTAATACCTTCTTTCATTACTCCTTATGTGGTCATATGAAAATGTCACTCATGTAAATGGTGGACTACCACCTTGAGAAGTGATGTGATTCGTTTTTCATTTATTATTAAATTGAAGATAGTAATGATATTTTTTTATGAAATATATGATATATTAATGACTTAACAATATTTATATAAATATAATATCACATATAAATTTATAAATCCATGTCCATTGTAAAATAATAAAATATCATATGCCTAAATGTGGACTAATTCCTCTACATAGCAAAGTGCAATGGTTTTCATTTAATTACAATATTGATGGTAATAAGAGTAGGTTCTAGGAAAAGTGGAAGCGTGTAATGGGAGATTCCCAACATGTATTTTTTTAATGATCAATGATGAATCCACGATCTTAATGTTCATAAATGTAGTTAGCTATAAAATCAGAACAACAATATCATATAAGAGTAATAATATTGTAACTAGAATGATGATCATCACATATTATTTATAAATAATTTTAATAAATAAAGAATTTAAAATTTTGAAATTATATCATCATTAATGAATTTTTCCAAATATATGTTCTCCATTTTCATTGTATTGTTAAAATCATGTGTTGATAAACTCTAGGGGGATGCACATGTGTTCCTCAAATCTCAAGGCATTTCTATTGGAATCCCTTGGTTTTAGAACGACTGATGAAAGCACTTTCATTATCCACCATAGATTCCCTCATGAAACTATTCTAATGTATTCTCATAGATCTCTTTTAACATGATAGTGGGTGGTAGAGGAAGATCACTATGTGTTCTTGGGGGTGGGGGGGGGGGTTCTTAGAGAAGTGATATCTTGAGGCTTGTTAGTTCTTCCCAAATACATTGTCTATAAAAACAACAAATGAATTGAATCATTGAGAAAATAATATATATGGGTTTATATATTTCTAGGCATGAAATGAAAAAATATATTAAGTTCCAATAATTATTAATTTAATCCATATATAACGCCAAGTCAATTATTATTCTTCTTATTATAATTTATTCACCTTCACATAACTTGAGAATTTTATTAAATATTATTTAATTAAATAATATTCAATATTTATTATTTCTTTCTAGACGTAAACAATCGGTCATCCATTTATCCATATCTATCAGGCCTTAAAAAATGACTGAGAATTTATTAAATAAATATCACTACATTATTCTCCAATAAATACTTATTTATTATATTCACCAAATAAAAAATAAATAATTATTAAATTTTCATCTCCCATTATATTGTCTATAATAACTGGTGATAGAATATGTGTGATCATGGATACAATAATAATTATTAATCCAATTATGAGAATAATATTTATTAAATTTTTTTAATTATAAATAACAATATATTATTTAACTGATATTATAGATACAGTTTTTTTGGGATGCTACACGACTCTTTCTCATTTTCCTTTTGTGAAGCTACAAAAAATTAATGGTTCGAGTCTAGAAATTTATTATGAAACCCATTAAGAAAGATGTTAATGTTGTAATTATGTGTATCCTCATACACAATATTATTATGTATTATAATAATAAAATCACTACATATCAAATCATGTAGGTTTCATCATGGTGTCCTCAACCTATGTGCTCAATGTCTCTTTCTTAGAATTCCAAGAAATTGAACATTCTTATATAACACCATATCCATGGATTGATTTAGTGTAACGTCCCCAACCTGGATGCCACTAAACTGGTGCTCCGATCAGGGATATTACATGACCTTAAGAGTTCGTCTTTGTATGCCAAAGATTTCTGACTTACATCGGTGGTCTAAATGGTCAATTGGGGAGACTATACCCCTTTTAATTAGAGTAATCCACAACAAAAGATAAAAAATAAGGGATTAATAATCAATAATACAAGATCCATCATAAACTATAATTCCCCTTAACAGGGTATGGCAATGTCTAAAAGTAAATATTCCATTTCATCCAACATTTGTAAAGTGAAAAAAACAAAATGATGACAAAATTCAAATTCCCCAAAATGGTTTTGACCCCATGTACGGGTCTTCCTCTACACACATCCATTCCCACTCAACTCCTTAGAACCAGAAATTTCCCTTCCCCTGACCTGAAAACATGATGTCTACTTTAGTACCTAATGGAAGCCCTAGCAGGGTGTGAGTACAACTCAGTAGTCCACCACCAATGGTGTCAAAAAAATAACCTCTATAATCAATTGTGCTCGAAAATATGAAATAAATAATAAAAGAAATGAAAATATTTAGTTCCTTTAACAAATTTATGTCCATTACAAACATTTATGTCCATTTCCTTATCTTACAATTTCACCCCATTCCACAATACATAACATTTCAAACGCATTCATCATGGGTTCATCAAACAAAACAAGTTTAAATAGCTTAAATTACACAAAAACCTTCATGATGAAATAAATACTATTATCAGATCTCACTAGGACTATCTTTGTAACGTACCCCATATCATTAATCAAAGCCGCATACTGGGTGGATGAAACCGTTCAGGGAATATAGCCTCAGTAATCTTCCTTATCTTGTACATGTGGTGTGGAGATTAGAGCTTTAGTCCAACTCGACTCATGGGCATAGAACAACAAGTCAATACCGCACACTACCAAGCCATATGAACATGCTATATATGAATAACTCACTCGGCTTCATTACCAGACTCACAATCCATTCCATTATTGTCTTTAAACATTTCTACTTTTTAACTCATTTATCCATTCATCATTCTCACGTATCAACCCATTTACAAATTACAGCACTATTCACTATTCATCTATCATATCCATGTTCAACACATATAAACCACTTTCATGTTAACCCAATTTCCCTTTGGTTATTATTAATTCAAGATGCATTACCTAGATTATATTCCAAAAGAATCAAACACATAAAATTGTTAATCATGGTCTCTACATAACCAGAAAATAATATCACTTGTTCTTTACAAATCCCTAGGTCTATAAATTCAACACACCCCATTTTTTCCCTATATTAGTCTCATGACCCACAACACATCCCATGTGGATCATGATGGATTCCATTTAACTTTTAAACAAACTATTTACCTAAATATGCCATGAGTTATCAAAATATACCAATGGACACACATTAAAAAAACCTCATAAGAACAAATCCTCAAACAAAAAATGGGATATACCATGTAGAACACCTACCATGATTCAACAGGTGAACACACTCTTAGTCAATCCTTAACATTCCACTTCAACTAACCCTTGAATCTTTTACATAGATCATGCCTAAGGAGTAGGGGTTTAGGGCTTTGGAAGGAGAGTAGAAGGAGATACAAACCCTAAACTCAAAAGGGAATCAAGGATTGGATTACCCTTACCCAGAGCTGCGATCCACAACCAATGATATCAAAAATGCCTTAGAAATGAGGGATATCGGTCTCTTGGAGATAATTGAATATTTGGTTCGTTCTTTGGGTGAACAGGGGTGAATGGGGAAGAAATACTGAGTTGGGGTTTAAAATCCCAGAGTGGAGAAATTGTAATTTTTTAATAAGAAACTAGGTCACACAGTTTCCCAAACCGTGCTCAACCCATACGGAGGCCATTTTCCAAAATCCCACCTCCTACATGGTTTCTTGGGATGTCCACATGGTTTGCAGTAACCATGCGCAGTCTAAGTGGCCTACCTAGAAAATCATTTTTTCGGCATTTTTTATGTTCTGAACCCTCAAAACACCCTCGAGCCTCCTTAAGGACATGGGTAAGCACTTAATTGTAAAAAATACGGGATAGAAACCAATCATAAATGAAAACATGGCTTTCCATGATCCAGGATCCTACAACCTCCCCACCTAATATTGGATCATCCTCAAGACGAGTTTTGAAGCTTTATTTCTCTTTCAAAGATAAAGTGAATGGGCCACTGAGCCCACATTTCCGATTCCCGCTACCAAGATTATTCATGAACCTTCCCATGCTGCCAATGTACTCAAACCAATGACACAACCAGGACCTGAATGTAACAACCCAAACATTTGTCAATGGAAATCGCTCGAGATCTAATTAAATGTCCCTTTATGTAAAATGTTTATATAAAATTTCAACTTCATTGGTTTATGTTTTTGGATTTTAAAACACCATTAATAATTGTGACCCTTTAAAATATTTTCATTGAACAATGATCACATGATTAGTATATATATAGGTCTTTGCCAAATCCAATTTACTCAGACAAAGAATGTGATGGCCTCATCCCGTAGATGTGCCCCATAAGAAGCCCATTTGTCGGAGCTCAAAAAGGAGGCTGTGTCTTTAGGCTTATCTCTTGACCAATCCAAATACGAGCTAGAATATGTTATGCTTGAGCTTGAATTCCTACGAGAGAATTGGAAGTTGATTAAGATTACCACCTGAGCAATGTAATTTGAGCCACCCCAAGAGTCAGTCACCATCACACACCTTACACTTCGGTATTATGCTGGTGTTATAAGGGCTTATGTAACAAGATATTATCACTATGGTTATGTACCTTATTTTTGTATATAATAATGAATATACATTCATTTCATTATTGTTACCATGTAAATAGTTTTTAAAGACCAAATAGTATTTTTAGTCACTGTTCAACTAAGAAATCCATTTTGCTGAATCAACGGATTTTTGAATTAAATAATATTTTAATAAAATATTATTATTATTATTATTTTATTTTTATAAAATATAAATGATCTTATAATTTTATGAATGCAGTTGTAATTTTTATTAAGGTTTAAAATCCATTTTTAAATATATAATGTGTTTTATGACATCATAATGACCCAATAGTGATGTAATAAAATATTATAAACTTTATTTTCGGCCAATATATCTTTTACCATTAAAATAATATGATTTTTGGTTTTCTAGATTTATTTTACAAAGCATTAGTTGACCCTCTAAGACTTATAAAACATTTTGTCTTTTTAAATTATTTTCCTTGAGTGAGTGACTCACCTCCACATAAGAAACCCTATTATTTTATGATGATCTAGCATTGAACTTATAAAATATTGTTTTTCACTTCTCTTTGGAAAACACTATGGGAAAAAACCATGGGCATGTTTGTGGTATCGATTAGTTTAATGTGAAATGTCTGAAACCTAAATAATAAAGAATTCCTTCTCCTTTCCTATATAAACTCAAAATCTCCCACATCCTCTTCACTCAATGACTTTGGAGTTCGACCAAACCATGAATGCCTCTCTCTAGAACCCCCCTAAGGTTCCCCAATCTCCCAACAAGCCTCTCTCATGCCTCTCTCAAGCCTTTGGGATCGTATTTCCAAGTAACGGTTTTTTCTTCATTTCTCATTTTTGTCCAACATTCGTTAAATTGTTATGCCATTTTTATTTAAATTATAAATGTTGAGGTATGTTTTCACACCACCACCATACTTCCCTCTATATGTTTGAATGTTGCGAGACCCCTTTATCTCTCATCAAAATCCTCCCATTACACCTCTTAATATGCCGATATTTCACAAGGAAATATCTCTCTCGTTATTTACATTAAAAAAATTCTATTGTATAATGAATATAAATTCCATTATATTTGTTGTTACATGTATATATATGATCCCTTAATGTCTATGTCATGTAAATATTATGATACACCACATTCTATCTCATCATCCTTTTTATGAGTTCTCATTTCAAGCGGTTATGCTGTCTAAATTTCACCACGTTTTTCCAAGCCAAAGTCATTGTGTAGTAAATACCATGTCCATTTAACTATCAAGGGTATTCACCATTATTAAAATTTACTTATAGTTTAAATAGTTTCAAGTATGTATTCCATATTCATTTATCGTGGATTAAATTTTTATGTTGAATGATTCAATGTTTTATGATCCATGTGGCACACTTATGCATGAAATGATATGTTTTAGAATGTTGCTCTTTTATAGCGCTCCAATTCATTTGGTAAAGTATAGTATCATGATAAGTCTTGTGAAACGCATGTATACTCATGAAAAGTCAACTGAAAAGATGGTTTACTCGTACTTCATGCACAATGAGGGATTTCTCATGCTCCATGTGCGATGAGCACTGGCTCATACTAATTACATGTTTTGATTATCTTGATTTATCATGCATTTATATTTATGATACTATTGTACTATATTGATATGAATATTGTATCACATTTATTTTATTCTTTATTGTGTTATGTGATTTTTCCCTTATTGGGATTTTTAGATCCCCCTTTTCTTATGCATGTCTTTAGGTTATCCCATTCAATGCTAAGTATGAGGGAATGTAGTGGTCATGTAAAGGATGTTTTCAATAAAGATGTTGTGTGTTTTATGTTCTAAACTATTATGTAATGTACCTAATCCCCAAGTTAACTAGACCTTTCGATCTTCTATGTTGTATCAAGTGATGATTTTATGTAATAAATCATGTTTTAATGTGTAATAAAAAGCAGAGTTGTCATATTTGGTATTATGGGATTGGTTCAGTTATTTTTGGGATAAGGATTAGAAAACCCTAGCAAAGCATTAGAGAGAATAAAAAGTATAATAAAAACATCATTATGTTTTGGTGAGTATTTATTAAGTGGTTTATTAAGAAAATGCATCCCTGTTTGGATACGAGCAGGTAGAGGCGGATCTAGCAGATATGAATCCTAGTGGTAAAACCCGGAAACACTACTTTGAGCGAGACACAAATGGGAACCGGTGAATAACAATGGGACTTGCGGCACTCATTGTTATAACACTCTCATGGGAGATTCTTTGGGAAATTCACATGCATAGAATGAACAATTATGAAGGGACAAAGAAATTCCCTAAGAATATGTGTTATAAAGTAGATCATTGATAACATAGACTGATGTCAATAGATTATAATGTTAAGGAAATAAATGTTATTTATATGTAATCAGTTTTTTCATTGTATTACCCTTTATGTGTTACCCCTAACTTTCATTTTATTCTAGCCGATGGCTGATAATAGGAGGACTTAAGCTAACAATCGATGTGAAGATCAAAGTGATAACTGCACTAATGAGATGCCCAATCCAATGGGAGTGGAAATCACAATCTTTTTCATACTTCTCTATCATATAACTCAACCATTGAATAGAAACATAGGTCACGAGGAATGTTCAACCCCCCCCCCCACGAAAGAATAAGTCGCTATCTAGATCATCATGAGACAAATACCTCATACTTTTAATGGATCATCTGATCCCTCAATCGCTGAACAATGGATCAAGTCCATTGAAAAGATCTTATCCATCCTTCAATGCTAAGAATAAGAAATTGTTCTCCTGGATGCTTGTTTTATGGAGGGTGATGCTGATCAGTGTTGGACGTTGATCAAAAATAAGAGGCCCGAGGAGGTGATCGAGGCGTTAGAATGGAAGGATTTCTGAAATTTGTTTTTCGATAAAAATTATCTGCGCACCCTCTAACATAATAAGTAAAGGGATATCCTTTCCCTCTATGAGAACAGATGATGAATATGTTGGAGCATACGAGGGATAATTCACAAGGTTTTCACGATACACTTCCGACATTGTTTTTACCCCTGAATGCAAGGTTGACTGCTTCTTTGGTGGGTCGAAACCTAGCCTGTGGAAAGTGCTAGAAATACTTGACTTTGACAGCTATGAGGAAATTTCCCGATGATCCCTGATGGTTGAAATGAAGATCCGATAATTCTGTGGGTATCATATGGATAAGAAGCTTAAGGTGGACTTCAATGATGGTATTCAGATGGATAAATCCAATAGTGCTAAGAAGATCCAGCACCCCACTTTCCAAAGGTGCAGAAAGATGCACCCTTGAAATTGCATGAAGGGGTTGAGGAAATGCATTAGGTTTGTAATATAGGGGAAACTAACTATAACTATCAGCACCAAAAACCCACATCTACAATAGAAGAGAGGTACGCTCTGTTGGAACATCAACGCATTGTTCATCGCTACATCTACAAAGAACACATGCATCTTCCAAATCAGTTCCCTAAGCCAAGGGTTATCGAAGGCAACCAACACCCTTCAAGGAAGCAAGGGTGATCATTTTCCATCACTACTGCCGATGTGAACCCCGAAAACGAAGTGGTTATAGGAAAAATAGTTATTAAATCAAGAATAGAGAGCGTACATTTTGATTCAGGTTCTACACATTCGTTTATATCTCGAACGTTTAGTAGAACAATCCTATTACCACCACAAATCATGGAAGTGAAGGTATTGGTGAGTACCGAAAATGTGGAAATCATTGAATCTCGTTAATATAAATCCTCCCCTATTATAATTTTTCTATTAAACATCCAAGAAAACCCCGGCATAATCCCTCTTGTCGAATTTGATGCAATTCTTCGCATGGATTGTCTTTCCTTATATAGAGCGAACAGAAATTTCCAAGAGAGGGAAATAATTCTCCATTTGTATAATCGACCACCGATTCTATACCAGTGAATGGAGGAAGATGAATCTTCTTTAGCTCCATCATCTCAATCAAGGATATTACTGCCCTATAGGAATGTGTATCTGGATCAGATGATTGAGTCTAAGGAAGAAACCATCCTTGAAGGCATTCCTATTCTGAGGGAATTCACTGAAGTGTTTCCCGAGGAATTTACTGGTCTTCTTTCTAGATGAGATGTTGAATTCTAAAGTGATCTTATACCTGGGGCATTGTTAATATCCCAGGCTCAATATAGAATGGATACTGTAGAGCTTGAGGATCTAAAGAATGAACTAAATTAAAATCTGGACAAGGGGATTATACGCCCACGTGATTCACCATGGGGTTAATCAGTCCACTTTTTCAAGAGGAAGGATGGGTCAATACGCCTTTGCATCGATTATCAAGAGATTAAAAAATCATGATAAAGAAAAAATATCCCCTCACACGAATTGATGACTTATTCAATCAGCATTGAGGAGCATAATACTTCTCCAAGGGGGATTTGTGGTCAGGATATTATTAAGTAAGGGTAAACAAAGAAGATATCCCCAAGACTACTTTTCTTATAAGATATGGGCACTATGAATTCACAGTGATGCCTTTCGGATTCACTAATGCTCGATCAATCTTCAAGAACTTGATGAATAAAGTCTTTAGATATTACCTCGACAAATTTGGGGTTGTCTATATAGATTATATTCTGATATACTCAAAACAAAGGAGGATCATGAGGACCATAAAAAAACGGTACTAGAGACATTGTGTACGAAGAATCTCTATGAAAAGTACAACATGTGTGAGTTCTGGTGAAAGGTGGTCTCTTTATTGGGCCATATCATCACAAGTAATAGGATATCTATGGATTCCTCCAAAAAAATGCAATTGAGGGATGACTGAGGACAAGATTGGTAATGGATATCTGTAGCTTCATGGGTATAGATGGATATTGTTGATGATTTTTGAGGGATTTCACATGATTATCCAACCTTTATACCAAGCTGACTCGGAAGGGTGTAATGTTTTCATGGAGTCATGAATGCGAAGAAAGCATTAAAGAGTTGAAAATGAGGCTTATCACTACGTCCATGATCACATTACCCACATGTGGAGATCTATTTTTGGTATTCAATGATGCTTCAAAGATGGGACTAAGATGTGTGTTGATGAAAAATGAAAAAGTCATTGCCTATGCTTTAAGGCAATTGAATGTTCCTAGATAGAACTATCCAACACATGACCTCGAGTTGGCTTCCGTGATCATTGTTTTGAAAAATTTGGCGGCATTATCTCTTTTGGGAAAGTGTGAAATATATACAAACCACAAAAGCCTCATGTATATATTCACACAGAAGGAGTTGAACATGTGGAAAAAAGATGGTTAGAGATGGTCAAAGGCTAGGAATACTATATCCATTACCACCCTGGGAACATGATCAAGGTGGAAGATTCCCTATTTAGAAAGGACCCAGCAATTTTATCATTTATGAGAATTTAAAAGGATCCAATATTCTTAGATTTGATAAAGATGGACATGGAAATCCAAAAGAGGTTAACATCATCAATCCTTTCACAAATGATTGCTCAACCGTCACTTTTGGAATGGATAAAGGATGCTCAAAAGCATGATGTTTTAATTTTAAAAAAAAAGTGGAAGCAATTAAAAAAGGGAAATCCTTGGAGTTTAATATTGATGATGAAGAAAATGTATGATCTGGAAAAATAATATGTGTTCCATCAAATCTGGAGCTAAAGAAGGAACTTTTGGGTGATGCACATAGTTCAAATTAATATATTCACCCAGGAACCACAAATATGTATCGAGATCTCTGAGAAAATTATTTGTGGGATAATATGAACAAAGATATCACTGAATATACATCAAAGTGCATGGTGTGTTAGCTAGTGAAAGAAGAGAGATAGAAGTCTAAGTGGATGATGCAACCATTTCCCATACCCAAATGTAAATGGTAGAACATCACTATCGACTTTTTAACTAGACTTTCAAAGACATCCAAAGGCCACATTGATATCTGGGTTGTTGTGGATCATCTTACAAATGATGCACACTTCATTTCTAGTCCGGAGGATTTCTCATTGGGGAAACTGATGCAGATATATATCCGGGAAGTGGTAAAGAATCATGGAGTACCACTCTCTATTATGTCTGATTGATATTAAAGATTCACCTCTTTTTATGGGAAGAGTCTTCAACATGCTATGAATACTGAACTGAACATCAGTATGACCTATAATATTGAAATTGATGTCCAATCCCAACGGACTATCAAAACACATGGGGTCATGTCGAGAGCATGCTCAATGGACTTTAAAAAGGGTAGGATCAACATCTTCCACTTGTTGAATTCTCCTACAATAATAGTTTCCACTTGAGAATCTGAATGGAACCTTATAAATCCCATTATGGGAAGAGGTGCAGAACACTGGAATGTAGAGATGTGGTCGATGAGCATAACTTGCATAGAACAGAAATGGTTCAAGAAATAGTGGAGAAAATGAAACCATTTGGCAGCATATCAAGGCAATGCAGAGTTGACAAAAGGGTTATGCATATAACCATCGATGAGAGCTTGAGATTAATGTTGGAGACATGGTATTTCGATGCATATATCCATGGAAAAAGGTTATGAGGTTTGGGAAGAAAGGGAAGGTAAGTCCATGGTACATCAACACCTTAGATAATCTTGATCGTGTTAGGGCTGTGGCCTATCGACTAGCACTTCCACCTACCATGGCCAAAGTACATGATGTATTTCATGTATCCCTCTTAACAAAGTACATACCCGACCCTTCATATGTACTCTCTTCATAGGTGGTACACATATAAGATGATATTTCGTATGAGGAGTAACATGTGAATATCATAAATCATAGATAAAAAGTTCTATGAAATAAGACAATTCCCCTCGTCAAGGTGTTGTTGCGAAACCACAAGTTTAAAAAAGATACGTGGGAATTGGAGGAAATGTTGAATCAGAGTTACCCACATCCGTTTTAGTGTTGGAAATAGAAATTTTGATGGCAAAATTTCTTAAGGGGGTAAGATTATAACGACCCAAACATTCATTAATGGAAATCTCTATTGATCTAATTAAATGTCTCTTTGAGTAAAATGTTAATATAAAATGTCAAATTCTTTGGATTATGTTTTTTGATTTTCAAATACCATTAAGAAATTTGAACGTTGCTAATATAGTCGTTGAACAGTGATCACATGATTAGTAAAAATATATTTCTTTAACAAATCCAATATACTCTAACAAAGGAAGCGATGACCTCATCCAGTAGACGCGCCCCATACAAAGCCCATTTGTCAGAGCTCGAAGAAGATATTGCTTCTTTGGGATTTTCTCTTGACCAAGCCCAAGGTGAGCTTGAATATATTCAGCTTGAGCAGGACTGCCAATGAGATAAGTAGAATTTGATAGAGATTACCACCCGAGCAATGTTATACGAGCCACCCTAAGAGTCAATCACCATCGCACACCTTACTCTTCAGTCTTATGCGGGTGTTGTAAGGGGCTATGTAACAAGGCCTTATCATTATGGTTATGTCCATTATTTTTCTATATAATAATTAATATACTTTCCATTTATTATTGTAACCCTCTAAATATTTTTAAATCACCAATAGTATTTTTTTTGTTATTGTTCAACAAAGAAATATATTTCGATGAATTAATGGATTTTTGAATTAAATTTTATTTTAATAAATTATTATTATTATTATTATTAAATTAATTTTTATCAATATATAAATTATCATATAATTTTATGAATGAAATTGTAATTTTTATTATGGTCTGAAATCCATTAATGTCAAAACCCATGAATTTTCAATAAATGGCAGTTTTTATATTAAAATTGAAAATTAAAATATCTAGAAAGTTATTTAGATAAAATGAATATTATTTATGGAATCAGGATGTCTATATTAACCAACAGGGAATTTTTTATAATTTTCTGAGATAGTCAAATTTTTTTGTAAAAATTTAATACCGTTTAAATATATAATGTATTTTATGACACTATAATGACCTAATAGTGATGTAATAAAAAATATAATCTTTTTTCAGCCAATATACCTTTTTCCATTTAAATAATTTGATTTTCTATTTTTTATTTATTTTACAATGCTTTAGTGGACCCACCAAGACCTATAAAACATTTTGTCTTTTTAAATTGGGTTCATTGAGAGTGTGACTCGCCTCCACATATGAAACCCTATTATTTTAATATTTTATGCCACTTAACATATAAAATATTGTTTTCCAATTCCCGTTGTAAAAACCCATGGTAAAAAACTATGGGCTGGTTTGTGGTATTGATTAGTTTAATGTGAGGTGTCCAAAACCTAAATAATAAATAAATACCTCTCCTTTCATATATAAATCCTCCCAAGATCCCACATCCACTTCACTAAAATCCTTTGGAGTTTGAAAACCCTGAAAACCTCTCTCTAGAATCCCTCCAAGGTTCCCCATGTTCCCAACAAGCCTCTCTCAATCCTCTCCCAAGCCTTTGGGATCACATTTTCAGGTAAGGATTTTTTCTTCCTTTCTCATTTTTGTCTAATATTCTTTAAGGTGAAATGACCTTTTTATTTCAATTATAATTGATGGGGGTATGGTTTCACACCTCCCCCATAATCCCATCATTATGTCTTAATTATGGGATACCCCTTTCTCTCACATTAAATGCCTTCCATGTACGCACGTTACTATGTAGAAATTCTGAATGGAATTTCTCTCTCCTCATTTACATTCAATGAATTATTTTGTATCATGAATCTAAATTCCATTACATTTGTTGGTACATGTATCTATATAACCCACTTACTATAAATGTCATGTAAATATGATGATACACCCCTTACTCTGTCATCAACCATTTTTATGTGTACTTATGTCATGCTCTTATGCTACCGAAATTGCACCGCGTTTTTCCATGCCAAAGTCATTGTGTAGTGAATATCATTCCCATTTCTCTATCAAGGGTATTGACCTTTATAAACATTTAATTAGTGTTAAAAACGATTCATGTATATATTCAACATTAATTTATCGTTGAATAAATTATTATTTTGAATGATTCAATGTTTTATGATCCATGTGGCACACTTATTCATGAAATGAATGTCTTAGAAAGGTTCACCCCTATAGTCTTCTAATGCATTAGTTAAAGTATAGTATCATGATACGTCATATGGAAGGGGTTTCTACTCATTCCAATTCAAGTGCAATGAGGGTTTAATAATGCTTCATGTGAAATGAGGGTTAACTCATGTTCCATGTGCAATAATCCTTGGATCATTATAATTCCATGCAAAGTGTTGTTGCCATATTTCCATGTTATGATTATCCTGCTCTATACTGCCTTTATATTTGTGCTTCTCTTGTGCAATATAGATATTCCTATTTTCCAAAATGCATTCTATTTCTCATGTTATTTCATGATTATTTCCTTAATGGGATTTATAGATCACCCTTTTCTTATGCATGTCCTCAGGTTATCCCATGCAATGCTAGGTATGAGGGAATACAGTTGTCATGTATAAAAAGTTTTCAGAAAATATGATGAGTGTCTTATGTGCTAAACAGTTATGTAATGTTCCTAAGACATAAAGACACTAGACATCTCGATCTTTTATGTGGTATCAAGTGAATATTTTATGTAATAAATTAGGTTTAAGTGTGTAATAAAAAGTAGGGTTGTCATTCGAAAAGTCATTCTCACTACAATCCACCACACAAATTGGATATTCCTAAAAGGACGTGTTAGTCTCAAGCCCCACATACCTAGCTACCATCCTCCCCTACTTCTGAATCTGTCAATGACCCAACCCAGGTGATACCCAAAGAAACACAATATCACCCACTTAAAACTCAAGAGGTCTGCTCCCCCGATCCACATATATCTTCTCCCTACTCTGAGCTATTTCCATCCTTTTCTGAATCAAATCATCATTCTCCGATGTGTCCTACGCAACAACAGATCTGAATATCTCGGATTCACTAGGCTTAAACAAGTATAACATAGATCTTCATGGACTCCCCTGGGGGACCTCAAACTGTTCCATCTGAACTGAATCATGAATAATGTTGATTTATGAAAATTGAACAACCGACAGGTGATCCTCCCTAGAACCACCAAAATCCAAAACATAAGACCTCAACATGTCTTCTATCATTTGGATTGAATGCTCTGACTTCCCATCTGTCTACGGGTGGAATGTCTTACTCAAAATCCCATGTGTACCTAGTGCCTTCTTCAACCCTTTCCAGGTTCATAATGAGAAATGAGGATCACCATCCAAAACTATTGTAACACCCCGAGCTTCCACGATACGCTTCTCATTCAATAATACAATAGCTTGCATTGTACGCAACTTCGAGTTCTAAAACATCGCGACTAATCAATGTAGCCGTTATGAATAGTAATAACCAATTTTTAAAATTATAGAATTTTATATTTCAAAACGGACTTCATTTTTGTATTCGTAATATCGAAATTAGCCTATGTTGAATTTTTGGTATTTTTCTGAGAACTTCTAATTTTTTATGAATAGTGAAAATTACATAAAAACAACTTTTTTAATCAAAATAATTTATACTGATAAATTATACTATTTAGTGGTTTTAAAGTATAATTAGAATATATTTTTACCATTTTATCCAATGGTGGTCATTAGAGTTAATTTGACATTGAAATTGGACATAAACAATTGCCAATCTTTTGATATAAATTGTTTCTTAAAAACACGCTATTTGTTGTGACAGCGGGAATTAATTATAAAATTAATTAATGCAACTAATATGTCTGGAATTTTGTAAAATAGACATCATTTTTCAATTCGGAATATCAATTATAGCTTAGGGTGAAATTTTGGCCTTATTCTGAAAAACTTCAATTTTTGATGAATAGTGAAACCACTAAGTGGTTGTTAAATAACTGATTTTTCGTTTAAATGAAATATTACCACTTCTGTGATTTGATTTTCAAAAATCCGACATACATGGTTGTCATTAAGAAGTAAAATGTGGTTCAATGGGATAAAAATAATTTTTTGGTGAATAGTAACTTATTAAGTTCTTAATCGCGATTAGTGGTAATTAGGGTAGTTTAAGGTATAAATAATACTTTAATAATATTAAATGACCTAGACACATGTCCCAACCTCATTGGTTGTGTCATGGCCGACCAAGACAAGCCATGGCCTAACTTGGGGACCCCATGTATCCACTTTTGTTGGGAAATGACATAAATTAGTTTTTATTTAATATTAAAGTGAAAATGACACTAACATAAATTGTTTTACTAAAACAATTTTTAAGTAGGGTTAAACAAGTCCAAATTTTGATTATAAATATTCATTAGAAAGATAAAAAGATTCCCTACATCATAGTATTTTTTGTATAATTTTTAGACATTAAATAAATTAAATTATTTATGACATCATTATGATGTGGCGATGACCTCATTATTTAACAATTTAAATAAAATGAGAAGATAATGCAAAATCCAAGGCTTACACTTGTCCAAAGCCAATTGGATGAGGAGATTTCGAAACCTTATCACCTTAGCCTCGAATAATATAAGTGTGGGACCTTTAGAATCCGAAAATCATTTTGAAATAATGTAACATTTCAATCTTTCCAAAAGTGCCCCTCCTCTCCTCTTATAAAAGGCCCCCACCTCTACCTCATTTCACACACTCTTCAAGCCATTGGCTCGGCCAACCCCTGCCCATTTTCTCTCTCCACATACCTCTCCTCATCCTAGAGTATTCCCTTTGGGCAGAATCCTTTCAAAGGAAGCCTTTAGGCTCAACTCAAAAGGAGTTACACTTTTTAAGGTAATTCATTCTCTCATGTTCTTTTGTTTTATTTTGCTTCTCCAACCCCCTAAACTCTTTTTATTTACTTCTTTTGTAACAACACCAGTATCTTAAATATACTAGGATGTTGTTATAAGATTTATTTGAGCTACACTTCCACACAACTACATCAAATGGTTAAAGAACATAAGGTTTCCGTGGATGGCGAAATTCTGCCTCCCGAAACGATGATTGTTCAACACTCATTTAACACCTTCAAAGGTGGCCATTATGATGTCACTATTTTTATATATGATATATAATATGTTTATGTTTTCCTTAAGCTTCTGTTTTTTTCATTTTGGGCATACCTTTATGGTTTCCATTATGGGTAAAACACGATATCTTCATTTTAGGAAGCGCGGACTACCGCCCCCTGAAAGTGATTTGATTCGTTAATACCATATGTGGGATGTGTGAAGGATAAAGTTAATGATATTATATATGTTATTATACTGGAATTATAATATACTCTCATATCATTATGATTCCATTCCAGAAAATATGAAATAGAAATGGAAGTAGCGTTCATGCGTACGTACGGCTTACCGTCTCCATGAACGGTGCATTTCATTTCTTACCTCTAAATGTGATGTAATATTATAAATGAATGTATGTACTGGATATATATGACATATATGATATCTACATCATGAATACCATTCTGGATATAATGAACCTTTGACCAAATTAACAACATGTAAGTGTAAGAAGCCTATTTTTGACTTAAGAACCAAATACCGACAAAATGAACATTATTAACTTAAATAATTACATAATGTTCATATCATTGTAATAAGTGATATAATAAGGATAATGAAGTTGAAAATGGTTCTTAATAAGGTATATATTAACTCTAGTTTATTATTCAGGAGGTTAAAGAACGGTTGAGTCAAGTCAGACACGAGGTAAGGGAACTTCTTAACCCAATTTCCATTCTTTGGGTTAATCTCCTACTTTCAAATTATGTCATGATGTTATTATGTCCTATTTTGTATTTTTAATTTCTTTATGTGTACCTATAGTGAATACACATAATATATCTATTCTATTTTAAAAATGATCTTTTTAAGGACTTCGTCTCAATCTCCTTTCATTGAGGCATATTTTGTTTTATACACAAATTTCTTTTATACGGTGTATAAACCCCTTTGACTTTTACGTTTATTCAAAAGGAATCTTTTTATACGAAGCATTTTGCTAAACGACAAAAGGGAATGTTTTTCTTTCCGTACTTATGCGGCGACAATGACTTCTCCGCCGCCGTGACCATTATTTGAGTTTCGGCTTCCTCTACAAGCCATCATTTTTTTTAATGAAAAATAAATACAAAGTTTTAACTTTCTTTTATTTTGGTATTGAAAATGGTTTTGAAAGTGTTTTTATCATATCAAAGTGTTGTATTGATATCTTGTGATTGAAATGTGGAAATGTTATGTTTCCTTTATGCATGTTTTATGTGATACGATTATGTTATGGTTTATGATATGTTTAAACCTATTCATATGAGGAATGCATTGGACTTAATAAGTGACGGGTGGAGCCCGCTATAGCTCCTCGATGCATCGGCAGGTCTCATGAGACAAACTAGTGTCTTGGCACGAGGCCTTGACAAAAGCTTATTTGTGGTCTTGGCACGAGGCCTTGACTACGTGGTTATGATAGTCTGGCATTATGCATTCCATCATTATGAAAGTGGTTATTGATATTGCATGTGATTATTCGACCAGTAGAATATCCATGTGAAGAAGTAAATGGCATTATCTCATTTTACTTTTGCCATATTATGTTGAAGTTCAAGTTTAAAAGGCTTTTGTTTTAGTTATACATTGCCTTAAATTTTAATGTTTATTTATGAAAGCTTCCGCATTATTGTTATCCTTACTGAGCATCTGAGCTCACCCCTTTCAATGTTTTAATATTTTCCAGGATGTGAAGAAGTATTTTATGAATGACCTACAGGGATAGTCGGAAGAGGATATGAGTGTGGACTATGGAGACTTTGTTATTGTAGTTTTTCACTTTTTGATGTAATGAAAGACTTATGAATGTATCTAGTGTTTCCAAGGCTACTAAACTAATCGGTCTTTCGAGACTTGATCTTTTGTGATCATGCCAATGTTACGAAGTAATGCACCGACTCTGGGTAGCTGGGGTCGGGGCGTTACAGTTGGTATCAGAGGCAGTTTAGTACTAACCTTGGAAGCTAGATTTAGATAAACTCTGATTAGAGCACATAGCCCAAAGATAGACTTTGAGGATTAGTATAGAAGAACTTCCTAAAATTTTGGTATTGTAGAGATTTTGTGAGTTTTCCAATCAATACATCCCTGTCTGGATACGAGCAGGTAGAGGCGGCTCTGGCACAGATGTACCTAGGGGTAAAACCTGAAAACACCGCTTTGAGCTAGACTCGAACGGGAACTGGTGCACGACAACGGGCCTTGCTGCACTCTTGGTTACGACACTCCCGGGGGATATGCTTAGGATAATTCTCATTTTATTTACAAACCACTATGAAGGGTTATGAGTATATACTTCCTCAAAGAAAACATTTCTTTTTATGATTATGGATTATATCCATAAATAGTTCAATTTATGTAAAGTGTTTTACAAGTATGGAATTATGTATTTTGATTCATAAACTAATCTAGTTTATGCCATTGTTTAGAAATGGCGCCTAGTAGAAGGAATGGAAACCGTATCAATGCACGAACTCCGTGTAGGGATTGCCCTCCTGATCAAGATAATTATTGTGGATCTGGAGATACAACTGGTGCTGATCAACTTATTACCATACTTGGACAACTCACTCAGGTTATGAATAATAACCTTACTCATATGGAGCACCCTGATCCGCAACGTGGAGGATCAATGTTAGACCGCTTCATGAGGCAACAACCACCAACCTTCAATGGGAGTACAAATCCTATAGTAGCTGAGCAATGGATAAATTCCTTAGAGAAAATATTCCATGCCTTGGGGAGTAGTGAAAGGGAGAAGGTTGTCATGGCAGTTTACCGCCTCACTGGAGATGCCGATCAGTGGTGGTCGCTGATTCAAAACACAAAGGAAGATGATGACGTATCGAATATGGAATGGAGGGAGTTCAAAGATCTTTTCTTAGAAAAATACTTTCCTCGTGACCATCGAGCAGATATGGAAAGGCAATTTCTGAGTCTGAGGCAGAAGGAGGATGAGAATGTCGCAAAGTATGAGGCTAACTTTACAAGGTTAGCGAGGCATGCTGCCGATTATATACGTAACCCAAGAAGTAAGACTGATCGTTTCTTTGATGGGTTGAAACCATTTCTCCGTCGAGCTTTAGTATCACAAACCTTCTCTTCATACGAAGATATTGTCTCGTGTGCTATCAAGACAAAAAAGGAATTCTCTAAGTCTTATGACAACAAAGTAAAGCAAGAGAAGAAGAGAACGGTGGAACAAGAGACAGATAAAGGGAAAAAGGGAAAGAAGGATTTTCCATTATGTGATAATTGTGGGAAGAATCACCCTGGTACTTGCCTAAAAGGAATGGGAGTTTGTTATAAATGTGGGGAAAAGGGTCACCAGGCTCGTGATTGCAAGGGAAAGAAAGAGGCTGTCAAAGTTGAATGCTACAATTGTAGAGAAATGGGTCATTATGAAAATGAATGTCCTAAGCGTCAGGGAAACTTACCTCAGAAAAGGCCAAGGGATCAAGGACAATCTTATGCTGTTACTACGGTTGAAGCAGAATAACCAATGTATTGGTGCTTTTGGACTCAAGGATTATATTCTGGTTATAAGAATAATGTAATATATATATATGGATTGTACTGCAGTACTTTTTTATTTCAGTAAGGTTTTAATATGATTAAGGTAATCATATTTTTAGTATGTGACAATAAGAGAAACTTTTCTTTGTTTTGGGAATCTGATAAATTTATTTTGGAATTTAGAGACCTTTTAGAGAAAGTCTGGACGGAGGTATTTTGGATAACTATTAAGGTTGGAATGGATTAAGTTGAACTTTGGATAGTATTGTTTAAGGTTAAAAAAATTTATGAAGATTATTTTTGGAGTATTATAATACTATAGTTTTAGGAAAAGGACAACCTGCAGGGTGGGGCATAAACCGTCGCGTCGGACAAAGCTGTAGGAATCGAACCCACAATCAAAGTGCGACAGGCCTTTATTTCCTACCACTAGCCTACAGGAAGTCCCTGGTTATTACAAATAATTTTACTAATTTAAATGGTATGTGTTAACATTTGGAACCTTATACAATTTGGATAAGTATAATATTTTTGAGTTCTATTATCTTTTTGAGTGAAAGATGATTTGAAGGTTGAAACTCTAATTGTCAAGCATAAATATATATATACCTATCTCTTATTCAATGAATAAATTAATTCTTAAACTTTATTAAAGGGATATTAAAACAAAAAATGTGTTATCCTAATACCTTATGTCTTGTTGAACTGATGATATTCTAAATCAACATAGATTGAAGGCTTTGAGGCCCTCAATTTGACAGTTGATTGTGATTGATGACCTCAATCACTCCCTACAAATATTTACGTTTTCCCTCCAATTATATGTCTTTAATTGCCACCAATGTTCTCCTTATCGAGATCATAATTTGGTGGTGACTTTCTTATTTCCATTTCCCTCTTATTAAGGCTAAATTTTATTAACCTTATTTTCGATGTGGGTTTTCCACAAAGGTATTTTCTCTTTTCAACCTTTTATTATCAAAGAAAAATTTCAAATTGCGAGGACGCAATTTATTGAAGGAGGGGAGAATGTAACACCCCGAGCTTCCACGATACGCTTCTCATTCAATAATACAATAGCTTGCATTGTACGCAACTTCGAGTTCTAAAACATCGCGACTAATCAATGTAGCCGTTATGAATAGTAATAACCAATTTTTAAAATTATAGAATTTTATATTTCAAAACGGACTTCATTTTTGTATTCGTAATATCGAAATTAGCCTATGTTGAATTTTTGGTATTTTTCTGAGAACTTCTAATTTTTTATGAATAGTGAAAATTACATAAAAACAACTTTTTTAATCAAAATAATTTATACTGATAAATTATACTATTTAGTGGTTTTAAAGTATAATTAGAATATATTTTTACCATTTTATCCAATGGTGGTCATTAGAGTTAATTTGACATTGAAATTGGACATAAACAATTGCCAATCTTTTGATATAAATTGTTTCTTAAAAACACGCTATTTGTTGTGACAGCGGGAATTAATTATAAAATTAATTAATGCAACTAATATGTTTGTAATTTTGTAAAATAGACATCATTTTTCAATTCGGAATATCAATTATAGCTTAGGGTGAAATTTTGGCCTTATTCTGAAAAACTTCAATTTTTGATGAATAGTGAAACCACTAAGTGGTTGTTAAATAACTGATTTTTCGTTTAAATGAAATATTACCACTTCTGTGATTTGATTTTCAAAAATCCGACATACATGGTTGTCATTAAGAAGTAAAATGTGGTTCAATGGGATAAAAATAATTTTTTGGTGAATAGTAACTTATTAAGTTCTTAATCGCGATTAGTGGTAATTAGGGTAGTTTAAGGTATAAATAATACTTTAATAATATTAAATGACCTAGACACATGTCCCAACCTCATTGGTTGTGTCATGGCCGACCAAGACAAGCCATGGCCTAACTTGGGGACCCCATGTATCCACTTTTGTTGGGAAATGACATAAATTAGTTTTTATTTAATATTAAAGTGAAAATGACACTAACATAAATTGTTTTACTAAAACAATTTTTAAGTAGGGTTAAACAAGTCCAAATTTTGATTATAAATATTCATTAGAAAGCTAAAAAGATTCCCTACATCATAGTATTTTTTTTATAATTTTTAGACATTAAATAAATTAAATTATTTATGACATCATTATGATGTGGCGATGACCTCATTATTTAACAATTTAAATAAAATGAGAAGATAATGCAAAATCCAAGGCTTACACTTGTCCAAAGCCAATTGGATGAGGAGATTTCGAAACCTTATCACCTTAGCCTCGAATTATATAAGTGTGGGACCTTTAGAATCCGAAAAGCATTTTGAAATAATGTAACATTTCAATCTTTCCAAAAGTGCCCCTCCTCTCCTCTTATAAAAGGCCCCCACCTCTACCTCATTTCACACACTCTTCAAGCCATTGGCTCGGCCAACCCCTGCCCATTTGCTCTCTCCACATCCCTCTCCTCATCCTAGAGGATTCCCTTTGGGCATAATCCTTTCAAAGGAAGCCTTTAGGCTCAACTCAAAAGGAGTTACACTTTTTAAGGTAATTCATTCTCTCATGTTCTTTTGTTTTATTTTGCTTCTCCAACCCCCTAAACTCTTTTTATTTACTTCTTTTGTAACAACACCAGTATCTTAAATATAATAGGATGTTGTTATAAGATTTATTTGAGCTACACTTCCACACAACTACATCAAATGGTTAAAGAACATAAGGTTTCCGTGGATGGCGAAATTCTGCCTCCCGAAACGATGATTGTTCAACACTCATTTAACACCTTCAAAGGTGGCCATTATGATGTCACTATTTTTATATATGATATATAATATGTTTATGTTTTCCTTAAGCTTCTGTTTTTTTCATTTTGGGCATACCTTTATGGTTTCCATTATGGGTAAAACACGATATCTTCATTTTAGGAAGCGCGGACTACCGCCCCCTGAAAGTGATTTGATTCGTTAATACCATATGTGGGATGTGTGAAGGATAAAGTTAATGATATTATATATGTTATTATACTGGAATTATAATATACTCTCATATCATTATGATTCCATTCCAGAAAATATGAAATAGAAATGGAAGTAGCGTTCATGCGTACGTACGGCTTACCGTCTCCATGAACGGTGCATTTCATTTCTTACCTCTAAATGTGATGTAATATTATAAATGAATGTATGTACTGGATATATATGACATATATGATATCTACATCATGAATACCATTCTGGATATAATGAACCTTTGACCAAATTAACAACATGTAAGTGTAAGAAGCCTATTTTTGACTTAAGAACCAAATACCGACAAAATGAACATTATTAACTTAAATAATTACATAATGTTCATATCATTGTAATAAGTGATATAATAAGGATAATGAAGTTGAAAATGGTTCTTAATAAGGTATATATTAACTCTAGTTTATTATTCAGGAGGTTAAAGAACGGTTGAGTCAAGTCAGACACGAGGTAAGGGAACTTCTTAACCCAATTTCCATTCTTTGGGTTAATCTCCTACTTTCAAATTATGTCATGATGTTATTATGTCCTATTTTGTATTTTTAATTTCTTTATGTGTACCTATAGTGAATACACATAATATATCTATTCTATTTTAAAAATGATCTTTTTAAGGACTTCGTCTCAATCTCCTTTCATTGAGGCATATTTTGTTTTATACACAAATTTCTTTTATACGGTGTATAAACCCCTTTGACTTTTACGTTTATTCAAAATGAATCTTTTTATACGAAGCATTTTGCTAAACGACAAAAGGGAATGTTTTTCTTTCCGTACTTATGCGGCGACAATGACTTCTCCGCCGCCGTGACCATTATTTGAGTTTCGGCTTCCTCTACAAGCCATCATTTTTTTTAATGAAAAATAAATACAAAGTTTTAACTTTCTTTTATTTTGGTATTGAAAATGGTTTTGAAAGTGTTTTTATCATATCAAAGTGTTGTATTGATATCTTGTGATTGAAATGTGGAAATGTTATGTTTCCTTTATGCATGTTTTATGTGATACGATTATGTTATGGTTTATGATATGTTTAAACCTATTCATATGAGGAATGCATTGGACTTAATAAGTGACGGGTGGAGCCCGCTATAGCTCCTCGATGCATCGGCAGGTCTCATGAGACAAACTAGTGTCTTGGCACGAGGCCTTGACAAAAGCTTATTTGTGGTCTTGGCACGAGGCCTTGACTACGTGGTTATGATAGTCTGGCATTATGCATTCCATCATTATGAAAGTGGTTATTGATATTGCATGTGATTATTCGACCAGTAGAATATCCATGTGAAGAAGTAAATGGCATTATCTCATTTTACTTTTGCCATATTATGTTGAAGTTCAAGTTTAAAAGGCTTTTGTTTTAGTTATACATTGCCTTAAATTTTAATGTTTATTTATGAAAGCTTCCGCATTATTGTTATCCTTACTGAGCATCTGAGCTCACCCCTTTCAATGTTTTAATATTTTCCAGGATGTGAAGAAGTATTTTATGAATGACCTACAGGGATAGTCGGAAGAGGATATGAGTGTGGACTATGGAGACTTTGTTATTGTAGTTTTTCACTTTTTGATGTAATGAAAGACTTATGAATGTATCTAGTGTTTCCAAGGCTACTAAACTAATCGGTCTTTCGAGACTTGATCTTTTGTGATCATGCCAATGTTACGAAGTAATGCACCGACTCTGGGTAGCTGGGGTCGGGGCGTTACAACTATTGTCTACAGTACACCATGCAACCTTACTATTTCATGAATATACATGTTACCTAACTGGTCAATTGTGTAAGTATCATGAATTGGTACGAAATGACGCACTTTTTTAAGCTGATCCAAAACCAACAAGATTGAATCATTCTTTTAAGGTATCCTTGGGAGATCCCCCAAAAAATCCATTTTAACATCATCCTAATTTCATTCAGTAATGGTAAAAGTATGTATCAAACCACCTAGTAATTGATGTTCGACCTTCACCTAATGATAGGTAAGGAACCATGCCACAAATCCCACATCTTCTTTTTTCATTCCTAGCCAACAAAACTACCTACAGAGATCACGATAAATCCTGGTAAAACTAGGATTAACTGCCATTTTTATTCTTGTAACTCCCACATAATGTATTCCCACATGTATACCAGCACAACCACATGATCATGAACATAGACAACCATGTCTACACTATTGGCCCAACCATAAGGTGCATCCCCATCTTTACATCTTTCCTTCGTGGAATACATTCAGGATAATCGAGCTAATATTCCATAACACTACTCAAAAGTTTCGACTAACCCTCCATGAAAGAAATAGTCATCTGTCTATTTTCTTCCTGCACCACCAGGTGCTTATCCTCGAAACAAATCATCACCATCAACTCTGTTCTGGATTCCTGAACCACCAGGTTGTGAGCCTTCCAACTCAAAGCAGCAGTGAAACTATTCCATTTCCCTAGTTTATATACCATCATAATGTATATATATTGGAGATACTCAACCCATCATAATTGCTAAAGATTCAAATCCTGAGGCAAAATGATATACCTTAGACTCTTGTGATCAGTATACACTGTGAACCATTCCCCAAAAATATAGTTCCTACAACACTTTAAGGAAAACAATACTCCAGCCATCTCAATATCATGAGTTTCACAATACCATTCATGGGGTCTCAATTTCCTCAGCCCATCACAAAATAATACATTCTTATAACCCGACATAGGTAAGATCAAGATCAGTGCAATTGTCAACTGCTTTTTCAACTCTTTTAATTTATTCTCACAAACCATTGACCAATCATAAATTATTCCATTTTTGGAAAAGACTAACGGTGGAGCAACCAAGTGAGAGAAATCTTTGATGAACATTTGGTAATACCCAACCAAACCCAGAAAACCCCAAACATCGAAAACACTCATGGGATGCTTACAAGATAGAACACCATTATCTTTAATTATATCCCTCTACACACGTTCATCAGATATGATGCGACCCAAAAAGTTAACTTATCCAATCCAGAACTGAAAATTTGACTGCTTGCCCAAATGGCCTGAAGGCCTTCTTTTTTATTTTATAATGGATAATCCCCCTTTTAAGGTTTGAAAGAGAACCTGTACATGACCCATAGGCCCATGGTACAAGTCTCGACTGACTTCCAATAAATGACCCGAAGGCCCTTAGGCATAACATGCCCAATACAAGAACCGTAGGCCCAACCCACTTGAACTGCCCCTCCTCAGCTTCCGTGTCATTGATCAACTAGTTCCCCACATTGAATTTATGATCGGATGGCATTTCCTCATACAACGTTGCAAGACGCCTGGTCCCAATGGAGGCTTCCATACCCTCTAATTCTTCCAAATCAGATTAGATCTACATCTGGTGGATGCTACTATTGTTTCTCTGATCCTCATTTGGGGCACGTTCTTTGTGAACTGGGCTAATCCATGGTCTTTGTGGCCCGAAGGCCCTGTGGCCCGAAAAACTTTGATGTCTCGAAGGCCCTTGAGAACCGTTGGCCCAATATGGTGGCCCAATGGCCCAAATCGGGTGAATAGTTCGGCTACTACATTACCGAACAGTAACTGCTATAGTACCCAAAAATTCGCCTGCATCCATTTTTGAACCTGGGTCTCTTGGATGCCAAGAAGGAGAACTTACCACTCTTGTACGGGCTCGTTGGCCTTTTACATCTTGGCATAAAACTGATTATCTCTTATATTACTCCCAATGATGTCAAGATGTTCGGAATGATTGTCCGATGTTTTTGAGTACAACAAGATTTTTTCAGCAATGAAAAACCAAAACTAACCCTGGTAAGGATGAAATATTATGTTCATCAAATCCATGAACACTACTGCTACATTGGTCGAGCTGAAATACTTCACCACAAACTCAAACAAACCATAATGATTTCTTATATCTCTAAGTAGTTCGTCAGAAGCCCTCACCCTAAACTGGCGATAACCCAATATTAGATCAATCATATAAAATCTCGATACACCCCTCAGTTGGCCAAACATGCCATCAATTCTATGAAGATGGTACCGATTTGTCACTATTTTCTTATTTAACTTTCGATAAGCAACCCACAGACTTAACGACCTATTGGACTTCTTTTCATAATGCATAGGAGAACCCCTGGAGACATACTAGGGTTTATGAACACCTTACACTCTGATTCCACAAGCTAAACTTTTAACACCTTGAGTTCTACTAATGATATTTAGAATAGTGGAATTGAAATTAGCTCTGCTCTCGGTAGCAAATCATTTGTGAACTCAACATCCCTCCTAGTTGGAAACCCAAATAAATCCTTAATAAACGTTTCCTAAAACTGATCCACTACTAGAGGCAAGAAAAACTAATCCCCATTTTCATCATAAAGAAAAAGACAAGCTACTTGATCCATGATCCTACCCAACTACAGAAAAAATGGTCCCGCACGACCTGGTCGAACATCCCACTCTCCATGATGGACCTAAACATCACCCTCAAGTTACCTAAATGATACCCTATGACCGATTCAGTCTATGTGCAACTGATACAACAACAACCGGTCCATACCCACGATTTTTTCAAATCCCGATATCTCAATAATGAACAAGTCCATCATGAAATGATACCCACCCACTTTTAGATAACATCCCTTACACTGCTTGATATCTTCATTTCTCACCGCCAACAGAGTGTAAATCGACATAACCCCACATGAAATCTCAAGAGGCCAAAAAAATGCTTCCACAAACTGAGTAGAAATGAATGAGTGTGTGGAATTAGTATCAATCAACTCAGTAAAATGAATAAAAGCTACAAAGATCTTACCTCCAATAGTCGATGGCCTACCTCTCTATCATAGGGTGCCGACTGAACTGTATGAAGTTGACCTACCCCACTACACTGTGCGCCAACCTATGTGTCCTGCACTGCACTTCCCTGCTAACATGTGTGATCCTTCCCCAGAGTTCGATGTCTACCACCACTACTAGTATGTTCTATGGTGATCCAACTTCCTACCTGTTATGGAGAATTTAATCCATTACATCCACATGGAATCGTCCTGTCACCAACATTCTTTCTCACCTGATGAGGCTTCTTATAGAACCTCTGCATGTTCCCCAATATACCACCCAACCAGCACTCATATTCTGTTCGAGGACATTGGCCACACATGTGAGCCGACCTATGACACTGATAACAGAACTTTTGATCACCAATCTAAACGGATGACCCTCTTTTCTGACCACCATGGAAACATAATCCTAACTATAAACTTTTAAAATGATGCTTCTAGACCTCAGAATCCATACCACTTTTCGCCTAGATGGAACGATATGCCCACTACCTGAATCTCCTTTCATGTCCCCTTATGAGATCAATTATTGATCCACAACCTATGTATACCTCTTCATGTAAATTATATTCACATGTGACCTGATCTCGTGTCTCAAACGATCTTGGAAACACCTCATAAGTACTGCCTCATCCCTCTCCTATGCTAGAACATAAAATTGTAGGTCATTGAAGATGCCAACACACTCCATTACAAACATCGATCCATATGTCAGGATCATGAACTCTAAAGCAATCACATTCCTCAAATTCAATTTATAAACAATCTGCAGAATCAATTCCTAGAAATCATTCCACAACATCCCCTCTGCCTGCTCAGTATGAGATAGGATGTAACACCAATGCATTGCCTAGACCCACAACATATTATATACCAACATGACTCACATACCAACAAGTGTCTCCAAATGATCAGGTATTGTATTGACAGAAACTGTTTATCACTCTGTTCCCCCTAGTACACCCTCTTTGGTAATGGTAGGTGGGTGTTGTAGCTGAAACTCTCGGGTCAGCTCAATAAAATCGGTGTAACCCACCTTGGGTCCCAATCAATGAACTTCATAAAACGATCCATGTTCTCTTGGAACATATCTTCTCTCATTTACTAGATCACCACATTCTCTTGCTCCCCTACTAGAGGACTGTCCTCAACAACATCCTCTTGTTTACCAACTAGCACTCGATGTCGTGGTGTGGTTTCTATACATTTCCAAACACAAGGTTTAGAAAACATGCCATAAAACATTCATAAAATCGTAACAATAAGGATCTTCAACAGCCATAACAACCCACCATACATGAACCATACCAACAAACCTTAACATTCTGAAAACATATCCTCAATCATCTCTACTGTGGTCCATGGTTCACAAGGGGAAAACAACCATGCACCACCATAAGGCTCAAACAGCATGTTACAAACAACATTTTCAATTCGTTAAAAACCTTAATGACACATATTTTATTAATCATCACTTATCATTCTATTATCTTCACCCACTAACACAATTTAGATTTTGAAAATTCCCTTTTCAATTATCATGATTCAAGGTTAATCATATCTTTCATACCTCACACTCCCAACACTTGTGTGCCTACCATGATGCATGTCACCTATATCTCTAGGTGTATTCAATGATGCATGAATGTTCAACCTCTTTCCCTTGTGTCCACAATCGAAATATCACAAAATCATCACATCACACAACATGTTCATCACCCAATAGCCAATTATCGTCATTTGTAACATCTAACAATCATGAACTACAATTCACAACCTGGGTGACATGGTTTTTCCCACATACATGGGTTAGGTACTCTCAAGCATGAGCTCATTACCAAGGGCCAACACATACTAACTCCCATCTGTCATCCCAAATAACAATATTAAAGATAAGGAGAAGGATGAACTCCTTTGATACAAATTTGTAACATCACTGGCCAGGAATATATCCAATTGGTGCTCTGATACTGGTAGTTACATGTCCTTAATCATGCCTCCCTGTATGCCCAAAGTTGTCGACTAGCAGTTGGGGTCGGAAAAAACATTTGGGGAGACTATACCCACTATTACAAGATTAATCCACAATATAAGATAAACAAAATAGGGGAATAATAATCAATAATACTAGACCATACATAAACAAAAATTCCAAATAAACATGCTACGACTATGTCCAATAGTAAATATTCCATGTCATGATACAGGTAATAAAGTAATAAAAATCCAAAATGAATACAATCTGCTAACTACCCAAAATGGTCCTGACACCATGTCTGGGTTCTCCTCCATGCACACTCATGCCAACTCAACTCTTTAGAAATGGACTTTTCCCTTCCCCTAGCCTACAAACATGAAGTCTACTCAGGTTCCCAATGGAGGACCAAGTAGGGTGTGAGTACAATTTAGTATGCCACTACCAATGATGTCTACAGAATATTAGGTATAATCTATTTTTCATGAAAAGGGAAATGAATAATAAATTACAAAGAAAAGGTTTAGTTCCCTTATGAATTTTAGGTCCATTACCAAAATTTATTACCATTTCCTTAACTTACCATTTCACCCCATTTACAAATACAGACCATTTCCAATGAATTTATCATGTGTTCATAAAACAGAACAAGTTACATGGGATTACTGTACACAAACAGATGCATAAGGGAAAATACACGGTTATACTTTCTCACAAAGAATAAGTTCCTCATGTAACCCATATCCTCACATCAAATATACTGTTGGGGTGGTTGCAACCATTTGGGGAACATAGCCTCCATCCTCTTCACAAACCTGTGCATTAGGGGTGGAGTTTAGAACCTCAGTCCAACTCGACTGATGGGTGTAGAACCTCAAGTCAACACCCCACTCTTCCAAGACATGTTCATATTCTATAAATATGTGTATATCCATCAAACATTCAAACAACATCACAAACATTTCCCAAGGAAAACATAGATCATAAAACTAACATGATATTTAATACCAGGCCTTCACCCATTAACACATTTACCAAATTTCACATCCTTTATTCTTTTATCCCAATATCATTTTATTATGCATATCTCACTATGTATTCATTCATTGTTCCTAC
This sequence comes from Viscum album, assembly GCA_963277665.1. Classification (NCBI taxonomy): domain Eukaryota; kingdom Viridiplantae; phylum Streptophyta; class Magnoliopsida; order Santalales; family Viscaceae; genus Viscum; species Viscum album. Next base: position 546,822,829 of record OY728135.1, read on the forward strand.
CTCACTAGGCTCATTCATTATGAATAACACACTGGGCATCATTAACAGACTCGTAATCCATTCCATTACAGCCTTAAATTATTTTTTAATATTAACCCATTTAATCATTCATCATTATCAGGTATCAAACCATTTACACATTCCAGTACTATTCACAATTCATCTAGCATAGCCATGTTCAACCCATATAAACCACTTCCATGTTAACCCAATATCCCTTAGGTTATTTATAATCCTCAGTGCATCACATAGGTTTATTTCAACAAAATCAAACACAAAAACATTTTTATCAATGGATCTACATAACAACACACCAATATCACTTGGTCTATAGAAATACCAATGTTTAGAAAGTCAGAACACCCCATGGGTGGCCCTAGATTAGTCTCATCCCCCTCAACGCATCCCATGAGGATCATGAGGATTTACATTTACATTCTTACTAACAATTTTACATAAATATTATAGGGGTGATCAAAACTGAAAAACACACACCCAAGAACACATCCTAAAATGAAAAAATCCACAAAGAAATAAAGGTATATAATTTGTAGACCACCAACCATGATTAAATGGGTAAAAAACTCTTATTTTATCATTTATATTCCTCCTCAACCAACCCATGAAACATCAAAATTGATCTCAACCAAGGAAAAGGGTTGTAGATATTTGAAAGGAGGGGATGTGGAGATACAAACCCTAAAATCAAAAGAGAAGAAATTATGTAATTAGCCTTACCCATAGAAACGATACCCAACAAATGGCACCAAAAACTGCTTAGAATTGAGGCAGATCAATATCGTGGTTCTCTTGGGAGATTAGGTTCGTTCCTAGCGTGACGAGGTGATAATGGGGAGGAAATATCGATATTGTGTTTAAAATCCATAACTGGAAATATTGTTATTTTTTGTAATGTTTCTAGTTTACACGGTTTACCCTCACAGTTTTCCAAACCATTCGGAGGCCACTATCCAAAATCCCACCTCCCACACAGTTTCCATGGCTTTCCACACGTTAACAACTAACCTTACAAAGACCGTGTGTCCTATATAGAAACCCATGTATTTCCATTATTCATAACTCAGACCCTCATAACACCAGCACGACTCCTTAGGACCTGGGTAACACTTAATTAAAAAAAACAAGGGATTAAAACCAAAACATAAATGAGAAGATACATTTAAAAGATCTATGATATTACATTTAGGATATATAATTTCCGTCAAACGACATGAGATATCAAAATCTATTAATAGTAGAGTGGACAAGTACATTCACATTTTTTCAATAATGCTGTATTACTAATGATACACATAATGTATTCTTCCTCACTATAAATATCTATCACCAAAATTTTATTCAATACAAAAAATATGTTACTCAAAATACTCGTTAATAATAATATTAAATTCAAAGGATTAATACAGACAAACACTAATAGGAAAATCCATTGACTTTCATAATTATGGATATACAGTTGGTGGGTCTCACTCTCATAATATCCTACTAGATTTTATCAAGGTTGTAAACTATGAAAAGTTTCCTCAATGTCCTATGAGTCCCCACCCCTATCAGCATGTATCTTCTGTGTCCCTCCATTGATATCATGTAGTGATGGATCATTTATTCAATAATAGTGTCATAGAACATATATGTTCTCATCATAGAGGAGATCTTCTATGACCGTTTAGTGTGACATATAATATAAGGTTATTATCATATACATGGTTACAAAAAAGAACAATCATTATGTTATAATTAGTTTATTAATATTCAATACAAACAAGACATGTTATCCTAATGTACATAGAAGTATGTTCTAATTCAATAGACTCCCACTTTCATGAGAGCCAATTGCTAACGAACATCAGTCCACCAACTTTCACATGACACTCATGCTTCTTCTATGAATATACATTAGTCCTGGGGTCCACTAAATTCTATTTTTTCTAACTCTTCTTATAGAAACACCTCCCCACTAATATAAGTCTCCCAAGATGTTATACTTTTAGAGTATTTTATTGTCTATCTGTATGACCTACACTCTTTTTTATGAGTCACTGCTTCAGTATTATCACAATACTATGTGATATTATATTTACTGATAGGTCCCACATAAATATCCTAGAAATGATTCCAACATCAAATTTATTTATTTTCTATATCAAAATATTATATATAATCATAATAAGATTTTGAATCAGCAAAAATTGATTATTTGAACTCTTTTAACATACAGATTCTTCCTCGAGATAGAAAACATATAATGATTTCAACTTCAGTTCATTTAGATGTATATGAAATATAGTATCAGTATATCCCCTGATGAACTACTCCTCATATCCCCCGTACACCAGGATCATATCCATAGTTCATATCAGAAGCATAAGGACATCCCTAAATGCAGTCCCATTTTGCTATCCTAGATCTTTTTGATATCTTCCTACAATGGTCAATGCATATGAATCATATTGCCTAGTACATAACATGCAATTAATGATAGATCCTATCATTGATGTTCAATATATATTTTTATTTCTATATTTCTCTTTTTGTGCCTGAGGAAATATTATTAATAATGTTTTAATCCATTTTACAGTGGATCTAATTTAGTATCTATCCAATATATGTACATTGAAACAGTCCAAGAATCTACTTGAATTAAATCATTAATGAACTTGATACCTTTAGTATAGTCTGGTAAAATTAATTCCATCAAGGAGAAAAAATTGTTTATCCAATCCTTAACAAATTTTAAAAATGCTTTGTCATTTCTAATAAGTAATATGTCATCAACATGTACAACTATGATAAATACCACATATCAATTAATCCTCTAGTATAAATTGGTATCACATTTATTCTTCATTAAATAATTTTATTTCATATATTCATTGAATCGAATGTTCCCTGACTGTGATGATTTCTTTAATAAAAAAATGAATCTCTACACCTTTAAAATCCATTTGGAATCACCTGGGGTCACACAACAGTTTAGTTATATCATATAGAAATCTTCCTGAAGGATGCCATTAAATAATATTGTTTTGAAATCCATTTTCCAAATATCATAGTCATGGTAAATTACTATAGAAAGAATAATTATAATGCATTTAAACATAGAAATTAGAGAAAATGTTTCATCACAGTCAATTCATTGATTCTATTTGATCACTTTATCTAGTATCCTTTCATTATTGGAATTTATTTTACCTTCCATGTTTAGTTCCTTCTTGAATACCCATTTGCACCCAATGGTATTTACATTAACTGGGGCATTGACCAGAGAAACAACATAGTTCCAATTCATGGAATCCATTTCTAAATTCATATATTCTTTCCTTCTTACATATTAATTGCGCTTTACTTGATCCTTGTAGGATATAGGTTCAAAATATTCAAAAAATAATGAGTCACCTTCGTTAGTGACTAGAAAACCATGTCCCTCCAGCTCTCATACCACTTTTATGATCCTATGTAGTACATTTTTCTTAGGAACTACATCTTCTAAGGGGACTTTTAGAATAAAATCCTACTATAACTCTCTTTTATCTTGAGAAAAAAATTCATCGAAGTCAATATTTCTCCCACTGTCCTTTTTTGGTATATGTTTCCTCACAATAATTGATAATTTTTTCTTAGAATCACATTCTTCTCTAAGGGGTTTTATAGGTATGATATCTATGTTTCGTTTGGATTACATATATAGATATACTTTGTGAATCTATGATCTCTTTTTTCTTGATAAGTCCTTAAAAAACACCTCAAATACCCATAGACATGTATGTAAGAAAATTAATTTCCTTTTTCATCATAATTAGAAAGGCATTACACTATCTTATTTATTAGGAACTCAGTTTAATGTGTATTTTATAGTTTGAAATGAATATACCCAAAATAAAAATGGATGATCTCAATGAATCATCATCAACATTACCTTATATAACAAGACACCGTTCATCCTTTCAGTTGCAATATTCCACTATGGTGTATGTTGTGGAGTCAGTTGAGATCGAATAAAAAACCAATGTAGAATGTGGAAGAACTATTGGTTTTGATATTTACCACATCGAACCAATAAAATATTCTTTATTTCTATACCCTATTTATTCTCAACTTCATTCTTGTATTCCATAAATTTCACAAATCACACGAAATTATACCGCCTTAATGAGACATGTCCATATCAAATTATGTCAATAGTAATTGTTATGAAGTAAGAATATCCACCTCTAAATTACAATAGAAATAGTCCACAGAAATTATTATGCACTAGTCTAATATGATTTTTGACCCTTTCACCCTATCCACCAAATGATGGATTGAGAATTTTTCTTTGAAAATAATAATGACATATTAAAAGTTGTTTTAACTCAGAAAAGTCTAAATAACCATCTTCATGGCTCATTGTCAAACACTCCTTCACATGACCAATATGATTATGACAATGTTTGTTGTTAAATGAGTCATGTGAACATGATCACTATCAATTTTCAATACTTGGTTTTTGTAATTTAATACATAAACACCATTAATTAAATGTTTAATATAATAACAGAAGTTTTCATTATAAAATAAAAAATATTTATTTTCAAATACAAAATAAACCCATATTGACCTAGGAATGATATAGGTACTATGATCATGGTAACTATAGGTACATAATAACCATCTTTCAAACCCAAAATCTTTTCCATTGGAGATGGTAGGTGGTAGTCGCCAATTGCTGGTCAAACTAACCATGCACCATTTGAAACTATCTGTTTTACATCAACTCAAGTAATATTTCATAATCTTCATTATTCATGAACAAGGTTATAAATATGAGCCCCAAAAGATGTATTTAATACCCCACATATAGTTGCTAAAATATGAATCATGATAATGAATGCACCATTATCTTCTCCTTATTTCTAGGTGTTATTCAGATTCCGGTGGCCTTACATGTCCCAAGTAAAATATATTGCATCTTATTCATTTCTCTACATCAAGATATTATTATTCTTTAAAGGATCGTTCCCGGGAGATTTATACTATTTATATGTCTTATTCACCTTTCATTTTTTTCGTTTTCTTATTCACTATATGGTTTTTGGGTTTTTGATACTCATTTTCCTCATCCACTTGAAGAACCAATGAAATAAGTTAGGAATGACTCTTCTCATTATTCCTCATATTGTAACTAACAATAGTACAGTATAATGTCTATGGACGTGATGAATGTATGATATATGTATGAAAATATTTTGGTATTTTAATCCTTAATATTTATATAAATTCAAGGTAGTATGTATGCTTGAATACATGATGAAAAAATTGTGTATACTCTTTAGGATTAGTTGTTAACAAAGATCCTGCACCTCTATTGTATCATCATATTTTTATACAGATCCTAAAGTTGAGAAGTCATGCTATAGTCATGTATATAATCATATTTTTTCAAAATATCATTGTAAAGGGATGATAGAATGAAAAATTGAACATATGTAGAATCATTTAGATTATTATCATAGAGAGAAAGATATTAATCACTTTCCACATTTTTAGGCGCAATTGCAAAAGGTTATTCCAACATATATAATATCATTTCATATAAAAGGTTGAAATGTATTTTACACACAAACTCATCAAAATTTGTGTTGGTGAGAAGGTTTTCCTTATGATATACGGATCAGGTTGAAATGATTGATGTAATTTTTTTTATTTCTAATAATATGAGGAGAAAATATTTTCCTACATTATCTGATAAAAATTAGACAATTAAAGAAATACTATATTAATTAGTCTTCCACTATTTTATTGAAATCCAATAGCCTTCACCATTGGCATCATAATATCTTATTTATTTTACATTTTAGTGAAATTGATCCATATTAACCTTGTCATTACCCTATTTTGGGTTGTTCAAGAGACTTGAATGGTTTTAGGTTGGAATTAAAAATGTAAATATCATTAACTCACACTTCCTTAATCTGTTGAGTAGACTCACCAATACAAAAATCCATAATTCAATTTCAGAAACCTTTGCATCTCAGTTGGCCAATTATTAAATTTTTAGTCAACCATTTATGTGACCTATGTTAGGCCAACCCAAATCATAAATATATAATCCTTGATAATTTAAATCCCCCTAACATTGGAAGATAATAAATATTGAACTATGGTTCGGTTGTTACAAATGTGGGTGAAGGATATACCAGCATAACCATTTATTTGAGATATTATCATTTTATTCATAAGTTTCCAATTTTTAACATTATCACATTTGTGTTTATATTATGATAATTTATTTACATGATTAACCATGCATTAGATAATATTTACGCATAGCCTAGTTTATTTTAGTTCTATATAAAATTATTGTTAATTTCATTAAATTATGTGATCATGATAAAACATCCATAATTAAAAGACTATGAAACGTGATAGGTAAAAATAGAAAAAATGTATGATAATGAGCTTATACTAGTGGTAAATTTATCTAGTAGTTAATAAACTAAATACTAAACTAGGGGAAAACACATTGAACTGATTATGGTTCATGTTATGTCTTTCCACCTATCCACCAATGTATGTCATTGGATTGGTTACTCATTGCCTCTAAACATTAACCACTTCCACTAGCTAAAGTGCTCAATCCATAAAATATTCATTTTAGTTATTTGAATGTGGAGGAAATGGAAGTCTATAAACGAAAACATGGGAATGTAGTCCCTACATTATTATAGGAGAGAAGGCATGCATTACAAAAATTTATTTTAATAATAAATTATATGAAATGAAACCAATCACATAAAAATTTCTGGTCAAGCTCAAAACCATCCCCATGCATTCAAAAAATTATTCATTTAATAAAACTGACATTCAATTATTAATCATACATATTTTAGATAAATATCACATGTATAAATTAATTATTATCTTTAATTAATAAATTATAATATCTAAATTCATATCTAAATTTCTTTGATAATAACATCCATTATAGTTGTAAACAAATTATATAAATTAATCTAAAATTAACTATTTAAATAATTGGACCTTGGAAGAATCATGTTGAATACCCATCAGAATCTACCAAATATGTATTATTCTCATATGTAATTTTACGTTTTTGATATATGGAATAAAAAATGTATCACATTCTTTCTTGATGTGTTCAACTACTAGAAATATATGATTTTTTGGTCACATGTTATTATAAAATGTACCTAGAGTAACAAATATAATATGAATCACAATTGATATGTATCTTTGGTCATTATGAATATATTAATTAAACATTAATATTTAAAATTATTAAAATCCATAACATGTAATTTTTTATCAACTTCATGAAAACACAAAAGAATATGTCTCAAGGTTTCTATAATATAATAAAAAAATTAAATCTTCGTAATTTGGTTTAAGTACACTACGTGTAATGTTGATCTATAATGAAAGTATATCTTTCAGGGTAGATCTAATGTACACACATAGGGACTCGGTGTGTGAATAATTACCCAAAAAATTAGACTACATGGTGTGAGTCATGGACGAGTTGGTGTGTTATATTCGAGTTACATGGTCACTAGTTAGGTATGCCATGTAAAGAATACACATCCTGACTATGACCTAAATAGACTACAAAATGTGTTTGTGGGTTATACGGTGTGTAATCTAGGTCAATGTCTTCCATTCTATACTGGTCAACATGTGGTGTATGAATTTTCTACATTGTCTGTCATCAATTCATATGGATTGATTAATTTCTGTAATAACACATGGAGCATTGAACAGAAGTACATGATGTGTAACATCGATTACATGGAATATACTCATGTGTTGTCAAACCAGAATCCATGGTAACTCTAGATGAGTTCCTATATATCATCTCAATCATTAAATAAATCATTTAAATTACATCTATGAGAAATGAATGAGGGAGAATTATATATTTCAAATTATATTAAAATAATTATTAATCATAAATAAAAAATAAAAAATAAATTCTTAAATCCCCATTGATTTATAAATAATAATAAATACTTTTTTGACACCTATGATAACACTTGTAGGTTATTGGTGTAGTATAAGAATGTGATGGGAGGTTTCGAACACATAATATCTTCATAAACGATGATTCATATGTGATATACATTACAATAAACACCATGATCTGTAGAATTTCATCAATGAAATTAAAAAAATTAATAAATATAAAACCAGAGGTAGGGTTATCAAGTAATATTTATATTTAATTTATTTAATTTAAAAATAGACTTTGTGGAAATTCTTCATTTCTTTGATGAATCTAGTGAATGATATGCACTACACCATTAGTTTGTTGTAGGAATCAAGCACATATTATTCTAGAGCTATCTACACATGTTCCACAAATATCTAGAAGTCACCATATGAATCTAGAGATCTAGAACATCATATCCTATAAATTACATTATTCAACCTTTATCACCTAATTAACCACTTCAATATTACTCTCATGTATATCTCTTGACTTGAGAGTGGGTGGAAGAGGAAGATCACTCACTATTAATAGGAGTGTTCTTGGAAAACATAGCTCTCAAGGATTGAGAGGATCCTCCAAATCCAGTTTCACAACCAAGAAATATGAACTGGTTTATTAATAAAATAATACAATTATGGTATATATATTCCTACCGATAAAATAAAATAGTATATTATGTTTAATTATTTACTTATTTAATCCATATGGAATTAAATGTAATATAATAACAATAATATTATTTTTTCTCTACATGATATTAACATAAGAATTATTTTAAATGGTAGTTAATTAAGTAATATTTAATATTTATAATTACTCAGAAGACCTAAAAACCCTATCTCCCATTCCTCTATATTTATCAGGCCAGGATAATGAATATATATATGTCAAATAAATATAAAAACAATATTTTAAAAATAAATTAGTAAAAATTATATTCACTAATTAAAAAATAAACTTTTAATAGATATTCACATCATAGTATATTCTCTTGAATAACTAGTGATTGAATTAATGTGACCAAACATATATGAATAATTATGAAACCTCATCTAGGAATAATATTTATTCAACTTGTTAACCAAGAAATAATAATATATTACTTAACTGAGATTCTTCAAAAACACAATGTCTGGACCTCTATGCGTCTTTCCATGTGGATGTAAGTGAAGTAGCCTAAAATCCATGGTTAGATTTAAGAAACACTCCTAGCCACCAATATAGAATGAATTTAATGTCACAACAACATGTTACCACCTACTAATGCTTATTATGTAATATAATCCCTTTTCATGATATCTCAAACCAAGCTGGTTTGATGTGGGTCCCATCAACCTATGTTCTTGATTTCATTTTATTTGACTTCCTAGAAATTTAACCAACCTATAGAACTCCATGGACATATTTTTATTTAGGCTATATCATTTCCATAAATAAGACTAAGATATCAAATACATTAAAAAAGGATAAATCATTTCTCGCAATATTCATTAATTAAATATTCTGTGTGATGCAGCCAAAGTATACTACCTCTGAGAGAACATATTTTTTTAGGTTTTTATCGATACATCATAGAGAATTACTCATAATACTCATTAATAATATTCTTAATTCTTAACGATGAATACACACATCTTCATGTAGGAACATCTAATGAAACAAATGAAATTATGGATTTCCAATAGGTGGGGTGCCTTTTTCATACTATCCTACAAGATATTACCCTTATAATACACCCTTAAAATATTCCTCAATATCCTATATGTATCCAATAATACAAAAAATATCATTTGTTCCCTTCAAATCATATCATATAGCTATTGAACATTTATTCAAGAATAGTGTTGTAGCTCATCCGAGTTCTCATCTTAGAGGGGAACTATTATGAACATTCAATAAGATAGATATCCATAGGAAAATAAAACTTAAAATGGTACATATAAGAACAAAAATTATGTGATAAGTAGTTTATAAATATTCAAAACCATGAATAAAAGTTACCCTAAAGTGCATCGAATGTGGTTATAGGGAACCTAATCTAAAAATAAAGATATTTTTTTTAAATTAAGTGACATATAACATAATCATGAATCTAGAAAAGTGAATTAACATTTATTTTCATTTAATTCAACATGTTAATGGAAAATGGAAACAATGTTTCTTCATATGTACATACTACCCACTCCATAATCGATGTAATCAATTTTCCACCTCAAAATATTATAAATTTATATAACATAAAATATAATAAATATATATGATATTTATATCATGTTAAAAATAATTTATATTTTAAAAAGATGAAAAATATAATTGTTTATGATTTAAAAACTAAAAACATACATGAAAATCAAAAAATTATCACTGAGAAAATTTATTTTAGAAATATATTTCTTTGAAAAAAGTTATAAATTTATATAATTAAATAATATATTGTATGAGATATATGATTCCAGTTCTATAATATATTTATAAATAAATGTTTTTATTATATATTAGCTTCATACACAAAATAAAGAAGTTTAACCTAAGACAAGGGTTTCTCATTTAACTTTGTATTATATGAGACATAATTCATTTTTACAACTTTTTAAATTTTATGTATTATATACTACCTATTTTGATATTTTGTACCATGAATCTCTCTATATCCAAGGTATTGAATTTATTTTGTTTCATATATATTATGATTAAAATGTTAACAATACTGTAAGGGTTTTTTTAATAATCTCATATTCATTAAATATTTTTTTATCAATAAGTCATCATTATAGAAATTATTTGACATTTAAAGCATAAAGATTATATATTTCTATATAATCATGTTATTCATTAACCTCTCATGTAATAGTACCATTTTACCACTTATTATTCCATAAGATGACTGATAATTTTTTATAAATATCCAACTTCATTTATTAGTCATTAAACATTTCCCTTCCAAAACTATGATTTCAAAAAATATTTTAATTTCCAGTAAATAAACAAAGTGATTTATTATGAAATTTTTTCCCATGATATAATTTTTTAAATTTCTTAAATGGTTTATTCATTTAATTTTCTAAATGATGCATGATTCACTTTTACTAAAAATGAAAAGGGTATCTTTGTTTATATGTTTACGAGTGGAATAAAATTTCATTCCCTCCAAAATAATATATTATTTAGATTTTTATTGGCAATCAAAAAGGTTTATCTTCAGTCATTTTTTAAATATTTTATGATCTTTTAGTAAAAAAGTTATTTTCATTGTGAAGAGGTTATTTTACTGAAATAATTTTTTAATGACATTCTTATTTTATTTCTATTCACTAATAAAATAAACTATTTATTTTAACAATGTTCCACTAGGGATATTTTTTTTTGATATAGGCATATTATTTTTTGGGATGGTTTGTGATCAGTTTTAATGAATATGTGATGTTTTATAACTACTTACTATATCACATAGAATGGTTTATGAATATTTTTATATTATTAGGGTACATATTAACCTTTCACATATTAGTTTTCACATAAAAATATTTATGTTGATTATTATTCACCCCAACGATATGATTAATGCAGTGAATTTAGTAAGTGAAGTGACATGCTCAGTCATATACATTCACTCAATGAATCAATAGGTCTAATGTTTATAAATTAGTATGTCAAAATAGATATTTTTTTACCAATATATTTAAAAAATATTTTGAATGACATCGATCGTTAGTTTCAGATTTTGGACATGTTTCATTCCATCATTATGAGATTAATTATTGATGACACTTTTGTTTTTTTATTTATTTAAATATAAAGGGATATGTTTTAAAAAAATTATTTGATTTTTTATTTTTATGTATTTGAATCCAATTTATTACAACCATTTTTCTTTCATGTTATTCGTAAATTGGAATTTGATTATTTATTTACAATAACATAATGATTATACTTATTTTTCAATGATATCTTCCGCAGTATGCATACCCTTAATAATTTACAAATGTGTCTCCTATTTTATGTTTAATATTGTCTGGTACGCTGTGATGATTTTTTGGATTGATTTACGGGACATAGTAAGGGGAATAATAGTGTTCAAGAAAACATATTTTATTTTATATATTAAAATATTTGTGAAATTCATCAATATATCTAGATTACCAATACAACTAAATAATGCTTCCCTTCTGTATGAAATTCCTTGTATATTTTGGAAAATATATAGTGTATCCACCAACAATGGTATAATAGTGATGGGGTATTTATAGTTGGTATTAGAGGATATTGTGAAATAACATGGGAACTATATATTTGAAAACATATATTTCAGAACATAACCATATGATCAAAATTAGTGATAAATATTTAAATAAATCACAAATATTTGTAATTTCATATTTTATGCAATATTAAATATAAATATAACCCTATAATAATGCTTCAACTAGTCGTGGTTCTAGTATATATGTAGCTATATTTAATGTCTCCAAAAAAGAAAATTTTAGATTGACTTGTGTTTTTTCTAGTAACATAAAATGGTCCTCAATGTTATCCTAGTTTGAAATTCCAATAGGAGATTCATTAGTTATATAAAGTTTTCCTTAACATCCATTTAAATGATTAGAATATATTATATGTTTTATAATCATAAAAAAATTATTTTTATTATTATGAGATTATTAATGTATACTTTTCTCAATTTATGTTATGTTTGTCACTAGTATTGGGATAATATATTATGTTTCCATATATTACGATTTAATTTAGTGTATGATATTTTTTATAAATGGATCCTAGTAGAATTATTTGTAAACATATCAATGCACATACCCTTTGTAGGGATTCCATGCCAAGGATTGATAATGAAAATTGATATGAAGCTATAGATGGACATAATGGAATTATAGCCATATTTGGGAAAATGACTGAGGTAATAAACAATAACCATGATCATGAAGAGAAGCATTCAAATCAAAAATGTACTATCACATTGAAATAAAACATTATGTTTTATATACAAACATGATTCAATGGGTATAAAAATATATTTATAGGTGAGAAAAGGAAATTTCCTTAGAGAATATATTTTGTCCATTGGAATGAAATGAATGGGAGAAATTTGGCATCTAAGTGTAACATATCTCAATAGATTAAGATCCAAGGAAGTCATTGATTCAAAAAACTATTGATGAAGATGATATTTAATACATATAATATAAGTATTATAATTTATTGTTCTTGGAAAAGTATTTTCCTCACGATCAATGAGTCGATATACAGAGACCATTCCAGACAAAAAGAAAAAAATGTTGTCCAAATTCCTTTATGTACTGGGAATGAGGAAAATATTATAAAAAAACTTTATGAACTATGTAATTAATTAAAATAAATAGATTTATGGTTAATTAATAGGAAAAATCCTATTATTTGAAGGAAACGATTCCCCCAAAAATTCTCATCATACAAGGACATAGTTTCATATGATATCAAGATAGAGAAAGAATAATCAAAGAATAATGAATTTGAAGGGAATAAAGTGAGGAATATGATTAATGAGAAAGAAATATACTGGGGTGAAGGAATGGAATGATTTACCCATATGTAAAAATTATGGAAAGAATCACATTGGTGCCTAATTTATGGTAACAAGAGATTTATATACATATAGAAGGAACAAAAACAAAGTTATTGATTAAAAGATAAATAAATATTATTGCAATGTTTAATTATTAAAAATTAAAGATATTGGTCACTATTATAATTAAATACATTGTAATCAAGGTAATATACTTATAAATACGCCATGTGATCATGGTATAGCTATTTCAATTACTACCGAAAAAGTAAAATAATTAATATTATTTTTGTTGGATTCAATAACTATGATGTGGGAGTATTTTCCCTATAATATTTTATATGTAATATTTATGGAATTTATAAGGGTTGTTTTGAATTAATTTTTTTAGGTATCATTGAGAATATTATTTTTGATACTGATGATAAGGAAAAGTGATATGAAAGAAAGATGGTGTTTTTGGAAAACACATTATTGTTCGAAGAAAACCCTTAATATGCGATCAATATTTAGATAACGGTGATTAAGAAAATTTTATGAGATCTTATTATTGAAATTGAAATTTGATATTGAATTGATGGTTTATGTTAAAATTATTGTTGTTTACTATATTTTTTATTTATGGAATATTTTTTAAAATATGTGATTTCATTTTTTCATCGTATCAAGTTTTCATTTATGATTTATGGTGTTCTAGAGATTGAATTATTTTGAATGTGGCCTTAATATCCACATTATATTGTCTAATGAATTCAATTATGTTTAGTGACCATTATTTTATATTTTTTGGTAATGAATTTAGTGAATAATATTTTGGTTAAGTATTATGATTTACTATTTATGGTATCGATTATATTTAATTTTGAGTGTCTCTATTGAGGTATTAAAGAAATATATATTATATTGAATAACATTTTATATCCATTAGTTTTTTTATATAAAATAGAAATATATTGTTACATGTTTTTTGATCATACGATCTGTTAAAAGTGAATTGCAGTTCCTTAGGAATAAAAAAGTCATTTTTTGATATTCATTTATTGAATTATGTGATGAAGTGGAAATTAATTGGATAAAATCAGAATTAAGAGATTTTGATTATTAAATATTAGGATATCATGTATGTATATTTCCTCATATTCATAGACTGAAAAAGTATTCCTTACCGATATGAAAATGATCATGAAAAAAATGTATTCCTAACACCATAATTTCTGATTAACCAATAATATTTTTACCCTTTAATGTGTTTATGTTTATTTCATTAACCATATCTTTATTACTCAAATTATCATGGAATGTGATATCTAACACTTTAAATAATTATTTATTCCACTCAATCAAGTACATAGCTTCACATTCAACAATTTTTTATCATACTTGGAATCTTGTTATGTGTTATTATAGATGAACTTCGTATTTCCATTCCTCCATAATCAAAGAGAATTTTATGTTAACAATTTATAGGATATTTGGTTTCAATAACTGTATTTTTAGATATAAAAAACATGATTATCGATATCAATATTAAATTGCAACAACACAATTTATTGAATTATGATAAGAGGTAACACCCCATGATTTTAAGAGATGAACATATTACTTTATAACCCAAATGGAAATGAAAACTAATCTTAAAAGACATTATAACACACTATTACATTATTATTTATATATTTTTAATAAATTTAATCTCTTAAATACCATGGAATAAAGACATAATTGTATTTGAACGATTCATGATACTCAATTAAAATATTATTCATAAAACATGACCATTATAACATTGTCATTATGTTTTCCAGTATGATTAGAAATGAAAAATTATTAAAAATATATGATTAATACATGTTTAATATAATTTAATAGATATAAATTGATTATAAAAAATATAACAAATCATTTTATATAAAAGTAAAAACGTTTTGAAAAATGAATTTTTAGAAAATATTGTTAATTTAAAATTATATGAATAATTTAAAATTAATTCATTCTACTTATAGAACATTTACTTGAAAAAATAAACTAAAGTTTTAAAATAAAAATGTAAAAAATAATATTATCTTGATTTCTTTATAATTATCATAAAATATTAATTTTTTGATTAATTCCCAAAAAAAAGATTTTTGAAAAAAAATAAAACTTCAGTTAATTTATTTACGAAGATTAATTATATTTAAAAATTTAAGAACAATAGAATTAATAAAATTACATAATTTATTAAATAAACTATCAAAATTTAATCAATTTCATATATAATTTTTACACAATATCATTTTAATATTTTAAATGTTTTCCTTCAGAAAAGATAATTTTTGTGCACGTAAGGATTTATTGTTAATTTAAATTTGAACAATTAAAAGAATTTTATTTTTTAAACTAGTTTCTATATTTGTATTCAAAATAATTTATGTTTTCTAATGTGATCAACATAATTTAGTAAAATAATAAATAGTGAAATAAAATTAATTATTGGGGATATGTTAAAAATTGGTTTACAAGGGGGATAAACTAAGAAGATAAGTGTTGAAATGACATATAAGTTTTCCAAAACCCATTGGATGATAATATTTAGACCATATCACCTATAAGGTTCTATAATGGGATATTTTTACAAATATATATTGAGTAAGACAAGGGAATGATTTTTTCTTATAAAATACTTAAGTGCCCTCTCCCGCACATATAAAAGGCCACCCCTCTCATCTCCTCTTCACACATACAACCCCATTTTTTTCAAAAAAATTCTCTAATAAATTAAATAATCCTATACCAAAAAATTATTATAATTTAATTGATCATGATGATAGTATATAAATAATCATAAAATAGTTTTCTGAAGAAGAAATGTAATTCTAAATTTTAAAATTTGCTTCATTTATTTCCCCTAATCCATAAAATGTTATTAAATAATAATATCATAATAAGACAAATATATCCTAGGTAATTATGTTTTATTATTTTGACATAATAAAATATATTCATCTCCAATTTCTTCAAATTATAATGGACACCATCTATCGTGTGTCTGACAGACTATCGCCTAATGGACTGATGTAATTTTTTTCCACCACAACCTATTATTGATGGATGAAATGATAAAATAAAAATATTGATATAAAAGTTATAAATTGTTAAAATAATTAAATTCTTATATCACATATATCTGCATACTTTCCATTTAATGTGGGGTATGATAATGGCACCTGTGTGTATGCAGGACTATAATCACATGATGTGATTTGATTGATTTTTAAAATATTCATTACATGGAAGTTACTAAGCATATATTTCATATAATATTTGTGATATTAGTGAAAAAATAATAATTCATGAAATATAATTTCAAATATAAATTATTTCCTTCTAATTCATAATAATTAAATAATGGCACGCATGCATACGTGTTGGCTACAGTATCCACATAGAGATGTTAAATGTTTTTCATTTTATTTTTTCATTGATGTTAATAAGGATGTATTTGATAATAATAAATGAAATATAAAACATTATAGTGAATATATAATGATAAATTAATATTTATTTTCATTTAATTCTATCTATTAAGAAAAAATGGAAATAATAATCATGAGTACGTACGGCCCACCGTATCTTTGATCGGTGTAATCCATTTTCCATCCCTATATTTTAGAGATTAAAATAAATAAAACTATTATGAATATAAATTAAATTTATATCATTTATAACATTATGTATATTATAAAAAAATTATTTATATTACCAAACCAAAGCATACATGAATAATGTATCAATTATCACTTGAAACCTTGATTTTAACAATGAATTACAAATAAACATGAGAAAAATATTATAAGTGACTCGTATAATTTATTATTTATATTATTAGGTTTATATATTATATTTATAATAAAACTATATTTTTTATACAAGTGAGATGCATATATATTAAGGATTTTGAAATAGATGTATGGTTTTCGGGTCTCACAATTACTTTTATGAG
Organism: Viscum album; assembly: GCA_963277665.1. Classification (NCBI taxonomy): domain Eukaryota; kingdom Viridiplantae; phylum Streptophyta; class Magnoliopsida; order Santalales; family Viscaceae; genus Viscum; species Viscum album. Next base: position 546,840,373 of record OY728135.1, read on the forward strand.
ACCTATTTCATATTAACCACTTATTCCTTTTTGTGGTGTATATAATTATAAAATTCATATTTTATATGATGGAAATTTTTATCTAAATGGTATTTTTGTTTCTTTTTTTATTTATTTTAATGGGGAATATGATTCCAAAGATAACAAAGTGGTAATGGTTTATTTCAAAATCACATCATTATTCATGTTTTTATTGATTATGTACCCCATAGAAAATTATTTGATATTAATATCATGAAATTAATATACTTACGTATTCAATGTTTATTTATAAATTTTTAATTTTTGAAAAAATATTTTTTCAATGTGAAAAGATTATTCCCATGGAAAAAGTTTTTCTGAATTTATTATAGTATTTTTATTTATCAATGAATAAAACCCTTAATTTGACTATTATAAAGTTGTAATATATTGTATTTATATAATATTTATTATATTTTTTAATGGTTTGGGACCATTGTGGATGGGGATGAACACTTTAATTAGCATTTACGACGTTACTTTGTTCAGTTTGTGATTTTATGTATTTTATTGTGGGATGAATTAATATTTCATATGTTGGTTATACAAAGAAAATGTGTATATTGACTATGTTTCAACCTGTTGTTATAATGAATGCATTATTCATTGTATGTGATGATTGGGGTTCAGTGATATCTAGACATTTGATGCGTCAACATGTCTCGTGAGAAAAATCAGTTGGCCAAATTAGGTGAAATTTTACCATCATATTTAATGCTTCTTTTGAAAGGTTATGATAATATATTTAATATGTCCAATATTATACATTCTGACATTATGTTATTTTTTATTAATGAACATGTTTTTTTAAAATTAGTTATAATACCCATATATTTATTTTTAAATTTTATTTGATCATTGATATAGATTTATTTGATCACCATTTATTACATCTATAATATGTTCATGTTTTTTAAATGGATATTGTTTTTGATATTTACCTTTCCCAATTATTTATTCTTATTTATTCATGACCTCTTCCTCTGTATGATTACCCTTACTATTCATCTCTACTCTACCATTACTTAGGTTTTATTTTCACTACGATAATAAAAATTGTAATGTGATTATTATAAATGGATATTATAATCACAATAATAGACCTCACAATGATTTTTTTCATTTTATGTTTACATATATGTGTTAAATTCATGTATGTATCTAGTTTACCAAGAATACAAAATTATTCAATCTTTTAGGTCTTGATTCCATGAATATTACACAAATGTTGTAAGATAACAGTTGACACCATGACACTATGGTTGAGTCCTATAAATAATGTAGTTATAGGTCAATAATCAATGTCATATTTTATTTCCACTTCACCATTGGTAAATTAATGAATTGTATTCCAATCGAATAATAATTGCCAAAAAAATAAACACCTAAGAAAATGTAATAATGAGAGTAAATATCTTATATGTAATTTCCATTGATGGAATATAAATTATTATTTAAATTTCTAAAATATCCAGTAATGGAAGATATGAGATTTATTAAGGTTTAACAAGTCAAATAGTTTTTTTATGAAAAAAACTTATTGGGTAATAATGAAAAAACTATATTAAATTTAACATTCACATTAAATCCTACAGATAGTAATATATCAATAAATAAAATGATTTAAATAAATTATAAAAATTTCATATAAATATCTCCCTAAAATTTTGTATTGGAAAACATGAATTATTATTGAAGAATAATAAAATTTATTTCCATTATTTTTTCATAAAATATTTGATTCAGGTAATTTTATACAAAAATTAAAATTTCATAAAATGGGCTATTAAAAAATAGTTTTATTAATATCCCAATAATTAAAAATTGAATTTTAATGATGGAAAATAATAACAATAACAGTGTGGATGATATGATATTTATATATGGAGAGACAAAAACCATCTAAATTATTTATAATTATTTTAATAAAATAAAAATTGATAAAAATGTTTCAAAAAATTAATTTTCATAAAATATTATATAAATATAAACAATACATAAAAGTAAATATATTTTACATCTTAAATAATCATGGAAAATTTTTAATGTTATGAAATGAAATATATATTGATAAATTATTAAAAAAATAGAAGGTGTAATTATATCCATTCTATCAACAGATAATTATGAGTTAAAATTCAATCAAAAATGACTAATTTCATAATAAAAATACTTCTCCATAGAATAAAAAATAAATACCAAATTGGATAGTGATTTTCAATAATATTAAATTATTATAAGAACAAAGTCACACAAGGATGTTAATGACTTAAGGAAAAAAGTCTTAGTTTAGAAATAGACTTACAACATCATAAATGTTTGGATAAAAATATAATAAATAGAAAATCATGTAATGGATTTATGAATCCCATGAATAGAAATAGAATCGAATTAATATAATATGATGTCTCAATATAATAAAATTAACAATTAAATAGATTTATAACATGAACGATTCATCGATGAAGGGGGATTATAAACCCCCTTAAATGTCATATTTTATCATGTAAGAAACACTCCAAAAGGGTTGTATGATAATAAAATAAACAATACATGCAATAATAGAGAAAATAAAACCTAAAAAATCATAGTTTCTAATAAATTAAACAATATAAGATCCCAATCAATTATATAGATTTATAAGACAATAAATAAATATTTTCTTGAAACATTACATATTGAAATTGTAATTTCTGAACTATAAATAAAAAGAAAAAACTATTATTGAAATGGAAAATAAAACCGATGAAAATAAATTTTAATTAATATATACTAAAATTATATTATAAATTAAACCAAACATATATTAATGTACTCAATGGAAAATTTGAATGACCCAATGAAAAAAAATTGGTAACAAAAAATCATAAATTTTATTATCTCTTGCTCATACATATTTTAATATCCTATATAACAGACTAGAGATTTAATAAATTATATCATTTAATAACTCAAATATACTTACATTAAAATAATAATATATATATTCAATTATTTCATAACAATGTATTATTTTTAGTTTAAATTGATCATATGTTGTTAGTAGTTTCTACTATTCCTTGTTGATTTGGGTATGAATATTCCTATAATAATTGATTTTTAATTTTCTCATCATTTTATGAATTTTATTCATTAGTTTATATAATTTGAATAATTATTTATGACAACACAAGATATTTCCATGGTTATTTTTGGTTTGATTCATAAAGATGAGATCATTATTATGATTATTTGGATATTTTTAAACAAAAATAATTTGTCATATTAATAATGAGGTATATATTGAAATTATAATTAAAAAACTATAATAACAAAATTATTTACTCAATTATATCAAATATTGAAACTATATAAGTTTTCATAAGCCATAAAGGACTTGATATAATCGATGGATGAGAATGATTACTATAACACCCCACCTCTACATCATTGGCTTGAGGAGGCGATGAGGGATACTTGGCCTTAAGGGACATTGCCAAGGTGCCAAATGCTGGTAATAAATGTTGAGGGCTTCAATGAACAGTGGGGAAAAATTTTTACTTAAGAAAAAATCAAACAAACCAACAACTAAATGTTCACACACATTCAAACCCAGCCATGTGATACTAAAACATCCATTACGAACCCCAAAACCATCCAAATAAACATGTACACAAAACAATAGAGTACTATGCGGAAGAATATATCACAAAACACCACTAGCCATGATACCAACACAACTCCACTCCTAGATCCAAGATCCAAGCTCCACCAATACATCACAATGCACCACTAAAAGAGGTGACACATTACCTTCGCCCATGTCATGGTACACAACATCTGCAAAGACACCACAGTGCCAAAGGAGGGGGTGAGTACTAAAACTCAGAAGGATTTCCCCAAATGACTTCGCTATACATGACACTAGGATAAAAACTTCAGTCTATTTATATAAAAAAGTTTATATAAAATAATCACAAGTACATCCATTTCCATAATCCAAACAGAGCCTTACTAAGCCATCTCACCCAAACCAAAAAACCAAGGGAAATCCAAAACAAACATGCCACATTCCATATCATCATTTACACATTAGCACATCAATTTCCATCATTCGACATAATGTACACAAACAACCATAACGGTGGATCTTCCGTCCAACCCATTCACCCATTCACACTTTAGTTCAATCTATTAAAAGTAACACACAACAAAAGACATAAACAAGGGATACATTCCTCAAACCGGGTGGGCTACATTCTCCCCACCATTGGACTTTCCATCCTCGAAAAGTAGTGAATCTGCCCTTTGTCGAAAGAGCTCGGGCCACTGCTCTGCTATCTCTTTCTCCTGCTCCCAAGTCTCCTCTTGAAACTGACCATACTACCACAAAACACGAATTAAACCGATACTTTTACCACTCATGATTTTCTATTGCCTGTCCACAACCCATACTGGCACGTGCACCAACTAATCATCTGAATCATGCTTTATATGATCCCAAAGAATCACATGGTCATGATCCCTCTGATACTTTTTTATCTGCGATGCATGAAACACAGTGTGCATTGCACTGAACCTCAGTGAAAATTCTAAACTATAAGCCACCTCACCATCTCGCTCTTGAATCTCAAAAGGTCCAATATACATATGAGATAACATTCCTTGCATCCCAAACCAACGATGTCCCATCCTAGGAGATATCCTCATGAAAACATGATAACTCTCCTCGAACGACAAAAGCCATCGACAGTGACCCGCTTACAATTTATGATGAATATGAGTTGTCTCCATTTTATTCCAAATCAAAATGATCTTCTCCATAGTCTCATGGACAAGGCTTGGTCCAACCATCAAGGACTCACTCCTTTCCACCCAACATAGTGTAGAACGACACGACTGGCCATGCAATGCTTCAAATGAAGCCATCTGTATAGATGCTTGATAACTATTATTGAATGGGATCTCAACCAATAGAAAGTTATCCTTCCAAGATCCACCAATATCCATAATGCAAGCCCACAAAAAATACACCAATGTTTGTATCATCCTCTCGGATTGACCATACGCCTGAGGTTGATATGCCATACTCATGGTCAATACAGTTCTGAGGGATATCTGTAAGGATTTCCAGAAAGAAGATGTAAATCTCAGATCTCTATCATGTATGATTGAAACTAGAACACCATTCCTCTTCACAACCTCCTAGATAATGATTTTGGACAAATCCTCCACCGTATGAGATTCACGAATTGGTATGAAATGGGCTGACTTTGATAGGCGATCCACTATCACCCAAATGAAATCATGCTTCCTGACCATTCTTGGGAGACCTATGACAAAATCCATCGATATTTTCTCCCACTTCCAAATAGGGATTGGTAAAGACTAATGCATTCCCGCTGGCATCTGATGCTCTTCCTTGACCTGCACGCAAGTAAAGCATCTCAAAACAAACTAAACTAATCTTCTTTTCATACCTACCCATCAGAACTGTGCTTTCAATGATTTATACATTTTCTGAATTCCATTTTGAATAGACCGCCCTAAATGATGATACTCCCTAAGAAGATCCTCCTGACAAGCAACTAGTACCATCATCCGATTACAAAAATTCAAAACTGAATATCCTTCCAGTTTCCAACCCCCAATGATCTCACCACCATTGAGTCTCAACCCCATGTTAACACACACATAATAAAATATATGTGCCTCTCTAACCAGGACAACCATGTCCAGAATTAATAGAACCAGATAGAAGACTGCCCTATCACTCGGTTCCTCACAATCTAACCGCATTTCTGCTATAACAGACATCAACTGCCATTGGTCTGATGCTAGTTTCACCACCTGATCATATGATTTTCTACATAATGCATCATCCTCTAAATTTCCTTTTCCCGGTGTGTACATCAAGTCAAAATCAAATATCTGGACATATTTCATCCATCTATTTTTCCTCAAGTTCAAATATCTTTGTTAGAAAGTGTGTTTCATGCTCTTTTGATCTGTATACACCGTGAATTTCTCAACAAAAAGATAATTATGCCACACTTTCAAAGCATGAACCACTACTTCCAACTAAAAAACATGAGTTGGATAGTTCTTCTCATGCCCCCTCAACTATCTTGAACCATATGAAATAACATGATTCCATTACAAGAGAAAACACCCCAACTCTGATCTTGATGCATCACAATACACCACATACCCATTTCCTGGTTTTGAAAAAACCAAGATTGGTGTTGATGTAAGGAAACCCTTTAGCTCTTTAAATCACTGATGAAACGATTAATCCCACTAGAATGGAAGATTAATTATTGTCAAAGCTGTCATCGGCGAAGACAAACATGAAAAATCACAAAAAAATACCGATAATACACAGCTAGACCAAGGAATCTCCGTATCTCGAACACATTCTTTGGAGGTTTCCACGAGATAAAAACCTCTAAATTTTTTGGATCCACTAAAACACCCCTTTTTAAAAATCATATGGCCAAGAAAATGAACATCCTATATCCAAAAGTCACACTTTTATAACTTGGCATACAACCCATGATCCCTCAAGATCCCCAGCACCGTCGCCAAGTGCGGCTCAAGCTCCACCCTTGTCTTTGAATCACTAGAATATCATCTACAAAAGCCACCAAAAATGAATCCAAATATCTATGAAATATCTAATTCATCAATGCCATAAACACCACGGGTGCTTTCGTCAGACCAGAGGGCATAATCACATACTCATAATGGCTATATCTACTTCTGAAATCTATTTTTGGAATATCGTCTTTATTCCCCCACAAGCGCTGACATCCCAACCTCAGGTAAATCTTGGAGAACCCCTGGGCTCCACTAAACCAGTTGAACAAATCATCCATTCATGGAAGTGTATATCTGTTCTTTATCGTAAATTGGATAAGTCTATGATAATCATCACAGAACCTCAATATTCCATCCACAATTTTCACAAACAACACTGGTGTTTCCCATGGGGACATTCTAGGATGGATAAACCCTTTGTAATCTAACTATTTCAACTGACCCTTTAATTCCCGCAATTCAGCTGGTTCCATATGATAAGAAGGTAGTGTGATCGGACGAGTCCCCAGAAGGAGATCAATCGTAAACTCCACTTCTCTTACCAGAGGTAACCCAGAGAATTCATTGGGAAAGACATCCATGAACTGATCCACTACTACTAGAAGAACACCCTGCTCAACACCCTCTACTGATTCCAACGACAACACCTCCATTTGATACAATAATGTGCCCACTTCCGGTGCCAGCAAACCCGTTGCACCCTACCTTTCATGTCTCTCTCCTATAAATAGATGTATAACACCATCATGGGTCGTAAAATCCATTGTTCGCACATCATAGTTGATGTGGGCCTAAAACTCCACAATCCAATACATTCCCAGGATTATATTATACCCATCCATCTCATGCACTGAGAAATTCCACATTATCTCAACATCGTCCAAAACGATACAACATGCTCTTCACAAGATGGTTTGACACTCTCTTCGACCCATAGGAGTTTGATGTTTTAAAACCAAAGGCATCATTTCTACCCTTAAACATAGAAAATCACCCAGATGTATAGTAATAAAAGATTGTGAAGTACCTGTATCAAACAACACTTTCATCAAGGTAGAATTTAAAAGAATAGTACCTCACACCGTGGATGGTCCGGACTGATCATCCACCATAACCTTCTCAGCTCCAAACACATGTTTTCCTACCATGCTCTGATCTTTATTTCCATGATGAGGTGTCATGGTTTTCCAAGAATCACCATGATCCACTTTACCCTAATGCCGATTGAGATGGTGCTGCCCCCGTCCCATAGAAGCATATGAAGTCTGCAATCCCTAAGGAGTGTCACGTGCACCCAACCTTAGGGAATTCTGAAAATAACATTGCAGATGACACATCAGCTTATAATTATGACATGATCATGGTTGTGCCATACAATCTCGATTGATGTGGCTCGTAGAACCCCCCCTGAAAACATCCTAGCTTTCTCTGGGGCTTTAGAGAAAGATTTACTGATCTTGTCGTCAGATTATGTCTCATACTCCGACCCTGGGAATAAGTGTCCCTCCTTCTCTTGAACACAACATTAGATTTCCCACTATTCCCCTTCGGTACTAACATGCTTCCTCTACCTGGAGCACCCAACAGATCCCGCTCATCAACTGAGGCTCTATTCACCATCTGTGTGTAATCGTCTATACATAACACCACTATCTTTGAACGAATTTCTTGCCTTAACCCCGCTTCAAAAATACTTGCATTCAATGATGTGCTTCCCACCAACTTAGGTGAAAACCTCAATATGTTCCCAACCATAGTTGCATACTCCATGACAGACATATGCATTTTCATTAAACCAAAGAAATATGTCGTGTGCTGAATTCTGAACGTAAGTGGGTGGAATTGATTATTAAAAAATTCCTCAAAGCCTTCCTACATAATACCCTGGTTCATCCCCGCTTGGGCTATCAACTCCCACCACTAATGAATAAGATCGTCCAACATATACTTGGCCAACAACACTTTCAACTCTGTCGGTGTTCCCAAGAATTCAAAGATATTGTTTATTCTATTAAACCATGCCTCTGCCCTCTCTGGCTCTGAATCATCCATGAAGATGGGTAGATTTTTCTTTTAAAACTGAACAACATGATCCACATGCCTTGGTTCATCCACTTTATTTCCTCTTTCCATAGCTTAGAAAGATTGAACTATACTTTTCACTAGCTTCTGGTTCACATAAGGCTCAAGTACAACCACATTCTCTTCGGCAACTTCTTGTTGGTCTCTACGATGCCTACTCGGTTCCATTAAAATAAATTGAAAACAAATAATCCTGAGTCTCAATTTTTTAGACATCAATAATTCCCAGTAGAATTACATAACACAATCACAAAGAGGCTTTCCATCTTTCCTCATTTGCCATGTTTCTCATTTTTTAAAAATCAACCCATTTTAAAAATACCAAATTTGTTCACATTATAATTTCACACATTTGAAAAAAAAATCTCAATTCCACCCATAAATCATTATACCATAATGAAATATGCATTCTAGAGGGAATTCATTTCTACCATATATGCCATGCACATTTCATTGGCTAAACCCACGACAATGAGATTTGCAATGCCTATAAGTGTCTCCAAAACACATATGTACCCAACTCCCTGGTAACTTGAATTTCAATATAAAAGGGTTATCTAGGTCCTTTTATGCTATAGATTCTATGTTTTAACATTCATATGCCTCGCTACCATTCCGACTCAAGGAAAATACCACAACAAAAGTTAACTCAAAATACGAGAATCAAATCCAAAGGACCGAACAAGCTAATACAACTTGTAACACCCCACCCCTACCTCATTGACTTGAGGAGGCGGTGAGGGCTACATGGCCTTATGTGACGTTCCCAAGGTGCCAAAGGCAGGAAATAAATAGTGAGGGCTTTAAGGAAGAGTGGGGAACAATTTTCCCATAAGATAAAACCAACCAAACCAATAACTAAAGATGCATGTACATTCAAACCCAACCATGTGATACTAATAATTCCCTTACAAACCCCCAAACCATCCAACTAAACATGTCAACAAAACATCAGAGTACTATGCAGAAGAGTAGACAACAAAACACCACGAGCCATGATACCACCACAGCTCCACTCCTAGCTCTATGCTCCAAGGTCCACCAAGACATCACAATGCACTACTAAAGGATGGTGATGAGTTACCTTGGCCCATGTCACAATACACAACATCTGCAAAGACACCACAATGCTAAAGCTGGGGGTGAGTACTAAAACTCAGTAGGTTTTCCCCCAATGACGTCCCTACCCATTCCACTAGAATAATCCTGTTAGCACAATTATATAATAAAATTTATTTTAAATAATGACAAGTGTAACCATTACCCTATGCCAAAAACACCCTTACCATGCCATCTCACCCAAACCAAGAAACCAAGGGAAATCCAAAACAAACATGAAACAATCCATTTAATAATTTACACATTAGCATAACAATTTCTATCAAGGAATACAATGCACACAAAAAATCATAATGGTGGAGCTTCTGTCCAACCCATTCACCCATTCATAATTTAGTTCCATCTATGCAGAGCAACACACAACAAAACCACCATAACGGTGGAGCTTCCGTCCAACCCGTTCCACCCATTCACAACTAGTGGTGCTTCTTGTTCACTTATATTTTGATAGTGGCCCTTCTGTCCACTATCCATCCATTTTTATAGTTGTACTTCTTTCCACTTTCACACAACATTACAATCAATCCATAACAAAGAATACAACCCATCAAGGTCACAACATCATGCAATCAACCAATTCCATTGCATATCAATCCACTTCATTAAACTCCCATTTATAGAAAATCATTTTCCTTTCCCAATAACATTTCTATAAAACAACATATTTATTGAAAATAATTTTCATTATCCAATTTCCCAAATCAATCTCAGAAACCCATTTTAAAATCTCCATTTTAAAATCCACAATAAGAACATTTCATCAGAAAACCCCATTTTTCCCAAAAATCCCCAAAACATTTACCAAGGGATTCCCAATCAATTTCACACATAACGAAACAATTAATTTTCAGAAAAAAAAATAATTTGTATCCAAAAACCACTATTTCTAACCAAGTGGAGTCAAGAGAGAATCCATCTACCTTTAGGGTTCTCAAGAAATCGACCCATGAGCAACCGCTCCACAAATCTTGCGAATGCACCACTGAAATGTCTCTAGATCATGTTCCTTAACATTCATAAGCCATAAAATTATCATCCCAATCCACCAATACCCTAGATCTACACAAAACAAGTGTAGATCTAGAAAACCATGAAAGAGAGGGATGTATATCTAAAGGAAAACACTAGGAAACCAAGAGGATAGTCTTAACGTGGAGAAACCACCATTAATCAACCCTGAAACCCCTTCAAAATGATTCCAAACCTAGTGGTAGAACCCTTACAACACTTGAGAACCGAAAAAACCGAGTGAGCCTCAAGTGGGAGGAAGATCAGAGTGATTTTGGTCAAGCCTGAGGGATCCTGGACTTAAAAACCCAATCATTAAGTGGTCACACGGTTAGTCTGCATGGTTTGGAAAGCTGTGCACTAACCGTGCACAAGCTACTTCCTCGAGATCAAGCTTCTACATGGTTTTCTCCCATAAGTTGTAAAACCATGTGTATGTCGTGTGAAGCCTACTTCCTCACCCTCCACAGTTTCCTGGAGCACCCGCACAGTTTCCCCTAACCATGCTCAAACTGTGCTCCCTATGAAGAGCCCCAAAGCTCCTTCAAACCCATTCCAAACTCTCCAAAACTCTTCCCAACTCATCTCATGCACTTTGAACACATAAAAAGGCATAAACAAGGGCTACATACCACAAACCGAGGGTGATACATTTACGACATTCATTTTTTAATATCATTATTACATATGTATAAATATTTAACATAGATTATTATATTATCATTAATATTAATTTTAAATAAATTGAGTAAGATGAAAAATAAAATATAAAAACATGAAATGATTTTATTTAATGAAAAAATATCTTCTCATAGAGGCTGTTATAATTTTGATTGAATTGAGATATTTTATTGAGATAAGAAGATGAAAAAATATAGAATATTTTTTAGATGGAATTTGAGAAGGTGATAGTTTTGTTACATAATGGATGGTGTTGTATCAAATGGAATGAGGAGGGGTTCTTTTGTAAGTGATGTGGGGTTGACATTTTGTAAATACTCACTCCTCAATTTGGAAGGAATTCCATTTCTGAGTTAAATAGGATCCAAATTGGATAAATAATAATTCAAAAATACATTCTGGTGTATAATTACCTCATATAGACAATTTGACATTTTGTTTTGTGATATTTAATGACTTTACCACAAATTTGAATCATTTTATCTCATTTAACCCTTTACCATGGTAATAAAATTTTATCTCTCTTACTTATTTTTATGCCTAAAGAGGAGTTTTAAATTGTTAAAGTGTTTTTAATTGATTGATAAATATTGGAAATATATTTTCATTAATTAGAAATAAAAAAGTTATAAATTTTGTTTTAAATATATGAATACAAGAAAGAGGAAAAAATTATAAGAAAACATATTTATAGCATAAAATGCATTTATGCGTCATCCCTTACAAGTACTAGTCATTGAATAAATTGTAAATATTATATAAATATATATTTTTTTATTAAAATTACATATTACTAACATTTGTAATATCTTTTTCAGAATAAAAATAAAAAACATATTGAAAAACAATTCTTTAAAATGTAGTTATCATTAAAATTAAATGATATATCCTTTATTACTAAGAAATTAATAATAAATTAGTGAATGATTATTTATATATATATATATATATAAACAATTAATATCATCGATTTCCATTACCCAAATACTATTAATCTATGTTTAAAAAATACACATAATATTTAACAGAATTTTTTTAAAAAAAATAAAATTCAAAAAATACTAAAACCCTTATTCTTGAATGTTATCTATTTATTTATTTTATTTTATTTATTTATTTTAATAAAAATTATTTTATTAGAATGTTTTATTAATATAATAAAAAAAATTAAAAAAAATATTTTATAAATATTTATTCTTTGAATCGATTGTACATTCAATAGTTTTTTTGTTAGTTTTAATTCTATTAAAAATATATTATATTTTTTAAATAAAATCATTATAATGAAATTTTTTTCCACATATAAATCAAAATTATATTTATTAACTATATACAGGTAATAAAAAATGGGTAGTACTTATACTCATATTATACCTATACAGTATAAACCCTTTTATAATGGTAAAACTATTGATATAGTACCTCAATTTCATACTAGAAGTTCATTCAATTAAACCACCTAAAATCAAAATTATCATTACATTAATATTCATTTAGGGTTTTGTAAAATTTATTCTCAAATTATGATATTATTTCTCATTAAAGGTGTCAATATTATAAAAATGATCCTGACCTATGAAGATGATCCATGAGACTTCATAGAATTAAATTTATTATTATTTTTATGTTAATATTACATTTTTTTATAATTTCAATGGTGTGATTATCCTTGTTAATTAATAATCCATTTTATATTAGACAAGGTTTCATATATAATTCTTGTAATCATTCATTATGATTAATTTTTTCTAATTAAATCGTTTTAGAAATGATTTACTTTTGACTTTTGATTAGATTATATATAATGAAAAAATAGAGTAAATAAATAAAATTAATTAAGTATTATTGGATGTTCTATGGTAAATGATTCTCCATATATTATATCATATCAAATAAGTAATTTTATTTTAATCCAAAGGAGGAATGGTTAAATTACCTTTATATGTACTTCCTGAAATAATGTTTATGTTTTTTCTATTTAATTGGTTTGGAGGTATTGATAGAGAGAAAATTATGATCAAGAAGATTGTATGCATGAATCACTATGACAAATTATATACATAAATTTTATGTGACATTAAACTGGGAATTGAAATAAATATCAAATGTAGGATTTCAGGGGTTATAGTAAATATCAGAAAATATATATTTTCTCTCGATACTTTCATAGTTTTATCCTCTATCTGCTAACTTGAATGTATTAGAAAAACACCTCAGTCATGTGGATTGTTTCAATACCCATTTTCGATAATTTGATATGTTTTTCAAAACATAAATATATAGAAAATTCATGTATTTTTTGTGTATATCTCATTTTATTATAGATCATAATATGAATTTATTATAATTATAATTGTTCATTTGGGATAGATTCTGTTCAAAAATAATTTTTTGCAACTGGTTTCAATAGAAAATATCCTACCGCGATAGACTACATCGCAAATATAATTATTTTTTATGTTCTGTCACATAAAATATATCTCATGATAGATATACATTCCATCATAATAAAACATGAAATATTATTTATAAAACTTTTACGATTATCGGTTATAAAAACATTTTTCAACCAATATGTAATCTGTCACAAATAAACTTTTAAAATGACAAATTATTGAATTATTTATGAATAAATAAAATTACTAATATTTAAAAAATATTTAATAATTTAAAAAAAAAGTAATACACCCATAAATAAATACATCATTTACAATACAATATATCTATCATACCAAATTACAAAATAGTAATAAAAATATCTAGAAATCGTAAACCCGCATCATGTAGAGGAGGATCACATGATTGACCAGTTGGATTAAACTCTATACCAACTCTACATTCAAGTCACTTCATATAATCAATCATCTCCACATCTCTCAGATGCAACTGATCGAACTCCACATCCCTCAACTTATGCTTCATCAGTATCATCTCATCTTGAGCTCTCAACCTCTCCTCATACTATGTAGATGGTTTCAATTATAACTCTCCCTGATATCCCTTCTCCCTCAATTATTCCATCACATATGTACTATAATTACTCGTTGGTGTCAGTCCAAAACCAATACCAATCACTCGATTTTTCTCGACACCCTGTGAAGTCTCTTCAATCCAAGACCCATCATCGAAACAGGAATCTACAATGACATCTTGTTTGTCCTTAACGTGACTCTCCCTTGAATGATAATTCACAACCTCATATGTTTCCATTAAATATAATGAAAATTAGAATAACAAAATAAACATATATTGATGGAATTGTTCAAAAAAATTACTAACCACAATTCCATGATATCATCCAAATACAACATCTGTTATATAGAGATCAGAAAAAAAACATCTTATAAAAATCAATCTCTATAATAGATTGGTAAGTATTGAATTAAACTATATAACTAATATGTTAAATTTTAAAAAATTATATGATAAAAAATTATATCACTTACCATATTTCATCAATTTATGCCAAATGAATGACTCACGACCCTCTGGGTGTCCTCTTGCCTCCCTCGGCTATGATTCTAACTCGTGATCTCCTTCTAAAAATCCCTCCTAGAAAGAAATAAAATAGCATGTCTCATACCTAAGAAGATATATAGTAAGGATGATGGGAGGAAGAAGACCGATCAAAGGTGGTACCACATGCATTATTCGTACATCACTATCTGATTTTGTGTGTAAACTAAAAAAAGAGCTTGCATATACACGTATTTCATGCCTTTTAGATAGGACCTCTATGACTATCAGAAACTGGAGAAAATAAATTCTACAATAAAAATAATGAATATATGTTATTAAATGAATAAATATTAAAAATTAATATACAACATAAAAATGTACAGTTCTGTGGTCGATCATCGGGTCGAACACGGTGATGGGTACCAGGTCTAATGACACCCATGGAATGGAAAAATAATTTCATTGAACCTCACCAATGTGGATACTTTCTAAATGAAAAAACTATTTAAATCGAAAAAATTATATATAATCGTAAAATAATTGTCCAAATTAATAGATTTATTTAATATAAAAAAAATCTTATTAAACAATTAATCATTTCTCTGTATACACAGATCAAACTCAATAGATGGTCATCTCTCTATAATATAATTCAGAATATATAATTGAGCTACACTGCGCCCCCTCTTAGTAGTTACACTAGCCTCAGGAGGAGGGGCTAAATTGGGCACATATTTTGGAAGTCCTTAACTAGTGAGGGAACATAAAAAATAATCATGCAAATCATCTAAAGCCATTTCAAAGGACTATTCTCACCAATAATATTTTTTTCGAAGCTATTATGAAATATAATAAAATACTGAAATCCAAAATAAAATAATGTTACCTATAATTGATTGTTAATGATAATAATAAATTTATAAAAACTAAAAAATAATAGTATATAAAATTAACTATAACTAGAGACCTAAATATAATACATCAATCATTATGTTTATCACCATTTTCATCAACATCAATGTCTTCATCTCCATCTTTATCATTATTTAATTACATATGAATTTTAGTTACATCATCTTTTATTACTTGATCATCATTATCTATATCATTACCCCTTAAATAAGGGGTTTCATCATCAATATTTATATCTTATAGTGTTTGAGATATATTTTTGGGTGTTACATGATAAATTTAAATATGTTTCATTTTCTGAGAACAATTTTAACTTCCAATAAATATATTTTCATGTGATTTCAATTTTATCACACTCCACCAGTACTTCAAATCTATCAAACATCATGGTCATTTTCATAATAAACATAATTTGAATGATGTGACAACATAAATGGTTCATTTTATGTGAGAATTATGTTATATTTAATTTCATTGACTCCATGTCATTGATGAAATCACAACCCTAATCAGTATTAAACCATGGACATTTTATCATTGTTACATAATTTGGTCCCATATAACGTATATCAATTATTTCATCAAGAATTATATAAAATTCAACTTCACATTCATTATGATGGTATCATTTTTAATGAACGCCTCTAATCATTAATTTCTTTTTGTGATAATATATTCATGTGTGGAATCATAAAATATTAACTACATTCACATTAAATGAATTTAACTATATTTATGGATGGGTTTTTACCACAAATAATATACTTTAAATATGTTTTTATATTATGTTAAATGTAAACAATAAATATTATTAATAATAGATATCATTAAAAATTTGATATATTAATTTATAAAAAAACATACGTTACCAGTCATTAAAACCAATAAGAAATTTTTTGTTGTTGATGTTCATCAAGAGCTGAAGATGTAATTTGTTGAAATTGATTTTTGATATGGTCATCATATAGTCTAGAAAAAAGATAATGTAAATAAATATATCATTTATATTTATTTATCAAAATAATAATATAGTATTACTTACTGCACAAAACATGTATTTTTCACAATTTAGCCGAATAGTAGTATGATATTTGTGTAATTATTCATTTATTAGACATCACAAACTATAACCATTGAAACCACGCTATGGATGATTAAAACCTGACAACTACTGCCCAGAGACATCATCTAGATTTATCTCATTATGACCCATTCGATTATGTTTTGAAGTATATTCTGACTGAAACTAATAAGAGATGAAATTTTAAATGTCCTCCTATAAGTATACTTCTGCAATTGACCCTTTAATAGATGCTTTTCTATGTATATTCATGATTAATTTTGTTTTATATCTATTGAACAAATACATCCATTAGAATTTTATTATCCCTCTATATATAACATCATATATAAAATTTAATATTAAATGTTCCATGGAATCAATGAATCTCAGTGGGAATATTTTCTCCAATTTAAATAAAATAAAATAAAAAAAATTTCTAAGGAAATAAATTAATTATAATCCAAAATTTCATAAACAATTATATAGGAAAAAAATGATATTTTGGACAATACATCTCAGATTGAATAGTTCAACATCTCTCTAAGACCATCATGTAGTAATCGTTCAATTATTACATGAATATTGTATCTTTTTAACTGGATAATATTCCCACTTTTGACGCAATGAGACAAATTAAAAGAATAACCATTTGGAAACATCAAAACTTTAATTAATTGAATAAATAATAAACAGTTTTCTTTACTAAGTGAGTATTCTGATTTTGGATCCATTAATTTTTTTGATATTTCTTCTTCAAATAATTAATGCTCAAGACATCTGAAAATCTTGGAAATATCTAACCAATCCACTAAAGTATCTTTGTTCTGACCAGATGTTTTGAACACAGTATAAACCATGTTATCAAAAAAATTATTCTCAATATGAATCACTTCTAAAATGTGACGAAATGAAAATTCATAACAATATGGGTGGTCCAAAAATTTCTCTAATTTACCCAAATATGATTTCCCCCCAAAAAATTTATCTCTTTCTCATTTATGGTTGGCCAAAATGTAACAAGAAGTAATGTAGATACAATAGATTTTACTAGATTACAGGAGTGCATAACTGGAGGTGCATCTCTTTCTATTCGACATTTTGTAAAATTAATTTTGTTTCATATTAATGGGAGATCCTTAGGAGGAAATCTCAGATTACAATCAAAATATCTAATCATTCTCCCACTAAAATGTATAAACACTTTATTTTCAGCCATTAAGTAGAAAAAATATTTTAGACCATGTGTTCTCCATCCAGATAATGTACCATATTCTAGAAAATCACTGACTTTCCACATTTAGGAAACCTTCAATATAAAATTTTGATATGTACGTATATCAAATATAGTCACACCGTTGTTCCAGAATGAAATTAACACATCAATTAGTGGTTTAAAATAAGAATCAATATTATTATTTAGATGTCCTAGAATTAACAATGTCAATTATAAATATGGTTCCCTATCCAACATCCAAAGAGGCATGTTGTAAAGAGTAATGAAAATAGGCCAATAAGAATATTTACTAATGTAATCACCAAATAGATGAAAACCATCAGTAGAATGGACCATCTATATATTACAAGGATTTTTTTGCAAAATAAGGTTGAGTATGAAAAAAATTCCATGATCCACCATCATATAGATGATTAAAAATTTTTGTGAGGGAAATATTTGATTTATGTTATGTCATAAATACAGTTGTGCTTTAAGACATAAATAAATGTTGTAAACGATGTGAAATTGGAAAATATTTCCCCATTTCATAGGAACACTGGAAATTCATTGTTGTGACTCTTTATACATCAATTATCCATATGATGTACAATTTAAAAAAGATTCATATTATCCATATTATAAGATGCAACAATTTGAATATGCTTGGTTCTTTTGATAACATATACCCATATATTGAATAAAAAATATACATTCATAGAAAAATGAAGGTAATGTATTTTTTCAGCAACAATGACATACTGAAAGATAAAATCCCATCAAAACACCAATTAGACATTGCACAATATGATTGAATATCTATAACATTGGTTACATCATCAAGGTTTCTCATATGGTGTTACAGATTTAAGTCCTCCGTAACGGATTGCATCTAATTGTAAAACTGAGATGCTTACGATTTAGGATTTTGAATTTTATTCTAAGTTGATGATTACAGAAGAGATGGACCATCCGCCACATGTATTAAATTCTAAAAGTATTGATATGGAACCAAAAAATCTATATTTTTTACTAAAAAATGTTCACCATGATGATAACCAAAAATACAATCTTTCAAAAAAAAGTACCACAATTGATGATGTCCAATATTTTAAAAAGTTTTTAATGTCCTAGGATGACATTTCTAACTCAAACATTTAATTTTCTCTTTCTAAAACAAAATCATGTTTTGGTGATGCAAATATTATAAAAGCTTCAACACCTTCAATGTGGACATGATTTAAACCGGATCCATTTGTTTTTTTGTCATTGTTTATCCAATCAAGATCATGTAATATATATTGTTTTCCATTTCCCAAGTCCTTAGTGATCTAAAATAATAATAAGAATTCATATTTATGATCATTCTTACTAGTTGAAAATTATTATTATTATTTACCATCATGAAATATTTTATGAAATATGAGCAGAGTGTATCACTGGGTTAGAACTTGTTTAGAAGGCCCATAAAGGTCCAGTGTAGTTAAAAATAAAAATATTATATATATTATATAAGGAATATTCTATTTTTCTAAAATATTAGAATACCTCTTGAACGTTGACACATATGAAAAATTGGAGATCACCACTAGGTCTAGGATGTAGGGTTTATCCTAGGCATTATATTAGATTTTTGAGCAGCAGATTGTTACATTGTAGGAGACAATAATTCATTTAATATTTTTGTGCCCCAGATTGTATCATAATATTTTTTTGAGTAAAGTATTTTTACAAAATTTATACGGAATATTAATAATAATTATTTTAATTAATTAAAAAATATATATGAATTATTAGGAATTTATAAAACTTGTTATATTTTAATATAATTGTTTTTACAAATTTTAATAATTTTATAATTTTCACTAATATTTTCAATTTATTATTAATAAGGTCTCATTAATTTTAAGAAGTTATTAATTAATTATTTTCTTTTAATAAATAATTTAATTGATAATAAATTTTGAGAAATTAATATTTATTATGAAATTATAAAAGTTATTTATATTTGTTATATTTTTTAACAAACAATTAAACAATTTATCCTAATTATTATTAAATTTGTTATTATTAAATAATACATATTTTAATTATCATTTTATTTCAATTATACAGTTTTTTAACGTTTCTTATAAGAAAAATTTGATAAGAAACATTTTATTAAATATTATTCTATAAATTAATTTTATCATAATTATTAAAATTCAAAAAATTATATATAGACAGAAAACTATTTCCAAATACATACATAAAACACAGTTGCGCCAAAAAGAAATATTAAAAAAATTATCCTTGCACAAACATAATTATAAAAAAATATTATGCACACACAATTATTATTATTATGTGTTCATGCAAAAAAATAACATAAACAATATTTAAACAAAAAAATATGTAGATATAAATACATGTATGTGGAATAAAAAAAATTTAATAGGAAACAAATGAAAGGCATAATAAAACCAAAAAACAATACACAAAAAAAGAAAAATAAAATTGTTATTATTTTCTAGAAACTGTAAAATAAGGAAAAAATTAAAATGATTCTAATAGTTCAAGATCTCAAAAAAATTTTAAACCGATGAAAGCATCCAGAAAATTTTAATATTAATAATATCTCAGATATTATAAAATAATAATGTTTCAAAAAACCCTAACACACAAAAATCAATATAGTTTCAAGATCAAACATTTTTCAAGATACTGTAAATATAATTAAAACAATTTTTGTGTAATCAAAAATCTCAAATATGTAATAATTATTTTAAACTAACACTACATGTCCAATAAATATTCAATATATAGTAATTTCATAGATATAGGGTTTTTATATTTATCAATATAATGAGAATTTGAAAAAGAATAGATGAAGGATAGAAGAAGAGTACATACCTTGGAGATGGTGAGTGAATTCACCAAATAATTAAAAGTAATTAGGCTTTCTATGGATTCTTGGAGTGGGGTGGTTGGTATGCTTCAGCTTCATTTGGGAGAGGGAAGGAAGGAGGATGATTATATGAGGAAGGAGAATGTAGTGGCATGACCTGCTAAATCATGATACTTTTTACAATGGTATAATAGTGACAGAACTAATTCTGTCACAAATAATATATTCATCGAACATTATTTGGGATGGAATTCAATTCAAGTTGTAAATAATGTCGACTCAAACAGTATTTTTGATAGATTTAATTATCCATCTGAAATGGCTATCCTGAATGTTTTTCAGACTATGGGTAGGAAATGCTACAAAAAAATTTCCGATGTTTTTATAAATCTGTAGAAAATAGTTTCTATTCGCAATAACTTCTACCTCTGTCACAAATATGTGTTTTCCACATACTATTTTCTATAGAAAATTTTTCCGTCAAAAATGTCTCATCACAGATACAAGAAAATATAGATGTTTATTTTGTGTATTTTTCTACTAGAAAAAATGTAAATTTTGTGATTGGGTTTTTTTCGAGACCTAATTAGGATTACTTTACTATTTTTTGTGATATTTAAATTACAAACATGGTCCCCATGTACCCACCACATGGAATTTTTTGTTTTTTGGGAATCATGGTGTTCTTTTTTCAATGGCGGCCACTATGAATTCATTTCAACTAATTGGGGATGTGACAGAGTGGTTCCACATAGACACTTTATCCCATGTGAACTAAGCCCAATAAGAATGGTCTATGGTGTGAGATATTTATTCTTGGAGAATATGGGATTTTTTAGAATGAAGGAATTGGATATTTCTTATGGAATTCCTCACAACTGCACTACAAATTATGAGTTTAAAAACATGTTTTTTATTCTGATTTACACATTGAGGCTGATATTCATACTTCAGTTCCCTTTCATGATAACATTCTTATGTTGGACATTTGCATTCTCTTCCCATTTTCTCCCTCTGTGTGACATTTTTTTCAACTCCTCACTCGAAGATGATTTTCTAATAATCAAAAATTATATTGGTTTATTTTTTCAATTTCTATTCCAAATTTCACACTCATACATGATGATGGATCATGATTGATCGTTATCTAGAGCCTTTTTGAAACCTATCAATTGGATTCATATTATCATATTTAATTACACTAGGGATAAAAAATTAAAAATAAATAAATCACAAGTGTAACAAATAAAAAAATGTTCCAATAAATGATATTTATCATCATATATTATTTAAAATGTAATATAGATAGGTGAATGAAATTATATTAGAACCGTGTATATTAGTTAAAATCCTTAGTGATGTTTTTTGTGACCAGTTATAATTACTCTCTATGAACACTTTTTTATTTTTCACAATATTGTAATAATTTTTATATCTAAAAAATAATTTTAATTTATTAATGATTATGGAATGGTTATCACAACTATATAAATCATTTTAGTTTGTGTAATTATTAAATATAATGGTCTTATATGTAAATTTTTTATAAACATCTATTGTGAAAATTGATTAATTATTTATAAATTTTATTTTTCAAGATTTACTATAAATCAATCATTATAATGCGTGAGAGTGATATAGTATAACTCCCCAAGGTGATGTATCTCATAAAACATATAGTAACCTCTCATTGTGTTTATCTATGTTATATATTATGTTGTATATAATAGAGATGATTCCATAATTATTGAATATGATTATATAAGCATTATACATGGTAGGAAATATTGTTTTTTAGCCATCAACTGGATGTTTTTTTGGTTAACCCAACTAAATAAGTATCAATATTATATTTTTGGTAAGGTTGTGTATTGTATGCATCAAGTCATTTTAACACTAATTAGGATGATCACTTAATTTATTATAAATTCAAAAAAGATAAATTTGGTTATTCTTAAGATGAAACTATATGTTTAAAATATTTTTATTTCAATTTTCTAAAAATTAGAACTATTAATTATATGTTATCCATGGACAATAATTTATAGCACCAAAACATTTGGGATTGTTCATTTGACTAATTTTTTTCTAGATTAATGTTTTGGATTCATTTATTCTGATAACGATGTTATATATTCTCAAATAATGTCTTGGGTGATTCAATACAGATAAAAATCTCATATATATGGGAAACTTTAATACAAAATAATATATTATAACTATATTGGGGCACTATATTTACAATATTACCTAGAACATTATAGATAAAGAAAGTATAGAACCTTATGTAGAGTAAATAATTGCTTATATATATTTTCATTACCTTTCTCCAAAAAATAAATTACAAATTATGGAAATCAATTAATTTTGATATAAAGTAAAAAAACTAAAAAAAATTTACATTAAATCTTGGAGGTGAAAATGAAAAAATCAATTCTTTGAATAAATTTCATTAATTTTTAGGTTAACATCAATCATTTCATCTCAAGAAACATATCCATCCATCATCTTCTCAATCAACATTAATAGCCAGTATTACTTCTCACATTACTGAAAAACTAATGTTTTGTATCCCATAAAAAAGTTATTTAGATAACAATTTTTCTTCTTAATATTTTCTATATATATTTATATAAAATGATTAATTTGATTTTCCATTCATAATTTAAAATTAATCTAATTCATATCCTCATAAAAATTCAAAATTCAAGATGAACACTAATAGATTCTACTCTAACATATTGCTAGAATTTTAAAATGTAGAAAAATTATTGAATATAATAATATATATTTATTAAATAAATATAAAATATTGAAATATTGATAAATTTATCTATAAACTCTAAATTAAGATTATGAATTATTTTATCCACCATAATATACATGGATTTTTAAATAATATATGGAATGATATATCCCTTGTTTTTATATATGTTTTCCTGAATATATGACATAGAATATCTAAATTAATGAATTATTATAATAAATAAATATTTCATTAATAGAGAAAAATAAGTATTATTTATTCCTTCATAAACCAACTAATTATCATAACTTTTTTCCAATAAACCGTAACTATTATAGTATTATATTTTTTCTAGACCAGTTCTTGTTTTTGATAACATGGTGACTCAAAAAATAAAATAATATGAATCAATAAATTTAGATATGTGTATTTTTAAAAAATATTTCAATAAAGAATAAATATATTTACTTGTTTATTTTTTGATATTATAATAATTGATTGAATCATATTACCATTATAATAAAATCATTCAAAAAAAAAGAGTGTTCCCTTATAATCAATGGTGTCCCATCAACCAATTATATGTCATGTCATTATAAAATAATGTAATGAACAAAATTCATTTTATAAAATTTAAAAAATACACTCTCTAAAATATTATGAAAAATAAAATTAGACAAATATAAAAATTATAACTTTTATAATCTTTTTTATGCTTAAAAATTAAATCAAATAAATAATTAAATTATTGACATACATAAATTCTCACTAAAATATACATTCATTTCACGAGGTATATTTAATTTTCTTTGAGAAGTATATTATGAAAATATTCACTATCCACTAGAAAAATGTAACTGTTTAATTTATTTTTATTTTATATTTGTGGTTGAAATTTATCATTCTACTAAGGATAATATTTTTAATCCAATAACCATATCAGATTCCCTCTTATTCATTGTGATATAACATTCTAAGAATTACAGTCATATTCCCTATTTTATAATCTTACATTATACCATAAATGTTATTATTTTAGCTATTATACATTGAATGATGATACTTTTAAATAATGTTTACTTATTATAGTCAATCATTTGATCAAAAAATAATAGAATAAAAAAATGTAACATGGATGGTAATCATTTTTTAAATTAATGATTATATCTAAATTTAGATTTTCTATATCTTCAAATTTAGAATTTTAAATCTTCATAGTATATTTATGTTAATTTGAAATTAAATTAATATTTTTAGAATTTAAATAAAAACCACATCCATTGAATTTTAACTAGAAAATTATTCTATCTAATAATTTTATTATGAGAGAAATAAATTATATACTTTAAAATTACAAAATAAGAAATATTATGAAAGAAAAATTAAATATATTGATAACATATATTTAATAATAAATAGAATGAAAAAATACTTTTTACCACTACATTCTACAACAAAGAAATATAATATGGGTGGTTCATCAATGTAAAATATATTATTGTTATTTTACACTTATATAGTTAACTCACTCTTCACATTTCATTGAGATCAATTTCAACATGTTAATTTGATAAATTTTAAATATTTTGATAATAAAATTATTAGTATAATTGAATATCCCCTCTCTATGATATTTATACATCAACTATGAAAATATGTCATTAAATTTAGAAAACTCTAATAGAGATGGATCACCCTACTATGGGGATAATTTGTATAACATGTACCTATCAATTCTTCTATTAATAAATTAAAAATTCATTTTTTGATGCTGGGATTTATCGATGAAACTTTTCTTAAGGATCACTTCCATCCATTTTTTTCTATGGATCACATACTTAACATGTGTAACTCATATATTTAGTCTCTATTATTTAATATGTATGATTCAACACTAATATAGGAATTAATAGAATTATAAAATTAAATATTTAATATACTTCACTATGGAAAACCATAGATATGATTACTACATGAATTAGTTCCTTGTAATATCATATTTAAAAAAAATTTATTTGAATCATATTCAATCTATCATGTAAAATAGAACCCTCTTTTATAAAATTTACCATCAATTATTGCTCTATTAGGTGACCACCAACAATATTTTGTGAACCAGTCAGTCCATTATGAATTTAAATATATTATTAGGTCCACCACATGTCGTATACACTTATTTTATCCTTATAACATTATACCAACATGAAATATGAAACAAATAGTTTCATGTAGATTATATATTCTCCTATAACAAAATATTAATCATCAACCTGTAATAAACATCATTTGAAATGTATTCATAAATCTATGATAATTCAAATTGTAAACTCATACCCTAATTATCCTATTACTAATCAAAATAATCAGTATGTGATAATAAAATAAAACTCCAATAAAAATTATTTTATACAATTTTAATGATTTCTTACTTTATGTTATTTTCTCACAAAAAATATTTTAATCTTTAATAATATTGTAAAATAAAATATTCTTAATAATTACTAAACAATAAAAAATATTCATGACCAATAAACATTTATTTAAAATAAATAAATGAATCACATGATGTTTAAATAAGACAAATACTAAAATAATATGTTCAGTATATTTACCCAAAAATTAATCCCTTTGTCTTTTATTAATATATCAACATCGAAAAAATCCATTAATTTATGTCATCTCAATTTCTAATTTAAAAAAATATATCTAAAAATATTATTCAATTTTTAAGGATAAACATCGTTTAAAATGCATTGATTAATATTCTCAATCCTACACCGGACATAGTCTTTTATATATATTGAGTAATATTTTAAGTCTCCACTTAATGTAATTTTTTTACTCGATATAAAAAAGAAATTTTTAGTTTTTAACCATAGTATGGGATAAATTTTAATTTTTATGGAATAAAAATAATGTTCAAAATTTTTCAAGTAATGACACATTTTATTTATCATAGTGTACTGAAGAAAACAAAAATGGTCTTATACTTCGTGAATTCATGTTTAGTTATCATTTTAGTTATTTTTAATGCACTTAATTTTCCACAGTTGATAATCATACTCAATGTAAAAATATTGAAAATCTCCAACTACCATTAATCGAGTTAAAAATACTTATATAGAACATACACATATAGAAATTAACCAAAAAATATATTAATACATTTCAATCATAAAGATAATATATTTTCCAATAATAATGAATTACATATCAAAACAGATATTATAAAACATTCATCTTTTAAATGATAGAGAATATATAACTTTAGATATAATAAAATGTATATTATTCCAGAGAACATATATTGTGGATTAATATGACTTATTTAACATTTCTGGTATATATCCTCTAAAAATCATATAACCTAACCATAAAACATATCTTTCATAAAAAATATTTTTTTCCATGAAATAAAATATATCATCACCCAATGAGACCAATAATCACCTATTTATACTACATTGTCAACTCTCCCATAAAAACATCTTAAAAAATATTTATCTTAATTGTAGTTTTATATAATAAAATCAATATTTTTTTGTCCTACATTTTTGTACACATTATCACTAAATCAAACAAACTTTTTCATTTGAAAAAAAATCCCAAATATTTTATATCAAATATTATTAATATGAAATTTATTATAATTTATATTCCAGCATGATTCATTAAGTTTTTAGGAAACAAGTGTGAATGTATAGAAGTAGCTGTTATTAAGTAATTATATTAAATTTTATTCTTTTTCCTTTAAATCAAATGTTTCTCCACTTGGGATTTAATAACATGACAATGGATATTTTCATGATTTTGTAATTTTATTTATTATAATTCATTAATTTTATTTTTTTACCATTCATGAATGTAATTTGATCCCAAATTTATTTTAAATAATATACATATTTTGTAGATATAGTTTTTTTCTTTTAAATGTCATTTAAATTTATTCAACCAATTTTGATTCATTCAGAATTCTAGAATTTATTTTTTAAATTTTATTATTAAACCCAATTTTGAGTTATTTCATTTTTACTCAATATTAGAACTAGATATATGATTATAATGTTATTATTTATTCCATAGTATATAATAAACATATTATATTAATGCCTATTCCTTTTCATTATGACTTGATTAAAATTTTTAATTCGATCTTGGATTTCATCCATATCATTCATAGATTTAACTATATAATTATGTATAAATTTATAAATGTTAATGAGACAATATCTACAATCATATAAGATATAATCATATATGATTATATTTTGTTATTATTTTTATAAGATGTATAATCATGAAATTTAGTAATTCCAAGATATATTTACAAAATCCAAATATCTCAATTTAATTCTCAAGAACATATTATCTTATTAAAATTTATCTATTTCGTCTATTTTTCATATAAGTTATTATAATATAGGATATAATATTCTATTTTTCTACTAATATGGCTCTATTAATTTATGGTTTTAAATATTTATTTATAGATCCATTGATATATTAACACAATCAAATTTAGAACATAAAATTTTGTGAAATAGATTATCATATTATAATTTGTATTTACCCTAAAATATTTTATCTATTCTATAAAAACGAATATGTGTGAGAGTAAATAATCATTTTTATATCAATTTTTCAATATAACCATATAAATAATAAATAAAAATAATGATAAAAAATAAATTTATCTATAAATTTTATATTTTATTCAATAAATACAAATTTATCAAAGGGAAAATCTTATGATATTTGACAAAAAAATTTATTACATTTTTTAATTCCACTAGATTCATCATGAAACCCTAAGAGAGTGACAGTATGGGAATAATGGATTGAATTAATTATGTAAAAAATTACTTATTTGATAAAGTTATGAAATAAAAATAATATTGATCGATACTCCAATATTAATAGGCTACATAGTTATCCATGTTTCTAAATATTAACCCTATTTCCTTTAATCCTTGAATCCTCATACTACCGATCACGACATTCCCCTATTTTAAATCACCCGAGGTCGATTAGTGATGATAATAGTGACCCCATAACCTACCTCTAATATTCCCTAGGATGGACACTACCAGTAAGGGTATACAACATGTAAATTGGAGGACCTAAAATCATATATCCCAGGAAAAAACATGGAATTTACCAATAAACATCACATGATACATTAATACTACCCCCTATAATGAATGTGAATTTCCCCAAAGATAAATTTCCCAAAACAAAATAAATAGAAATTAAAAACAACAATGTGTCTATTCAATAAATCTAATAACTAATATACTGATATCTGACTCAGTCTTTAAATCCTATCTATAAATATAAAAAATATTATATATATATATATATATTTTATTGATAATGACATTTATTCTCAGTGGGGTAATACCCATGACCTCACAATATAATATGATTAAAAAATAATAATACTCTAATGAATTAATGTACAACAAGAAATAATTATATTGGTCAATTATCCGAAAATCGTGACAGTTCTACCAAAAAATAATGAATCAAATATATTAAAACAATACCTTAGAATACAATCAAGGATACCAAAATACACATCTATAATGATTTTTTTATCATTCCATAGTGTTAAATTTCTACACTCAACCATTCCATATTATCTAATGTGATTTAAATCATAGATCCAAATTATTAAGGAATTATAAACATTAATTAAATCATCATTATTCCCTCTACTATCTATGTATAACCACTACTATATAATAACACCATGAGATATTTCCACCATCATTATATCATGACCAACTATACATTTCCCCCATCAATATACTAACACCAACCATTTAACATTATAAACTGTATACTTACACTATATAAAAAATATTTTTGTTGAAGAGGGATAGTATATGGATGGTATTCAGCCATCCTCCTTGTATAATGTGGATTTTTTAGAAAACACATAGTTCCAAACACCATTAGTCTTTTGTTTAATTACATGTCCATGATGGGGTTAATATGAAAATATTATGAAAATACAAGGTATCATAGTTTTACAAATTCCCCATATATGGGTTTATAGATATAAAATGCTATAAAATCGATCAACCATGAATGAAACATCTCTAATAAAACCCTATATCCAATTTCCATGAATATAATGTTATCAACACACACTCCCTAAATGAAGAAACTAAAATATATATTACCTTTACCAATTATTTTTATTCTTTTCACAATTAAATCAGGTATTTATTGAAAAATAACTCCAAATCCATTATCCCCTATTTATAATGACCTTTAGTAATCCATTTCAACATTCACTAATTAATATGAAATTTATGTATTTCATTTCGACCCTTTCCACTTTATTAGATTAACTATTTCAAACCATATTATATAATGTTTTTAAATAATAATTCATATTACAACCCATACCATTGACACCACACAAATCTCCAAACAAACCCCATAACATAACACATCACCATAACAAAAAAACCACTAAAATATCCATCAAAACTCATTCAAACGATATCGTCCTACCACTTTCCTACATCCCATACCTTATGTTTACAAAACTGGCAAAAATACTCATAGTTAATCCTATAATTCAAATAATAGTATATATCTAGTATAGCTACAAAACCGGGGTGTTCCTAATAATACTTGTCATCTCTACACTACTCCACGTCACCGGTTTTACCTTCCTAATTACCAATTAACCATACACTATTCATTCGAATCCCCACAATACCCATCACAAATTGACTTCGAGTAGAGCATCACTACGACCGACCACTATTCCCATTTGCGATAACCTTTGTGCTCGTGATTTTCCTCTCATAATCCTAGGGTTACTCCTGAAAATTTATTCATCCATCCTACTGCTCTTGGATTCCTTCCTCTAGAACTAGGGTTCCTATCTCCGCTATTGGATCCCTGTACCTCCCTAACTAGACTCAGCACCTCAAGGATCTCCACCAACACCACTACGTTCTCCACCATCACGTGCTCCACCACATTCGGATCCGCCTCCTCCACCTTCGTCCGCTCGGTCTATGGCTCCTATGCCTCCTTCGATTCTATATCGGTGACAATGAATCGTAGTGGATTTAAATCCTCTATAGGAATCTAATGTTGGCATCGACTTAGGGTAGATGGAGTCTCTAAATCAGAGGTCAAGGATATCTATATCTAGTAATGGTTGGGCTCAGTTTCCCATTTTTTGTTGTTGAAATTTTCATATGATTTAATCTTCATGCTAGGTTTTGGATTTGACATCATCATCAAGACTCAAATGATGGTCTCAGGATCCCCTCTTCAGTGCATGGGATTCAATTATATTAGAATCTTCACTGATCTCTATTGAATTGGAGAACTTTAACTATGTTCCAGGATTCATGGTCTTCCTCTTCAAATGATGTAGGATTGTGTTCTCCATGGAGACAGACCCCCTATAAAAATGCCAGATCTAGGCTTGGTCAACACCACATTCATCACCATAAAAGGATACACGGGTGATTCTCAATTCTGGTTGTGGATGAAATCAAATCATTCAATGAACTTTGACCTAGTCTGTCATCATCATTAGTGATTCTTTAACTCAACTGGTTCACAATTATTTTACTCAAGTGGTTAAGATATCTTTTTGATTATTCTGTTTATCAGGAGATTGGTTCTAATATAATTACATGTGTTTGAAAGGGAATGTGATGGTATATTTTAAGTTGTTAACTAACAATCATGGACTGAATTGTATTTAGGGTCATCCAATCTTCAATAGAAAAACATTTTTATCATAGATTAAGTTATTTTATCTCTTCTATTATATTTTTCGTATTTATATTTTCTTTATAGTTTTTTTCTTCCATCAATTTTTCAAATTAAATGATTATTGCGTTACATTATTATATCATCATGGTTCATTGATTAGGATCAGTTCTCTTGAATTCAGGTTGACAAGAATCATAATTAGGTTTCAATGATGGTATCTCAGTAGATAATGGTTTTATTTAGTTTTTACTATAAATTTAATGATTTATGAAATGATATTTTTTTCTCTGTAGTGGGTTTCATTTAATCTTTCATATGACCTTTGTATTATTATCATCATTCATCATTATATACACAAACAAAAATATTTTTATTAGAGATTTAGTTAATTTTCCTCTTCTATTTTATTTTAGTATTTATTTTTGCATAATAATTTTTCTCATGTCTTTACAAGAGATATGTTCTTCCATTTTATCAATTGAAACAACTATTTCATTTATTAAGATGA
This sequence comes from Viscum album, assembly GCA_963277665.1. Classification (NCBI taxonomy): domain Eukaryota; kingdom Viridiplantae; phylum Streptophyta; class Magnoliopsida; order Santalales; family Viscaceae; genus Viscum; species Viscum album. Next base: position 546,872,406 of record OY728135.1, read on the forward strand.
TATTTATTCATCTATTCATTTTTTTAGTGATCAGAATTTGTTCTACCTCTTCAATGGAAATGGGATGGTTTAGTTGAAGTTGTTACCTAAAAATCCTAGACTGCATTTAATGTAGAGTCATCAAATCTGTGATAGAAAAAAAATGTCTTATAGATTTAGTTATTTTATCTCTTCAATTAAATATTTAATATTCTATTTTCATTATATATTTTTTGCTTCCATCTGTTTTTCAAATTAAATAATAACTTCCTTAAATTAGTCTATCATCTTAGTTCATTGATTATGCTCATTTTTATTTCAATTCTGGTTAATATGAATCATAATCATGTTTCAACGACGGTATGTAACTAGATTAAATGGTTCATTTATTTTTTATTATATCTTTAATGATTTATTTATTGATTTGTTATTTTTTTATTTTTTCAGTGGTTCTCATTTAATATTTCATATTCCATTTTTACTATTATCATCATTCATTATTATATACACTAACACAATTATTCTTATCCCCGAATCAGTTATTTTATCTCTTTTATTAAATTTTTAGTTTTTATTTTTTCTTAATATTTTTTATTATGTCATTAGAATATATATATATTTCCATTTCGTCAGTTGCAACAACAATTTAATTTGGTAAGATTATATTTATTCATATATTCAATCTTTAAGGGTTCAAAATTAGTTCGAACGCTTTAAAAGTTGTTTCAGTTTAGGTATTCCTAACATACATTATTCACTAGATGATATATTACCTTATGTCTCCAACAAATTATATGTACTCTTGATTATTTATTTTTATAAAAGTGTTATATTACATGCATAATATAATTTCTTCCCACGGCCATGTTCATATTTGTGTAGCTTTGTGTGGCTTCAACTTTGGTGTTTTGTTATCTTGTTGGTGTTGGTTCTATGTTAGTTATGAATTAGAGTGATGTTGGGCTTTGTTGGATGGATTTAGGTAGTTATGTGAATGATATTTACCAATAAGTATCAAAGATAATGGGTCGTGGGTAGACATGTCATGCTTAGAGAATAATGTGTCCTCCAAAATAGAATTGACAAAATGCAAGACCCAACATCTTTCATTTTGAAAACTCATGTTAGGTATTCCATTCCACCATTTATCCTTGTGTTTTTTCACTTCTAAAAACATATTCTACATTAGTTTTTTCAATATATATTCTTATTTTTAAACATTATAGTGGGCAGAAAAATGTGTTTGAATCCTTTAATGTTGAAGATTATGTATAATGTGGTAACAAAATTGGTTCATTCTACAACCAAGTGACTATCAATGATATATAATTTCATAAATTTAATTATTAAAATAAATAAATTTACATTAAAACATTCTTTTTAACCATACTATATATGATCATTATATTAGTGAGTCTTCATGAGTAAGTATTACCATTTACCATAACCGTTTACTATTTTTTTACATTTTCCATTATAATTTATTTGAAAAAATACCACTTCATTGTTATATTCATTTTATCCTTGAATGATAGGGACATCAATGCAATATAAAATTAGGAGTCAGTTGCAACCAAGGGACCATAATGTTTTTGTTGTTTCAAACTATTCCTTTTTTGTTTTCATTCACAATGGTACTAATTAAATATTTAGTTTTGAATTCACTTCTTTTTATGAAATTGATCAAAAACCGGATCTGGAACAACACTTAATTGGTACATTTCATAACCAATAAATTTTTTTAAATTCTATTATTATTCAATACATGTTTACTGCATTTTTTTAACACAAATATAGGTTCCACTACATATTCTTGAGATTGATCATTTCCTGTAACATATTATACAGTTTCAGTAGACAGTACAATCACAATGTTTTAATGTTTTTCAAATGGTTTTTAATTTATTTTAAAATTTTAGAGAAATTATTGGACATATTTATCTTTCATACCCAATAATTGTGACTGTCAGCCCAGGCATCCAAATTGTTTTAGAGGATGAGAGGTTAGTAAGTTTCTTTTCTAAAATCATTTAATTTAAATGTTATAATTAACAACAATGTTTCTATATTTTTTGACAGAGGCTGAAAAATTAACTGCAACATATGGGGAGATTATTCCAACATAAAAACACAATACTTGGAAACCAATAATGATTCCTCAATGGGTACTTACTATGAAATTAATCAGATAAAGGATATTTAGATTTAGGCTTTTTAGGTAACTATATATTTCAATTAAATAAATTACATTAATAACCATATAAAATGCACATAAATTCAATTATTTTAACCATAATATATAGGATCATAATTGTAGTGAATCTCCACAAGTATTAACATTGAACAATAAGAGGATCTAATTTTACCTTTTAAATTTAAATTTATTAGAAACCATATGCCAAATTATTGTAATATTTATTTTACACTTGGGTTGTAGAAAATTGAATGTGATGGATGTTTAGGAGTTGGTAGTAATGGTGAAATTGGATTTCATACAACTACAAATATCTCATCTATTTAGGTAGTTGTTTTTTAATCACTGCCTTTTATATTCATTACATCATTGGAGTAAAAAATACATATTTTTTCAAATTTATTTACAGTGTTTATATTATTAAAACACATTTCATTTGTTGTTCTCATATGACAATAGGTAAACATCAGAATTCTTCTTCATTATTTTTCATTTCTAATGAGTATATATTGTACATTGAACAAAATTCCCTGCTTTTTTCCCAACTATTATTAATATTTTTAGGGATTGTCAATACTGTCAACCAGTATCTAGTAGTGTTGGCCCACTATAGAAAAATCGCACAACATTCCCAGTATCATATGATTGACATGGAAGTATGAACAAATATATTATCCAGAAGTTTTGGTCAACTGATTTAGTTTCTAGGTTCTATTTCTTCTAACAATATCCTTTATATAGAATAATATGTTGCATTATTTTGATATTGAGGGTAGTATGCAACATATTGAGAAGACCTCTCCAAAGTGCGTCGCTACGACAATTCATATTTTCGAAGTACACACTATACCAAGGGGAGATATAAATAAAAAAACTGAAAAAAAACTGAAATCTGCTGCTGCAAACACAAGGTAACCATACATATTCACTATTCATATTTTATTCATTATTGTTTTCCGAATTACAATTGTAGTGTAATATGTATTACTTTAGATAGAGTACAGACAATTCATTTAAAATGTATTTTACTACTTATTTCCTATTTCGATATTATTAGTATATCATGTGTCATGGAAAATATCATTGCACCTGAAATTTTTCCTGTATTCAAGATATAGAATATTATTTTTCTCACTATTAGGATGTATCAATTATTGTTCACTTGTTTCATGTATCATTTGTTTGTTCAATTATCTGTTCAACTATTAGGATGTAGGAAATGCAGCCTCTTGTAATGAATAAAGGACTTTATTTATTTTGAAAAATAATAATCAAATGAATATTGTGTTGTTCATCACGAAATATAAAACTTTTTTACAGTTGATTAACTATAGGAGCTATTGAATTCGCACTTTTTGAAATCAACAGTCAGCTGCTGAAACTGTAACATTATATCCACAAAACTACCTCTTTAAATTTTACAACTGTTATATATTAGTTTGTATAATTTCATCCATCTCTATGCTTTTGATATTGTTTTTTATACATTCTTTTAAAAAATATTCTCTACACATATGAATTTAGTCTAAAATTTATGGTATCCGTAGATCCCTTTAATATGCAGTTCTATAGAAGTCATTTATTTTTTTACAAGTATATTCAACTTACCTGGTACATTAGATTTTCATACATACATATTCATCACTTTTTATTAATGTTAAAATTTTTATTCTCATCCGTAGGATGCAATTCGTCGATGATTAAAAAGGTGAGACTACTTAAAAATAAGAACAATTTCTTGTAGAATTTTTCCACTTCAATTACCTGCACAAATTCTTCAAACATAATCTTCATAAAATTCTGTGTAGTTTTTAACATCAGTTTATATCATTCTGTATTGAAATTATTCCACTTCATAGATGACATGTTTTATTACAACAACCACCCATACAATGATAATGTGTTTCTATTTTATTTACACTTTTACTATATATAACATATGTTATCATTTAATTTTTATGTTTAACTTCATTTTACATAATTCACTGTTTACTGTTACTTATTCATATTTGAGAACTATTACCTGCATTGTAATTTCAACATATTTCATTTCACTTTTCATTGTTATCTTCTATATTTATTAATGCATTTTCATATTCAGCTTACATTTATGGCACTGTGATTATGCACGGGTGAGGTACTAGTTATAAACAGAAGGAACATACAAATAACAAAAAAGAAACAGGATGAACATCACACATTATTATTCATACTGTTCAAAAAATTAACTAAAGGCTATCATGATCATCATTTTAAAAAATCCTAGCTTTTATGAAGATATTCATTGTTTGTTTAATGTTTGTAGATGTCTATTAGAGGTGATTTTTAAAATTAAAACAAAAAATTTATCATTAACCACAATAAAATGTATGATTTCATCACAAAAAAACAAAAAAAAATATAAATCAATTTTAGGAAAATATGGAATAATGAAAACACATGCGATTCACCCAAATTCTACTTGAATTAATATATATATTTACTATTAATTTTTTAAATCATTCATAACAGCCACTAAATTAAATATAAATCATGGATCTACCCTAATTTTCAAAGATAAGAAGAGATTTATTAGTTCCCCTACATCAATAGAATGTTCACCAACCAATTCACAGGGAAAATAAATAGAGATTGTTTTAAGGTCAATTTTCATGAATGAATCCATAAGCAACCATGATCAAAATAATAACTCAAAAATCATCACCAATACCTAATGGGTTGAAATGTAATTATTGGAAATAATTTTATTTGATAAAAATTGATGAATAGATAGAAAACAGAATTGAGATTGTAGAAATCACCTAAAATCACCAAAGATTTATAACACATGTAGAAAATGGTTTTTAACTTCACCATTTTAACATCAATTCATCATGAATGATGTTAAAAGCCTTCTATGAGGTCTTTAAACATTGGTTATTTAGTATCCAATATTAAAAAGAATTCATTGAACATTGAATCTAGAGAAAATGATGTTAAATATCATTTTGGAAGTATTTTTTACATTTTCTATTTAATAAAAATAATGAAAATGCATTAATAAAATAATATTTTATAATAGTTTTATGATAACATATTTGAGAATCTAGCTTTTCATGTTGGATTTATTCATAAAATGTTGCTAAAAGTAATTTTCATGTTAATTTTTCAAAACAAACTAATGTTATTAATGTTTCAAAAGATATAGTTTATTCCCTATCATACAATTTTAACTTTCTTGTATCTAAAATGTAGTTATAGATCAAAATTTATGGCCATCAGAAGTTAGACTTTTTTAAGACTTTTTTAGTGATGGTCAATATTCGATGTCCATAATCATTGATCTGTAAGTCCTTTTTAGATCCATGAATACGAAAAATCGTATCTTCGGTGGTAGAATCAGTTTGTTAAAAATTATTAGCATTATTTTGATTGAACACTTGATAATAAAACCAACTATTATCATTGATTTTTGAAATACTAATGTTTAAATCCCACATATAATAATTTTAATAATGGTTCTATATAGAATTAAAAAAAAAGTAATGACTCTCATAGTTATTTTTAAAAACCGATTTTATTAATGTTGAAATATTTTTATTTCATTTTCTATGATTCAATTTGAGTGGTTTAGGAGCGGAAACAAACATACGGATCACAAGTTATGGACAACAGAATTTGATTATCTCGAAACGCAGACCTAGGTAATTTGAATTTCCAATAGTCATAACTACTGATCTATAACACTATCTGAGATTGAAGACATTTCATATAAAATATTTTGAAAATAAATTCATTTTTTTTGAAAATTATTAAGAGTGGTTTTTTAAAAACTGATTAACAAAATGAAATTTAATCTTGGTTCTTAAAAACCCAAAGTTAAAACATTGTTTTTTCACTTCAACACTGATAAATTCTATATTAAAAATGAATTTTATAATATATTTTAATGACTTTTATCATAATAATTATTTGGAAATTAAATTTGAAATCTCTACAATGATGAATCCCAATTTTTATATTGCACAACATTGAAATTTTCATTTTCCCCCCTATATTTATAATACCATGATTTCTTTAACCTTGTTATTTAAATGTTTCACACCCAACATATATTAATTTCATGATCAATTATTTATAAAATCATCATTCCATTGAATTGGTTCATTTTATCATAATCATTAATGCATTATTTTTTTATTTAACAATCTCCTCATTTTATTTGTAATTATTTTTCTATAATATATTTTTTATGATATGTTTTATAAAATGATATAGTGGTAAATAATATTGTTATTATTATAATGAAGAATAATTCATCATATCCTGAAAAAACTAAAAATATTCCTTTATATTCTTAAATCACTACTATGATGAAGTATTTGATTCCTCTTGAGATCTTACCTTTAAGAAATTTTTTATCCACTAAAGTTGTGATAACCATGAAAATTATGTCATATATTTATGTTTTTTCTAGATTTTTAAGGTTTTATGATTTATTTATCAATTTTCCATTTTCCATGTATAGAATAAAAGAAAATTTTGAATATTTTTGGAAATAAATAATTTTCTTGTTCCTTTTTAGGAAACCAATGTGAATGTATTATTTTTCATGTCCTGTTTAGAAAACTGACGTTAACCACATATTTTTCAAATTGATTTTAAAACAAAAATGTTAAAAAAAGTTTTCAAATATAAAATTTCAACCAACATTAAGATATTCATCCATGTATGGTTTTTAAAAACTAACATAAAAATCATAGAAAAAAAAATTTATGGTTGATTTTAATAAGAAATTTTCCAGAAAAAATTATTTTTAACATTCTCTTCAAATACATTGCCTCATGAACTGAATCTAATAATATAAAAAACCCCCAATGAAAAAAAACTAATTTTATTACTTGTTTTTATTTAGACATTGATCAAATCAATGTGTAGAGGGACTTAATGATATCCATAATATTATATAGGGTCACCCATGGTTGAGGAAATAAAGACGAATAATTTGAATTGGAGGGGAAAACAAATTTATAAAAAGTATAATAAAATAGGACCACAATGACATGGTGGTAGGTCTTGGATCCATAGGCTCCAATTTATAGAAACCATGGAGTTAATGGATGAAACACACCATAAAATATTCATTCAAGCATTCATATGATGATCATCATTGAAATCCGTTCAATTATAATCCCCACAAACCATATATCTATAAAATTATATTAATAAATATGGAATATGTTCCATCACAATTTAACAATTCCCAAACTCCCAAACCATGAAACAATTTTTAGAGGGTATTCTGATCCAATAACATCCAAACTTTTATAACCACCATAGATAGATACCCCAAAATACACATCAAATCATTAATGCCATTACAACATTCCATATCCTTCCTCGTTTCCTAATCGGCTATAAACAAACACAATAGTAAACCTAAAGGACTACGTGGAAACAACTATGAAATTTGAAAAATGATTGAACATCACCCCGAACATTCATAGTGTATCCAATGGAATAATGAATCAAATACCAACATATATTGTTCTAATAGACCGTCCGTTAATTATATCCACCAATAAATTAAAATATCATATTAAACTCTACACTAGTCCTCAAATATCTTAATAATATCCCAAATATTAAATAATACAATATATTGGTATATGAAGCTTCATGCCATTAAATAATATACCTATCAAATTATTCTCTACTCCATGAATAAAAATTATAGTAAGAAGAAAAACATATACAACCAAAACCTTAATAAATTTTCCCAAAAAAACTACTTATACAGAATAAATTTCATCTCTATGGAATAACTACATAGTAAATTAACAATTTTGACAATTTGAAAACCTTTATAAATTAACATCTCCAAGAAATATAAGAGTCAATAAAAGAATGGATACTGGATGTGGGTTTGTGACTCAAGGTCCCTGATACTGTCTTCAAAACCAACATCCCCCCCAAGAATTTTACAAAAGGGAAAACCCTCCCATGGAGAACCTTATATTAATGGTAATGTATCATGGTAGGTCACTCCACAAATATTATTCCATCCAGGATTTCCAACTATCCAAAATAAATGGTATGTGGTCCATCATAAAGTTATCATATAATCTATTACATTTTAGAAACATCATGAATCTACTGCATCAAAATGGGATACTAGTAAAATACACCACCTCAACTATAATATTCAACAAATTGAATGGTTTGATAAAATTGGACGTTAACTGACTCCCTCTAATTAACATCAACTTCCCATGATGATGGGAAAAAAATTAGAAACATATGAAACCAACATAAAATTATATCAGTCTCCCCTCTAGTAAATATATATACTTTTACTATCATCCTTCAAAATTATCATCTCTCACTTTTTTTAATATTTTTATTCATTCTATGACCACATCAGGATAAAATATTTTTTACTTCAAAACCTATATCAGAGAAATATTAATCTATAATTTCACCAATAATATTCATTATATAAAACAAAGGGTATTGAAGAGGGATAGACTTTTTGTATGTAAATTCAACCAGTTTATATCTCTTTACTAGTAATCCATATAATTACATGATTCAAGGCCATGACATATACAATAGTGCAATAATTTTTTACTATCTATTTCCATCCATCTATGCAGGTAAAGTAGTTATATGGAATAACTAATAGGTGATTCCATACAAAAATACTCTAACGTCTAGCTAGAAAAAATTAAGATCCAAATAAATACATTTTTTTCATTGATACCCTATGAATGTGTAAAACATTATCCATATTTCACCACGAAATACATCCACTTCACATGACAACCTTGCCTCTATGATGTTTTAATACATCTCTAACTAGTCTAGGGTAAATAAAATGGGGTCACATTCTTCATTAGTACAAGATTATTCAGTGAAAAATTTTCATTGTGACAACATTCCACCTCAAATCAATGAAATCTAATGACTAAAAAACCCTCCAAGAACATAATTAATTTTATTCTCTTATTGGTATACTAATCATATCTCTATAAAATATAAGACATAATTTTCCATCCAAATCCACCATCCCTGATTCCTCATGAAATGAAACATATTGATAAATAATGGTGGCCTACTAGGGATGAGATATGAAACTCATATTGGACATACTCATACATCATAAAATGAAATAGAAGCCTCTAAAAGAACATATTAATATTCATATCATCCTCCGACCATGACACTGGGGAACATCCATATTGAAATATATATTATTAGTGAATTAAAAAATATATGTAATGAAAACTGAATTTTTTTTCTCATTTTTACTATTGAGGAAAATATTTTTCAAGCATAAAATTATGAATCATAATTAAAGAATATGAATTATATGTAATAAAATCATTACAAACTAAGATAATAATTATAATATGACTAATACAATGAAAATAACATTTTCCCAATTAATATAACCCTTATTTAGTCTCCTTTTTTTGGGGAATTTCCTAATGAATGATTTCACCTAACTCAAGTCATTGAATACCCTCCTAAATATAAATTAAGTTTTAGCTCAATGATAATTAAACTTAACTAATATGTTATTATGTGAATAATTAGTGTAGAAAATAAGGTTCCTTGAGTATTTATTTTCCATTTGTTATATATGTAAATTTCTTTCTAGTTCCTTCTACATCGAAACAACTGATATATTCCATCATGGATGGTTCCGGTTTTAGTCACGAATTTCCACATTCCAATTGTAAACTGCTCAAAAAACTAGGTGTTGGATTAAATCATTTATTAGAACATGATGATAATGTAATAACATATCCCTCCTTGTTTTTCATTTTACATTTAGGGAATCTAGCATTTAATTAAAACATTCTCATATATATAATTCTCGATTCCAACTTCATGGGGACATTTGTTAATTAATTAACAAGATTCATTTTCTTGGTGAGCGTTTTCCATTGGTGAGGATGATTCTTTCTACAATTTTTTAAATTATTGGATCTTGGTAATAAATTTAATTTTAACCATGATAGGACATGATAGAATCTTTTATATGTCCCACGGGGAATCATAATCTCATCATCGAAGGATTTTAATTATTGTCACATGAGGAAACTAGTAGTTCTCATGTGAGGCATCTGATTGTCATCACACCATGATAAATAACAATTTCTTCAAAACAATATTTGATTATCATCTAGGGAATATTCTGATCATTATTCATGTTATAACCCACTCACCAACTGCTAAATATATTTCCAATTTCATATGTAAACATAGTCTTATCACTTAGGACATCCTAGGCGCAACACTTCTGGAACCCCATTATCATCACACTCTAAAATGATATATTTTGATGATCCTAACATAAAAATAAAATTGAAATACCATGATCCTAAGGTAGGTATAATATTGACATCAAAAAATTATATTTATCATTGTCATCCAATGTATTATCGAATCCACATTAGAGTCACCCATTGCATGTCACATGAGGTGTCTTCTACCTGTCACAATATGAATCACAACCTTGTCATAAAAAATCTGGTTTCTGATGCATTATGTAAGTGAGAGGGGGTTATTATTCACCATAAATATAACACCACATTCTCATCATCTTTGGTGTCCATTTACACATATCACCTAAGGGAAAGAACATGATAACATCAAATAAAGCATTAAATAATTTAATGTCTAGTGAGTTGCCATTATAAGGAATATAATATTAAATAGAGTTATATAATTTAAATTATTTGAAATGGTATGTTAGATGATAAGGATATTTTGTTGTTGGTATTGATCCTTATGGAGGTATTTTAATTACACAATTGGATCATGTCTAGAAACACCTGTAGTTTGTGATGAAATATATCATGTCATATATATGTTTTAGGTCATGTAGTTCAACTTCAGGTGGTATGGATTAATATGAAATAGAAAAGGATACATCATTTTATTTAATGTACATTATGAATTTATTAAACACTATTATAGATGTGTATCATTTAGTGGTCAAGTGGTTAGATCATAAAATATCACATATTTTTTGGATTATACATAATAGAATCCTATAGTCCGTCTTGATTGCATAAATGATATTTTAGGTCACATTCATGTACTAATGGGGTTATTCCCATTTAAAAAAAATGTAAAATGGCTACCCAATTATGCACCTTTCATGGGGTTTGGGTAGGAGATTATTTGATATATGTAATTTGTATGTTTTCTAATTACAAATTCTTGATAAGATGGTTGTAGGTCCCATTTTTGTCAACTCTCATGAATTCCAGATTCATTAAATGATTTCTCATAAGATGATAACTGTTTTATTTTAAATCACATTTTGCGTAATATGTAATAATGAAATTCAGGATTATTTTAAATTTTCATGAGGATTATTTCCAATTTGAGCGAGATTAATGGGAAAATATCAATTAAAATACAGTACATTTGATAACATAGGTTATGGAAATCAGAAAAGTCCCTCTAATAAATGGATTCATGTATTTTTAATTGGGTTAAGAAATGTTCGATATTTGTTATGTGTGGGATGAGTTCATTAAACACCATGAAAAGAAAATTAACATGGATATAACTCTTCAAATAGTGAGTGGACATGTGTTTATAGGATCCCTACATTCCAAATTGGATTGATTAAAAAAATATTACCTAGTTAAACTTGTTTAATGTTCTATGGTTCCACATATTAATGACTCATTGAACTATATGTTGATATAATATTAATATTTTTCTAAGGAAATTAATATATTTAATATATTTCTTATCATAGGCTTCTTAAAGATGTTTTTTATCTTCAATATCTCGGCAGAGGGCCCTTAATGTTGGAACCCATACCTTAAAATTGGGGGATGGGGCTAAAGGGTACTATAAGCTCTTTAAAAAAATTCACAATATTTTTTTTTCATGGAAATAATATTTTGATAGTCCAAAGACTTAAAATGTTAAATTTGAAGCTACGTCATTTTAATAAACCTAATGTTTCAACCAATAATGTAGAAACATAACCCTAGATGACCATAGTTAGTGCCTTACTTTATAATATTATCATAATTACAAGGAATATAATCCTTATGGACTAATCAGTTGTGATTTTTTGTAAACATTGAATACATATATGATACCCATATTATATTGGGAAATATAAAAAAATATGATAGATAAAAAATTAAATCTGTTCCATCATTGGATGTTCATTAAAAGATGTCATCATGATATTATGGGAAAAAACAAAATAAGGGTGATCTCAAATTCTATAAAAGGTTTAGTAAAACATATAAATAATGAATCAATTATCATAATCATCATGCCAAGGTAAATAATTTACCTCACATTACATATAAAAATTTAGATAGGGTATAGGAAAAATATAATGGTACATAATGATAACACAATACATTTAATAAATAAACATGAAATAAAATTCAATCATAAAAATTGTCAATGGAAACTCACATTGATAATAAAAATAATAACTAAATTAGAAATAAAAGAAATGATAAATTATTTGAAATCATGTTTTCTAAGAAAATGAAACCTTTACCATCAATATCTATTCTCAAGGAAATTTAAACTACTCTAATTTGGATAACTGATTAATCACATCAAAATGTTGATGCATCAATGGGATTGTACTAAAGAGTCCCCAACACATATAATTATTTTTCAATACATTCACCATATACTTAAATAATAATCATCAAATTTAAAAAAGTTCCTTATTAAATATCTGTGTTGAATAAAATTTACATATTTATCAATAATTCCCTAGTTAATAAAATATCAATCAAAGTATGAATCATATGTAAAAAATGGTATATTTTTCAGAAAATAATAATATCCATTACATTATAATATATATATATAAGATAAATTTAACATAATACGAATAACAAAATAAAGAATTTATTTATTCAAGATAAAATTTACCATCAACAGATGAAGAAAAATTACAAATATAACTTATACAACTTGGTAACATTTAAATTAAAACCCATTATATGATATATATCTATCAAAAAATTACAATAAAATTAAATACGAATGAATCATGATAATATATGAAAAATTATATGTATATTAACCACATTAAAGTGAATTTTTATATAATAATAAAATGTCATTAGGGAGTGTAAATTTAGATGAAATCCAGTAGAAATATTGAAATATCTTAATCAAAAACAAGAAAAGAAATAAGACTAAAATAAAGCATTTAAATACAATAAAAAAATAATTAATTAGATAATATATCAATTAGGGAAGTAGATTCACCACACAAAATAAGTAATTATTGAATAGGATATTAATAGACCAGATTTAAAATGTGAGATGAAAATTCGTTACTGTATGCTTCATTTTGGTTGAACTCTCATTAATATCCTATATAATTTTATACATAATGATATTTTATTAAAATAGAACACTATTAATTTCTTTTAAATCAAATATTTACATTTTATAACATATTATAACCAGTTAATTATTTATCGTTCATCATTTTCAATATTTTGTGAGTTAATTTCCATGTATTTGATTATGTGTTGACGTGTTATTTTCTTACATTTAATTATATCATGATTTTGACATCTATATAATGTAAACCATGATTTAAATATCATATACATTCAGTATAAATTAATTTATAACAATCTATACAATTTGGAGATAGAAAATGAAATTCACCATTCAAGGAAATAGTTGGGCATTTGTAAAGATGACCGCTTCTTCCATTTTTGTAATTAAGAAGAATGTCATATAAGTGCATATATGTATATTATCATAAAAATATAATACTTATTTTATATATTTAATAGGTTTTTATTAAATCCATCCTTAATACATTTTGTGTATATCATGAATGAATCACATCACATTGAGGAGGTAGTAGTCCACAATCCATAACAGAACTAATCATATTCCGGAAAAATGGAATTCCAAATATTATGATTAATATAAATATTAAGAATGAATACAAAATTAATAAATATCATACATATCATATCTAAACTGTAATTAAATCATTATTCTAACTCCATAGATGTGTAAATGGTTGAACGAATGACACTATTGTTTGAGATGACAGTCCGCCAAGCACATGGATGATCATTGAGTATCCCATGTGATGAAGGTGAGAGTCAATGTATGTCATTAAAATGGAATAATAAACTCTTTTTCATTTAGGAATCTTTTTTAATTATATAAATAATGTATAAATATAATTAAAGTTGTGGATAAATAAATGTTACAAAAGTACTTTTTGTAGAAAGTTACATATTATTTATGTAACTCCTTTTGGTATATACTAGAAACATTCCTTTCTTTTACTTTATGAAATAAAATTAGGCTTCTATGGTGAGGAGTGATATTTTGGAATTTTTTAGTCAGTTTTTGGATGACCCAAATTGATTTAGTGGTGTGAAGTAGTTGGAGGGTTGTGTTTCTTTTTATTGTGAAGGAGAAGTGGAATTCTTGTTAATATAAAAAGGTAAAAATTAATGGGAGGACTCACATAAACTGTTTTCCTAAAATAATATTTGTTAGTTTCAATAATATTAGAGAAATAAATTAATTTTACATTTATGAAGAAGTCATAATGAGAAAGAAGGTTTTTAGTGAAAAAATATTCAAACCTTTGAGATAATTTTATATATAATTTAAATAAGAAAATGATTAAAATTATCTAAATTGGTGTAATTTATGTATAACTGATCTTATTTAACTTTAAATAAAATTCTAAATATAATATTTCCATATAAGTATAAAATATGAAAAATATGTTTCGATTAAAATTTAGTATTTTTCATTATTCATTAAAAAACGTCTCATAGGAATTCCAAATATTCATCAAACGATAAATGTAATGTTCCTATTTCAAAAATCATCGTTATTTTGAAATATCATATTTTTAAAATTTCGAAAATTTATTTTTGAAATAGTATTTCTATTAAAAAATTCCAAATTGCATATAAACAATATAAGATGTTATGCATAAACTTTTGATTATTATTATAATATGCCTATTGAAACAATTGGAAAATTTTAAAAAATAATTTATTGAATATATAATATGTAAATTTAATTAATATAATTCAATAATATAAATTTGTTCAATTTTTTAGTATAAAACTTATTGCTGAGCATAAAAACAGTTCCTTTATATTGAATTATTTTATATTTTTGTTTCAAATAAATTTTTATCTAATGAATCCATCTTATATTTGATTAAAATATTTTTTTTCAAAAGTTAGATAATAATATTAATAAATGATAATTTAACATATATGTTTTATATTATTGTATAAAATAGTAATATTTTAATAATATATATTTTTCAAGTAAAACTCATTCTTGTGTTTAATGAAAGTCATCGAAGAATTTCTTTGTTTCATGAAATGAAAGTTAATGAAATATTTAATGAATTTAAATCCATAAAATATATTATTTTTTTGAAATATTAAATGTACTATAAAAACATTATAGGTTATAAACTATCAAATAAAATTCACTATTAATTAATTATTTGGGTTTTACATTATATCCACCTTAATTAAATTATGTCCCTCTAATTTAATCATTATTTTTTAACGAAGGGATTGGAATTGGAGAATACAATTACTGAAAATACAACATCATAAAAGGGATAATTAAATTTTCAAACTTAAGAATAGAGAAAGTAAAATGAGATGATCACCATAAAACAAGGCTTTCAAATAAGTAAAAATTAGTAAAAACATGGATATGGAAGAGGAATATAACATTGATGTTGTGATACAGAGTTATAGTGGAAATGTGAACCTAAATGTTGAGGAACAAAAATCCATAAACCATATATAGGGAAAATTCACAGTTATATCATATAAAAATTATGATAATAGGATAATTTTTTTTTTTTCAGGACTATTCTTTTGATAGTTGAGAAATTATTTCACATGGAAAGTATGTAAGTAAATATATGCATCTATTTATTAAAAAACATTATCCTCTGATTCTACCCAGAATTATTTATACTTTATATATAATCACACATTTCATAATATTTTGATGCGATACATTAACATATAAAACATCATACAAATATGAACTTATCCCATTTCATAAATGGAAAACCATACAAAAATATTATGATCCAATACTTTGGAATAAATTTCAAGGTAGTTAGTTGCATCCAAATTAAATTATCCATAAAAATCAAATAATTGTCCTAAAATAATTATCAAAACAATAAGAACATATTAAGGACAATCTTTTCCTCATACATGTTTTTTCAAAAAAAAATAATGTTTCTACCGAATAACTTTAATTGGTACCATACAACATATATTCTCCAATCATTGATGAATAAGTGGAAGAGTAAAATCCTCATATATTTCATATTTAATATTATGATAACATCATCAAGAAAATAATTTTATGACATATTTTATAGATCCAACAAAAATAATCACATTAATATATCCACATTGGTTTTGTCAATAATATATGATTATCATTGGTACCATAGATTATTTTTTGGTATATTCCATTAATGAATGTGGAAATCATTTTATTAGTTATCCACCTTTGTGTATTTGTGACACTAAATAATTTCATTTATCTTCTCCCCATTTAATTCTTTTTCCTTCGGACCATTTTGTCTATACTTATAAAAATCTCCAAATCCATTCATTCATTTACCATGGGGATTCATTACACAATAATAACACATGAGAAAATCATTTATTACCTTCATCCCAATATTGGTTACTATCATTTCCTTTTTCTTATTCTATTTATTCCCATTGAATTCATAGGACATGGATAAATATTTATATGTATTGATAGAACATAAAACTATTTCATCAAATGAAGAATGTGTTTTTTACACAAGTTCCCTTTAGGTAATTTGATAAAGATATTCAAATAAGTGACTAATCATGAACTTTGTATCATCATTGAAATCTATTTTTATGTTTCAAATATTATAAAGGTATATTCATACTCTACAATAATTTATTCATAAAAATTATTTAAAATAATTGCCTTTCTATTCAACTCAATTTGTTTCTCATGAAAGAAATATTTTTCAAATAATTTATCCTTAAAATATTTTCATTCCATTATTTGTCCTTCCACTTCCTCCTAACTGTACTAGATCAATTTCCACCATTGACCGACATCAAAATTTAGATAATTCATTGTATGTTTAATCTCTTCCTTTTCACCGCACCCCAATTCCATAAATATATTCTACAAAGACATAATCCATTTATCTACCTCCATTGGGTCAGCAGTCCCACTATATGATTAGGGACTTTGTGTCATATTTCATTAAAAAATCATAGAATTATATTTTAGAATATGTTTATTTATAAAGTAAATGATTTTTTTAATTTCCTAATTAGTATTACCTAATATATGCACAACTTTTTCACTTCTAACAACCGCTATATCATCTTCTCAAAATGGGAACCTCTATATTGTCCACAATTAATGATATCTATCTTCCTTAAAAACACTATTTTTTAACATTGTAAAATACTAGATGAGATAGTAAAATTCTATAACAGAATGTATAAACCCAAAACTATTGAAATACTAATCAGAATTTGATAAAATATTCCACAACAATTATCATAATATTAAACATGGTTTTATTTGAGATATTGTTACTTTCAAATACCCCATAATAGTTTGTAAATAAATCTTGAATTATTCTGAGATTATACCATAGGGGTGTCAAACCAAGTATGCACTAAAGAACATTCTCTTGTACTATAATACTCTAGAGTCTGGCCTTACACAACTTTTTGGATTTTTTACCCCTAGGAAAATTTATTCCAAAACCATGACCAAGTGTAGTTCTAAATTGGGATGTATTGGTAGGAATAACCATATAATACCCACCATACCAAAATTCATTTATGTCCTTATATACCTATACAAAATATCTATTTCATTGTTATGATCCCCAATATATGTTTTCCTAAAACCAGTTTCCATGTTTTCTGTTGAAAACCCATTGATACAAACAATATAAATCTGACCTAGAGGCCTAGAGTTGGTCTGTTAATTATTACATTGGCATGATTGCAATGAATAAAATATTGATGGACAAATCGATTTAACAGATTTAGAAAACCAGATTAAATACATGATACCCATTTCAAAATGGGAATTACAAAATAAAACATAATATATAAAAAAATGAAATGATCTACAAAATTGAAATTTCATTTAAAAATATTTCTTCTTCAAATCCCGGGGAAAGGAAGAGAAATTACGATGATTCCTAGTTACGGTATATAAAAAAAGATATAATTAATAAATGAGAAAAATTATCAGGTAATCATAAATAACTAAGAACACATGCTATATAATAATATGTATAAGGCACAATCAATATAACTCATTTGATAATTGAAACAAATTCCATTTAAGAAATAAACAGAAAATGAAAAAATCATTAGTTAATGATTAAGAATAAATCTCTTACATAATAATGATAACATAATTCACTATAATGGCAATGAATAATTATAGGAATTCTTGGTTCTGAGGAACATGATACCTTTACGTTCATGATATATTCTCAAGATAACCTAAACTACATTAATTTTTCTAATTGATTCAACTCGTGATATAATAGATGCATTGGGTGAGTTTAAAAAACTAGTTTCCAACTCATGTAGTTTATGTAAAATTCAATCCTTATGTGGTAAAATAATCATTTTATATAAAATGAAATGTTCCTTAAAAAATATACATATTACCTTGAAAATAAAAATTTATCAATAATTCCCCATTTAATACAGTAATTGTTAGAGTGAAAACCATATAAAAAAATGGTATATAGTTATGGAAATGATAATAACAACTATTTAATAAAAATATGGATATTTATGATTAATGTTTTTTACAATAAAATTGATCAAAAAGTTGTGATTATTTCAATAGAATTTTAATAATCACAAAATAATGTAATGTTGTAATGATTTCATTTACCACATAGTATTTTTTAATTCAAATTACCTTGGATGAAATAGTATAATTTGAAACATAATATACTATGAAGTATGATTGAATCATTATATTAAATGGAAAATGAGATGTATAAACATTATATTAAAGTGAATTATTGAAAAATAAAAAATAAGTCTTAATAGAATGTAAACTGAAAAGAAATCCCTTACTACTTGGTAACATCCAAATTGAAAACACAAAAAGTAATCATAATAAGATAAAAAATATTAATACCTTGAATATAAAATAATTAATTATATAATATACCAAAAGGTTCTGTATATACACCACAATATGGATGCATGTAGTGAATAAAACATTTATCTCAAAGATTTAAATAGTCGGATAAGTATCACATAAAATACACTTAAATTTAGTTTCATGATACTAGACATCATCTATAATGGTTTTAATATAACTATTAACATAGAAAATAACCATAATAATATCTATGACATCATATATTATTTTTTTCTAACAAAATATAACCCATTCATTAATAATCTTTCCTCATTTTTATTATTTTGAGTGATAATATCCTTTCTTTTCAAGTATGTCATGACTTATTATTTTTGATCCTATTAATTATATAATTATTAATCCATCTATAGAATGATTCCCATGATTTAAATTTCATATATATTAATTATATATGTATCTAGAATAATACATAATATTTGGAGAAATAAAATGAAATGCATCATTCACTGAGACTGTAGGTTATGCATACTTATGAATAGTACATCCATTTTTATATTTAAAAATTAAGAAATATATATATATATTATATTATCATAATTATTTCATATATTTAAAATATTTTTTTTTAAAACCAACTACAATACAATCCATATATAGTGTGAAAAAATCTCATCGCTTTGGGGAGGGGGTAGTCCACACATCCACAAACGAAGTTATCAAATTCTCACAAAATGGAATGAATAAAAAAATGTGTTATATAAAATTTTGAGAATCATAAATACAAATATAAATTTAATATAAAAATATATAAATAATAAATCCCCCATTATTCTAAATCTTGAAAGGTGGTAATGTATCAACGAAAAACATTTGTTCACAAGGTGGTAGTGTGTTGTACACAAGAACAATGATTGTGTATCCCATTTGATGGATGTGTATGGGATTATAGGTTTTACCATTTAAATAAAAAAATTAAATTTAATTTTTTATAATTATTTTATTATAAAAGCATGATATATAAATAATTCCAGGTGTGGATAAATAAATGAAACAAAAGTGATTGTTTAAGCACTTAACCTCTTATTCAGGTATCTATATTTGGTTTACAGACATACTACCCTTTGTTTTTTTATAATAAAATTTATTCATCTATTATTATGTTAGGGATTTATGGAGATTATTTTTTAGGGGTTCAACAAGACAAATGTATTCAAAGTATTGATTATTTTTTAGGTTTTATTGCCTTTTTATTATTAAGGGGGAGTGACATTATTGTAAATATAAAAATGTAAACAAAATTTGGAGGTATCCCTTAAAAAATTTGACAAAAATACTGAACCCATTATCATCAAATGGATTATATAGTTGTGATATTAGTATCCAATGGTTTTTGGACAAGTTTCTAGTAAATTTTGTCCCTTATGATTAATGTTTAGTCCCTTGTTATGATAAATTTTCTCTTAATCACCATAATTAATTTTAATTACTTTGACTAACATTTTTGGTCTGAAAAATATTTGAACATATTATAAATTATAAATTTTTATTATTCAAAATATATATTCCATTTTTCTAAATTCCAATAATATAAGAAGCAGAAAAGTATTATAAATAAATCGCATAGACGGGATGATAAATCAGGTTTTTAAGTTAAAATGTTCAAAAGATAGAACTATTTTTATATCAAATTTCATATTGGAATATATTCCTATAACATAAATTGGATTAATTTATGTATAATTTACATTATTTGACTTTAAAAACAATTTCAAATATATTTTAGTTTTATAAATAAATCATAAAAAATAGTTTTTGAAATAAACTTTTGTATTTTCACTATTTTTTTAGAAATGAAACAACATAGAAAAATACCAAAAAATCACTCTAACATAATTTTTACATTACACTATAAAATATTAATATTATTTTTATATTCAAACTTATATTTAAAAAAAATTGTTTTATAATAGGTGTTTTTTTAAATGGGGAAAAGTTTGCCTCTAGAAAAATATAGGGTTTTATTCATAAAATTGGGTTTATCGAAATCATATTTCTATAAAATCATTTGTAAACATGTAATTTTTTTTATTGAATATATAATATAAAATTTATTTAATATCACGCTCTTATAGATATTAATTTAATTTATTTAGAAAAACACATGTGTGATCATAAAAATATGACCTTTATATTCAATTGGTTTATATTTTAATTTATAATTTAACTTTAAATTATTAATTAATATTATATTTTTGTGGAACTAATATTTTAATATGACTGATAATACAATTAAGAACCTCAAATTTAATTAATATGTTATATATAATTATATTTAATAACTATATTCTAATAATATATTATCATTTTCCAAAACTGATTCTTACATAAAAACACTCAATTGAAGAATGTTTTTGTTGCAAGAAATGAAATATATCTTATTATTTATTGAATTAAAAGCCTTAAAATATATTAAATTTGTGTAAAATATTAAACGTTCTATAAAATCTTTAGAGGTTATTCGCTATCAAATAAAAGTTAATCATTCAGAATCTTTGGGGTATTAAAATTGTACCCTAAACAAACCATTTTTTGATCATAAATTTTTTCATTTTTGATGTATGATTCATGAAGAAGTGTTCGATTAATTACACGTACAGAATTCTTGAATAAATCAGTAAATAAAAAATCTAGAAAATGATGATTTTTTAGCACATAGGAATAGATAAATTGATATTCTGGACTATGAATGATTAAGATGGTTCATCCTTGACATTATATATTATATAATATGATAGAGTGGGTGAAGAAGGAGTACCCACTGGTAAATAGACTTCCATTTTTCACTTTCTACAAGTGTAAATAAGTCATTATCCGAGCTACCATTTTTGAAACCCTTGAATAATGGTTCTGAATCACAAATAAAAAACACCGATGTAAGGACCATAGCATAATGATGATACCCAGGATCTAGAATTATAAAATGTCTATAAAATAATGTTTAACAATGACTAATGAGTTTTCTACACACTACATCATCATTATTAAAGTGTGTATTCTTTATAGCGATTAATAATGGGTGAATACCTAGGACATACACTTTGCAGGTAAACATATCAATTGATGACCATTGTCATAAGAAGTTTAATTAATGTGTGATATATTTAGTGATTATATTTATGTAGATAGTTAAAACAATATGTATGTAACTAACAATACCATTTTTCCTAACACATAGAACTTATCTAAATGATACATATATGGTACTCTCCTAATATAAAAACCTTTCAACTCTATCGTTGGGAGTTCAAAAACACAATACAATACCTCTATTAAATATTTGGAAGACTAATAATTAGTGGGTTATAATATGATTTTTTTATACTAGTCAATTCTGAAGAGGGTAAGGAGGAGACACCCATACTTTTGGGGGTTCTAATTGGGGAATTTTGATTAGTACAATGACATAACCCTCAAATAAATCTAGACATATCATTTTATAAATGACTATATCTCTTCCTCATAATTTCTTGCGAATACAAACTAGGGAAAAATGAAATTAATATGTTTATAGAAACCTTGAATACCAAGGTATTATTGGATTATTTTGATGAATGGTCAATATTTGAAATGTGAATTTATTATAAAGAATTAGAACAAAGAGATTTGACTGATATCAATAATTATGGCCTTTCACAGTTGATAGTTATTGTTTGAAAAAGATGAATACCTTAGGATATATCCTAATACATTCATATAAGTGTAGGTAATTGAGAACACACACTAAATTAAAATTACCACATTAGTGTTGGTGAGATGTTTTGATTTTTTTGGAATATTATCCAAATGAATATTCATGTGTGACTCGCCAACCACATCAGATATATATATAAGGGGCATTGTGAATTTATAATGACATGAATATTCAATCATGAGAAACATTCTCTAGGTCATCGTAAATTAACATCATTGAAATTCACAACCTCATATCGATTATATAGGGATGTCCACATTGACCATTTGTCATGATCAGGTCGTCTCCAAACATATTCATATTATATCATGCGAGATCATTAATTCTGTAAAAGGGAGAATTTAGAAAATATACAATCTAATTTCTTTCAATGGTGTGGTGTTCTCAGAACATGTCGATAAAAACACATTATGCGACCCATAAACTCCACATAAGTTCACCCTCTAATCAATCTACCTTTATATACTCATGTCATTATTACACATTGGGATCTAGTATAACATCATACCCAATATTTTAAGGATAAATTGGTATATTACCACTTATAAGCATTTTTATTTTTGTATTTCTCTATAAATTATTAGTAATGTTATCAAGAAATAAAAAAATAAATAATGCTAGAAGATGAAATATAATGTATTCATAATGAGTCTATTTTTAATCATATAGAACATGTAGAAATAGGATAAAGGGTTTCTAGAAAATTAAGATTCAACTATTTTTGGAGAATTCGATCAATGAAGGGGATATTTTGTTGAGTTAGTGGAAAAAATTATGAATCTCTATGTCCCAATACACAATAAATTCTTTTTTCGATTTTCATGGATAATAGTGAATGTCTCCCATGGAAGTGAGTTTATGAGTAAGAAAAAGACTCTATAATGGATATAAATTCATTTGAAATTGACTCATCTAAGAAATAATGAAATTCCAAAGAGATTTCAAAGAATATGACATTTCCCAAAATCCAAGTGCTTATAGGAAGGTATATATTTGATCATTACATGATTGTAATAGTATAATAATGTCAATAAATCTATAATAATAGTTCCATACATTGGGAGTTCAAATGTAATGGATACAACCCCCGATTAAATCCTCTATTGGTGCATATAGAATTAGAGATTTTGTTATATAATGAGCTAGATAGATATTTGTTATCTGATTGGGTGAGACCATTTCTTAACATGTATCCATGTGGTGGATTATATGTTGTTTCCCCATGAAAGTAGCGCTGACCATGTTATCATAGTAGAGGTTGTCAAATGGAAATGTTTGTAAGATATGAATTGTGGATCTTCATTACTTTTTATCTGAGAATGGAAGACTCCAACTAAGGAATACTCAAGATAACTCACATCGACCATGATATGATTCAAGATTCATTGATTAAGGTTATTATTGGATCATGGGAACCCTATCTTGAATCCTTTATTATGTAAATTAATAAATAAGTGTGATTCCTTTATATATATCTCTAGATCCTTCCAAATGAAAGGATTATAGAAATCCCTTGGTCAATAAGGAGTTGAAAAACAAATTCACCCCTTAAGTGGATGTTGGAACCTCTATCCAACATTTATGTTTTGAATCTAATAATGACTAAAAATATTATTGTTGTAAGTATTTTCTATTCAATTGAATATATTATAACAAATTTTCTGATATATTTTTATTGTTGGTATGGAATATTCTGTTTTAATTTCATAGGTCATGTATTCTTAACAGATGAGTGTCTTATAGCTATTCCATTAGTTCTAACTATCATGGAGGGGTCTCCAGTAATGGAACAAACCTATTAATATAATTTATAATATAAAATTATTAAGAAATATGTATATTTTATTTAGAGAAAAAGAATTATTTGTTTCATTATTGTGATAAATTATCCCACCATAGTGAGACATTAAAAAATATGGCATCTCATTGGGAATGAATTCTCTATAATCTAACCAAATGAGTGAGGGGTGGATATGGTATATAAGAATCCAACAACTAACAAAGGTTAACTCATATGCACATTATATATTTAGGCTGACATAGGGGAAACTTATTACTTATGATAAGCCTCGAACAGATCTAGATGAACCTTTATGTGCAATGAAGAATTCATATGTAGTGTAATTAGATCCATCACCTACATTGCAGTAAATGTTTTCAATGGTGGTGACCATAATTGAGAATCTATGTATCATGATGATGTTTGATCCTATAATATACTAAATTCATTTAAATAAGGGAATGAATCACTCCCATGATATGTTCATGTAATATATTTAATCTATATTCAGAAAAAACAAGAAATTATTGACCTTCATCACTGACAAACATATTGGTGGGATAATGGGAAGCCTTCCCATCTAGTTATTAATGACTGGAACTAGAAGGGTAAATTTTCATAAACTCATGAGTTAGTTTGAATATTTCATATATATGGGGATAATTTTGTGGTGATATAACATGAATATTTACCATTTTCATCTGTGTAACTTGTCCCGCCATCTAATAAAACAACTCATTATGAGATTGTTAAGGTGGTTATAAAGGAGTTCCAATAACTCGTCTTCTCTACGGTGTAGGAGGAAGATATATTGTTCCTGGGGGAACAAATAGTCTCCATTGAAGTGCTAATATATTAGAATAAATCTATTTTTTATAAAAAAGATCAAGATATTTAGATCTATATGGGTTTCAATTCGATGTGAATCTATAGGATGTGGAAGATCCCAAAAGTCTATCCATGATATATGATTCATTATATTTTTCATAGAAAATTATAGATGAGACAAAGAATGTGATTTCTCATGAACATCTATATTGCAATTTTATGTATTTTAGTGGTAGATCAAATTTTTTTATTCCCATTCTTATTTTCATCAAGTAATTAATTTAATAATTTTTTTTATACTTCCTAGTTTTGAATTTACCATCTCAATCAAATTATTTTAACAAGATACTAAAAATATAAAAGGCCATGTAAATCATGCTATGTTTGAGAAATAAGATTTAATATAAGACTTTCAAAATTTAATAAGGGTGAACACCATGTGGGGATTGGTTAGGGTTAAAACATCAAATTGACCTAGCTGAATGAACCCCATGAGGTATGGGGAATCATATTATTTTGATTAAAAAAATGGATTCCCTATAAACGTGTATGATAAATGGGGGGAACAACATCAAAGGTATTATAAATACACCTATGTAATGGGAATACATGGATAATGAACCTACATCTAAATGATATTGTTTTATTAGATGAAAATGGGTTTATATAGGATGATTATATTCATTGAATCAATTCAATATCCATGTTGCATTACTGTACAACAAGGAACTATTCCTCAAATATAAATAATCTATATGGGAGTTATTTACAAAATAAGGTGATGTCACATGACCATAGGGGATTCTGTTTTTCGTGCATGGTATTTCATTCAATATAATTGAATATAAAAAATTATTATGGAATAATGGGATGCATTAATTGTTTTCAAGAACGCATAAGATTGTTTGTTCATGTAATGATAATACAAAAGGAGAGTAGATAGAAGGATTGAATACCAATGATATTGATAAAATTATAAATAGTATATGTGACATGAGAATGGATTTAACTCTAGATTTTTTGGAGTTGAAGGTGTTATCTATGTGGTTACATTTTTTAGGTATAATGTTTTTTACCAAATATGGGTGAATGATTTAAGGTAACACATCATGGACAATTAGTTTGTTTATTATAAAAAATAAACCATAGAAAAAATATTATTCCTAGGTTATTTTCATGTTACTAGAACCATGGTGAATTCATTTTATGGTTATAAAACAAAGATCACAAGGCATGTTTTTTAAGGTTGTGTAGAATAGACCCTGGGGTTTTTCTTATAATCATGAAAATATTAGATGGTGAACTGAAATTTAATTTCATGATTATGCAATTAAAGGGAAAACCATTATGTTAAAATATACCTCCAATTTTTAGTAAAATAATAAACTGAAATCCTAATTCAATGATTATTCATACACGTAATGGGAGAAAATGGGTTAAAAATTATCGATTAGTCAAAATAAGGGTCTACAACGTGTGTAAACTAGTTAGGAATAGAATGATACACTTATCACCAAGGAAAAAATGAATGATAGTGATATCTAGTCAAGTGTAAAAATATGAGGTTGGTTCACTTTAATAATGTTTAACTATGCATAAGTGGGAACATTGAAGGTGATAGAACGTTTTATGAAATTAATTTGATGGAGGTGGTTTAAATTTATCTAATCATTTGTGGTACCTTGATACGATAAGAATATGGGCAATGGATCACTTTTTTCCATCTATTAATAAATTTATGCTAGTTTACTAAAATATATGGGGGACAATGGTTTAGAGTGAATAAAAACCATATTTAAAATAGGGCCAATATCATGAATCTGTACCAAGATGGTTATTTTATGGGTACATGGGATTAGAGGTTAGCCATTGGACATTGTGTCATCACAATACAAGACAATATTTTAACATAATATATTTATGGATATTGAAAATCCAAAATTTCAATGTTTTCTTGTTTAGAAAAAGTAATGTTAAATAACATTTCAATACATTGTGGGTTATTCCATTGAAAATAATGTGTATCGATGACATGTACCAATATAGTGGGTGTTACATGTATGTCAGTGTTGTTTAAAACTAAATTAATGTGATAAATGCCAACAAGGGAACAATAATATATTCCAATCATGCCTAAAGGATTTATATGATCCATGAAGATTCATATTTTATGGTCATACATATTGAAACATAAGGTATTACAACTTCAGGTCTTGTATCATGGATTATAAGGGGAGACCACAAATAATGCGTGGGGAAATAAAACCTAATGTGATTGTAAATATTCATATAATGATTTTTTAATAATTTTAGTTCCTAATGTATAGTCATGGTGAGGTTCCTTTTGAGGTCATGCATTTAGGGCTAAGACTATGTGGTTTAATATCATGTAAAAATTGATGAATATTTAATCACGTTAGTCTTCATGGTGAGACATTCCAAGTAAAAAATATGATGTGGATTGTTATGCAAGACAGTGCTACAAAAAACAACCAAGATGAGTGTATGTAGTTTTGGTAAGGTTTCTTGGAATCAATTTTCCTTGTTATTCTCTAAAAATATTTAACATCCCCTAGAAGTGTATAGAGATATTAGAATTGGGATGGTGAAGGTAATCCAAGGTGAAAACAAAATGCCAAGATATAATTTGGGGGAAATGGGGATATTTAGGCTAGGATCAGGATGAGGGATTTTGATGTCACTATATACCTTCTATAGTTACAATTAATCACATGTAGTTCATTATAGTTGAGTAATGTTTTAAAAATATTGCTCACACAACTTAGAAAATGGGTAATGTGAACTGATTTCTTTTTGGAAAATGATGTTATTATTCTAAGAATGAATATAAAATTGTATCATTACTATAGTGCAATTGGATAATATTATCTTATTCCAATATAAATCAAACAAAGGATATTATAAATTGCTGTATCATACTATAGATGGTTGAGAAAGGGGGTCTATATAAGTTGAATAAGTGACCTATGTGGAAAGAATGATTGGTTTTATGTATGTGGTTAGGACCAAGAGAGGAATTATGAATTCAATATTTATCTTTTATTATAGGAGTCAAGACATGGAGTATTATTTATAGGGTTTAGTACATGAACTACACTGATGGTAGGACATGTTTATTGGCTAACACTATCTAGGGGGTGGCCTCTTGGTTGAGGATGAATACATCAGAAGATCTTATATAATGTGATAAGAATATCACCATGTAGAAACATTTATATGGAAATGGAATTGGAAGCATTTTTTATGAAACATAGTGAGGTTGAAAATGGAGTTGTGAAATTTTATGTCTTAATTTCAATACTATACAGGGAATCTGAACATTTCTAATGGGTTAACTAAATATGAGCCCAAGGATCATGTGAGTCACTCTATGAGTATGAAATAAGGGAATTTTAAAAATTATTATTGTTAAACTAGGATGTCGGATACAGATCAATGGGATATGGCTGTAAAGTCACCTTAACCACCAAGGTGACTAGTGATGATGGGTGCAATGGATAATAATGAAAATATGAGGCTGTGTCAGGATTCCAACATAAAAGAATGTTTGATAGGGTAACACTAAGTGTGATAAGACTCCACTCAATCGAATGGGGGATATAAGAGAATAAATCATGTCCCCCAAAATCTATATTGTTATGGTGGTGGTAGGTTTTATTTTAATTGGAATTGAAGATGATTTAAATTCAAACTCAACTAATATAAAATCATGAATTATGGGGCATTGATTTTTTTTGACCACCGGCCTATTTTAAAACATGTGAAACATCATATGTCTATCGAAAAACATTCCTTCTGGTTATGTACCCAGGATGGGAACTAGGACATGGGGAATTGTGTGGTCTCATTAGTGGAGTATTTTTAGACATAAAAAGTTCATTAGGTAAAATAAAACACCCTTAACATGAGGTTATGAAGTGGAAAAAACAAAAAATCAAAAGGAGAGGTTTGAGAACCCTAGGGCACACCATTGTGAGTTGTGCATACTGATGGGGTGTACAAGACAAGAATGAGTTCCATAACCATGGGAAAAATGATTGATTTAATTTACAATTGTTGGGACTGAGGTGTTCAATTGAGTTTCACTTTTTTAATTTTTTCTTTCAGAGGTAATGAGATAATACTAATTCATGGATATGGAGGTCAAACTCTTTAATTAACCTATAATGGAAATGAAACCAGGACAAGTGTGTGAGATGTTCCACATAATAGTATGTACTACAGTCAAGATAATGCAATCTACCCTCCTAAAGAGCATTTATAAAAATCTATATAGAAGATTTACATTGTTTTATGTAATAATTGCGGGACGAAGTGATAATTTATGTTTCCATTATGGGAAGAATAGATTATGGGTAAAACATAAGGAGGACTAAATTTCACTTAGTGAGGCAAGCCTGGTGGTAATTAGATCACGTAATTATAATAAACGAGTTAGCACCATTATTGTAATCCATATAAATATTGAAGGGATGTCACATTTTTTACCCATCATTGGTTGGTTTTTAGGATTAATTGGAGTTATAAATTAATATACACTCCTTAAGTAGGAATGAGTTATGATTATCCATATAATTCAATTCTTGAGCCACCTAGTTTCACTACAAATCATTTTTTTCTACTTCTTAGAAACTGTTTTGATCTTGGGAATCCAATTCAGCTAATCAGACTTGGTAACTTTTTATGTAATCATTTGAGGAAAAATTTGTGTTTTATGTTGTAGTGACTCAACACCATATTACTCGAATATAGTTTTTTCTATTAGTTAAATTTTAATTATTATAAGGAATTAGGAATTGGTGGATTGAAAAGATTCATAGTCTTAGTAAACCAGATACATAAATGAGGACTGTATTACAACAAAATACACAATTTACAACATAATTTGTTCCTTCATTCCAAATAATTGACTTCAAGGTTATGTATAATCTAGATAATTTATACATTCATCTCATTCAATGTAATCTTATTGGATTTATAGGGAAATAAACAAAATAAGGGTGATCTCAAATGCTATGTAATAGTAATGTATATCAGATGAAAAAACGAATCAATTAGAATAATAATTAATGCTTTCTAAATAATTGAATACACATACCAGATAATCAAAATACTGCCCAGGAAGTGAATAAATTATTTTTCAAGGAAACAAATGGGACTAGATTCCCTCAAAATAACATGATAAAGAAATTTTAATAAGTAAATGTAAGATACTACAACACATTCCATTTAATCAATTAACTGAATGAATTTTATCCACAGATATGTTATATGGGGAGTGAAAAATCTCATTGTAGAATAGTAATAGAAAATAAATTGGGGAATTATTAAATATTTAATTTCATGTTTCCCAAGAACATGATTCCTTTATTGTTAATTTAATGCTTAAACTTTTATAATGTTCATAACTAATTCATCCCATGAGACTACTGATGCATCGAATGGATTTCATTAAACGGTCTCCAACCCATAGTTATTTTCCAAAAAAGTCACCAAATCAAGTATTTAAGGACCAAATAATTCTACATATATAGAAATAGACATTTATCATTATCAAACTTTATATATATTGAATAGAAGATACACATTTATCAATAATTCTGAGAGAATCAAGTAACATTCATTGTGAACATCACATGTAAACTGATACATGGTTTAGGAAATAATATTATCTATTGTGATACAATATATATATTATTGGTAATTTCCAATTAAAAATGAATAAATTATATAGATTGTGCAATGATAAATTTTAAAAACTCCAAATAAAGTGTGATTTTAATGATATTCATTAAAAATGTTTTTTAGGAGATTAATCTTTGAACAATCCAATGTGTCCAAAACCACATCAAAACATTTGAATCATAATATTCAGAAAGTAATTAAATTAAATTAAACATATAATATTATGATAAAAATTGATTTCAAGATATAACAAAAAAGGATTTATATACACGAAATGAATGTAAAGTAGAAGATAATAACAAATAAGTATCAATGGAATTTAAATTGAGGTGAAATATCTTTACATAGAGCTTCCATTTGGGTGAACTCCCCATCAACTATTTTATAATAAAATAGTGTTAGTTTTTACTTTCTTGAGTACATTTTTGATGATCACAATTTCATTTATTTTACTTATTACCATGTTTTATACAACTACTTACACAATTAAATTTACATTGAGAGTTTTTAGAAAATTTAGTTTATGATTCTAAAATAACTTTAGTTGGTCAACTATCATCAAATGAGTCAATATATAAAATTTATATATTAATAATAATGAAATAATTTATATATATTATACTTTTAAAATATATAATAAAATACTATTTTCAAAAATGAGTCAATGATACGATCATGAAGATGGTATTTCATACGTACGCATAAATAACATTCCTATTTTTCAATGATTGTTATGGAATGTAGATATGAAACAATATGTCATTCAAAAACAACCATTATATCATAAAAACCATTTTATTTAATCTTATATACTTATATAAAATTGTCAGTGTAAATAAATCACAACGTGTCAAGGATGATGTTGTACACACATCCACAAACCATGTTTTAACTTTTTTAAGTATGTGAACGTGTAGTAAAAAAATATTTATACTATATTATAAAAAATGTAATCAATTAATTAATATTTTATAAATTTTTTATGTATGCTATTATTATTTAATACCATTTTTATATGTTCTAGGTATCATGTGAATGATTAACAACATTCTGAGGGGGAGGCATCCCACACTTCCTTAAAAGATGTTATTTTATAAAAATAAATTGGAAATTATTAAAAGTATGTGTAATAAAAGGATTACATAAGTATAGAGAAATAATATACTTAATATATATTATATATAATCGTATTTAGCATCATAATTTCCACCCAGATATGTAGTAAGGGAAACAAATAATGACCATTGTTTTTTTGAGGGAGTAGTTAATTGTACATATAAATTGTATGTTCATTACCTTTTAAATGGAAGTGTGTGTAAGTGTAGCTCTAAAAATTTACATAAAAAACCTTTTAAATTTATGATACTAGTTTTATTATATAATATTATAATAGATAGAGGTAATGGGAGTGGATAATGGAATTAAAATTAAAATGGTCGGGAAAAAGATGTTACCTCTTAATCAAGTAACTACTTTTGATTAGTACCAAAAGGAATCATTGGAAAAATTTCCAACCAAATTTATGGTATAAAATCAAGGGGATGTATTTTTGGAATCCATAAGGGATGATATTTTTTAACCAATTTGGCTTGATATATGGGAGTAACGGGGATAGGTGGTGGCCTTTTATGGATAATGAAAAGGGATCACTTGGTATTTCAAAAACTAGTTTGGTGTATGCATGATAGAGTATAGAAAAAGTTATAAAAAGAAATAAATCCCAATACATTAATTTTAATGATAGATTTATGGATGTAATAATTGTTTTGTATAAGTGATATGGTTATTTAGGCCCTTAAATGAAATGTTAATTGTTTATTACACTTTATTTTAACTTGATAGATTTAATTAATTTTGATTACATTCTCTAATTTTTTTGGTCATAAAAAAATATGGTATTATTAGATATTTTCAATTATGATTACTAAAAATATGTAATTCCTTTATCAAAATTACCATAATATAAGTGCCCTATTTTTTAAGTCATCTCAAGGTTCTTCCCTCACTAAATGATGATAAAACTCCTTGTTTTCTCCTAGAAAATTTCGATTTTTCAACACAAGAATCAACACTAATAAACAAGTTATTTACATTTCCATGGGAACAACACAGCTAGGTTAATAGGAAGATCAAGGTTAACATGATATCATACTATAATATGTTTCTAACCATGGGTTTCCAACCATTCCTCTATGTTCTTTATCATACATCACTATATGATTGAATACCCATGGATTATATTACATGTAGAAAAGTTGTATTGGTTCTAGAAAAAATAAATACTGAACCTAGCATAAAAACCTAAAGATAATATGAAACCCATGTTAATAATAAATTCCAATGGTTATCTGATACATCACTATTCATTGATAAAAATTTTCTTTCGTGATTTATGTCTCACAAGTATTAAATCCAAAATGGCTCCAATCGATATTACTATATCATAATTTTATATGCTAATTTAATATTTCACGTACACTAACTATCCACTAATATATCGTATATATTAGAGGATCTTCACATACCCACAACCAATCATTATGT
The DNA here is from genome assembly GCA_963277665.1 of Viscum album. NCBI lineage: Eukaryota > Viridiplantae > Streptophyta > Magnoliopsida > Santalales > Viscaceae > Viscum > Viscum album. The sequence goes on from OY728135.1 coordinate 546,906,378, forward strand.
AACATCTCAAACCAGTATTTTATTAATTGATGCTCCAACCCTAGTTTTCCACCTGACCTCAAGTGTGTCTCTTCAAATTCAAGAGGCTTCCAATAATAAATAACGGTCTAGGGTGTGTGTTTAAGGAAAATAATACCTATAATTATAGTGTAATTTATTAGGCAAAATAATACAGATCAAATAACATAATTAGTATAATTGTAATGAAATTGATAAATGGTAGGAATATATAAAAATTCCAGAATTAATCAAATATACAAATATGACCATGTTATGTCTACAAAAAATCCAATATATATACAATGAATAAGAAATATATACATGTAAAAATACCAAAAAGAACAAAAATAACTATCTTTTGATATAATCGTGAACCTCAGCTCATTCCTATGCTCTCCTTCCATTATGAATAGAATTAAGTCATGCATCAAACTGTGGGCGCTTTCCCCGATCCCTACCAATATAAAAATTTTCTATTTAGGTAACCAATTGTGGGCTAAATAGGGTGTGATATACAATCCTAGTTCATCACCACCATTACATTAATAAAAACACTTGGTTATGAAATATAAGATAAGTCAATTATGTAATATGTATCATAGTTTAGAGGTAAATAAATGTTAACTACATATGGTATAAGTACCACCAAAATAAGTGGTACTGTATAGCCTAAATTGGATCAATATAAAAAAGTGTCATACTTATTAAAAAGGACATAATAATGTAATATGTATTGAATACCAAGGAATTTCTCTACACACAGTAGCTCATAACATCCATAACCATTATGCATACAAAGTATCTTATAATAACAACAGACAAGCTTTTGAACTAGAATTGTCAGATATACCATAACCTAGTCATATAATCATTCACGTCAAATTAACCATATCCATGTTGTATAATCAATAATTTTAAACCCATTGGGATTCGATCTATTATGTAGATATCAGTTTAATCCTCATCGAGTCCCATTACCATCTCGATGAAGACTGAGTTAGGCTTGAATTGGAATCCATAGAGCTTGTAAACAGATGATGTCTCCTAAAAGCCAATAAAATTTGGATGAAGGGGGTATAAAGGCCCATATAATCCCATGAAATCAAGATACATCTATCGTTAAAGTTCAAAGGAATCCACTACAATTCCTAGGTCCCATTTTATCGAACACCCCTGTAATCCTATGTAATCATAAAAAATTTATTTCATTTACCATTTCAATAATTCACATTTAATAATATTACCAAGTCATATCCCATTTTAAATTTAATTTTATTCAATGATTTAAACAACTCCTATATCAATTCATATTAAATCCATTAAATTAATTAATAATTTCACATCATGTCAAAAATGGAAAGGGATTAATACCATCTATAAATCATTTTATTAATTTTAATTCACTTTTAATTGGAATTCCTTTAAAATGAAAACATAATACAGACAACCCATTGGTGGTTTATTAATAGAATGAAAAGTGAACACCACATTGGTGGTCTTGGATGAGGAATCAAAATCTATGAAATCTCAAGGAACTAAATAAAATCCCAAAAAAATTATACTTCATTAAATTTGATTATTAATTTTATTTTTGGGATGCTACCTAAATGTTTAGTTGGGGGACATTTTAAACAATCTATATAAAGCACACAAAATTAACTTTATATTATAAACCTCCTACCATAGGACTACTATAGAGTTCTCATCCATTATAATCATTTAATTCAACTCAGATCAGAAGAAAAAATGACGAACTGTCAAAAAATGGAAATAGAGTATATTATCATTAATTTAAATAACTTTGTCGATACAAATAAATATTAATAAAGTCACAATTACAATTTAGTTCTCACTAATCCAGATCTAATGAAACTAACGATACATGATTCAGAGAGTATATCTAGAAATTGAGGAAATCCTATTATATAGATTTAAAGAGGGATCACAACATGAGGCTCTACCAATAAGAGAAGTAAAGATAAAATAACATAAGGTTATAAAATATTTTAAGGAAAAATCATTATGTTTTCTATAACACTAGACCACATGGTTGGGTTACAAAATTGGCCAATCCAGATGAAAACTACGTTCCCTCTGCTATGCTAAGAGGGAACTCACAAGACACTACACATATTATGAATAATCCATCAAATTCCATAAAATATTTATCTTCATAAATTTATAGATTCCATGCATGGGTGTGAAACTCCATATGCACAGTGTCCTCAAAATTTGCGGGCATCACTGGCCCAATATCTAGCTTTTCACTTTTTCATAAAATCACATGGACTAGGTTACACAGTGTCTACTAACCATGTGGCTCACTTGTGTTTCTCAAATTCATGGTTCTAAGATCTAAAAAATGAATGGGAATAACTGATAAACCCATTACCTCAAAGGGTATTCACATTACACTATAATACTAATTTAATCGCAAAACAAAATGAACTATACCTCATAAAAAATTGAGGATCTTATAATCTTCCCCAAATAATATAATTCATCCTAGAATATCCCTCTAAATGTTTGAAAATATTTTTTTGGAGAAAAACGTCATCCACTAAAAATGTATATTTTCCTCCCTCTCCAATGTCTAATCCAGTAAATGGCCATGCTTACACAACACCCATAATAGAGTAACCGACCGACCTTATGGAACCTTTTTGTTACATTGAAAAATATTAATCAGATGCTCCTCAAAATATGTGTCAACCTATAACTACACCATAGTAGTTATAAAAAAGTTATATTGGTATGAATGATAATGGGGTAGCTAAGATATGTGGACGGAATTATGCATATCCTATTACATGAGAGATAATTGTATCTAACAGGCTACATACTTGACTATCACCACAGTAATGAGTGACATGAATTTTCATGATGAAATCATTCCCTATCATATGATTCTTCTATGTTTTAGCCTCAACGAGATACATAAAAAGGCCCAATCCCTGACTTCAAACTATAGAGGTCATTGGTTTGATTAAGAAAAATATTTCTATCGATATTGTTCAGTATCCGTCATCTTCCTCATCAACTAGATATACTCAAAAGATAAATACGATAGCCCTTTTCCTAATAAGGTTTTCCAACCTCCCACTAACCATAAAAGGGAGATCATCGCATCATATCATAAAGTTCCTTAGAAGGTTCAGTATTTATCTTGTATTGGTATCTATATCACTAGAAGAACATTATTTGGGGTATATGCCTCTCTAAAGGTACCTCTAAATTCCAGATTAATGCTTGTAGAATTTGAATAAAGATTATGTATAATATGGTCTGACTTTACATTAATCAAAATATGATATGTTGTGATTAGAATCACTATTATACCCAAAGATGAGTAAAAATTATTACAAAAACGTGCAGTAAACCAAAAATACCAATATAAAATTATAGTGCAATGGTCTCCATAAATTTATACAATCTCCTGTATATACAACCTCTAAATATTATATACAATGTAAGTATGATTCATCAGGAAATAAAATGTGAAACTGTTGTGATCATATCAACAATATCCCAAACAGAATCACAACCTCAAGGAAACCATGGAAATACTATCATGAAATCCATCCATTATCATACAATTACCACTCATGAATGGGTATATAATGTAAATTTACTTCTTGTTAATAGGGTACCACCTTCCACTAATTAATGGTGGAACACCTTAAAGAAAAACCAGCAACCTCATGTTTCATCTCAGACCTCCAATACTAGTGATATAAATTACGATGCATTTTGTTAACTTCATGTTACACCACCCAAACAGAGGCATGAAACTCTATCATTTTATCCTATAATATTTAAAATAGAACCCAAATGTGACCAAGGATATGTCAGATATCATCTTCAACTATGATTTAACTAGGAGACATGTCCTCACTGTCTATTCTGTCCTTTTGGACTAGGACATCAAAATCTGATAGATTCCTCATCCTCACATTATCTATAAGTGTATAGTTCATATCATCAGATGAAATAAAATTATATCACAGACATTCCTAAACCTCTAAGTGTATATTAGGGAACAAAACCATAAGCTTCCACTAATTACTGGCCATCTATGAAGATTGTATCTGAGTCATACTACTCAGGGCATCTGCCACTATATTTTCCTTCTCAGAAATATAGTAAATCATTATTTTAAAATATTGTATGTAATACACACACCTTCATCACCACATATTCATATAACTCTATTTATATATCTAGTTTAGGATTTTTGTGGTCCCTGTACACCAAAAAACACTATCCTAGTAAGTAATACCTACAACTACATAAATCATGAAAAATTCAAACTAACAGTAGACCATGAATTGGGTAATTAATCTTGTGTGGAATAATCATACGAGACCTTAATACCAGTACAATATCTCATAACATCAACACTCCTCCTTTCCTAATACTTGATGCATCATAAGAGACAATATTCTATCTTTCGTACTATGAAAAAATCGGGATACATGATGATTTCAATTTCCCTTCCAACTCTTCAATGCCTATATCAAAGGTAGATATGCAGAAAAACATCATATTGGACATAGTGATGAATTTAGTTGGGGATTATTTGTGTGATAAGTCTTATATGAAACACCTATAATATCTAGGTAGCCCCACGAAACATCTTATATCAAATACATTCTTGGGATGCACCAAGGAAACAACATCTACCTCCTTCTCTGGGACTATTTATACATCTTTCTGTGAGATATCATATCCTAATAATTGAATCTTATCTGTCTATAAGTGTAACTTTTTGAGCTCAACATATATCTAATTCTATCCTAGTGTATCCAAAACAATCTTAGTAAGTTAAGAATGGTCGTTTCTACTGTGGGAATACATCAAGATATCAGTCTAAAAACCCACCACGAATTAATCCATAAATGGATGGAAAACATAGTTTGTCAACCCCATGATAAAATATAGCTTGTTCATGAGACTAAATGAAAAACCTCAAAACTAATATAGACAATAACTCCTATAAAATGATGTATGAATAATGTTTTCTATTCGAACTAGCACTTTATCGTGTCAATATATCAAATAAATTTTCAACAACACCCAATATCATTGAAAGTCAATAAAAAACATAATATATCTATGGTAAAGTATATAGGTTCATAACCATTATATATTAAAACTTTCATTAATCCTCACATGTCCTAAGGGTTGCATTCCCCTTTTTCACAAAATGCACTAGCGAACCCCATAGAGAAGTATTAGATCATACAATCCCATTTTCCTCCAAATCATCTAACATCTGATTGATCTCTTGTTACTCTATTATACATATCATATAAGGTGGAATGTATAATAGTGTAACTCTTGTAAATATCTCTATGGAGAAATCAACCACCATCATAGTTGGTAACCCATAAAAGGAATCCAGATAGACATCTCTATAATGATCAACTACAAGAGGAATGTCTGCCTAACATGCTCCCTAATCATCCAAATCCATAATAGTAATTTAGGATGTTCAAACACCCATACCATGATGTTTTCTTCAATATAATCTCACAAGAACATCCCAATCACTCTTGTGAGTATAATCTTTCCCCTCTCATGATGTGAAATTCAACTGTCGGTGATAGTTGTCAATGTAGGATTCATAATCCACTTGCCTATCGAACCTTAGTATGAATTCAAACAATATAATCTCCAGGAACGAATTATTTTATTTTAATTGATTCCAACAAACATCGGTGGGGTCTTCCTACAGTAATGTACATCCACCATTATGATACCCAAATGTGTTTCAAGCTTCATAATTCCTTCATGAATGTAATCAATAATCCAAAGGAATTCCACAAGCCATAAAGATATAAATTTTTTTGATTCACATATTTAAAAAGATTAGATATAATAGTAGTGGCTACTAATATCTTACCACTTACCATATACATTCAAACACACATATCCTTTGGGTTAGGCTGTAAAAAATATATATATGCATAATTGTGGCCTACTTCCACAACCTCTATTCCTAGAGTAGTCCCACTATGTTGTATTAGTGTAATTAATTCTTACCTACTTTAACCATGATCACCACCACCTAAAACTAAGAGACTAGTGCTCATATAGCTCCCGTCATGAAATGGTTCCTCGAATCCCAATCCCAGACTAGTTTTCGGAGCTAACCCCCAACCACTCACTATTTGGGGGATGGTCCGGAAAATTTTTTATATGTGGCCAAAACGTCTACAATATTTTCACTCAACAGTGTTTTGATCACATTAATTATTAAGGTGTCCCTATATTCCACACTGATGAAAAAAATACAAATCCAACACTACCGGCCTTCATGGTAGTCATCTCATTGTATGAATCAAAATGGTGACTCCTTCCACTAGATGGTGAAATCTTGGGTCAAGAGACTATACTAGTCTACTCTATGCCCCTCAATTTCCCTCATGATTCCCCTTTTAATGATTTCATAATATTATATATCAATAATAGATTTCAATCCTAACACATTGACCTATGATCAAATGGTACGTTAGAGAAATTCCGTGATGCATGGTGCCCATGAAAACTCATAAGTAAGGGACATCAACAAAAACCACTACAACTCTATAAAGTGTTCCATGTATTCCAAAACCATCATAGTGCCTTGCTCCTGATGTGACAAATCACTATCCCAATCTACCATTAGATTCTCAGGGGAAATCTAGTCATTTAACTTGTATTCAAAAAAACCCAAACCATATTTCATAGCCTATTGGCCTTGTTAAGTACATCCCACTAGCCCTATTCTGCTCCTTGGATCGTATAAGTTGTAGATTCACTCTCCTCTTACGAGGGGGCTATATATTCTCTTATATTTAATGATAAGTATCTAGATAAAAATAAGCAAGATGTGGGATTCCAATCCCCAAAAACGTGGGAGGATGATACTACTGGAACATACAAATTAGTTCAACCACATACAAAGAAGGATGTGATGCCCCCTAAAAAGACTACACAAAAAAGAAAAACATGTCACATTACTATACGTTAACACGTGTGTCTAGTTAAAATGTTGTTGTTTTAGATATAACTGTAAGAGGAACCACATGTATCCCATGTCACTCGAACTTCGATGTGTGGTCATGTCCCACCTACTAGCATAAAAATGGGGGTTTTCAGGGTGACAGGTCTCGATGATGACTAACCTAAGACTCGGAAAAGAACAATATCAATATACACATTTAGAAATGCATGGAATGTCAAAACCATCCAATCACAATTTCATAACACACTTACTACTCCAAAATCCTTGATATTATAAACTGAATTGTCCCAAACATCACTGGAGACACTACCAACTACCCCCCCTGAAAAGTTTAGTCTAGGCCGAGGTCCCTATTTTCACATTCCAATTCCCATTCATATTCCCAACAAGTTTTATTTTAAATGGTTGAACTGAATTGTTCAATAGATTATAATGCATATGTGACCAATACTAACCTTGAAATATAATATGGTGTCCACCTAGTCCACAACATAACATGATTAAGTGTATACGACTCGTGGTTAAAGACTTAAAATTCAAAAAAATTATACTTATGGTGTCTGATGTAGTATAATAATGAAAAAAATGCCAATGTTATGGAAATAAATCTAAGTAAAATCCAGGATTTCCATTTCATTGAACAAAAATTAAACACTAAAGAAGGAATATCTATCACAACACTTATAAAAACATCACAAACACATGAAATTCATCCAATATAGCATGTAAAAATTCCAGGAATGAAAAACCTAGATGGTTCCTATAGTTATGAATGAGATTGAATACCCTCATATCATCATGTTCCAAAAAAAAATCGAACCCAAAATCCTATTAATAATCAATTCATAATACAAGTGCATTACTCAACGGTGGAATCAAAATAGCTTCAATATCTGAAATCCTCAAAAACATCATTTTTTATTCGAGAGAATCTAATATTGTTCCTTTATTTGGGATATCAACTCCCAGACATAGTTCATTACCAAAATCCAATTCCACATTATCACATTTCCATTTTTATAAAAAAATTAAAGAAATCATAAATGTAAACCCACTATTATACCACATTATGATGTCCTACTCCCAGATACCCTTACACGATGCCTCGAGGTTGCCTATCGACATGGACTCCAGTTGATATCCTAAAATGAAAAAGGATTCCAACTACTAGTGAGGTCCTAGGGTGTGTCTGTGATTATATTAATCCCTCATATCATAGTGTAACACTGTAGAAGAAATAATACATATCAAATAGAAGAAGCAGTATAATAGTCGTACAATAGATAAACAACATGAATATATACCGATGAAAAGAGTAGTCTCTAAAAAATTATTTTCATGAAATTAATACAATGAATCAAAAATTGGTATACATGGAATTCATATAAGACCTATTTCATAATAAAAAAATACCCAAAATAACTATCTCCTGTTGGAATCACTAATATCTACTCGGTCTCATTCTCCCCGACTACTAATCATTACTCAATGTCAAGAATCATACTATGTGTGATTTCCCCAGTCCCTTCTAGAATCCAAATAGTCTTTCCAGGTTCCCATCCGTGGCTTGAATAGGGTTTGAGATAAATTCACTGTAGTCACCACACAATGTGTCTATAACAAATTTGTGTTGTGTAGTATAAGCTAAAGTAAAGTGAAATATATTTAACATTTATGATTTAAATAAATTTAAAGTGCATGTTGAATAGATACTACCAAACAATCTGATACTATATATCATAACTAGTCTCCCTGTAAATCAATTTTTGATCTCCCATAACAAGGAAATTGTAACGTAAACATAATTGAACTCCAAGGCCTCACAGTATATATGATTTATCTTATAATCCATGGACATGTTGTATAACATATATCTCATAACATCCATGGTTATGCTGAATTACTAGAAGAGTGACATAAACAATGGCCAAGCCATACAGTCATGGAACTCATAGTTACCATGTCCATACATTATAATAAAAAATGCCAAACCCCATGAGGTCAGATCTAAGGTGTAAGGATCCAAGTAATCATCATCATGCACCAATAGAATCTCCATATAAACTCGTTTACTCATGAATTGGGATCCGAGGACCATGTCAATTTAAAATTGCTTCTATAATCCCCACAAATCAAGATCCAATGGGTAGAAAGACCCAAGGAATACCATGGAATTATTATCCAAGAAGAATTATGGGTCCAAGGAATCTATTACCATTTCATTGACCCATGGTTTATTACGATCATGGATTCTTATGTAATCATTCAACATTAAATTAATATTTAATTTAATTTTATTAAAATTATTTAGTTTACATGCTCATATTAGAAATCACATTCAACTTCATTCCTTGAGTTTACCCACAAATTTAAAAAAATTTATAAAATTAATTCAATAAATTAAGCATTTAACATTTGTCACGCATGGAAAAGAAGTCATTACATCTCCATGTAAATTCATCCAATTCAATACATTTTTATTTTTGATTCCTCTATAAAGGAAATATCAAACACACACCCCATGGGAGGTTCAATAAACAAAAGTAAAGTGAACACCCAATGTGTACCCCAGGATAGTACCAAAACCTCTAACAAATCTCATGTAACTAACTTCTATCCATAGCACGTTTCAATTTATTGAATTTTATTATTCAATTAATTTTCAATGAACCTCATGAATTTTATGTGGGTAGAAAAATGGAAACTAGATCTATAAATCATGATACTTCAAGTGAAAAGTATCAAACACCTATATTAGGTCTATTATATAGTTCTCTTCAAGTATTTGATTCATATTAAATTCTGATCAGATGAAAAATGAATTATGGATAATGAATGTGTCAATATAGCATATTATTATGTTTCTAAAAAATATTATACCAATAATAACAAAAAACAACAACAATTTAATTGAGTACTCACCAACATGGGTCCAACAAGACCGAAGACACTTGAATCCAAGATCAGACAGATAAATAGTGAATAACCCATGATTTCACATTAGTGAATGATCTCAACAAGGAGTTTTACCAATAGGAGGTGAAAAAAATGGGTTTTTCTTATAAAACATTTTATGTGATAAATGGTGTGTTATTTAAAAACAATGGGTACAATGGTTTGGCTGGATGGTTTCCAAAAATATGTGCCAACTATGAGACATATACATTGCTATGGGGTCACCATCAGGGTTAATATATATGGTTTGTCTAAAGATGCACAAACCATGAAATTCATATCTTCTAATAATTGTAGGTGCTCAAAATAGGCATGAACATCCATCCACATGATTTATATAAACTATATGGGGTTATCCAACCAACTTACTATCTCTACATTGTCTTATTTAACTTTGTGGTTTGTTTTTCATGGTTACTATTAATCATGCAACCTAGTTTTCCCCCAAAATCATCAATCCAAGATCTGAAGAGGCCACACACACCCTCTGTACTCCCCTTAAACTCAAAGGCTATTCACATTAGGACATAAACAAGCATTTTATATAAAATCAAAAATATTTTTACCATATATGAGTACCCATGATAATACACATCAGATCCATATTAAAGATAAAAAATGTAACTAATAAAATACTCATGTGTCAGCATAACCATAAATAGAGTTAAAATTCCTCATCATCCATGAGTGTTTTTGAATTACATAGAATTATATTAAGGAACCAATAAGTCAAACAATTTACCTATTGTTATTTAAATCTACCTAAATAAGAATGGTGAACAAAACATCCAATACCCAGTCAATCACAAAATACTATCTCATATCTCTTTCCTTTTAATGGTTTCAATGAAAGAATATAAAATTTGGGACATGTTCAACATATAAATATTGTCTAGAAACTAATAAAAATTGGACTGATTCATCTATGGATTCATTAATAAAAGTAATCATCTTGAACTTATAAATAAAACTAAAGTAATGATGAAATATAAATTACTATATATGTACATATGATTTAGAAATCATGGATCACCCAAACGAGGTCAAGTAGTCTAAAAAATATTTAACAAAACCCTTATAATTATACATTCCAAAAAATAGAAAATCAATTTTGAAAACTACAACTTGTTTAAAATAAAGTTTCCACGAAACCTCCTTAAATGAGAAGGTTTATTTTAAATAGAACATTAAAAACCCATTATTAATTATTATTTAACCTGGAAACCTTACATTTTCCTTTTCAAATTAATCTAATTCAACATGGAAACAAATATTGTCCCATAACCCCTAACTCGACCATGATTAAATAAAAAATAAAGTTTTAATGTTTTAGTGTCCTTATGGAAAATTAGGTTGATAATACCTCATTTCAATTTTTAGGCTGATATCGAAAAAAAGAACAAAAAATTTCATTAATAATAATAAGGGTCACATGAAACAAAACTATAATAATATATTGAATCAATACTATAACAACCACTCAATATTAAAATCCATAATAAATCAAAATATCCTACCATCAAATAATTGTTCCTCAAATATCTCATTTATCAAAAAATACTCCAAAGTCAATATCTTAAACATTTAATCCCAATTTGAAAAAATTTACACAATACCATTCAGCAATCATATTGATGAGAAACATGAAAAAAAATCAGGTGAGATCTACTCTGAAACATCCACAAAATTACAAAACAAATATCTAATAAAATAATAAAGATGTTTATATTCAACCTTATTTTAGTGTAAATTCTAAATTAATTCCTCATAAAAATAATTTAATGAAAACATTTTGAAACTATGAGATTCTATGACTATTATGACACATGTATACACCAAAAATATATTCCTCTTTAATATGTGGTGATTTCACTTTTTTGTTGTTTCATCACACATCACCACAATAGATAAATCTATAAATTACAATAATATAAGAATAAGAGTATCGAGTAAAATAATGGAATAATATAAAACCTATATATGTGAAAATGTAACCCAAAAAATATATTACTGTTTGAGGAAAAATTGGTACATAGTAGGATAAACAATATTGGGTGATGCAAGCCTAAATAGATTCTATAAGCAGATCCATTATAATAGTCATAATGTGTAATAATTTGAATATTTTGGATTGAAGCTTTATAAAATATTGGGTATAACCCTATTAGGTAGTTTATTTTTTTTCATTGGGTACCATGTAAATATATTGGGTACTTCTTGTTGGACACTACCCACCTTAAAACCAATCCAAAGGGTAACAACTATGTATTTTTTTTTGGTACGAAGTGTCTAAGGTACATGAAATTTTTAACACAGAGAAATTTTGTTAATTTTTTGTTTTTGAATTAATTAAGTATTTTTTGATATTTTTCCCCTCACACAACACTGAATATAACGTTTCTTATACTAAAACACTATGTTTGTCTTGTCTTATACACAACACCTAGTCGATATTTTTATACATGGAACTATTTTATTTGGTTGTGGTATACTAAAAAGTATCCTTAGATATTGATAGCCTACACCGAGTCCAATCAATTCATTTATTACATACAATACAATGTTTTACCAAAAAATACATATTATAAAAAATATTATTATTTAATATAATAATATATAACATATCCATTAAATTAAAGGTTATGAATAAAATTAAATAACAAATGAAAATATATGTTTTATAATATAAAATCATTGGTTACAAATTAATTAGAAATTAACAAATATACCCATTGATTATGAAAAAAATATATTTTTTTCGAATTCATTTTGTCTTATATAATTGAAATAACTTTAATTACGGGATGATATTATGGTAATATACATTTCAAGAATTGAATTAATTTTACTTTTACTAATCTAATTTATTTTATCATCATTTTATAAGAACAAAAAAATTCTTATGAATGAAAACATATATTTTAAAAAATTGTAATTATATTTACTTTTTATAGAGATCATATTTTAAATCCAATTTTTGAGTGTTTTATATAGTCTACTTGAAAAAAATAATCTTATAATTTTAAATAGGAATGTAATAATTTATATTGGTTTAGATTTTGTTATTTTTTTGATAAGTGTCTTGTTTTGATGAATAGTGAAAACATTAAATATTTTATTCGAAAATAAGTTTTTTTTCATTAAAAAAAATTATACTGATAATTTATATTGTTGATTTTTATTAAAATATATTTATAAAAACTTCATATTAGTTAATATAAGACAGTTTATTGGCCTCAATTTTACATTAAATGAAGATATAAGAAATTTTCAGTCTTTTTCATGTTTTAGCATTAATTACCTATTTTCTCACTCCTCAAATGGGGTTAATTTAAAATTAATTGTTGAAACTTTAGTGTTTTTAAATTTAAAAAATTTATTCCATATTTTGAATCAGTGGATAATTATTATTTGTATAGTTTTATATCATTTATGGGTGTTATAAATCAAAACATTAGTATTTTTTATTAACAAGGTAATAGCTAAATCAGATAATTGAGTGTAAAAAGTAATATTATAAATAATTGAACAATATATGATCTCTTTTGCATATATTGATTTATTTGTGGGTCTCTACTTAAAAAATGAAGAAGCTGATATTATAACATTCTAATGTCTCTTGGATAATAATATAAAATTTATAATATTTTATTTAATTTTTTTAATGATTTCATACTAATATTTCCAATAACTATATAATTTTTTTTGTAATTGGTAATATAGATGGAAAATTCTACTATAAATATAAATTATAAATATGTATGGTTTTTCTTTTTCATTGAAATTTTTTCAACTTATTTATGAAATAGATTAATACCTTAAAGACTTATTCAATGATTATTATGTAATAATTTAATTAACGGAATTACCATATAATTGATATTAAAAATATTAAAATAAGTATAATTATATAATTAAAAGCATTAACTATTTTGTTTGATTGATTTGACATGATATGAATGAGATAATATAGATCATTCAAATATATTTTAATGAAATTATATTTTTAGAATGAAAATTATTTAATTGTTTCAAAATAGGCAGTAATGATGTTTTATAAGAATTAATATTTTATTAAATAATTTAATTATAATAATATTATTAAATAAATAAAATGGGAATAGATTTCAATGAAAATATCATTAAATGACCATTTATGGTCCAATTTAATCTTTATATGTAAAAATTACATCTTCTTATCATTAAAAAAATTGTTACCATAATTAAAATTAAAATAGGAGAAATAAGGGTTAATAAAAATAAAACGATTTAAAATTACATCAAAATTGATCTAATTTTTTTTAATGATGATATTAAAACCCTATATCTACTAATATTCTATCCAAAATAATTATTGTGATATTTTTAATTATTTGAAATTTATTAAATATTATTATTTTTTGATATTCCAAAAGTGACCCTCACCACAATTATAAATGGGAACCAACTCCCTCACTTATTCACATCCCTTTGAGACTTAAAGCTCTAATATACACTACCAATTTTTATTCTCCACGTTCCTAAAAACATTCCATTGTGTCATTATTCCTCAAGGACCAATTATAGATTCATTTACATGATATCTAATTGATCCATCCTAAATAAGTGGTACTCACTATAATCGATCATTCTATTTTTCTACTCTTTTATACCTCCTATAAATTTATAATATATATTATAAAATTATAAAATAATCATATTAAATATGATGAATTTTTATTATGATTATAATCACACCATTATACATCCTTTTTTCACCTTAAAAAATAAAAATATTGTATTTCCCATGGGTACAGATGACATTGCGTCTGCACATAGCGATACATTTAATTTTTCATCACCTTATTTATTGAATGATAATTATGATGGGTTTAATAATAATATTTGATATTATTGATATAAATATACATCTGGAATGATATTTTTATTTCTACATTTTTACCATCTATCTAATATTTTCATATAATGATAATTTCACTCATGCCTACGTATGGCTTAAGGAATCCATGATGGGTTAGGATTAGTTATTCACCTATATATCACATGGATGGTAATAAGGATGATTTTTATGAATATTTATGTTATATATATAGTTTAAAATATTATTTAATGATAAAATAAAATATAATTTTCTTTCTTTTATCCCATAAAAATAAAAATAATCGTCAATCCTTACATATAACATTTTGTCTCCTTGAATGATGTATTTTATTTTCTATCTCTAACTTATTTTATTCAATATGAATACATATTTACTAAATATAAATATGATATTTATATCATTATTATAATTATTTAGATGATGAAATAATTATATATTTTAGGGGACCGTGGATAACAATTCAATACATGAATGAAAAACTATATGGATATCACCTAAACCATAACAATAAGATAGAATTATTTTTAAATGGGTAATATTATGTAATATATATGTCATATATGTCATATATATATATATATATAAGAATGAAATTGTACGTTATATTCCATATCAACATATATTTATTATTTTTGAGGTTTTAATTTGTGCAAAAAATCGTGACTTTATGTAAGGGATTTTGGTCTTGCCTTTTTTTCAACGACACACATGTCGTATACAGTACCTATTTCTTCTATGTAGTGTATATAATACCCATGAATTTATTTTATGCGAATTTTATAGAATTGTACTATATATTTATTTCTATATAGGTTTATTTCTTACAAAATGTGTATGATTATACTCATTATAATTTGATAAGTATTTACATCACAATGTCATCAATATTTTGGATTGTTTTGTTGTAAATCTCTTTTAGGAAATATTTATCATCCATGTATATAGATTCAAAACATTTTTAAAAAAAATGAATTACCTATTATACTATTGAATATTAATGAAATTGTACACATTTTTTATTTTTACAACAATGTTTGGATGTTTAATTTTTTTCATTTTCCAAATATGAAGCATTTTTACTTTTCCGTTAAAAGTACGAATGTTGTTTTCCTTAATTATATGGAATTAAAAGAATTTTTTTCATCATGAAACCCAAATTATTTTATGATTCACATAAAATAATAAAATTTCAATTTTGAAAAAAATATATTTTAAACTCGTAATTGACATTATGAAATGACAAAACATTCAAATACAAAAGGAAATTTTCAACAAGAATTATTTTCAATTAATTTATCACAATTGTTATCCATCTATGATAACAATATTTGAAGTCACTTATCTTTTATCAAGGAAATTATTATATTTTTTCATTCATTGTTTTTATAATAATGGATTATGTTTATGATGCAATGATATTTATGAATCCAATTTATTTTCTATGTGTTATGATATGATTGAAGGATGCTTATAATAATAATTTCATTCCATGGTATTTGATATGATCATTGATTTACATTCTTTTGAATCAAAGATATATATTTTAAATTATTTGAGGGATGTTGCCTATTATATCCATATAATTTGGTAAATATTAATATCTCAAGAGATTTACATGGATGGAATGGGTACTGATTTTGGTTTTGTAATGGAATTAGTCAGCTAAGATGGTATTAGAAGTGAACCTTGACCACTAACATGGTCATGGGAGTAAACCATGACTACCAATACGATATGGGTAGTGATACCATACTTCTATGATTTCCATGGTTGTAATTCCTTAATTACTATCGAAATAATTTTATATGATTATGTTTTTACACAATCCCATGACATAATTATATGTTATACATTCATGGATTGTTCTTTTGACTCCCTTATGATATATGACTTATAAATAACAATTCTTTTGGGCATAACTAATTCATTTTATCTTTATCATGTTAAATATAATCTTAATATGTCAGGATTATGTTCTCATACCCTTATATTCATGTTACCCTTATGTGTCATTCTTTTTTACCCTCACTTAGCATATTATCTGACCCTTTATGACTTTTCATTTCACCATTGTTTTAAAATGGTATTCAGTCTGATATTTACCAAGGAGTTCATGTTATAAAGAAATTACTAAGTAAAGAAATATGTGTGTTATAAACCAGTTATATATGATTCCTTGATTCTAATGTCACTAAACTAGTTCAATATTTGGGTGTTTGTTCATATAATATATGAAATTATCCACAAAATTAATGAAATTTAAATGTATATTTAGCCAGGGTAACTTTAGGTGGAATCAATGTGAAAGATTAGACAAAAAATAAATTTTATGATAAGAAAAAAATTGAGATCCCAAGATATATTTCTAAGGAAAATTCTAGTGATGTTGTTGAGGATATGTGAAACAATATTTTACGATAATAGAATTTGGGTAATAATCATGAATAAAACCAGAATTCAACCTAATATGTAATAGTTTGATATTAATTTAACATGATTATATCTTTTTCCAACTAATAATGTTGTTACTCACATTGTATTGTTGTTTTATTCAATGACCGAATCCTATAAGATATGTGTCAATGATGAGTGAAATGGGAAATGAAATTATTTTCCTCTTGAGAATCCATATTTTATTAGTGCTATAATGAAAAATATTGTCTCTATACTCACAAAAGATATGAATAATTCATCACATCCAAACAAAACATTAATTTCTTATAATTGAGATAGTTCTTTTGTGAAATATTCTCATGAAAATTAACTTTTTTGTGATAGTTGTCTGTTGCAACTATCCCATCATGAATTAAGGAATCAAAAATATAATTATTTTCAAATATCGGTCACATAAAACCTTTTTTGAGATGGATATACAGTCTATCGGAAAAAAAGAATGAATTTTTTTATAACCTCTTTTATGATGTATTAAATATCTGTCGCAAAAAACCCATTTAAAAAAATAAAAAATTAAATTAATTATATTTAAATACAATTAAAAATATTTACAAAAAAAATGATTTGAAAAAATAAAACACCCAACAAGTAATACATAATTTCACATAAGATATCTCTATCAGACTAAATTACATAATATTCAGGAATATCTTCAAAAATAATCAATAGGTATCAAGTGAAGGTGGATCATTGGATGGACCAGGGGGATGAAACGTCACACCAATTCTACGCACAAGGCACTGCATAAACTTAATCATCTCCACATCTCGCAGACGTTGTTTCTAAAGCACATATTCCCTCTACATCAGCATTTCCTATGTCATCTCATCCCAAGATATCAACCTATCTTCATTATGTGTAGCGGATGATGACATCGATGATGAATCTCCACGATATCCCTTCACACTAACAAATTCTATAATATAATTACCATAATAACTTGTAGGTGTTATTCGATAACCAATACCAATCACTCAACCTTCATCGACACCCTGTGAAGCAACCTGTTTCTATGAACTGTCATTGAAACTTGATTAACTAGTGTCATATTGTTTGGACTCTTCTTGACTATACTGTGAATGAGAACTCACATCCTCATAATACTATTTTCAAAATAATGAAAATTTAGAATAAAAATAAAATTAATATTGATTAAATTGTCCAAAAAAATCAATAAATACAATCTGGTTCATTCGTTTGCATACAATGTCACCTGTACGGGGATCAGAATACATCTTATTATAAATATCAAACACCGAATCAGACGGTTCATTAGCTGCCATAATAATATAAAAAAGATGTTATAGTTGAAATAAATATAAATTAATAAATATTATCACTAAACGTATGTCTTTTATGAATTCCAAATGTATGACTCCCTACAATATGAGTGACCTATTTCCTCACCCATCTCTAACGTCCTTCTAGTGATCTCCTTCTAAAATTCAATCTTATCTAGAAAGAGAAAAACTCATCCCATAACGAAGGTGATACATAGTATAAATGATGGTATAATAAAGACTAATCAAAGATGGTAGTACATGATTTATCCTAATGTCTCTTTATGATGTTTTATAGAAATTGAAAAACACGGTCATGTATACATGTATCCCATTCTATTCAGATTAGACATCTTTGACTAACATAAAATTAGAGAAAAAAATTCAGTAATACAATTAATTTTTTTTAAGATGTTGAATAAATTTAAAAAATGTATATATTAGTTAATAATGTACAATCTAGTGGTCGATCATCTAGTCACAGACCGGAATGGGTACTAAGCCCTAGGACACCCAATGCTCAAAAATTTAATTTCTAATGATCACATCACCCTATCCTATGGCTCAATGTGATAAACTCTGGAAATTCATAAAAATATTTAATCCTAAAATAATTCCGAATATTATGGAACTTTTGTTAGTATAAAATAAATTTCTTATCAAACAATTAATCATACCTCCATAATTGTAGATTGAAGTCAATTTATGGTCATCTTTCTGGAATCGGATCTCGAATCATTGATTGAGTTAGACTGCACCCCCTATGAGTAGGGGGACCAAAATGAGGAGGAGCATATGAATCAAGCACACCATTAGGAAGTTCAACATCAGGGAAAAAAATTAATAAATCATCATGAGGATCATCTCCAACCATATAAAAAAATATTCTCACTGTTAAGAGATTGTTTAAATAGATATGAAATATAAAAAAACTAATGGATTTCATGATAAAATAATTATACCTATAATATATAATTAATAAAAATATGAAATTTAAATAAATAAGGATTATTATTCATTATTTAAATTATTATAAATTATGTAATGATTATATATATATATATATATAAATTAAATAAATTATTATTACAATTTTATTATTAAAATTTTATTATGTAATTATTATTATAATTAAACTTTGATAAATTATATAATTATTATAAATTATGTAATTATTATTATTATTTTATATAAATTATTATTTCAATTTCAATAATTAATCTATATATATCACAATTTATTAATTAGTATAATTACATCAAATATATTATATCTCATTTTAAAACAAATATTCAAATATCAAATCTATATAATTACATATATATAATTTGATTAACATTTATTTATAATTTATATAAATAATTGATAAATAAAATTCTAAACATATTTTTGAATTAATAATTCATTAGAACTCATTGTTTTTATAATTAATAATATTTTAATTAATAAATTTTACCATATATGTTATATAATACTTTTATGAGTTGAGTGTTTTTACAACATTTATATGAAAAAAAATATTAGGTATTTTAAATCATAAAAAAGTTTATATGATTTATTATGAATTTATAAAAATTGTTAAAATTTAATACAAATTTATTAAAAAATATTATACACTTATAACTATCATTATTATGGAAAAAAATTTATAATAAAGACACTTTAATTATTATATATTAGATATTATTAATCCTTTTTAATAATTTTTCATATTAATACTCCATTTTTAATAGTTAATATTTTTTACGAATTTATAATAATTCATTATATGTGTTATATATTTTTTAAACTATTACAAAAAATTATCATAATTATAATTAAATAAGTTATTACTAAATATTACTTATTTTGCATTGTCCTTATTTTCTACTATATATTTTTTTATCATTTTTAATAATATATAATTATTAGAAATAATAGTTTATTAAAAATTTTTCCTTAAATTAATTTAATCATTGTTATTAAAAATAAATCTATTATATTTGGACATTAATATATTTATACATACATTCATACATTCACATACGAAAAAACTTTATTATAAAAAATATTATTATAAAAAGATATTATTGTAAAAAAATATTATGCGCATGAAAATATAATTATAAAAAAATATTTTTCACGCATTAATAAAATTATTAATAAATATTATTAACGCGCAAAAAAAATCATAAATAATATTTATACCATCAAATATTTAGACATAAACACATGCGTAATAAAAAATTTGGAACGAGTAACCATATAAAAGAAATGGTAAAACAAAAAACACAATACGTAACAAATAATGGGTAAAATTATAATTAATTTCAAGCAACCCTAAAACATGAATTTTTATAAAATATATTTTTATATATATAAATATAAAAAATATATTTTGGTTATTTTTTTAGCATATCTACATAACAAATTCATATATACATATATACAAATATACATACAGACTATCATATAGGTATATATATATCACAAACCATAAACATATTTTAAAAATCATTAATATATATTTATTTAAACACATTTTAATATATATATATATACACAAACATGTATACAAATTATCTTGATATACAACCATATTTTTGTATATATATATACATACTAAAATAAAATACAGAAATAAATATAAAAAATATATAATTTCAATAATTCTTAAAAATAAATTAAAAAATATTATTTTAAACTAGAATAAAATAAAAACAATGATTAATAGAATTGGGTCACTCAAAAATTTCAAATAATGCCTGAAAATAAAATAAATTTTTAAACATAGGGTTTGTCCAAACCATTAAATTTGACATTTAACCCAAAATTCACAAGAAATAAACGAGATTAAAATCAAAATAGAAAATAATGCAATTATATATATCCTAAATATGACATATAGAATAAAAAATAAATAAATTACTAAACCTCAGGGCCAAATCATCATATTTATCATTGAATCCTAATATGTTAAAAAAATTGATGGATAAAATAAGAGGATCTCGTACCATGAAGATCTCATCCTGAATTGACAAAAAAGGGAGAATGAAGCTGCATAGATTTGGGAAAAATTGTTTGGTCATAGGGATTGTTGACGGAGTTGGAAAAGGAATAAATAAAGGAGACAAAAATGAAAAATAGTCCACTCATGGTGTTAAGATAGTGATGTTTTTTTGTGACGGCTTATTTGTGATAAAATTAATGCAATCACAAAAAGTTTTTCATGATTTTTATTTATGATGGTCATTATGTTTCATCTCCACTAATCAAAATCCAAGGGAAATTCATGATAGATTATTTTATCTGTTGCAAATGACCGTCGTGAATAAATTTCAAACTTGGTGGAGGCAATACATGCCAAAAATAATTGTGATGAATTATTCATTTCGTCTCAAATAATAATAGAAGATCGACTATATACGACAGTTCTTATTGTCATCGCAAAAGACCCATCACAAATGACTGAAATTATAGTACATAAAGTTGAAGATGAGGGAACAAAAAAAATTGATCCCTTTACGAGGAAACACCCAACGTCTTTCTAGTGGGACTTTTTATCAGATGTTTTATGAAATATGGTTCTATGCCACTGAAAAGATTTTTTTCATCCTTCTTTGTTCTGAACTTGAAAACCTAATTTTGGTTGATTATCATTTATAAAGCAAGACATAGAGTTTTGGACTCTAATAAAGATTGCAATGTAGTAAGATGAAATTTAATCCATTTAGTGTGATGAGTATAGAAACACATTCATCAATTAGTACGCCCATTGTGTTCTTCATATAAATATACATAAAGAGTTCCTTGAGTTAAATCTAATAGATGGTGAGTCTATTGGTAAATATAACCCTAATTTTACAATACAGGGAAGGTATGAATTTGGTATTATCGTTCAGTCAGAGAGTAGGGTTGAGAAATTCTCCTGTGGCCTAAAACCATGTCATTAAAAGGAATTATCCTCAAAAGAATTTAGTAGCTACGATGAGATTGTGCATTGTTCTACCAAGGTGGGAATATAGGTTAGAGTTGCAAATAAATCTCATGTTTTAATCATGAAATTAAATGTGGAGGTCAATGAAAAATCAAAAAAATGAAGTTGAATAGAATATGATCACTCCTTTATGCTCAATATCTAGAAAACATGGATGAAACATTATTAAGGGGGCCAGTATATGTTTTAAGTGTCAAAGAGATGGTCATCAGGAATCAGACTGTTGAAGTGATGGGAAAAAAATATCAAACAATGTAAATAGAATGAAGTTTACACAGAATGCACGCCCCATAATTCAATGATTCAATGTAAGGAAAATAGACATTATATTAATTGGTTCCCAAATCGATGGGTGAACAATGACAGTCTATATTATAAACCACATAAATACAAAGATAATAGGAAGTCTATATTGATTATTTTTATTTATTTGGAGTTAAAAATAGTGTTTTAGAATTATTGATTGTTTATATCTTGGAATTCAATAATTATATTTTAGAAATTCTTTTATTTTATTATGGAATAATTAAATTTCTATGGATTGGTAAAATATACTATTTCATTAAGGATTTTCAAAAACTTGTTGAATGGTGTTAGTCACTATGAAAAGTAAATAAAGTAGAATGGTGATTAAGGGATGTATAACCCTTAATATGTTCATTATTTTGGGAAAATACTAACATTATAATATGTATTATTGGGTGATAAGAAAAATGGGTTAGTATTGATGACCTTATATATTATTTATAATATGATTAAAATGTAGTTTAAGGATTGGGTTTATATATATATATTATAGGAAAATAGGTAATTTTTTATAGAATTCTTGTTTTCACTATGGTTTTATGGTAACTAAAGATATTTCCATGATTAAAGAGAATACATGATAACGTTTTCACAAGTTTGTGTGTGATAATTAAGAACTACATCATGTTTTTTGGGGAGATTAATGATGGGTTTATTTTTGTATGTTAGTGACCAACTTTCAAATGATTTAGATTTTAATCTTTCAGAAGGATAAGAAAGGTAAACATTTGTGAGATTGTTTAATATTTTAGTTATTAAATTATTATCTCCACATATGAAAATTTATTCAGTATCTAAAACCATTATTAACCTTTTTTGTTAAACTATCATTCTCTAAATCTCATGATCGGCTAATGCTTCCGAAATCAAAAATTCCCCTTCATTTCATAGAATAATAGATGAAGTTGAAATTAATAAAGGCACAAAAATGGTTATGATTATGATTAATCTAGTATTAATTTCTTCTCTTGAGAAAAATATTCATCTCCTCAGATATGATATTGAAACCATAAATGTTATCCTAGTACCTTATATTCCAATTAATCAAATCATCTCTTAGATTATCACATATTTACGGATTAGTGATTTCTACCATTATCCTAAATAAGTTATTTATCACTATCCATTTGGACTTGACTATCACATTTATCCTCCATGTTTATGTCATCACTTACAGCCTATGTTCTCCAATGTGGATTCCAAGTTACAAGTTAATTTGAGTAACTGTAATGTTTCTAAATTTCCTTTCGGAAATAATGTTTTCTTATTTATTTTTACGATATGGGTTTCTATGAAAATAACATTATTATATTGAACCATTGATAAGCCCTAATTATTTTCAGTGAGAAATTCATTTTATTGGGGTAGGACATCATATCCCACTATTTTTGGAAATATGATTATATAATTAATTTTGTCTTTCTAATATTTTTCAATACATGAAACACTAAATATATATTTTATTATATGACATATACAATGTTGTTCTTGTATTTTACACAACAAAAAGTTTATATTTCAATACATGAAACACTAATATTATCTTGTGGTATACGCAACACTATTATTGTCTTGCGTTATACCACACCACGCCCTTTTGATAGATTTCATTACACACAAATTCCATGTATAATAGAACTACTATATATTTTTAAAATATCATTAGTTAAAATAATATAATATAACATAGTTATTAAATTAGTGGTTTTGAATATTATTAACTAACATATTAAAATATAATTTTTATAATATTATATCATTGATTACTGATTAATTATAAATGAAAATATATTCCATCATATTATAAGGGAAATAGTTTTTTCTTTCAGAAAGGCTGTTGTATTAAATAAGAAAATTAATTACTATTATTGAATGATATTAATGAAATATATGTTTTACGTATAGAATAAAATATTTTCTATGTTCATCCAATAGTTTTTATATGCTTAATATAAGAACCAAAAAATCTTATTCACAAATACCCATATTTATTTATATGAAAAATTTTATCTGTCTAATGGTAACCACATTTTAATTTCAATTTTTAAAAAAATTATATATTTTATTTCAAAAAATTAAAATATTATTTTGAATACGAATACAAAAAATTAAATTGGTTTAACTTGGAATATTTTTCTGATAATTTTCTTTTTTTATGATTTGTAAAAAATGCAAATGTTTTATGGAAAATAATATTTTTTCATCAAAATAATTTAAAGTGTTGAATTTAATTTCTCATTGGATTTAATTAATATTTATTTCAATATGTTATCATTTATTCTAAGGTGGGTCCTTTCCATCAATTTTACATTGGAAATATAAATAAAAACATTTCAATCAGTTGCACGTTTTAACTCTAATAGAATTTTTCTCACCCCATCAATGAAATTAATTTTTAATAAATTACTAAAAAATATGTTTGTTGAATTTTAAAAAATTTATTGAATATTTTTCATCAGTGTATAATAGTTATGAAAATATGTTTCTTTCATTTTTAGCAATATAAAATGTATATTTAATAAAAATTATTTACATGGATAAAGAAAAATCAGGTAATTAAGGGAAAAGTAATTTTTTTAATAACATAAAAGTAACTTAGACAAGTCTTAATATCATTTCATGATTGGGTTTCAACTAAAAGAATCCTTGGATAGAGAATATAAACTTTTTATGCCAGTTTAATGAGTGTAAGACATTTATTATATTTTAATTACATATTAGTTAAAGATTTCATAATGATATTTTCAATATATATATAATTTTTAATATGGGGTTATACAGAAGAGAAATATTAAAATAAATATTAACATGGAATATAAAATGATATTATTTTTTATCATAAATTATTTTTTATTTTTAGGAAATAATAAAATACTTTAAAGGTATTTTCACAGATGATACAATAATTATTTAATTAATGGAATTACAAAAACATGATATTCAAAATACTGAAATAAGCCTAATTTTAAATAAATATTTTCATAAATTATTTTTATTAATTACTCTTACATGTTAGGGAAGATTTAAAATTTAAATATTGATGATATTTTTAAAATAATGGAAAATGACTTCTATAAAAATTGACACTAATGATATTTTATGAAATTAATATTTTACATGTTTATTTAAAAATCATAAATATATTAAATAAATAAAAATATAAGATATCCAGTTGATAATATTATAAATTAACCATTTATGTTTCAATTAAAAAAATATATATAATAATCACATCCTTTTAACATTAAAAAAATTTATACCATATATAATATTAAAGTATTTTAACTAAGGGTTAATCGAAACTACATGTTTTAAATATTTATAAAAACCTATCTAAAATTTTGTGGATGATGATATCCAAACCCTATATCATCATATATTATAATTAATATCATTTTGAGGTATTTGGATCGATTTTAAATTTATTTTAAATTGAATTTTTTTAGATTCCAAAATTGCCCCTCACAACAATTATAAATGGGAACATCTTCCCTCAATTAATAACATACCATTGAGCCTTGAACCATTAAAATAACCTACCAATTTCACATATACAATTCCTAAACACTTTCTATATGTGTTTTTCTTACTAAATGACCATCTCAATTTTTCTTTAGATGAGATCAAAAGGAGCTGTTCTGAAGAGGCGGTCATCGTTTTAACTGATCATTCTCATTTTCCAATCATTTATAACTACTATAAAAATATGATATATGTCATAAATTAAAAAATAAATCGTATTAAATGTTCATAAATTTTATTATTATTATTAACACGCCATTATACACCCCCTTTCCAATAAAACAATAAAATGGAAGCATCGCTCATGTGTTTGTATGACTTACTATCTCTAAATATCGATACAATTCATTTTCCATAACTATATTAAATGAGTTAGAATTTTGATGGCTTTATTATTTATTTCTGATATTTATATATAATTGTTCATATGTAATAATAATTTCAAGTGTAAATTTTCACCATCATTCTATTTTTTATGGAAAATGATAACATCTCTCATGTGTACAAATGGATTAACATCTCCACCTTGTGATGTGATTTTTTATTTATCTATATTTCATGTGGATGGTAATAAGGAGTATTTTTATGAATATATATGTTATATATCATATAAAAATGTTTCTAAAATTATAACATAACATATAATTTCCTTTATTTTAACCCGATGGGAAAATGAAAATATAATTCATACATATCCATGGTGAACTTTCTCCATGAATGGGGTATTTTATTTTAAATATAAAAATATAAGAATCACTTTTAATACATATATAAAAAATATAAATATGATATTTATATCATTATAATAATTATATATATCATAAAATCATGATCTATGCATGAAGGCTATGGATAGAAAGTGAAAACATGAAAGCAAAAGATAGTGGATATTATCAAATATGTAACATTAAAATGGAATTTTTAAAAAATGGGTAATATTAAGTCATATGAAAATAATATTTGGAATATATATATATATATATGATTATTATTATGATTACGTTGTATATTTATAATAAACTTATTTCTGTTAATTGGTATTTCTAACATGTGTGAAAGAATTCAATACTTAATATATGGGATTTTGGTCTCACCATTATTTCTGTGAGACACATGTCATGAACACTACTTTTTTTATACATGGTGTATATACTTCCCATGAATGTATTTAATTATTTTTATAAATAATATTAATTTATTTTCATATCCATAAAATTTTCATTCTTTTATGGGAAATACAATTATACTCATTATAAATTGAAGAGTATTTTTTTTCAAAATCTCATAAATATTTAGGATTGTTTCGTTCTAAGTCACTACTGGGGAATATTTATCTACCATGTTCATGTTTTATGAATATGGTTTCAATTTTTTTTTAATATTCTATTACTGATTTTCGAACTCAATTTTTCACATTTTCTACTTTTTACTACAAGTTTTTAATGTAATCATTTTTTCATTTACCAAACACTTATCTATGAGAATTTTTCGTTTAACTTATGAAAGGAATATTTCTAAAAAATATACAGTCTAAAATGAAAAATCCTCAATCCTTTAACATCAATTCATAGATTCTTAGATTACAATATTATAAGGTTATTTTTAAATAAAAAAGTTTCTATTTAAATTAAACAGCACTTTATGAAAATAAAACATTTTCAAAGTAGAGAGGATATTTTCATCAAAAAATATTTTAAAGTGATTTTTTGAAATTATTTTCAGTCTATGATAACATTATTTTATAGTACGTATGTTTTAATGGGAATGTTTATCAATTATACCATTCATATTATTTCAATCAATGGATTATGTTTATTATGGAATGATATTTATAAACCCTGTTTCTTTTAACATGGATATATTATGATTGAAAGATGATTATAAAACCCGTATTATTGCCTGGGAATTGATATGATAAATGATTTAGGTTATTATGTAACATATATTTATTTTCTCTATTATGTGGTGGGTGGGACCTGTATCTCTTTAAATGAACTAGATACGATTTATATCTGATGAGATAAATATGGATAGAACATGTAGTGAACTTGGATAAGTAAAGGACTTTGTCTTCTAAGAATGTATTATGAGTGAACATTCACTACTATATTGGTCATGAGAGTGAACCAGGACTACCAAGATGGTATGTATAGAGATCCCATAATACTATGTTGGCATTGGGGTGATTTAATGACTACTATGTAAATCATTTTATATATTTATATGGGTACCAAAATTCCATAAATTATTTCAGTGATATTATTTCACTAATTAGGCTCTTGATTCCATTATAATTTGTTTCTGAATTGAAAATATTTTTGAAATAAATCATTTATTTGATCTTTAATATGTATTTATTATCTTGAAATATTATTATTATGTTTTCATATACTTATGTTCATGTTACGATTATGTGTCTCCCTTGTTTACCCTTAAAGACCATTTTTGATCGCCCTTCTATTGGTTTCTTTTCCCAGGATTGGATGAATGCTATTAAGTCTGATATGTCAAAAGGAGTTCTAGTTTTAAATAAATTTTATGGATAAGAAGAAGATGTGTTAGGAACCCATTGTTTTCATTTCCATATTTCCAAATTCACTAATCAAAAATGGTTATTGGTCATTTTTTGGGTAATGTATTAAATATTCCACAAAATATGACATGATTTCAATGTACATTAATTCATGTTAGTAATATAATTATGGTTAAAAATGTGTCACATCCCAAAATTATTTTCTATTAGAATCAATAAGATCCATATTCTGGGTATATTGCAACTGATATTCCACCCTAAAATCATATAATTCTCCACCATATACATAATCCAAAAAATTAAGATATAATGAAAAAAATATTCAAATATATCCATTAACCAAAATGATTGTATCTCACCTACATACCAGGTTAAAAATAACACTAAATTAGTGTCACTAAATATAATATAAAAATCTATTTTTTTCATTTATATTATTAAAAAAATACATTTTTACATATTGTGAATTTATTTTAGGTAGTTTCCTATTGTATCTTGTTATTATATTTGAACTATAGAATGAAATATTATGTAATTGTGATAATAAGGTTTTTATAAAAAAAGATTAAATATTAATAAAATCATAAATAAATATCCCCAATGATCTAATAAATTTAATGATTGATATAAATATTGATCTAAAACGTTATAATAATACTTTTAATAAAGTTTTGGATGAAAAGAAAAAAAGTTACCCAATATATAAAAAGGACTTAGTTGTATTGTGTAAATAATGGTGACAATAGATTAGTAAATCTATTTTCAATTTTCACTCTTTTTTTGATCATGTTCCCATTTTTTAAGTCAAACATTAAAATAACTTTTCCCAATAAATATAATTTATTTTTTGTAATGAAACAAACCACAAGAACCGAAATGAATTTATTTTTTCTAAGTAGTTGAGTCATCAATTGAAGCACACTCTTTGTGATGTTCCTATATACCTAAATGAAAAAATAATTTCCCTTGATTATATGTTTTAGAAATTACAATATTTAACAATGTGAAATAATTATATAAAATAATGGATGTCACACTAAATCAAAAGTCTCACCATCTCTTCTATATCACCAGACTCTATTTTGATTATGGGATTTCAGATTTATATTTCCTTATAAGATAAAAGAAAATCCTTTGAAAGTCATCAGATTAATTAAATTATCAATTTGATATTTGGTGCTCAAATATATTTGAATTAAACACTTCATTATTTGTAATAGAGATTAATAAAGCTTCATTAAAATATAGTTACCATTTTATCCTCAACATAATAACTATAACATCATCACTTTCCCTCAATAAGGATCTATATTCTATTTATTTCATGTTAATAAAATTTTATTTTATAAAATCACAATTTTTCCCATCAATCATGGCGAAAATGTTATTATATTTATAATTATATTTCTCAATTTTTGTCAAATGTGTCTCCCCATCCTGGGAGCCATATAACTGGTTCCATGGTCCAATTTGTCACATGACCTTAAGCACGCCTCCCCATGCAATCGAGGATGAAAACTTATGGAGATGGTTTTATATAACATCCCAAGTAAATAAAGAATAATATATTTTCATATTTATTAATATTTGTGAATTGAATATTAATTTTACATTAAATGGGTTGTTATGTTCGATGGCGTACCCAATACGTAACAATGGGTTTCTTTGAAATATTTCATTTCACACTAATAATATTATAATATTATTTTAAATGGTAGTTAACACCTAGTTTTTGTATTAATGGGAATGAAAAAAAATTACTAAAAATTTATTATACATGTTTGTAAAATGTTTTTACACTTATCCAATAAAATTAAGAGGCTTAAAATGTCAATGAATCTAATTTTAAGCATAATTTACCTTAAATGGATGATTTACAACCTTTTCATGGAGAACCCTCATTAAATCGTGTTTTTTTTCAATTTTATATATTCTATTTGGCCAAATAAAATTATTCTTTAGAATCAGGACATCAAAATTTACCTTGGGTAAAAGTTTGGTATTTTTCTGATAAAATTCAATTTTTATGAATATTAAAAAATATTGTATTTTAATTCAAATGTTCCTTTTTATATAATTTATTTATACGGTTAGACTATCTTTATAATTTGTTTTAAATTGTAATAATATTACGTTTATACCATTTAATCTAATTATGGTAATTGGAATTAATTTCACATTGAAATTGTACATAAATTAGTATCAATCTTTTGATAGTTATTGTTACATAAATACACACAAATTGTTTTGATACTGGGAATTAATTTTAATTTGATTAATCTAACTTATATGTTTTAAATTTTGTAAACTATACATATTTTTTGAAATCAGAATATCAAATATATCTTGGGCATAATGTTTGGTATGTTTCTGAAAAACATCAATTTTTTATGATTAGTGAAACCACTAAGTCATAGTTAAAAAACGTAATTTTTCATTTAAATAAAATTTTACCACATTTTTTGGATTTAATTTTGAAAATATGATATACATGTTTGTTATTAGTAAGTAAAATGTGGTTCATTAAGATAAAAATAATTTTGGTTAATAGTAACATTTGACTTTTCTTTAGAGTAGATAAAGGTAAATAAGGTAATTCAAGGTAAAAATAATATTATAATAATAATAATCAATTTTCTCAAAACATGGGCTAGCTTTATTTTTTGAGTCATTTACAACCATTGGAATCTTTGGGTTTATTTTGGGAGCCCATTGAGCCCCAAGGTAGTGATAATGACACTTTAGATTAATTAACTTTTAAGTAAGGGCAAAAATGACATAAAACAATATCTTTTATTAAAATAATTTTTACAAGGGCTTATATAAATTATCATTAATACTATAAATATTCATTGGAAATCTATAAATATTTCCAACATCATGTATGTTTTTTTTAATTTTTAGTCATTAAATAAATTAAACTATTTATGACAAAATAA
Source organism: Viscum album (assembly GCA_963277665.1). NCBI lineage: Eukaryota > Viridiplantae > Streptophyta > Magnoliopsida > Santalales > Viscaceae > Viscum > Viscum album. Next base: position 546,938,234 of record OY728135.1, read on the forward strand.
AGATGTTGTATTCACCTCATTAATAAAATATTTAAATAAATAATATTATAAAAATTAAAACAATAACCAAAAGCTATCCAATTATTATTGGATGATTTTATTTTTAACATTAGTCATTGTATCTTATACTTTAATTAGTTTTTGACCTTTAGAAACCGAATATCATTATATAATAAAATAATATTTTCATGCTTTCCTAAAAAGAAACTCCTCCCCATTATAAAAAGCACTCATTTATAACTCTTTCCTCATACCTCTCAAGACACTTGGCTCATTCACCCCCTACACAAATAATCTCTCAATATCGCTCTCCTTTTCCAGGTAGCCTTACCTTACGCATAAGGTTCTTCAAGATGTCTTTTTGGTTTAAACCAAAGGGAGTTACCCAAATTAATGTTAATCATTTCTCAAAGCATCGTTTATTTTATGTTACATACCCAACCCCTAAACCCTATTTATTACTTTTTTTATAACAACACCAGTATCCTCAATATACTAGGATGTTGTTATGAGAAAAATTATAATACACTTACACAGCCTTCCATCTAATGGGTAAAGAACATAATGATTCTGTGAATGGAAAAATAACGCCTCACGAAACTATGATTGTTCAATTATCTCATACAACCTATCATGGTGTCCATTAAGAAGAGACTAAATTTATATATGATATATATTATGTTTATTTTTTCATTATTATTCTTTATTTTTCTTTCATAACATAAGTTTATGGATTCCATTAGGGGTAAACACGATAATTTCATTTAAGGTAGTGCAGACTACCGCCCCTCAAAGTGATATGCCCTGATAATGCCATATTTTGGACCTATAAAGGAGGAAGATAATGATATTATATATTATATTATACTTTAATTATAATATAACTATGAATCATTATGTTTAAATTTAATTAAAATAAGAAATAGAAATTAAAGTAGCGGTCATGCCTACGTACGACTTACCATCTCCGTGAATGGTGCATTTAATTTCTTACCTCCAAATGTTATGTACTATTACAAATTAATTTATATAATATATATATATGATATATATGATATCCAAATCATGAATATCATTGTGGATATAATGAAATTTTTACCTTGTGAACAACTTGTAATTATAAGAAGTCCATTTTTGACTCAAGTACCAAATATCGACAAAACGAACGTTATTAAATTAAATAACCACATAATGTTAATAAAAATATAATAAGTGATATAAAAGGAATAATAAACTTGTAAAAGGATCTTAATGAAGTAGATATTAACTTTAGTTTATTATTCAGGATATTAAAGAAAAAACGAGTCAAGTCGGACACGGGGAAAATGACTTCGTCTCAATCTCCATTCATTGAGGCATATTTTGTTATTAATACATGACATTATTTTATAAGCTATATAAACACACTTTATTTTTTAATTTCATTCCATGTTAATATTTTTCTACAGATCATTTTACTAAATGATAAAAAAGAATGTTTCTTTTTAACATCAGCGGTGACAACGACCTTTTCCGCCGTAGCGAGTATTATTTGAACTTTAGATTGTTCAAAAAAACCATAATGTTTGTAAAAGGAAAATAAATACCATATAATATTTTAAGTATTTCATTATGGAAAATGGTTTTATAAAGGGTTTTTATGTCAATTTATTTAAATTATATATTGGGATTGAAATATGGAAATTTTATCGTTCCATTATGTTTGTTTTATGTGTTATGAATATGTAACAGTTCTTGGGAATAGTTATTTATATGGGTGGTTACATGATAAAATTAGGGTGGGTGATCCCGAGATATCTCTCCAATGCATTGGGTAACATGACGGTGGTAAAAGTGAATGTTTCTCCTAATATATTTAGGGAATATACTATAATGGGTATTCCAAATGTAACTCTCTACATAGCTGTGATAGCTAAAATGTATGTATGAAATGAATGCCACAATATACCTTTATGATTTATGTTTTATATGTGTTATTCATAAATTATATGATTTCCTGAGGTACGTTAAAGAGCATATATTATGTATGCAATAATGAACTAATGTTTTGTTTATTTGTTTTATAACCCTTATGGATATTTTAATACTCATCCCAAGTTTTGAAATGTTTTTCATAATACCTAATGATGAATAGGGTCAAGTATGGGATCATGGAAAATTCATGATTTCTAAAACATGGGACTAGACATGACTCTTTTATCAAGAATTTTTATTTAATGAAAAAAATGGAAACTGAGTAGAAGTGTCCAACTTGTAATTTTTGATATCTAATTTAATAGTTATGGTCGAATTATCTAAAACTCTAATCCAAAAAAAATCTTCAATGTGAATTATTCAATTAATTCAAGATTATTTATTGTTTATGGTCGAATCTTTATAGTTGTTATCAGAAGAAGATTTAAATAAATTTTGGATTTAGGGTATTTTTAAATTAATATCCTTAAATTATGTTATGTTAATATTTAAATGATATAGAATTTACATATTACCATGTTACCTCACTTAATATAATTCTATGGTCAGAATGGTTTTCCGCAGAGGAAACATGGAAGCTATGTTGGGAAGACATCAAGAGGAAGAAAAGATTTCAAATCAGCAGCCTGAGATAATCGGAATCGGAACTTAATAGTTTGTTGTTGATATGACACAATTGTATCAGGCTATAAATGGTGGTGTTATCCATGCATGAGATCATCCAGATCAACCACAAGGGAAGATTTCAGTAGTAGAGCATTTCATGAGGCAACATCCCCCATCATTCAGAGGATCATCTCACCATGTGCTAGCTGAAGGGTGGATTAATGAACTGGTGAAAAATTTTGATATTATGGGATGTTCAGCACATCAAAAGATTACTCTCAAATTTTACCATTTTGATGTTAAAGGTGAAGAGTTGTGGTTGATGGTGAAAAATATCGGGGATAGTGAAGAGATTGATGCTCTTGATTGGGACGAATTTAAAGGTATGTTTCTTGGGGAATATTTTCTTAGGGTGTTTTGTCTAAGCATGGAAAAACATTTACTAGAATTGATGTAGGAGAATGACTCAGTGGATGCTTATAACGAAATATTCACTCAACTGGAATGGTATGCTCCAAATTTCACAGGAGATCTTGATAGTAAAATCAACCATTTTTACTCAATATTTTAGCCAATGTATTAAAGGGAATTATCTTCTCATGAGTTAAAAAGTTATGAAAAACTTTTCGTTGTGTGGAGAAGGTGGAAATGGAGTTTGACGATGATCAGGTGTTATTTAAAAAACAACAGAATAATAGGTTGAGGTGGTAGATGAAAGGGAAGAACTCTTCAAAAAGTCTGATGGTATGAAACTTATGTTTTTAGTATGTGAAAATTTGTGGTAAAAAGCAAGTCGGGGAATGTATTTTGAATTCTTGAAAGTGCTACCGATGTGTTAAAATGGGATATAAGGATCATATTTGCACATAACAATATCAAGGTAATGGTAAAACAAAATATGATTTATGGTCAGTAAAATGTTTTAAGTGCAATGAAATGGGTCATTATGAAAATAAGTGTCCAAAGAAGGACTAAACTGAGGGAAATCAGCTGAAATGCAAGTAGAAAGTGGTTGTAATGTCTGTTGCAACACCTTCAGAAGATGTTGGGCCATCAAATAAAGTAGTATCAAGTACACTATTTGTTTGTTCAGATTATTCCAATGACTTATTTTATATGGGGTCTACAGATTCATTCATTTATGAGAAGTTTTCTAGTAAATTGGGAATTCCATCTCAACATACGAATCCTTAACATATGCTTAAAACACCCTGAGGAAATATTGAGACAAAAAGAAAACATATGAATCTTCATTTCCTTATGTGCAGGAAGAATCTACTAGAAAACCTTATTGTTTGGCCTCTAGTAGAGTTTGATTTTATTTTGGGTATGTATTGGTTTTTTTTATCATGCTAAGATTAACTGCAGGGCTAAAGGGGTTTTTTCAGAAATATTTTTAGTTTTTGTACAAGAATGAACTATTTCGTTGATAACATATCAGGATGTTGAGAAAATAGTAAAGGATGGAAATGAATGTTTCCTTACACATATTGTTGAAAATTAAGGAAGTGTTGAGATTAATGATGTGCCAGTGGTAAATGAGTATCTTGATGTTTTTTCTGATGAGTTGCCTAGAATTATACCTCACTGAGAAGTTGAATTTATTGTTGACTTAGTTTCTAATGTTAAGCCAATTTTAAAACCTCCTTATTGAATGGATCAAATTGAACATTTAGAGTTAATGAAGCAATTTCATGAGTTATTAGATAAAAGATTCATTCGACCTAGCACATCACCATGGGATTCTCTATATTATTTGTTAAAATGAATGATTTTTCAATGAGACATTGCATTGATTATAAATCATTGAATAAAATCACTATTAAGAACAAGTATCCTTTTCCTCATATCGATGATTTGTTTGATCAGCTGCTAGGAGCTCAATATTTTTTGAAAATTGATTTGAGGTCAGGGTACCATCAGTTGATTGTAAAGGATTAAAACATTCTGAAGAACAGATTTCTTACAAGATATGGCCATTATGAATTCGTAGTTATGAATTTTGGTTTAACCAGTGCACCTTCTATATTCATGGATCTTCTGAATAGAATTTTCTGCGAGTTCTTGGATATGTTTGTTGTTGTGTTCATTTATGATATTTTTGATTATTCAAAAAGTAAATAGGAACTTAAAATTGATATATTTATTGTCTTAAAAACCATAAAAGAAAAGAAACTCTTAGGTAAATTCAGTGTGTGTGAGTTGTGGTTACAAAAAATTTCTTTCCGTGGTCAGATTATTTAAAAAATAGCATAATTGTTGATCGTACAAAAAAAGTTGTTGAAGAATGGCCAAGACCCACAAATATAACCGAGATCCATAGTTTTCATAGTATAGTAGGTTTTTACTAGTGTGTTTTTTAGAATTTGACACGGTTATCTAGTCCAATGACTATGTAAACTCGAAAAGGTGTTATGTTCCTTTGGACAAAAAATGTGATGATTGTTTTCAATAATTAAAAACATTATTGGTTAATGCTCCAGTTTTGGAACTGCCTTCCAGAAATGGTGAGTTTTTAATTTACAACGATGCATCGTTGAAAGGACATGGTTGTTTTCATGTGCAGAATGATCAGGTAATTGCTTATGATTCACGTCTATTGAATCCTCATGAGTCAAATTTCCCAACACATGATTTGGAATTAGCTACATTTGTTTTTACTTTAAAAATTTAGAGGCATCATTTTTATGGAGTTAAATGTGAAATATATACTGACCAAAAATGTTTAAAGTATATATTCACTGAGAAATAATTAAACTGGAGATAGAGGAGGTGGTTGGAATTAATCATGGTTTATGATTGCACGATTCCTTACCATATGTGAAAATCAAATAAATTGGGTGATGCTTTTAGTAACAAAAAGTAATTCTTCATTAACCATGCATCATTTGGAATGATATCCTTGGGTTTTTGATTTGATAAACATTGGTATATATGTTGTTGATGTAAGAGATGCTTCTGTTTTGTTATTGATGTCAGTGAAATCATCTCTAACAAACAAAATTAATCAAGCACAGATGAAAAGACAACGAGTTACAGAAAAATTTAGAGTTGGTTTAGAATGATATGTTTCATGAATTTTACATTGACAATGATTGTGTTTTGAGGATTTGGAAGAGACAATGTTTGTCGTGTGTTTCACAGTTGAAGAATGAGATGTTATGTGAAGCTCATAGGTCTCCGTTTTTAGTTTATCTTGGTAATATTAATATGTATAATGATCCTTGTGAGTATTACTGGTGGGGTGGAATGAAAAAATATATTGCTGATTTTATTGTGTAGTGTTTGACATGTCATTAGGTTAAATCAAAGTAGCAGTTACCAAAAGGGATTCTCCAGTATTTACCGGTGCCAGAGTGGAAATGGGAAGTTATATCCAAGTTCATCATTGTGGGATTACCAAATATATGTCAAGGTAATAATGCAATCTAGGTTATTGTTGATCGTTTGACTAAATCTGTTCATTTTCTTCCTATTAGAGATACTTTTCCTCAACATATACTTTCTCAGTTGTATGTTAAAGAGATAGTCAAGTTGCATGGTGTTCCCTTCTCCATTGAATCTTATCGTGATCCCAGGTTTACTTTTAACGTTTTCAAAGACCATAAGAATTTGTTGGGTACAAAATTAAATTTTAGAACAGCTTTTCCTTTAAAATCAGATGGGATGTCAGAACAAAAAATTCAGACCATGGAAGATATGTTATGTTCTTTTTCACTGGATTAGTAGGGAATTTGGGACCAAATTCTTTCATTGGTTAAATTTTTATTTAATAATAGTTTTCACTCTAGTATACAGATGGCTTCATTTTAAGCATTATATGGAATGCAGTGTTGAAATCCATAATTTTGGGATGATTTTAGTGAAAGGATGTTGATGGGACAGAATTGGTAGAAGAGATGGCAGAAAATATTCATTTGATTCAGAAGCACATGAGAATGGCTCATAGAAGGTAGAAACGTTATATAGATAACTGGAGGACAGATCTCTTTTTTAAGGTAGGTGATCATGTCTTTCTCAAAGTTTCTCCATGGAAAAGTGTGATGTATTTTGGTTAGAAGGGAATGTTGAGTCTGAGGATCATTGGACCTTATGAAATCCCATATAACTTTTGATCAGTTGTGTACAGAGTGTCTTTACCTATATGTTTATCAAAGGTACACAATTTTTATCATGTTTTAATATTTAGAATGTATATGCCAAATCCATCTCATGTTTTAAGTCTAGAGGTAGTTCAGTTGGAAGAGAATATCTCTTATGAGGAAAAACCAGTCCAGATTCATTCCCGTAGAGAGAAAGTTTTGTGGAATAAGGTAATTTATTAAGTAAAGGTTCTCTGGAAAACCCATATGGTTGAAGAGTCAACGTGGAAATCTGAATATGCGAGGAGGGATAAATACCCCCACTTATTTGATAAGTGAACAAATTCGTAAGGAGGCAATTGCCAATAGGGGGGGAGGATGTAACACCCCGCGTAAATAAAGATTAATACAAATTCATATTTATTAATATTTGTTAATTAAATATTAATTTTACTTTAAAGGGGTTTCTATGTTCGATGGAGTACCCAATACGCGACAACGAGTTTCATTGAAATATTTCATTGCACACTAATAATACAATAATGTTATTTTAAATGGTAGTTAACACCAAGCCATTATATTAATGGGAATATATATAACTATGTACAATATTATTATACATGTTTTTTATATGTTTTGACATTTATCCAACTAAATTTATAGGCTTAAAATGTGAAAGAATTTAATTATGTGCATAATTTTGTTATTTTACAACCTTTTGATGGAGAACCCTATTTAATTATAGTTTTGGCCACTTTTATATGTTATATTGGACCAAATAAAAGTTTTCTTTATAATCGGGACATCAAAAATTACATTCGGTAAAAAAATGTTATTTTCCTGATAAAATTAGTTTTTTTAGTAGTGAAAAAATACTATATTTTAATTCAAAAGTTCCTTTTTATATAATTTATTTATATTGTTATATTGTCTTATTAATTGGTTTTAAAGATTAATTATTTTATTTTTTTACCATTTAATCTAATTTTGGTCATTGGTATTAATTTCACTTTGAAATTTGACATAAACAAATATCAATCATATGATAGTTATTGTTTCTTAAAAACACACATTTTTTTCATTATATGAATTAATTTTAAATTAATTGATACAACCACTATGTTTTAAATTTTGTAAAATATACATCGACTTGGAATTTGTAATATCGATTATATCTTAGGCTAAATTTTTGGTATTTTTCAAAAAACATCAATTTTCGATGAATAGTGAAACCACTATGTCAAAGAGGAAAAACTGACTATTTCCTTTAAATAAAATTTTACCACTTCTGTGGGTTTAATTTTTAAAATATTATATACATGTTTTTTATTATTAAGTAATATGTGTTTCAATAAGATAAATGTTTTTGGGTGAATAGTATCTGTTGACTTTTTTTTTCTTTGGATAAAGGTAAATATGGTAATTTAAGGTAACCATAATATTATAATATTGAAAAATTACCTTGAAACCTGTTTTAAACATATTGGTTGAGTAATTTAGGACCATGTTCAGCTTTGGGTCAATTTTGGGACCCCCTCGATCCACGTTATAGTGATAATGACACATTAGATTAATTAACTTAAAGTAATGGCAAACATGTCAAAAAGTCAACATTTTGTAAATTAATTTTTACAAGGGGTTATATATATTATAATTTCAACTATAAATATTCATTGGAAAGTTAAAACTAATTCCTAAATCATGGTATTTTTTTATAATTATTATAAATCATTTAAATTAAATTATTTATGATGCAATAATGATGTAGTATTTACCTCATTAATAAATGATTTAAATAAATATGATTATAAATATTAAAAAAATATAAAAAACATATCCAATTCTTATTGGATAATTTTTTAGACCTTTAGTCGTCATATCATTAAAATTAATTAGTTTTGGACTTTTATTAACAGAATATAATTATATAATAAAATAATATTTTCAAACTTTCCTAAAGATCCCCTCTTCCCCCTTATAAAAATCCCTCAATTCTAACTCATTCCTCACAACACTAAAGACACTTGTCTCATCAAAACCCTATCAAAATAATCTCTCTATATCCATATCCACCTTTTAGAAGCATTATCTTAGGCAGAAGGCACTTCAAGAAGTCCTTTTGGTTCAAACGAATGGGAGTTATGCAATTTCAAGGTAACAATTTCTCTTAACTTCTTTTATTTTATTTTTCTTCTCCAACACAAAAAATATTTATATTTCGTTATTTTATAACACCAACAATATCTTCAATATAATATGATTTTGTTATGAGAATTATTTGAGCAACAATTACACACACCGACATCTAATTGTTGAAGAACATAATGTTTCTTTGAATGGAAAATTGACACCTCACGAAACATTGATTATTCAATTATCTCATACCACCTCTCATGGTGACCATTAAGATGACACTGAATTTATATATGATATATATTATGTTTATGTTTGTTTTATGCTTCTTTAATTTCCATTCATAGAATTCTCTTATTGTTTCCATTATGGGTAAACACGATAATTTTTTTTGAGAAAATGTGGACTACTGCCCCCTTATAGTGAAATGACTCATTAATGCCATTTGTGGGACTTATAAAGGATGGGTTAATTATATTATATATGATATTATACTGTAATTATAATATTCCTATGTATAATTATGTTTTAATTCCATTTAAATGAGAAATAGAAATGAAAGTAGCGTTCATGCGTACATACCGCTTACCGTCTCCATGAACGGTGCATTTCATTTTTTACCTCCATATTTTTTGTACTATTGTAAATACAAGTATATATAGGATATATATAATATATATAATATCTAAATCATGAATATCATTTTGGAAATAATGAACTTTTGACCATGTGAACAACTTGTAATTATAAGAATTCCATTTTTTACTCAAGTACCAAATATTGACAAAACAAACGTTGTTAACTTAAATTATTGAATAATGTTTATAACATGGTAATAAGGGATATGAAAGGAATAATAAAAATAAAAAATTTTATTAATAAAGTATAAATTAACTTCAGTTTGTTATTCATAAAATTAAATAATGAATGAGCCAAGTCGGACACGAGGTAAGGGACTTTGTCTCAATCCCCTTTCATTGAGTCATATTTTGTTTTAATACACAATATTCATTTATACTCTATATAAACACATTTGAATTTTTATTTAATTCAAAGGTAATATTTTTCTACAAAACTTTTTACAAAACATCAAAAAAGAATGTTTCTTTTTAATTTCTGTGGTGAAAATGACCTTTTCCGCACCTACGAGCATTATTTGATCATGGGCTTTCTTAACAAGCCATAATGTTTTTAAAAGGAAATTAAATATTCTATAATCTTTTACATATTTTGGTATTGAAAATGGTTTTATAATGGATTTTTTATGACAATATACTTAAACGATATATTTTTATTGAATTTTTTAATTTTTTCTTTCCTTTATGTTAGTTTTATGTGTTATGAATATGTTACGGTTCTTGGACATTGTTACATATATGGGTGGTTCCATGCTAAAACTAGGGTATATGAGCCCAAGATAGCTATATAATGCATTGGGTAACATGACAGATGTAAAATTGAATGTTTCTCCTAAGTGATTTAGGGAATATATTATAATGGGTATTCTAAATGTAACTCCCTACGTAGATATGATAGCCACAATGTAAGTATTAAATGAATGCCTCAAAATAACTTTATGATTTATGTTATCTATATCATATTCATAAATATTATGATTTCATTAGGTATGTTAAAGAGATTATGTTATATATGAAATGATGTACTAATGTTATCTTTCATTATTTTAGAACCCTTAATGAGCTATTTATGCTCATTCCACGTTTTGAAATGTTTTTCACAGGACCTAATGATGAATAGGGTCAACGATGCGTTCAAGGAAAACTCATGCAGCCTAAAACATGGGACAAGTCATGACTCTTTTTTCAAGAGTATTAATAAATGAATAAAATGGAAACTAAGTAGAAGCGTCTACCTTTTAATTTTTGAGATGTAATGTAATAGGTGTGGCCTAATTCCTTAAAACTCTAAACTAGAAATGATAGTCAATGGGAATTATTCATTTAATTCAAGATTATGTAATGTTTAAGGTTTTGTCCTTATATCTAATGAGTGACATAGGTAGTATATACCCTCCTTACTAGATTAATCCGTCAAATAACTCAATATAAATAATAGAATTATATGAAACAACTAATAACATACAAGTCAAACATCTCCCAACATGGTACAGACCATAATTAAACATTAAAAATTACATGACATACTAGAGGTGGAAAGTTAATAAAACCCAAAAAGAAGACAAATGACCAAATCCCCAAATGGGATCGTACTCTAATTCTAGATCCTTCACCATGTTCATAATGAGACCAAAATATCATCCCAGTGTAGGGATTTTTCCCTCGCGTTTCTTACTACCATGAAGTCTTCATGGATACCCAATGGCGGCCCTAGTAGAGTGGGAGTACAAAAATTAGTTTTCCACCACCAACAAAGTATACGAGAAATCCAATCTAGTAGTTAGTTCATGATATTGAAAAATATATATTAGTTAAATAATGTACATTTAAGTTGCTATTTGGCATTGAAGGATCACTTTTTTCATTCCTATAATTTATCAAAATTTCATTTCTTATACCACCTTCATTTCGTAATCCATTTTATCACACTATACATTGGGTAGGAAAATAGGTTGTTTACACATGTGTCATAGGAAAAAAATAACTAGGCGTATGGAAAAAGTCATGTCCTTATATCAATAGGGATATTCACATAAAATCAACACATTATCCTTCCCTCAATGCCCCAGTCAAAGTGGATTCTACCATTATGTGAATAGAGTCTTCATCCACATCCAAAACAAATTTTTATTTTGTGTGGAGTTTTGAGCCTCCGTCTAACTCGAGCTATTGTAATAGGTCCTAATGTCAACACCCCACTCTAACAAACCTTATGTACATGATTCTTTATCCAATCACAACAACCATACCATATCACAACCAACCATAACCAACACCCTTATAATTCACAATACATAACAAGAACATGTGGATTAATAATATTTCATAACCCACTAACACATTAAAAACTTCATTTCATATCCATTTATTAAAATTCCCATTCTAATTCCTAAACCCATTAGTTTTAATATTCAACCCCCATACAAAGATGATTTCCATAAATTACCATGTACTAAACTATTTATCAAATTTTGCATTTCATAACTATTTACCCTTTATGGATTTTTTATTTGATTCTTATAATAAATAGCACAATCATGTTATCACATTCGACCCATTAGCTATTCCCCATAATTTCTCTTGTATTAACTCATTCCAAAATCATCAATTTCCATATGAAAAAATTTACTTGTTCTCAATTCATAAGACATTTCCAATTTAACATGCTCATCATTTCATATGTACTACACCTCTAACACATCACCATAATTCATATACCATTTGAAAAAATCCCTTTACTCCCAATTTACCCACCATCAATTCATGAAAAACAACCCTTTACGCTATTACTTGAAAACCTAGATATAAACATTTATATTTCATTTACTAGTGTATTAAATATTTAAAGATGTTCTTCATGGGGATCACATTGTCACCCCAAAAACCCTTCATTTAGACCTACTATTTTTTAGGTCCAGGAATGTCGTAACTCCCCATGGGTGGCCCAATAATGGTCATGTAATCCTCTATGCATCATAGGTAGACCATGAGGAGGTACATTAGTAATTTAAACACCCAATTAACAAAATAATACTCTAGGTAACCAATACAAAATAACGGAAAGGAAATATCTCAACATACATGCAAAATTCTATAACAAAACATTCAGATATAAGTTGTAGACCACCAACTTAAAATTCGATGATGAATATACTCTTAATCATGGCCTTAGATCCCGATTCATCCCCCCTTTAAAGACTCAACATAAATATCTCTAGAAAAGAATGGTTTTTGAGAATAATTTAGAGAGAAGGAAGATATGCAATCACTAAAACGAAAAGAGGAGAATGGGTGGGATTACCCTTACCTAGATCATCATTTTTAAATGATAGATCTCTAAACATACAAGAATAAAAGAATAAATAACTCTTTTAATATCTTTTATTCGTGTATCTTCTCTAGGGTTTAAGGAAGAAGAAATGGCGGGAGTCATGAGTTGGATGAAAAATAACATAATAGAAATTTAGAAATTTTCCCAATGTTTTTGGGCCACATAGTTTTCCCACACGGTTTTCAAAACCATGTGAGACCATGTAGATATTATTTTCTGAAATCCCCACACCCCTTATAACAATTACCTCAGATTCTAGAATGGTTTTCACTAATCATGAGCAATCCTTGAAACATTCTTAGAAAGACCTTTTTTATGCCTCTTTCAGGTCGCGAATCCCCAAAACACCCCTAAGGATTCTCATTAACAGGGGAAAAACTTATTTTGAAAATTAGAATAAAATAATATTAAACATAAGCATGGAAAAAGATGAAAATGAACTATCCAATATCATTAAACCAACACACCTTACAAGAGCTCATCCTCAAGACACTCCTCCCCCACATCACTGAGAGTCGTCAACAATATATCATGCCACTATGCCCACATTTCCATTTCCCATTTCCCAAAGATTCTTGTTGAACTATTCAATACTTCCATAAAAGTGAACAAACACACAGTCTTCACCAACACGACTTCCTCACCACAACCTACAACATGAATCAGATACTCCTCAATGATGCATCAACTTGAACCATTCTCAACAACTCTAATATCACAAAAAAACATAGAAAATAGTTTCTCACTCACTACACAAGAAATATTCTCACACATAATCACATCCCCATGGAGAAAGCAGTAAGAAACAACGAGGTCCAGTCCTCTACAAAAATCATAACCCAAATCACATTGTTTCGTTTTCCTCAATTTTAAAAACTCTAACATTGAAAAAAAACAATATCCCCCATAAGAGAATGCACAGTACTTCCAACCAAGCATCTCATCATTCGTCGATTATAATCTATTGTGGATTGATCACCCGAATCAGAACTTAACAATCACATCACCTGGCATATTCCAGCTCACCATGCCAGAACATCCATATGGAATTACCCTAAATTAGAATCCATCCCCACCGCCAAACAAATATGGAGGACATTTATACACTATACAATCATGGAATATGATCAACATGATCTCACTCAAGTACAAATTCATTTAAAAAAGAAACATTCCATCCCAACATGATGTCTTAGGTGGTTAACACTCACCACACCCATTCATGTTTACCATCTTGGGTCAAACCTTCCCCGATTGGATTTTCCCAGAACCCCCACTTTCCACTGATGATACACTAACCATTTCCCACCATCCCAAAGAGCTTACTAACATGATTCATATAAATATCATCCCACACAACCACTGAGGTCGATCCCAGAATTCTAAAATAATTTCATCATCACGACATTACTTCCCTCTAGACCTTCATTGGGCCTCACCCTCAGTATGACACCACATCACATGGCCATGTTTCCCTCAACATCGAGATTTTGAAAAACCACCCATGGAAAAATTACCCTAGTCTAACCCGAATCATCATTGAAGTTATAAAACCCAACCGCTCTTTCCAAAACCATTTATCAAATCCAACCACCCCCTTCTATGACGTCAGCTCAGATGTCACATGCTTTAAATTGAACCACCTTGAGTATGAAGACAACACTTGGCTCATCTGTCACCACATCCAATGCCCACATGGCCTCTCTAAGGAACCTAACATTCACCTCATAGGTTCCTCATTAGCATCACAGTGCCACTACATCAACCAGATGTTCTCCTCTTTACATCCACAACTAACATATCACAACCCAACATAAGGATGTAGTTATAATTTCTCTCCATGAGGGATTCCTACTACCATGTCTTACACTCAATCAAAATACATAGAAAAAATATAGATATTTCTATATTTATTTTTCCCAAAACATGAAAATTAACGTCACCTAGTGCTTGATCTCATCATCTGTGAAAAGGTCTCATGATGTTTGTCAACATGTGGTCCTACTCGAGGACCTCACCTGAAGTTATAAAGGGTGTCAATACCATCATCAAACTTCACATATACAGTTCCCCTGAGTGAATACTCAATTATGTACTTCACCAAACCAAGCACCTACAATTCTAATGGCATAATTCTAGAGATTCCCAATGTAGCTGAAATGATATCAAGATATTGGGATGGATCTTCACTAAATGAGGTACACTAAGAAGTTGTTGATGAAACCCACCATCAACTTTTCCATTTATGATGTTGAAATATTGGACATCATGAACTGTCATGAATCTCAGGATCCCCGGCCAAACAAATCCCCCCAACAATGTTCCACCACTACTCAGGTGTCATTTCCGATCAAGCCTATCCATCACACCACAACCAAAATATTTATCACACATGATGCAACATTTTATGTTTCACTACTTCCACCACACTTCATGATTTCTTCTGATTCATCTATAATGGCTATCAACCGAATTACAATGGTGTGTCACACCAATCAAACCAATAGTTTCTTAGTAATAAACCTCTAATTATGTTTATCTCATCACCCAATTACTTACATAACCATGAATCATGGTTATTCATCCTCATTATCCTTGAGGTAGTCATTGTATCTTACCCAACATCCAAACCATTCATAAAAAAATTTCAAACATGTGACCATCCCTACCTCAGGTGTCACCGTCAAGAAAAAGAATATAACTACACATAATTCTCCCTTACCTCTTTTGATTAGAAATGATTCTTAGTCCTTCATTAATCTTCATCCAAAACAGTGTGTTAGGTGTATATATGATACAACACATCAAAAAACCTTACCTCATATCACAACAGTAGGGTTCCCTTATGAATGAACTATGTAAAAATATACAATTTACTAAAACATTGTGGTACTTAGTATGCATTGACACCACCTCATATACATCTCCCATACTTCATATTCCAAGGTACCTAGACTATTGGGCTAGCCTCCCATGAGGTCACCCATGATTTTCTAAAATTATCATAACATAACCAAAAATATAGTGTCACCACCGACCATCAACATTTCCATTTATCCATATAGGCCAAACCTACATCACGTAACACTCTAAGTTCCACTATAAATGTAAAAAATATCTACATGTGCGACCCACACACAAATGAACTAGAAACCGCATCATACGTCTCTTATATGTCTCCTTGAAGATTGAATGATACCAACTCTATAGAGTAGATTCACTACAAAGATAAATAAATTGGTCCTCTATTTATACAATATATATAATCATACAAATGAATCAATTAATGTGAATGGAACTCTCACCCTAGTACTGATGCACACTATGATTATCACACCAAACTACCATTTACTCTAGGATCCAAACCGATGGTTTAAAAATTCATCGACACTACGATCCAAACATACTCTCTGGGATTAAAAAACCCATAATGTCTATACTCGCAAGGTCTCCATGCCCCAGGGACTATCCTTAAGCTTGATTATGTAACGCCATATGGTCACAGACCACGAGAGTTTAAACTCACATTACGAGATAATTCCTCGCTTCCCTATAGCCACAACCTTACCAAGAGTTCCCTAAACACATAAAATATTCCATATCATAATAGTGAATACCTAACAATCAAATTCCAATGTCTCAAACTAGGCCACTCTCAATACCCCCAAACAATTCACACATGGGTCAAATCGAGGGCACAAATGATACCCACCATTGAACATAATAATTCTCATTTTAAACATATCATTCACCAATATAATGAAGAATGAACGATGGGATTTAAAACTAATTTGAAAAGATATCACTTTAAAAAAATTAAAAAACCATTCTTTATTCAATATCCCAAAGGTTATCATCACACATAGAAGCCTACCACCCAAAATAACTACGTGGGTCATGGTCAACTTGCTGTTACTAATTTTACATAATCATAGGTATTCTGTCAGTACCTCATCAAACGAATTATTATTTTACAACATGATCCTTTCATATTAGGCAAATTTCCAATTTCAAAACTTGCTAAAATCATCATTTTAACTCATTTTATCCATTCATTATACAATATTCATTAACAATTTTACCGTCATTAAGCAATCATTCTCTTTTAGTCACTGAATCATCCCATACTATTTATCACACCCAAGAAATTCAACCTAGTAACAAAATTTCTTTATACATAATATTACAAAACTATTCATTTTTATTACTTTCATTAGCCCACATGAATTACAATTATTAGGAATCATTTTCATTAGATTTTTCATGGATGTATAATTTATTCTACTAACTATACCCCACACACCCATCCCGTGTGTGTGATAATAATGATGAATGCCACCAATTTATATAGGTTCATAAAATGATGAATGAATGCACAACCTCATGAAATTCCAAAAATGGGGAAAATATCCTAAATAAGTCAATTCACACAAAATGTCCATCACGCAATAGTGAAATATAAGTCAACTGTTACAACACATATCATGAAATATAATTCCCACACAGGGTGTCTTTGGTCTTCCCTCGTACAACAGTTTGCTACTACCAATCATGAATTCATTACAAAATTCTGAAAAATCCTAACCATCTGTCTACGAACACCAAGTTGGGATAAATATAAAAGAACTCCTCCAATAAATATTTTAAATTTCATTGACCAGGGATCCACTTAACTGGTTCCCCATTCCATATCTTCACGTAACCTAAAGTGTGCATCTCCTAACGAGATAATTTATCGACTAGAAGTGAGCATCTAATTAGTCATGTTAGGAGAAAATACCCTATTTATCAGAGTAATTCATATTATAACACAATATAAATAAAGTAATAATATTAACCAACTAATAACATACATGTAAAACATCACCATCTAGGTATAAACAATAATTCAGCATTAACAGTTCCATGACATACTAGAGGTGAAAAGTGAATAAAACATAAAAATAAGGCAAATAGGAAAATCACCAAACAGTCCTGACTTTATGTCCATATCATGTTCTATCACCATCCCATGACCAAATCAATATCCCAGTGTAGGGACTTTTCCATTTTTCTGACCTACGACCATGAAATATTCTCAGGTACCCAACGACGACCCGAGCAGGGCATGATTACTAAGTCAGTAGGCCACCACCAATGGTGTCTACTATAAAGGCAGTTTAATAGATAGGGAATGAAATTAAAAAAATTAAATATATGTAACAAATGTACATATCGAGAGTCATTAGGTATCCAAGGATCACTATATTCATTTATAAAATTTAACCAAATTACATTTCTTATACCATATTAATTTCTTAATCCATTTTATCACATATTCTATGGGCATGGAATATAAATTATTTACACGAGTGTTTGTTGGAAAAAAATTTTGAGGCATAAATTAATTTTCATAACCATATATCAATATGGATAAACACTTCAAATAAACACATTATATTCTCCTCAAAGACTCATTCTGGGTGGATGTAATGGTTAGAGGAACATATCCTCTATCGTATTCCCTAAACCATTCATTTTTGGAGTTTGAGTTAGACTGAGTCTCTAAACTCCACATAAAAATTTATTGGTTAGCCAAGGGGATGGGGGCCTAATTCCACTAATAGTTTCATCAACATTGGATAACAGGTCGAGGTGAGTATAATGTGTTTATTTAATGTGTCTAACCTTTGTGAGATAAGGACCTGGCATCTCCCTTATGCCTAGAAATTGATCACCATAGACCCATGTGTAAACAATGAATATTCCTTACCCATGAAACATGTGATAAAATGGATTAATTAATGAAATAGGTATAAGAAATAAAATTTGATTTAATTATAGGAAAGATGTATGTGAACCTCGGATACCCAATGGCAGTCGACATATCCCCAATTTATCTAACTTTATTTTGTAATTTCATGCACTATCTATCAAAATGGATATTTTTTGGACACGATTGGTGCTGGCCTATTAATTTTTGTAATCACGCCCTGCTCAGGCCGCTATATGCTACCCGAGTAGATTTATTTACTACAGTTCAGGAAAGGGCAATGACCAAACACTAGGATGTTGAGTTGGGCTCGAGATCTTAAAAGAGAAGGATCCAGACATATAATTTAGTCCCATTTGTGGATTGTCAAATTTGTATTATTTTTTTGTTTTATTCATATTTCACCTCAAGTATGTCATGGCATTGTTAAAGATGAATTATAGTTTGTTCCATGTGGGGAGATGTTTTACTTTTATGTTATTAGTAGTTTCATATTATGTTTCTATTTAAATTTTGTTATCTTCTGTATTTCTATAGTAAAAATGATATAGTGATCCAACATGACTCGTTAGACCATCATTTCTAGTCGGAAACCATTAACATATGGGTAAGTGTGCTTGAGTTCAAGTGAAGACTCCGCTCAGGGGACCGGTTAAGTGGATCCTTTGTTAAAGATATCATATAGAACATATGAATACAAATAAATTCCCTTCATTATATATCTATTATAATGTTTTACCATATATTTGTGTCTTTAATTTCTGAATTTTCCTAAAATAATGTATGCCCCAACAAATAATAGATAGTTATACGTCAATTTTATTCATTCCAATATTCTCGTATCTTTTTTCAATATCAAAAAGTTCAACCATGATTATTTTTTATGCTGTTCCAATAAATGGGTAGCTGAGAAATTTTTTTGGATGAGTAAAATATTTCGACATTATCTATATTGATTGAATTTTTTTATTTTTTATTTTAATTTATTTTTTTAGAACATGTTGTGGGTAGGTACATCATTATGTGTGGATGAATTTTTTAATGCATTGGTCGTCTTATATATATCTCCAGTGATAAAAAATTTCATCTAATATTATTCACACTAAATTTTAACATTTTTATATACTCTCTCCCATGATATGGTTCAGGATTCTATGACATTATAATTTAGAGGGAAAATCATTGTTATTTTATGAATAAAATAGAATATCATTGATTCATTATATATCGCCCTTACAGAAACCATCTATTATGATATCATTATCATATCCAACCACTGACCTATAGTTATTATATTCATTTAAATGAATTTCACCACTATGATTTTTCTAAAATTACCTTTTAGACCTATACTATTCAATAGTGTATATGTTAGGGGTTTCATATTATCTCTTAGTTTCCCCCACCCCCAAACACCAGTGGATGTTGACTAGAAAAAAGGATCTAAGATGTTTATATTACTAGACAATACCTCCAACATAGAGTTGAAATATAAAAAAACAAAAATCAACATTCAAAAATAGGTATATTATGTATAATAATAAATATAAGAATTATTTAATAAATAATATTTTTAAGAATAGAGTGATGTATCTTAACTGACCTCTCATACATCAATCACATATACAATTCAGTTATAAAAATAACTTAAATAATAGTTCACAATTCTATCAATAACATATTCCTCAATCATAGTATCCAAAATCCCTGTAGGATACCATATAACTGTTTTGAAATTATTTAAATATTCACTATAAAAAAATCCTTGTCCCCATCTAAATGTTGAAATAACTTATTCACATTAACCTAGGTTCTCATGTAGTTGGTCATGTATTAATTGTCAACATTACATGCCCCAAAGTGTCATTAATATTTGATTTAATGTATCTGTTAATGAACATATGATATACCTATCCTAGTTAAATAACAAAAAAATAAGTAAATAAATCTTCTTCAACCACCTAGTTCTAACATTACACTCATACTCAATCGTACCTTCTTTAATCAGTTCCATATGTCTCCAAATGGTGGTGTAACCATTCCAATGGTCATGTAAATTCTAACCAATAATTTCATAATGGGTATATAAGATCACATGTGGTGAATAAAATCCCACCTAATTCCTCTCTAATATATGTATCTTATATATACAACCACCTAAGGGGGATAGATATTTCCACCTAGAATGTATCATAAATTCATTTAATTTTGGTGAATATCACTCACCCCAAAATATCTTAAGCGAAGGAATTGTACCAACGTTGTTATATCTCAAAATAAAATATTTGGGTTGTTTGGAACTAGAAAATGCTTCCTGAGGATGCTCTGAAAGTTTCCATACATGATTTAGTAGTATATCCCATTTCACGGGCTTCAATTTGAATATTCATGGAGCCTGGGCAATGTTACAAATTAGAAGATATTTAGGGTTGATGTCAGGCAGGAATCATGGTTTGCAGAGCCCGTTTGTAGAGCCCATTCATAGTGGTTTAATTCTAGTAGTCCTCTTTATAACCCTATGAACCATTGATGGAACTCCTACGAGTTCGATTAACTATGTGACTGTGTGACCATATTTGGTGGATGAATCTATGATTCTGATGTGGACATAGCACTTCATCGTGCCATTTTTATTCATGAAATGCTTTTTAGAATCATGATACCACCATTCCTATATATCCCCCTCATGACTTTATTCAAATTTGTTATGCTGCTATGTTGCACCCACACGGTCTCAATTTGTGGAGATCATGTATTCTAAGAGATCATCTTCCATGAAGCCCCTATATATAACAAAGCCTCACCACTTTTGTTCTTGATAGATTCTACCTTGAGTGTTGGTGTCCTTCGAGAGGTACAACTCCATTTTCGAATGAAAAATAGACCTATGATGAATTTTAGGTTTCATGAAGAATTCATCTTTTTGTGAATCACTTCCCCTACAAATCTGGAAATACTTCCCAGGATCCTGAGATCCATAAAGGCCCATAATTTAGGAGACCCTGGGAACCATGATGTCCCTTCCTTCATAATTCCATATCCATTGTTGTTTTCATTGATCCCCTTTAAAAATTGAAATTCCACACCATGTAATTTTTGGGTTTGTCTAACGAGATGTTTCCGTACACCCTTTTGCAACTTCACAATCCACCCTTAGAATACCATCATTTGAGATACTTCTCTACATTCCTTGAAACACCTTTGGTCGACCTAATCCACTTGGTCCCATTCCCATGTCATGAGTTGTGATTCTCACCATGTATTCTATGAGTATATTGATTATATCACATTCTCAAGAAACACCTCAAACCAAATCAGTTGGATCATATACAATGTTGAACCAAAGAGGGATACCTTTTCATAATCCCCACACCATCCATTTCTAGGTCTATTCTACTTAATTGTCATCAATACATGACATTAAATTGTGGTGCACCATATAAATAATGAATATTATTATTTATGCATGAATTATAGGATACCTCACGTCATTATCATGAGGAAGCACAAATCACCCATTCACATCATGTTAATCTGTAATCCTACCTCATGAAATGCACATCGGATACCCTCATGTCTAGACATGAAGAAGACATTACACGCTTCATAAAAAATTAATCCAAGTCCACATCATTACATATCCATAGAGTCACCCAGATTTCTCCCATGCATAACCCCCACCTACATCATTACCACTCTATAGTTGCACCTCTAAAGATTCCATACTTATGCACCAGGAACTTCATTAACACTCTATATTGACACTCGAGATGATTTCACATGTAAGCCACATCCACCTCACTACCTCTCCATAGATGTACCTAGTCTTCTTCCATGTTCAAGCCTCGTCAATATCATTATTGCTCCATAGAGTCAGTTGGAAGGATCTCATTCATATTCGCTAAAATCTTTGGAATGTTACCATTTGTAAGCCCTGATGACATTCCAAACAACCTGGTTTTTGATCCATATCATCTAAACAATGTACGTAGGATGTATCCATGATAATAAATTCCTACCAATGGTAATCCTAAGTTTTCCCTTATAAAAATTCACCCTCACAGTGTGACATCTTCCATTTATGGGATGCACTTCCCCAATACGCTATTATATCATGTTCTAAACTATCCATCCAGCCAACCCAGGTGGTCCCTCTTATAGATGAACCCTAACCATGTCATATATTCATATTATAGAACACAACTTCCAGATCCTCTCTAATAGGGTTTTCTATTCCGTCCATTAAGTAACCCTCTGTGCTCCCTCCTAAGGAGTCATCCTTATAATGTGATGTCGTCACTTTATGGGACACACATCCTGGATCCACTATCATATGGTGTTCTCATCCATCTATCTGGTAAACCCATTTCCCCCCTATTAGAGATTTACCCTCACGATGGTACATATTCTCTATACGGGACACACCACACACATCCACTATCAAAGCTTATTCTAATATATCCTTCTAGTAATCCTAGTTTCTCCCTCCTAGGGATACACACTTATAATGTGAAATCCTTTATATATGGGACACACATCTAGTATTCTATCTCAATATAAATTATGATATATCTTTGTGGTAAACCTATGTACTCCCTCCAAGGGATGCAAATTTATAGTGCGTCATCATTAATTTATGGGATACACCTCATGGATCCCCTCTCATATTGTGTATTGATCTATCCAACATGTTAACCTAGCTTCATTCTTTTAGGGATATACCTTAATGATATGAAATCCTCCCTTTATAGGACACATCCTTTAGATCCACCACCATATGTGTTCTAATCCATCTACCAACTCCCATTTCATCCATCATCGATAATGATTTTTACTGGTCTTCCAAATCTTGGTATGTCCTTGACACACATCCTCCCTTATCAATATGGGTCATTCCCACATATAAGCCTCAATATCATATCCCCTTAATTGAGACTCTAACCTTACATAATCCCAATCTTGTTTCTGAACTGATATATATGTGTATGATTTGATTTCATGTCCCATTATGGGACTAAATGGACATTGATCTTTATCATATATATAGGGTATGTAGGAAGCCTCATTGTAGTTCAACCCATCATCCATTAAAATAGTTGTCTTCCCCTAATGTTTCTATATCACAAGGGGATCATTCTTCATCCTGTGAGTTCTACTTCCTTTAGGACCCCATCCAATGGCAGAAGTCTCACGGGCCACATTCTTATCTGTCCCATCAACCCATCTTAACTACAATGATATTAATAACTATTATATAAAAATGGTGTGTATGAAGAATCCTTGTGGTTAAAACCCATCACCCCTCACACTCCCCCATTCCATCCATTCCATTTCTACTTTATACATATCCATCCTAATTCTACCCTAAGCCACCACACCTCTATGATATCATACCATATATCTAGGCCATCAAAATTCATATGCCCAGTAACAACATCATTTCTCATAGTGGAACTTGGTCATCCAACCGTACAGAAGCCCCACACAATCCATATTCATCTAACCAAGAATGATCATCTTGAGAAGGGAATCTAGCCATGTATAAGACTCAAGCACCACCCCCCCCCCCCACGATCCATATTGGTTTGGATCCCTTTATTCTACAAAAGGTATATAAGAAACCTTAATGAGATTCAATCCTATCCAATGGGATGAGATGGTGTCCCCCTAAATGTGATCCACCTATGTGATCCACCCTCATTGGTGTTCAGATCATCCATCATAGTGCTAAACCCTTTCTTTATGAGACACACCACCCTGTGTCCACTCACATTGGGTTTTATTGTCCATCTATCCGGTGTCCCCTTAAATGGAGTCCACCACTTGGATCCACCCTCAGTGTTTTTTAGATATTCCTTAGTAGTGAGAAGCATTCACATTATAAGATTCACCACTCCATGTACACTCTTATTGGGAATTCTGCTCCATCCATCAGGTGTCCCTTTCATCGGGTACAACATCCCTGATCATCCCTCAGTGGTTTTTTGATCACCCATCATGTTGTGAAACTATCTCTTCAAGAGATGAAACACCCCATGTATAATGTCATTATGAGTTCTGATCTACCCATCTAGCGTCCCCAACATGGTGTTCCACCATCCTTATCTACTATCGATGGTGTTCAGATCAACCTTCACCATGTGAATCCTTATAGTTATATGTCACACCATCTCTTGTTCACTCCAAAGGGGAATTCTGGTCCACCAATTCAGTAAACCGTCTAGTTGTTCCCTCCTAGGGATACACATCATTGATGTGTATCCATGGTATGTTCAGATTAAATTCATATAATCTATATAAGACATTTAACTCATAACTTACACCATGTAAAACATGGGACACTTGAGGAAAACCTAGAAAGACATGACTCTGGCATAAAATACCTCTATATCAATATGTGATTTCTTGGGTTCTCAAACCATTCAAATGTCGTCCAATGTGGAAGTATAAAGCTGACCAATGTTCCAGCATCCTGTGATTCCCCCACACGACTGATGTTACCATCTACACTTTCTGAAGGATGTTTCCCAATTAGACATCCTAGAATGTTCATATAGAAGTTCTATAATTAACTGAAATCCATAAAGATTTGTAACAAACAATGACATTCACAAAGAATGTCTTAAAATTTAAGGTATACCAAGACAAATTGAAAAACTCTAAGGAGGAATCCGATGAAGGGGAAGACAAAATCCCATCTTCTCTGTTTGATCAAATTGAAAACATCACCATCCATCGTGGTGGAGGCCACCCACGTAGAGAAAGTATCAACATAGGTAAATAAGCATGTGTTGCCACAATTTTGTGTTCGCTGTCTATGAAAGCATCAAGAATAGGGTGGAATATCAATCAGTCAATAATTTCACATTGAGTAGAGTAGTTCCCACCTCATAACAACACATTATATTATATTAGGGGAATAAAACTCACCTAGTAAATTATAATCCCTGATAATATAATTATATATTAAATATCACATAATATCATACTAGGGGTTGGTGGAATTATTTTTTACCCCTAAAATCTAATAAGGGGGATTATTTTTCACCTCCTATTATAATATAATATCATATTGGTGGGAATAGAATCATCCAAATAATATCTTATTGAGGGGAATACCGAAAACATTTTATATCTCATAATATCATATTAGGGGTCTATAAAAAACCAAAAATATCTCATTTACTCAAAATTCATAGAGGAAACCCACCGTTTAATTATTACACAAACATACCATCAAACTGAAGCCCAAAACAATCACAATAGGTTATACTTCCCTCCTTATAATAATCTGGTATCCAAATATTTCATTTTTCCAAAATCAAGGGGACTTGAATCAAACCAAATAACTTTTCATCTTACCACAATGGTTCTAATACCACTATACATATAACCATGTTTCAGAAACATGATTTTTATCTATCTTCACACATATTCTAATATCCACTAAATTTTCCCTATCACAGAAGAAAATTATACCAAGCCCATATGCATCATCATCGTTTTTGAAAGGGTTTCCACTATGGTCCGTAAAACCATTTTTTGTATCCGTTCATCTTTATCTTGCCACATCTAACACCCATGTTACATACACAACCCATAATCTCAAAACTACTCAACATTCAAGAGGTTGGTTAAAAATCATATCCCATTTATCACCCCATTACATTATTCTAACACCAACCAAATGATCAATGCTATCTTATATATTTATATTCTTTAATCATAATACAATCCCCAAATCATCATCACAACCCCCTCCAAATCTCATTACACATCTCCCATATGATGCTCTTAACATACCATGTGGGAAAAAAATGATCATTCCTCATGAGGCTTGAATCCTAAATTGAATCGACTATAGTATTCATGAGGACTAATCCTTCACATTTTATATGGTGAAAACCCTGTAATGGACTACTAAATTTTTAAATAACGATTGTAGGTCATGTAAAAAAGGAAAACCCCCATTAAAGGGAAATTACAATGCATGAACATCTGTGTACATGTAATATATCTCCATCTCCTTAGATTGGTTTTCTGCCACTGTGTATCATGGTTAGTAAATACATGATACATGGACTTTAAATAAGGAACACAAACCATGTTTGAAACATTAGGTGTGAAACAAGTAACAAAAGCTCGTTGTGTGTCATTCTCCCATCATGGAGTGAACTCTTACACACTTAATGCCTCATATTTTTTTAACATGTTCTTGTATTGATAAATCCCATGAAACACATATGGGGTATTTTTATTTATACCACTGGAATCCATGAACCTCAGATAAGGTGTATAGTTATATAATTATACATGACATCAAAATGACATTGAATTGTTATTTGTTTAATGGTTAAGACCCTAATTTATATAATGTTGTCTGTAAATAGTGTCACCATATATAAAATAAGAATTATGGGAATATGGTTATAATGGATGACAAATTAAACCCCTCTGTTCATGATAGTTTGATATGGACATTATTGTGGGCCTAAATTCCAATGTTAGGTGACCTCTAGGGTGCTTTCACAGAGATTCCATAGACGTCCTACTAGATGAGAGGGTGTCAGGTCGAGTTCCACACACATTATTGAAGGGATAGTTTTCAAATCATTGAATCTAATATGGATTTAATACATTATGATTAATCCTTCCCAAATATGAATAGAGCACTTCTTACACCTATAATAGCAGTTTTGGTTAACATATATTAATGTGAATGTAATCATGAGTTAGAGGTCCCCCCTCCCCATTAATTACTAATTGTTGATTCATTACTTAATGATATGGTTCATTATGGAAACATTGCTAGGAACTACAGATTATTTCAATATCATGTTATGTTTTTGATTTTTATGATGTTGGGACCAGAAAAATAATAGGGACATATTATGTTTCCTTATAAAATTAATCAAAACACATGTTGTTTTCGTCCACATAAAAGGAAATAGACTACCATTTAATGTTATGTGAAAATAAATAATACATCCATTTTAATATCATGGGGTAAGGATGATTTTGATAAATACAGACATTACTAGTTGGTTATAGCCTTGTGCATGATTGAAACTTTTTGGGTGAACTAAATGAGAATATGGACCTATGAGGTTTGATTTTAGGTCTACACAAAGTGGATATAGTTCTATGAGTGGTGGATTTCATCACTTATAATATGGCCTAGTGAGAGATTACTAGTATTTATTAAAACTAATTTGGATATCTTGGAAATGGGTATAATTTCAAAAGGAGTATAATCTAATTATGGATTTTATAACAGATTGTGAGTTAAATCCTATCAGAAAATATATATTTCGATAAATGAGTAATATAGCCTCCTTGATAATGGATTTTAATGTTGGATTATTATTTTTCGGGACCTCTATAAGGCATCCTACATATCCATGTTTAAGGGAATCTAATCCGATGTGAATTTTGTTGAACCATTTATGGACATATAGTAGAGAAATAGAATGTATTTTAATATCACGTGGTAAGGAAATTGGATTTTATTTTTACATCATATACCATAGAATATTTCCATATATTTTAACATCATGCGGTGGGGTTCTTTTCATTGAAAATGGGGAGTAAATAGATGAAATACCAGGGATTATGTATTGATGAAACACATGATTCATCTAATGAATGCATTATTGAGGTAAATTTATTAATAATTATACAATTTATTAGGGATTATGCCTATATAGTTTACCCAAAAATAGGTATTTATCCCTTCTAATGACATAACCAACATAGATCTCTATGCTCGTATGAGTAATTCTCAATGTGAGAAATTGTATATAATATAATTTTATGTGTATTACATGGGAATATTCTATTTTATTTGATCATTAGTTGTGGTATCCCATTGATGAGGGGAAATCTAATTATCCTGATAAGATGAATCCCATACAGGTTGCATGAGGGCTTTTATTATCATCCTATTTTTCTAGATTTTAGTTTTAAATATCCATTTTGGGATTTTGTGATATGATATGGATGAAATTCACAGATATAATAATTCTTACACATTATAATTCTTATCAAATATTTATCACTATGAATAAATCTCATTGAAAGGACACCATTTTTGATAGGATGTTCCATCAAGGTAATTTTGGTTTGGTAATCTTTGTTACTTTTTTGAATTACAGTACATATATAATGTCCATTGTGTCATTATTTGATTAATTTTTGAATTTTCTATTAGAGGTATAAGTGGATATCAATACATGGGGATGGATGAGAGGGTATTGAAAACCTCTATATATACAATTTTTTTTGTAAGATAATTTTTATTATTAAGTGATCTTAGTTCATGAGGGACTATATTTTGGGGATCTTCATGATGCTCCCATGGAAGAGCATCTATTCCAGATGCACCCATAAAAAAGAGTCCAAAAATTCTATATTTGATGGGTAACAACATAAAGGACCATTACAAGGAATAATTATTGAACTAACCTCTACATACTCTATTTTTGAGGGACCAAAATTGTAACATCCCAGTTCCGAAAGCCACCCAGAGATGCCCCATACCTGATTGGTCACATGGCCTCAAGTGAATTTCCCCAAATGCTAGAGGCTGCCAATAATCCACCAGGGCCTTGGGGGTGATACTGGGGAAACTATGCCCTCATTGGAAGAGTAACATAGAGAAATAATGTAATAGAAATAATAGAAGAATGAATAATCCATACAAAAGTAAACCACAGAAGATTGAAAAGGAATAAACTAGAGTAGACAAATACATATGAATGATGCATAATATATATTTCCAGGAAAGCAGCCAAACAAATCATAATGCTGGAATAAAACTTCAATAAAACCAATTACAGATGAAATAATGTAAAATACTCTTCAGCATTGAATGCCATAGATTGGCCCCATGCTCTCTAGCTCCACAGTAATTAATGTACCTAAAGTAGAAGGGTACTTTCCCTTATCTATACCTGCAACAATATAATCTGTTTGGGTCCAAAAACATGGCAGAAAATGGTGTGATATTAAAACCCAGTAGGCTAAAACCATGAGATATGAGCTTAATATTTAGTGAATATATATGGCAGGAAATAATTAAAAAGAGTGAAGTAAACAAGGAAGTAGTCAGTAGAACACAAATTCAAAGTTTCAAAGCATTAAAATAACACATATTAAGTATGCTGGAAAACACAACAGGTAACCCACTGAAAAGTACTCACAACCTATCCCCTCTGGTCCTACCTAGTTTCATGTAAGAAATCAACACAACAGGTAACCCTATGGGATGTACTCATAGCCTATCCCCTCTAGTCTTACCTAGAAACACAAGCAACCCCCAGTACATCACACTCAGTCTAACCCATCTGGGTTAGCGTATGCACAGACTCTCTGAGGAAGCACTAAACTTCAATTCCTCCAAAATCCGCATAATGGTAACTAAAGGCGCTCTGGGGAAGCACTCAACGTCTATTCCCCCTTTTACCCGAGTCGAGGATCTATAGACACTCCGAGGAAGCACTTAACATCAATTCCCCATGTGGTCTCACATCGTAAGTTTTATGAAACTCGGGAGAAGCCCTTACGTCCATTATCCCTATGGTCGATACACATGGCTATCACGACCATGGGTATGTCAAGCATGTATAGAGGCACATATTGGCCAATGTAAACCACAAAAACTACTTGGATAGCAGTCTACAACATAACAACATATTGGAAAAATCACAGCATACTACAACTATTCATGGGAAACTAAACAATAGCCTAACATGAAAACTAGACCCTATGGTCGAAATAGGCAATCATGCATGGGAAAAAACATCCAATGTATAGAAATTAACCCTATTCACATTTAATTATACTCTAATAAATCATACATGCTGTAACACCACAATATTTCATTGGACATTGTTTCTTCAATGTAATTCAATAACTTGCACTACACACAACACTGAGTTTAAGCACTACATGACTTACCAATCTAGTCATTCAAAAGTGGTTATGAATTGTATTATCTACATTCTGAATTTTATATAATCCATATAATATTAACATCCATATAATGTGTTTCTGAGACATAATATTACAACAAATTCATTTTTTTAGATAATGGAAGTATTTTTCAGAAAATGCAATTTTACCGCCTTTTGAGGGAGAACCCATTTTAAATAAAATATTTGACAATTTTATGTATTCAATTTGAGAAAATAATCTTCCTCTTTATAATTTTCAAATAAAAATTTATTTATGATAAATATTTTTTCTTTTTCTGAGAACTTTCATATTTTGGTAAATAGTGAAAAATAATAAATTTTATTTAAAAACAACTTTTTTAATCAAAATAATTTATAGTGATAAATTTTTAATTTTATTGGTTTGGAAGTATAATTAGATTATATTATTATCATTTGTTACAATTTAAGTCATTATAATTAATTTCACTTTGAAATTCGACATAAACAATTGTAAATCATTTCATAGATATTATTGCTTAAAAACACACAATGTATTTTTAGAACGGGAATTAATTATAAATTAATTAATGAGAATTATATGTTGTGAATTTGGTAAAATAGACATAATTTTTGAATTCGGAATATCAAAAATATCTTAAGCAGAAATTTTGGTATTTTTCTGAGAAACATCAATTTTTGATAAATATTGAAAAACACCGAGTTATTTGTTAAAATCGACTTTTAATTTAAACAATAATTATTTATATAAATTTATTTTATTTAAAAATAGATAATACCAAATTATGTTCAGAATATTTCATTCGAGTCATTTTATAATATGTTTATATATATATAATTTTTATTGTACTTTTTACCGTCTTTTACCAACATCCTAGGAGTACTTGCAATTTTCTTAAAACATAATTTTACCTCATCTGTGAGTTGAATTTCAAAAATATGAGAGAGACGGTAAACCTTAATATGTAAATTGAGGTTCAATAAGATGAAATTAATTTTTTGTGAATAGTATCTTTTGACGTTTATTTACCACAGTAAAAGGTAAATAGGGTAATTCACTGTAAAAAGAATATTGTGATAATTCAAAATTACCTTAACATATGTCCAAACCATATTTCATTAGTAATGTCCAACCATGGGCATCCTTGGGTCTATTTCGGGACCCCATGGAGCCACTTATAAATGAAAATGACACTTTAGATCAATTAATTTAAAGTAAAGGAATAATTGACCTAAACAAAAAGCTTTTAGCAATTTATTATTATATGGTGTTATATAAGTAATTTTTTTGACTATAAATATTCATTTGATATGTAAAACGATTTACTACATCATGGTATTTTTTATAAATTTTAGACATAGATTAAATTAAATTATTTTTGACACAATAATGATGTAGTGTTTACCTCATTAATAAATGATTTTAAAAGATTAGACTAAAAATATTAAAGTAATATCTAAAACATGTAAATTTCTTATTGGATGATTTTATTTCGACCATGAGTCATCTTATCTTCGAACATAACAATTTTTGGACTTATAGAAGTTGAATATCAATATAAAATAAAATAATATTATCACAGATTCTTAAGGATCCCTTCTCCCCCTTATAAAAGGATACAAATTCCAACCAATTACTCACACCAATAAAGCCATCAGTCTTGTCCAAACACTACAAAATTAAGCTCCCTAAATCCCTCTATTCGTCCTAGAAGCATTACCTTATGCAGAAGGCACTTCAAGAAGTCCTTTTGGTTCAATCCAAAGGAAGTTACCCAAATTAAAGGTAATAGTTTCTTTTAACTTGTTTTCTTTTATTTTTCCTCTCCAACCCCTAAACTCTTTTTATTTGTTTTTTTAAAAAACAACAGTATCCTAAATATACTAGGATATTTTTATGAGAATTATTTTAACAATACAGACACACACCTCCATCTAATGGGTGAAGAACATAATGTTTCTGTTGATGGAAAACTAACACCTCACGAAACGATGACTGTTCAATTACCTCCTACTGCCCCTCATGGTGGCCATTATGATGGCACAATATTTATATATAATATATATATATATATATATATATATTATGTTTTTGTTTTCTTCATGATTCTTTTTTTTTCTTTTATATCATACCTTAATGGTTTCCATTATGGGTAAAACGCGATAATTTCATTTGAGGATGTGCGGATTACCGCCCCCTCAATGTGATATGACTCATTAATACCATATGTGGGACATATAAATGTTGGATTTAATGATTTTATATATTATATTATAAATGAATTATAATATACATCTGTATCATTATGTTTAATTTCTATTAAAATGTTAAATATAAATGAAAGTAGTGTTCTTGTGTATGTACAACATACCGTGTCTATGAACAGTGCATTTCATTTCATACCCCATGATGACATGTACTATTATAAATAAATGTATATACTAGATATATATAATATATATGATATCTAAATCCTGAATATTATTCTGGATATAATGAACTTTTGACCATGTGAACAACTTGTAACTATAATGTGTTCATTTTTTACTCAAGTGCCAAATATTGACAAAACGAATGCTATTAACTTAAATTATTAAATAATTCTTATAATATGGTAATTAGTGATATAAAAGGAATAATAAACTTGAAAAAGGTTTTTACTGAAGTAGAATTTAACATTTGTTTATTATTCAGGATATTAAAGAATGAACGGTCGTGTCAGACATGAGGTAAGGGGTTTCTTATCTCACTTTTTAATTCTGTGATATTTCCATTGTTCACCACTTATTTATTGCATGTGATGTATTTTGTACTGCCATTTGATATATATTATCATGATTCTCTT
This sequence comes from Viscum album, assembly GCA_963277665.1. Classification (NCBI taxonomy): domain Eukaryota; kingdom Viridiplantae; phylum Streptophyta; class Magnoliopsida; order Santalales; family Viscaceae; genus Viscum; species Viscum album. The sequence goes on from OY728135.1 coordinate 546,971,550, forward strand.
TATATTCATTATATTTTATGGTTCCTTTGGTGGTTATTGGATATTTTTCATGTGACTAGATTTATTACAATGATGTAAGGGTTAATTCTACTATCTCTTCATTAACCGAGGTTGTTTATACATAATTATCTATTGGGGCCTCTTTATCACCCACATCCATGTGTCATAAAAATGTATTCCAAAATATTTTTACTATTTACTGGACTATGATTTAAATTAATTTATACCATTTTTTGACTTTTTATAAAATGGGTTGAAAGGAATCTTTCTGTTGTTCTTCAAACATGGTACTTTTTAAGCTTTTTGTCAAAACTAATGTAAGAATTTTTTTTAACTTATATGGTGGGTGCAGTTATTTTTTGCTGTTATAACATCATCAAGGATTCCCATACAATCTTATAATAATTTTTTCAAAATAAATTTTTTCTTTATAATTATGTGCCTCTTAAATAATTTCAAAATAGATAGAGATATTTCTCTAAAAAAGGTTTGGATTTCATAAATGTCAACATCCATTGATGGATTTTAAGTTTATTTGATGTTGATTTATTATGATACGAAACTTCCATATTGTATTGATGGTTTTGTGATATGTTTGACTATGGAAGCACTATTCGTATTCCATTCATGGTTTATGGTTAAATTATTGACAATTTACTTTCTAGTTTTAATAAAAATGTTTATGTTGTATATCAACTTCTTCATAAGATTAATGTGTTGGACTACTTTGTTCCATCTTTGGGACCGGTAAAAGTAAGCCCTCCGGGTTGGGGTCTTGTTATTGAATACCCTCCATGTTGGAGTCTGTTTATAGAGGCACTCTAGGATGGAGTACGCTTAAAGAGGCTCTTCGGGATATAATCCGCTTAAAAGGCCCTCCGGGATGGAGTTCGGTTATAGAGGATCTCCGGGATGGAGTCCGGTTGTAGAGGCTCTCCGGGATTGGGTCCGGATATAGCTAGCACATATGTCTTGGCATGAGGCCTTGAAACAAAAATTAAAATCTGGTATTATACATTCCCTCACTATGAAAATAATATTGATGGTTCATGTGGCAATTCAACTAGTAGAATACCCATGATTATGTTTTATTATAGCATTATTTACTCAGCTCATATTCCTTCCATAAAAGTATTCAAGTTTATTATTGGCAAAGTCATGTGGTTTCAATTATTAAACATGCTTAATATTTATGTTATCTTCCGATGTATTTCATACCCTTACTGAGCATTTGAGCTCACCCCTTTCTATGTTTTATTTTTCCCAGGATTCCAAGAATTGTATTGTGATTGATATGAAGGGTTAAGCTAAAGGAATAATGGAATTCCTAAAGGATTATTTATGTTGTATTGTATGTTATAAAGTGTAATGTAAAACTCATGTATGTAATATATTTTCCCAGACTGCTAAACTGATCGGTCCCTCGGGACTTGATTCTTTGTAATAATGCCAATGTATTAAAATAATGCACTGACTCTAGGTAACTGGAGTCGGGGGGTTCCTGTTGGTATCATAGAAGTTTAGTAAAAATATTGGAATATAGATTTAGATAAACTCTGATTAGAGCACATAACCCTAAGATAGACTTTGAGAATTAGTATAGAAGAACATCTAGAATTTTGGCATTATATAGATTTTGTGATTTTTCCAAGCTATACATCCATGCCTGGATACGAGTGTCTAGAGGCGGCTCTGGCACAGATGTACCTTGAGGTAAAACCCGAAAACACCACTTTGAGCTAGACTCGAATGGGAACTACTGCACGATAACGGGCCTTGCTGCACTCTTTTTTAAGACACTACTGAGAGATATGATAAAGATAATTCTCATTTCCATTACAAACCATTATAAAGTGTTTATGTGTATATACTTCCTCAAAGAATACTTTTTTTTATGATTATGGATTATATCCATAAACCGTTCAATTCATGTTAAGTTCATTACAAGTTTGGAATTATATATTTCAATTCATAAACTAATCTTGTTTATTCCATTGTTTACAAATGGAAACCAGTAGAAGGAATGTGAACTCCAACAATACGTATGATCCAAAGAGTAAGAAGGATCATATATTTCACGGTATTAAGCCAACATTTAGAAGGGAAATAGTCTCCCATGGATTCTCAACATATGAAGAAATAGTATCATGTGTTAATAAGATAAGTAAATAATTATATGAGTTCTATGGATTTGAAGGAATGTAAGAGAAGAAAAGGATGGAAGAGAGAAAGATAGATAAAGGGAAGAGGGAAAAGAATAATTTTACCATATGTGATAACTGTGGAAAGAATCACCTTGGTAAATTATTCAAGGGAATGAGAGTTTGTTATATGTGTGGAGAAAATGGACACCATGTACGTGATTGCAAGGGTATGAAAGTAGTTTCAAATGTACAATGCTTCATCTACAAGGAGTTGGGACACTATGTGAATCAATGTCAAAATCATCAGAGTATACCCCAAATGATGCTATTGGATTACAATCAAGTAATGATACTACCGAAGATGAAGAGGAATGATTAAGAGTTCTTCTGTTTTTATTAATGTATTGTGTCATTTGAGTGTTATATCAAGGATGTATTGGTTATATGAATTATGGAAATAAATAAGGATTGCACCACAGTACTATTTCATTGGGAATTCGAGATTATATGGTCCTCCTACTAAGGTAGTAATTTTGGAATAAGAGATGGTTGATTTGGATAAATTATATTGTCCATTCAAGACTATCTTGGAACAGATTAATGGTTTTATTATTTCATGAGTGTTGGAATATATAAAAGTGTTGTATATAAGGAATATATCTAGTATTATATAAAATAAATGGAGCATGAATGTAATAAATATGGTTTTAGGGTAATTCAGGGTGTTTCCATGTTTTAAAATAATACACGATGAAGGTGTTCACATGTTATTACATGGAAAAAATAGTCTTTATTGTGTCTAAATTCCATATAAATTTTGGGCTGTGAGTTTGGATAGAAGTATTTTGGATAAGTCAAATGGTTGGAATAGATTAAGTTTGAAATTGGATATTATTGTTATGGTTATTTTTGGATTTTTATAAAAAGGACAACACACATACCATGTGACAATCCATCACGTCAAACAAATATGCCGGAATTGAACCCACACCATAGTGTGATTAAGATTTATCGCCTACCACTAGACTACATGAAGTCCCTGGATGGTATAATCTAGTTTTTTAAAAGGTCTGATACGTGAATTATAAATTTATTATTTTTGGATCCACATACGATTAGTATAAATGGAATATTTTTTTGAAATCATTTTGGTGTGAAAGATGAGTTTTTTGTATGAATTTGTTAAAATATGTAACTCTACTTGTCAAGTATATATATATATATATATTCCATATTATTAAGACTAAATTTTAGTAACCCAATTTTTGATATGAGTTCTCCAAAAATGTATTTTCTATTTTCATCCTTTTATTTTCAAAGAACAATTTCAAATTGCAAGGATGCAATTTATTGAATGAGGGATGAATGAAACACCCAAATATTTCATAGTATTTTGTTTCGTCAAAGTAATTCAATAACTTTCACTACATGAAACACCGAGTTCAAGAGCCCCATGACATACCAATCTAGCGGTTCAAATGAGGTTATGAATAGTATTAACATTAATTTGAATTTTATATACACCATATAATTTTAACATCTATATTATGTGTTTCTTAGGCAGAATATAAGAACATATTCAATTTTTTAGATAAAGTATTTTTCAGTAAATTCAATTTTACCAAATTTTCAGGGAGAACTAAATCCAATATTTGACACTTTTATGTATTCAATTGGCCAAAATAAACTTCTTCTTTAGAATCGGGAGATAAAAATTTAGTTTTGTTACATTTTTGGTATTTTTTTTGATAACTTTCATATTTTGGAAAATAGTGAAAATTACTAAATTTTAATTTAAAAATCATCTTTAATCAAAATAATTTATTGTGTTAAATTATACATTTTCTTGGTTTTGAATTTTAATTAGATTATATATTTATCATTTAATACATTTTAGGTCATTATAATTAATTTGACTTTTAAATTGGACATAAACAAGTGTCAATCTTTTGATAGATATTGTTTCATAAAAACACGCTATTTATTTTAACAGTGGTAATTAATTTTAAATTAATTAATGAAACTTATATGTTGTGAATTTGGTAAAATAGTCTTCATTTTTGAATTTATAATATCAAATATAGCATAGGTTTAATTTTTTTATTTTTCTGAAAAACATCATTTTTGATGAATAGTGAAAAACACTAAGTTATCGGTTAAAACTGACATTTTATTTAAACAATAATTTATTTTATTTAAATTTATTTTAGGTCAAATTAGATACATAATATCTATATATGTTCAAAATAATTCATTGGAGTCATTTTTTAATAAGTTTAGATATATAAAAATTTTATTGAATTTTTACCGTCTTTTACCCACCTCATAATAATATATGCAATTTGCATAAAACTAAATTTACCCGCTTCTATGACTAGAATTATAGAAATCCAAGAGAGACGGTTTACATAATTAAAATGTGATTCTATAAGACAAAAATAATTTTTGCTGAACATTAACTTTTGAATTTTATTTACCATGGTTAAAGTTAAATAGGGTAATTCAAGGTAAAAATAATATTTTAATAATTTAAAATTACCTTAACACATGTAATATCTTTATTGGATAAGTAATGGCTGACCATGGGCGTCCTTGGGTAAATTTTGGGACCCCAGGGAGTCACTTTTGAATGATAATGAAACGTTAGATTAATTAATTTAAAGTAAAGGAAAAATTAACAGAAACAAAAATCATTTAGTAATTAATTTTTATTTGGTGTAATATAAGTAATCATTTGAATAAAAATAGTCATTGGAAATATAGATAGATTTCCTACATCATGGTAGTTTTTTTATAATTTTTAGACATCGATTAAATTAAATTATGCATGACACAATAATGATGCAGTATTTACCTCATTAATAAATTATTTAAATAAAATAGATTATAAATATTAAAATAATATCCAAAACATGTCCAATTATTATGGGATTATTTTATTTGGACCATTAGTCATCTTATCTTAGACCATAAATATTTTTGGACCTTTAGAAACCGAATATCATTATATAATAAAATAATATTTTCACACTTTCATAATGAGCCCCTCGTCCTCCTTTTAAAAAGAGACCACTTATAACCAATTCCTCACATATCTCAAGCCTTTAGGCCCATAAAAAATATTCCAAATTAAGCTACTTATATCCTCTTCCTCCTCCTTGAAGCCTTAACTTATGAATAAGGCACTTCAAGAAGTCATTTTGATTCAAACAAATGGAATTTACCCAAATTAAAGGTAACAGATTCTCTTAACTTCGTTTCATTTATTTGACTTCTCAAACCAAAAAAAATATTTTCATTCCTTACATTTATAACAACACCAGTATCCTCAATATATTAGGATGTTTTTATGAGAATTATTCTAACTAGATTACACAAACCTCCATTTAATGGGTGAAGAACATAATATTTCTATGGATGAAAAACTAACGCCTCATGAAATGATGATTGTTTAATTACCTCCTACTGCCTCTCATGGTGGCCATTTTTATGGCACTGTATTGATATATGATCTATATATATATATATTATATATTATTTTTATGTTTTGTTCATACTTTTGTATTTTCATTCCATGTCATACCATAATGGTTTCCATTATTGGTAAAACGCGATAATTTCATTTGAGGTAGTGCAGACTACCACACCCTCAAAGGGAAATGACTCATTAATACCATATGTGGGATGTATAAAGGTTGGAGTTAATGATATTATATATGATATTATACTGTAATTATAATATACTTATGTATCATTGTGTTTTAATTCCATTAAAATATGAAATAGAAATAAAAGTAGTGTTAATGTGTACGTACGGCTTACCATCTCCATGAACGGGGAATTTCATTTCTTACCCCAAAATTATATGTACTATTATAAATACATTTATATACTAGATATATATGACATATATGTTATCTACGTCATGAATATCATTCTGGATATAATGAACTTTCGACCATGTGAACAACTTGTAACTATAAAGTGGTCATTTTTTACTGAAGTTCCAAATATCATCAAATCTGACGTTATTAACATAAATGATTACATAATGTTAATTACATGGTAATAAGGGATATAAATGGAATAATAAACTTGAAAAAGGTTACTAAGAAAGTATAAATTAACTTTATTTTATTATTCAGGATATTAACTAACGAATGGGTCAAGTCGGACACGAGGTAAGGGGTTTCTTATCACACTTTTAATTATGCGGGACTTCCATTTTTCACCACTTATTTATTGTATGTGGTGTATTTTGTACTTCCATTTGATATATACTACCATGAATTTTTTTAGATTCGTGATATTCTATGATTAATTTTGTGGTTATTGACTATTGTTCAAATGACCTGATTGATTACAACAAGATAAGGGTTAACTGTACATTCTCTTTATTATATGAGGTTATTTATACATAATTATATAATGGGACCTCTTGATCATCCACATCAATGGTTCTTAAAAATGTATTACAAACATTTTTACAGTTTACTAGACTATGTGTTAATGTCATTTATACCCTTGTTTGACTTTTTATAAAAAAAATTGAAAGGAATCTTTCTGTCGTTTTCCAAACAAATTACTTTATATCATTTTCGTAAAAAAATGGTAATAATGTTTTTCTAACTTATATGTGGGGTGCGACTATTTTCTGCCTTTATAATATCATCAAATCTTCTCTTACAAGCTCATAAGAGTATTTTCAAAATAAATTTTTTTTATAGTTATGTAGCTCTTCAATCATTTCAAAATATTAAGAGATATTTCACTAAAAAAGGTATTGATTTCATCTATGTCAACATCAGTTGATGGATTTAAAGTTTATTCGAAAGTGATTTATTATGATACAAAATTTCCGTATTGTATAGAATGTTTTGTGATATGTTTGACTATGGATGTGATATTCGAATTCCATTCATTGTTTATGGTTAAAGTATTGAAATATAGTTTGATAGTTTTAATACGAATGTTTATGTTATATTTTGACTTCTTCATAAGATGAATTTTTTGGACTAGTATGTTCCGGGTTGAGGAATGGTAAAAGCAATCCCTTCGGGTTGGGGTCTGGTTACAACAGACCCTCCCAGTTGGTGTTCGATTATAGAGGCTCTCGAGGATGGAGTTCGGTTACAGAGGCTCTCCGGGATGGAGTCCGGTTACAGAGGCTCTCCGGGTTGGAGTCCGGTTACATAGGCTCTCTGGGATGGAGTCCGGTTATGGAGGATCTCTAGGTTGGGGTCTGGTTATAGTTTCCCCATAGGTTTTTGCACGAGGCCTTGACACATAAATAAAGAATGGTATTATAAATTTCCTCATTATGAAAATAATATTGATGGTTCATGTGGTCATTCGACTAGTAGAATACACATCATTATGTTTTATTATGGCCTTATTTACTCAGCTCATATTCCTTCCATAAAAGTATTCATGTTTATTATTGGTAAAGGCATGTAGTTTCAATTATACACCATGTTTAATATTTATGTTATCTTCTACTGTATTGCTTACCCTTACTGAGCGTTTGAGCTCACCCCTTTCTATGTTTTATTTTTCATAGGATTCCACGAAGTGTATTGTGATTGATATATACGGTTAAGCTAAGGAAATAATAGCATTCATAAAGGATTGTTTATGTTGTGATGTATGTTATAAATTGTAATGTAACATTCATATATGTAATCTATTTTCCAAAAATTCTAAACCGATCAGTCCTTCTGTACTTGATTCCTTGTAATCAGGCCAATGTATTAAAATAATGAACCAACTCTGGGTAACTGGTGTCGGGGCATTATAGAAGAATAGCAGGAAAATAATATGACTAAAATGGTAAAACCATAATACCCTGTTCATGGGCATTGGGTAAAATTTCACATATAACTCAAATAATTTTAATGGAAAGGCATAAACCACCTACCTCATCATTGGGAGATCGATATACGTGAATCTCAGGGATTGATCACCTTACAACACCAAAAATCTACTAAATCGTCTAAAATGTTCAACAAAGGATAACTTGATAAGGAGGAGGAATTGGAAAACAATGCTCAAGGAGAATAGAGAGAATACTGAAGTGATACCAACTCAATCAACGGTGGTTGAATCAGAGTTCGGATGCTCGGTCGAGGGCTCATAGAAATATGGCGGCTTTATTGGAGCTCTCGGCAGAATGAAACCTAGAAGAAGATCATTCTGGGGAATAGACACAACCCCGGTACTTTTAATGAAAAAAAAGAAAATACATGACGTGTACTTTTGTAGTACATGACTTGTACATTCCTTATATGTACTCTGCTTTAGGAGGTCTCCAGGTCTCCCCCATATGGCCGTGTGCATGGATGCTATACAACCGGCACACTGATACCTGCGGTAACCAAGTACACGGCATGTACACAGAATGTACACGGCGTGTACTTAGAAAATTTCCAGAATTTCCTCTTTTTCTCAAAAACACCTGAAAAGGAAAAACATAATTGAAAAGGAAGATCTGGTTTCTTACAAACTTCCTCCCTTAATGAAATTCGACCCTGAATTTCCCTAGCTAGGATGTATAGAAGAAGAAACCCCAAATAACTCTAGCATTTGTGCTCATATATCATCCTCCCTCTCTCAAGTCTTGTCCTGTACTCGGTCGTGCTGCCATAGTACTCATATGGGAGGGACATACCGGCCCCAGGGAACCTTCATTCTGCAATAAAAGATCCAGATAATATTCTATTAAAACGATGCATCCACTTCTTACTCAACCTCCTCATGTTGGAAAACATGATACGGGTTTGAGAAGTAACGTCAAATATGAAAAACGTAGATGATTTTGTGCATAGAATGGTTCCTCTGAGGTAACTGTAACCAATATGAAACTGGCCCAACTCTCTCCAACACCTCAAATGGCACGAACTACCTCTGTGAAAGTTTACCTTGTATCCTAATCCTATTGAGTACCAACCTCAGTGTGAAACGTAGGAAAACCTGATCTTTGTCCTCAAACTCCAGATGTCATCTCCGCTGATCAACATAAAACTTTTTTCAAGACTGGGCAGTTTCCATCCTCTTTCGAATCAACTCTATCTACTCTGAGGTCTCTTGAACAAGACAAGGTCCCAGCATAGCTGCCTCTCCTACCTCCAGCCATCATAAAGGGGATCAGTGTGACCTACCTTACAGTGCCTTATAAGGTTCCATCTTAATAGTTTCATGAAAACTATTGTTGAAGGAATACTCCAAACAGGTATATGACACTCCCATGATCCTCCAAAATCCAGGATTCTTGCACGAAGCATGTCCTTAAACTCCTAAATCATACTCGGAGACTTCCCATCTATCTGGGGGTGGTATGTTATACTCAGAAGTATTTATGTACCCCAGGCCTTCAACAATCCCTTCCTGACTTGAGATGTAAAACATCCATCTCTGTCAGAAATGATAGAGTGTGGACCCCATGTAGACGTACAGTCTCTTGAATGTACAACCATCCTAGCTCATCAACACTGAAGGGCTCCTTGATCTGTAAAAAGTGATAAACCTATGTGAGTATGTTAATGACTAACCAAACTGCAAAATTTCCTCGAGGCGACCTCGGTAAACCTATCCTGAAATCCATTGTGACATCATTCCACATTCACTTGGGAATGGGTCACTACTGAAAAAGCCCCGGTGGTCATTGATCATCCGCCTTCATCTGCTGACAGGTGGAACAATTCATGACAAAACCAGCAACATCTATCTTCATACCTGGCACCAATACTAATGGTGTATATCATGATGCATCTTGGTGACTCCATGATGAACTCCCCAAACTAAGGAATGAAAGTCCTGCATCATCTCCTTGCGTATTTCTACTGGCGCCCTTACGCGCCCATGGAAACACATGAATAAATACATTCAATTTTTTTTCCTTTGGTCTCTATGAGAGTTATTTTGAGAGTTATCATGGTTTTTATATGTTATTTTAGGAAAATAATTTTCTCAAAATATGATACCATGTGGCAGTGTTCAAAGGGGATGAGATTACTGACTGAAAGCCGCTAACATACATGTGTTTCATTACATGTTCACACAAGAGTGAAAATAGACACCATAAAATATAATCATTTAAATCTTATGTCCTTTAATGTGAAGGTTATTTTTGTTCACATAGTATTCTTACTCAACAACCCAAATGGCATCTATATGATTTGTGGTTTCATAGTGCTCTTTTATGCCTCTACAAATGTGTTGAAGGATTTGGTGGATTTATTGCACTCCTCCTCACCTATTTAAATGAAGAGGTCCACATTTTTAGTAGTTATATAATTTCTATTGGGAGAGTCTACTTATATCACGAATCATGAATAATTCATGGTGTATGGGTTCTTTGTGGTGATGATCTACTTCATTGTGGTGAAATGTAAACAAGTTTTCTTGAACATCTCTCTTTGATTCACATTGAATCACCACATAGAATACATTCTCATTATGATTTTTAAGAGTATTTATTTAAGAGTCTAAGGGGGTAAAAAATATCCTCATCCCTAGAAATTGGCATAACCATCAATAATAATTAATTTATTCTATGTATTAAATGGTATCAAGTAAATCTATTTGTGGCCAATCATGAGGTGTGTCCACCCCTATATAAACAAAGCATGGGACCTTCATTTCTTTATTACTCTATAGGTTTTTTTGTGATAATATCAGATCTATGAGAATCCTAATTGAATATGTATTAAAATTATTCTTTGTGATCATCTATCACTAAAAATAGTCATGAATTAACACTTTTTAGTGGGTTTTTATAAAGCATATTCATCTATAAACACAACACATTGTCATATCGCTATGATGTGAACATAATGTTTTCTGATATTTTGGACATTTGTATTTTCATCCAACCATATCCCTAAAAAAACATTATTTTTTGTTTATATTAAAGGTCAAATAGAATAAATTATGAACAGATCCTTCAATCCACTATAGAATTGGGAACTTCCTAGATTAAAACAATTCATTCTAGTGCTTGATAGTGAAATTAACTGAGAAACGATATATTATTAAAGACATGTGTGAAAGAATCTTATATTATCTAGTTTAATACATGATATTTTTCTCTAGGTTATTTATAATAGAATATTTTTTATTCTTTCACCAATTCATAAGAACAAACCAGTATCTTGGGTCAACCACAGCTGGTTTAATGTTTGAGAAAACCTTACAAATAAAGGGGAATATTACAAATAAGTAGATAAAACTGAAGAAATATCATTTGAAAATAATACCAGAGAACCATAGGAGGTATGTAACATAACAGTACTTGATATTCTTAGTCATGAGTTAATCATTAAGATATCCACATAAAATCATAGGCTTGGCTGTTCACTGATATGGGATCTTAACCTAGAGGTATCAATTAATAATAACTACAGATGACTAATTTTCAAGTACAATAGATATGAGGAATTGTAGTAAGATATAAATAATGTGTGTATTTACAAATCCTTTTTTTTTCAGAACATCCCCCCTCATAAAATGGACACCCTAAAAAACATTTATAATTGATGGAATTCAGATTCAATCGTGTTTCATTTGATATATAGAGATGATGGAAAATTACTCCAGAATTTACTAATTATTAAATTATTTTTAATCATTTGTGTGAAATATGAAATTTTAATTCCCCTTATATAAATTTTTTAGTATGATGATAGGAATGTTATGAATTCAAAATAAAAGTTCATGATATCTTAAAATATCTTATAGTGTGAGAAACATCAAAAAAAGATTGATATTCCCTTCATCAAGTTGGGATGTTATTAATCAAACTAAATGGTAAAAATTTACATGTTTAAAATAAAATTACAACAATTTACACCCACGTAAATTAATATCAATAGTATGCCAAACGTAAATAAGGATGTTATACTCAATGGATTCTAGAAGTCACATTTGTTGTTTATCGGGTAGCATGGCTACCAACAATTCTAATTATATTATAATATGGATTTCAGATACCATGATGAGTCTATCAAATGAGATCATGGGTTATGAAATTCTCAATGGTTGTGTAGTTAGTAAATATAAATTTCATTAATATTTTTGCCACATTTTTGATAAAGCAATAACACCTATTTGGATACCTCAATATGGGAATGATTGCTTTAGGCTTGTAGGTCTATTTTAGGTCCTCAAGGGGTGGGGGGAATTCCACTTATTTGGGTGTGTTATGAGTTCATAAATGGTCATCCTATCTCATGATCCAATGTTACGAAAAATCCCATGTCGACCTTCCATGCCATTCAATTTTCCATCCCACAAGGCATCAAGTGTGCTTCCCTAAATGAAACAGGTTTCCAACCAAAGATGAAATTATAATTGGACTATTGGTGAGACTATACCGTATTGTTATATTTCAATAATAGCTTAATCTAACCTAACCCATTCAAGTGGGTAAGAAGAATAGTTCAGCTTAAAAATAAAATAACATGAGAATTCTATAATAAAAAGAATGAAATATATAATCATAATGTCTTAAAACATCCAAATCATACGGTTGTTTTTCATCCAATGGATATGCAACATATTTAAAATTAAAAAACTAAAAATAAATAAAATAGACTCTACTCCAAACATTGGTCCTAACATCATACCTAGTCTCAATGATTCATAAGTTACACCATCCTGATCCAGAGACTCCAAAGAAGATGCTTCATCTAATCAATAATCTTTAGGCAACAAACACCTCTACTAAGAATCCAAAAATCCATGATGAAATAATAAATCATTTCTACAATAACTCCATGTTTCACGTATAGGGGGTTACAAAATATTCATTGCAGGCCGCCCCAATTGATAAAATTATAATCCATTTTGAAAACGATTTCATGAACATTCCATTTTACTATCTATTGTAAAACTAATTAAAGATAGTATAAAATGATAAAATTTATATTTTGGGGGATAAAAAATCAAACAATTGAATCATACCTAAGAGAATATGTAAATTAACATCTTCTTGGGACCACAATAGATGACTTACATCATGTAGTTCACCTACGTACATGAAAAGTATAACATCTTCCAAATCAACAGAAAATCACACAGAAATATAAATTAAATGGGATGAATGACATACATATATTAATAAATATATTCATCCATAGTTCTATGCACATCTATTGGGTTCATAGACTGTAATAGCATGATCTGAACTGGAATCATGAGCTTCTAGGATGATACAACTAGAGAACATATCTGTTCCCAGACCCCTCCAAAACGAAATAGGAAGCAACTATAGACCAATAAATAGATGTGATTCATAGGTAAACCTTATATCAAATGAAATCCATGGTCCCTAGTATATGTCATCCATTTATAGTGCACATAACCCACAATATGAATGACTCATTGTAATGCCCCGACCCTAGTTACCCAAAGTCGGTGCATTATTTTCATACATTAGCATGATTACAGGGAATCAAGTCTCGAAGGACTGATCGGTTTAGCAGTCCTGGAAAATAGATTACATACATGAATGTTACATTACACTTTATCACATACAAAACAACATAAATAATCCTTTATTAACACCATTATTCCCCTGGCTTAACCCTGCATATCAATCAAAATACACTTCGGGGAATCCTTGGAAAATAAAATATAGAAAGGGGTGAGCTCAAACGCTCAGTAAGGGTATGAAATACAGAAGAAACAATCAAAAATAATCATAAACATTTAAGGCAATGTATAAAAAAATAAAATCCATATAAACTTGAACTTCAGCATAATATGTCAGAAATAAAACAAAATAATGCCATTTACATATTCACATGGATATTCTACCAATAGAATAATCAAAAGAAATATCAATAAACACATTCATAATGATGGAATACATAATTCTAGACTATCATAACCATGTAGCCAGGGCCTCGTGCGAAGACTACAAATAAGATTTTGTCAGGGCCTCATTCCAAGACACTAGTTTGTCTCATGAGACCTACTGATTCAATTTTTTTAGAATAGATTTACGTTTAAAATATCTCAAATATACTCCAGTGTTTTTCTGAAAACATTATGCATGCTTCTGAAAACAAAATAACTAATTTAGAGACTACTGGACTAATTACAGGCCATGATGGATCCATGCCCAATCCCTTCCTATCTACCACACTTGAGAGTCGGGTTTTCTGAAAACATTTTTATGCTTGCGTTAAATACGTATACATTTGCACTGGGTTTTCATATATTTGAGAGAAATATATCTTTTTCATGAAACATTTAAAAGTAACACAATTTGGAAAAGAAGTAATTTAAAGAAATTTTTGAATCAAAGTGTCCCATACAACTTTGAAACTTTAAAAAGGAATTAACATTTTAAAAACATTCATTTCCATATAAAAAATCATTAAAAACCATTTTTAAGGCATGGAAATTAATGAGAATGATTTAGAAGAATAAATATTTAAAACATTTGAAAATATGTTTTAGTAAAAAGTCCATTAAAATAATCCCTTTGAAAACACTTTCATAAAAAATTAACATGGATAATAAATATGTCCCAGTAGATACTTACGCAAAATAACCTCGGATAATAATGAGATTGTGATATTAACCCTTACCAATTTGGTAACATATGAAACATACACCGCATCAAAGTAGTATCATACAATCAATATGCAAATACACATAAATTAAAGTTTATTAAACAAGGAATAAAATTATGGGCAGTACATACACCACACAAATGATAAAAGTGGCAATATGGCATTAATCTCACAGGAATAAGGAGTGAGATGAAAACCCCTTACCTTGTACTTTTCCTTAGTCGATGGTATATTAACATCCTGTATAATAGTTAAAACATTGTTATTAAATTATAAAAGAACCATATACATAATTATTATATCATATATGATCTTCTATTAATTCTTTGTTAATAATATTTTAGTATTATCATCGTTTGGTGTGTTAACTTACTCATTTTCTTTTATATGTTTTGTCACATAAGTCATGTTTTTTATGGATAGGTTATATCCTATTAATATCCATAATGATATCAAGTCCTTAAACATTATTTATAAACATCAAATGATAATTAGTCTTGATTGGATACGAGGGGGAATGAATCTCATCGCGTTCATGGAGACGGTAGTCCGTATGTACGCACGATCGACAATATCATTCTTCTGATATTAAAATAATATATAATTGGATGGTATATCATATATACAGAATAATTATTATGTTATATTTATTATTTACATGAATTAGACAACATTATTATACACATGAAAATAATAAATTGTTGAATAACAATTACACCACGACGTGGAGATGGTAAGCCGTACGTACGCAAGTATGGTGAAATGTCATACAATGGATCGGTAGAATACTGAATATGGTTGCACCATATTTATAATAACATCACAATATATAGGATATTGGATTTATTATTTTAGAATTGGAAATAACAAATAAAGAAAAAGTTCAAGAAGAAAGGAACTTGAAAGAGTGTGGTGAAAACATTACCTCTTCTTCAGGTTCTTCTTTTTGATTTGATCAAAAGGGCTCCATAAGATGGATTTATTACTAAAGGAAGGCCTCTAGGATGAAGGGAGGATATTTGAGAGTGTATTTTGGTAGAGTTTGGCCGATCCCAAAGGATTTTAATGTGTGAATTAGTGAGAAGGGGTAGTGCCCTCTTATAAGAGGGGTGAGGGGAACCATTGGAAAAGCCAGAAATATTATTTTATAATAAATTGATATTCAGTTTCTAATGGATCTAAAGTGGATTATTTAATGTATAAGGTGGGTATAGGTAGAAAAAAACTCAACAAATTGGTTTTACACAAGTTTAGGTTATCATTTTAACATTATCATTTAGATTTAACTCTTAGTTAATTAGATTCACATTTACCATGTCACGTTGAATTTTTATATTATATAGTTAATAAACATACCATATACATCAAATCTACCACCAAGTTTCCCATTAATGATAAAACTATCATGATATAAGTCTTTTGGCAGATCCATAGATTTTTAGGAACTGAATATCAATTAATAATATAATATTTGTTTTAAAAACTATTTTATGTCAATTTTGACACTATTTGGTATTTTGTTTTTGATAAATTCACATCAGCCTTAGTATATCCTAAACAATTCATATATACAGTACTAATATATCATATGAACCTAGAAAATTATTTAAATTCAATTAAATTCAAATTACATTTATTTTGATATTTATAATATCAATTATTTGATTCCTTCGTTAATAAGGAAAATACTTCATCATTATTGTGTCATAAATAAATTTAATTATTATATGTTTAAAAATTATAAATAAAATAAAATTATGTAGGAAATCATTTTATCTTTCTTATTAATATTTATAGTCGAAATTATAACATATATAACCCTATGTAATTTTTTTTTTCAAAAAGATATATGATTATGTGATTTTTGTATTTATTTTAACATAATTAATATAAAGTGTCCCTAGAACCTACAAGTGGCTCCATGGGGTCCCAAAATCAACCCAAAGATGACCATGGTCGGACATGTATCCTAAAATAAGGTTAGGACACGTTTTTGGGTAATTTAGTGATATTATAATATTATTTTTTGACCCTTATCTACCAGATTTAACCTTTAACCATGGTAGATAAAATATTTACCGATGTAATTATTCAAAATGTCTAAAAATAAATGTTAACTATTTAAAAAAATTTCACATCCTAATTCCAAATATTTAAACCATTTTTCCAAATTCAAAACACGGAAGTGGCAGAAATTAATTTAAAATTAATTCTCGTTGTCAAAACAAAAAGCGTGTTTTTAAGAAATAATAACTATCAAAAGATTGAATCTTCTTTATGTCCGGTTTAATTGTGAAATTATGTCCAATGACAAACATTGTATTAAATGGTAATGAATATATTCTAAATATACTTTAAAACCACTCAAATTCTTAATTTATCACTATTAATTTTTTTGATTAAAAAAGTTGTTTTTAATTAAAATTTAGTAATTTTCAATATTCATCAAAATATGAAAGTTATCCGAAAAGTACAAAAAATTCACCCTAAAATAATTTCGATATTCTGAATCCAATAATGAAGTCACTTTTGATAGAAAAAAATGTATAAAATTTCAAAAAGTGGGTATTACAATTCATAACAGCTACTTTAATTGGTTGTGGTGTGTGTTAGAACTAAAAGTTTCATACAACACAGAATACTGTATTATTCAAAGAGAAGCATACCGTGGAAGCTTGGGGTGTTACACTCATCAACTCAAATGAAAAAACACACTCATTTAAGTTGCACCATCAACTAGATGGAGGGTTTTAATCCTACATATTGTTTACTATATCCATAATTCAATATAACAACTTCCCTATAATATAAAATATACCCAAATTAAATCATACGACCAATTACAAATTCAAAATTATAACAAGGGTCTCCCCATCAAACAGATTTCATAAGAGGAACCAATTTAAACAACATTGAAAATGGCTAAAAAATGTAGGATGTTCCAACCACAGACCAACCATCCATAAAACTAAAATTGTATCTTTGATTATCCCTCAATAAATAAATCATGAGTCCCTCAATGATAATTTGTATCTTAACATCCAATAAAATAGCTTCCATGATCTCTTAATGAACCACAGGTTTCCGAAGGATACAATTCAAATAAATCTCCTTCTAGGGACCCCCTTGATGCACCAAAATCCTTGAAACCAGACTATACAAAGATAAAAAAAATCATAATTCCAATATAAAGTGATTTAAAACATATGAGGGTCCCATTAGCTCATCCAAATCATAGGACATGCCAAATATTGAATCATACCAACAGACCTCAGTGTCCTATAACAATTCTTTCATAAACAAAGCACCCATAGAAACATCCAAATGTTAATCACTTAAACAAAAATATTCTAAATGTCCCTAATGTACCCTCAAAAGTAGGAAATAGAAGGGATCCTTGGAATAATGGAATATTTGATAAAATAAAACATATGGATTCCCCATTAAGAATTCCCAGCACAAAACCCATCCATGGGTACCAACTCACCAAAAATGGAATTTAATGAAAACCCACGCCACATGGGAAACCACGAAATCTTCTTAAAACAGCCTCATATCATTCGACCAATTACCATAACAATAGGGAATCCCCATGATTAACTCAAACACATCTCAAAATCCCAACAACAGAAAGACATATCAACCATTCCATAGATTCATCCTAGTCCAAATGCTCTAACGGATTTGACCCTCAAAACTATGAGTTAAACCAAAACTAATTTAACCTCATGAAACTGGTAGTAACATGAAGGGAAAAACCATGATATCCTATAAGATATTAAATGATACCACCTTCAAAAATTCATCCAAGGAAATGTAAAATATATCACCAGGGAATACACAATATGGTCTATTCAACGGGCTCACAACTCCCACAAATTCCTCTATGCTTTCCACCTATACTCTACGAGGATTCTAAAACGATCCTCTATGATATTATCATAAACAACATTCCTATACAGAACACCATCCATGCAACCAAATTATTTCTAAAGGATTCCACCATTATTTTCTATGTTAAAATTAACCTACGAATGGACTACTCACAAGTAAAAAAATGGTACTCCTTGTTGAAAAAAAAAGTCATGGGAAGGAAAAATATATGCTATGTACTCTAGTTACACAGTGTGTAGCAACAATGTTCCAACATAGATATGTGAGACAGGACACTAGAGTTCTACTTTTCTGATGTACATGGAATGTCAACCTTGTATAGGTCATATAACTCAAATCGGGTATCCACCCATATGAATCATCCCCATTAAAAATATAATATAACAAACTATATGGCCTTTACCTCTTATACATATAATTTACCCCAGAAAAAGTTTAAAACCCCAAGATTTTATGAGAATTATTTTTTTAATTTTATTTATGTCTTGTGTTGTACGCTGCACCAAAATTAGCATATGCAATACGCAACACCGAATTAGCTTGCAGTATACGCAACACTATTCTTAGCTAATGTTAAACACAGCTTCATGTTCATTTTGGAGAAATTATTCTATGCAACATTAAGTATATATTTTGTTTAATGTATAAATGAAATAAGTTTTTATTATGTTATATGCAACAACAAAGGGAGATTTCACTACACAGAGCCTTGACTTGGCTTGCATTACATGCAATCGCGACCTTCCTTGATAGCGTGTGTAGTTTACAATACCGGGATTCACTAAACAACGACATATTATTATAATATTATTATAAACCAGTCGTTATTAATAGTATTAACTACATTTTTAATGTTATAACATTATTATTCTTCTTACACATTTTCTATAACATCGTGTGAGAATAAACAATTTTTTTTTGAGTAAAATAAGTATTTTTAAAAAAATGTAGTTGTGCCGCCTTTTGATCACACACCCAATTTAAATCTTTTTACTGACAACTGTATAAGTTCAATTTGATAAAATAAAATTAGTCTTTGGAATCAGTATATAAAAATTTACTTTGGACAAATTTTTCATATTATTATGATAACTTTCATATTTTAATGAATACTAAACACACGCTATATTTTAATTAAAAACAACTTTTTTAATCACAATAATTTATATGGTTAAATTATAATATTGAATAGTTTCAAAGTATAAATAGAAAATATTTTTACCATTTAATATAATGTATGTAATTACCATTAATTTTACATTGAATTCATAGGTAAAAACATTTCAATCATTGACAATGTTTTAGCTTTTAAAAACTGTTTTCTTAAAAACAGGATTAATTTATAAATAATGACAGAAACTTATGGGTTTTGAATTTTGAAAAATTTATTCCATATTTGAATTCAGTGGGTCCAAATTATTCTAATAGGTTACTTTTTTTATGTTATGAATATTAACTATGATAATTTTTATTTACGACAGTTAAAGGTAAATCGTGTAATTAATGATACAAATATGATTATAATATTACCCTAACACCTGCCAAAATTCTATTGGATGACTAAAAGTTGACCCATATCACCTAAGGGATGGAACAGATTCATTTTATGGACTTTTGACCATGAAAATAATTTAATTATTATTAAAACCAATGAAAGTGACAACATGCCACTCTCTTAAATCTTATAAGTATAATAATTTTAATTTAGTGATAAACTTAATGAAACTTCAAAAATGAATAATCTCCCGAAATATAATAAAATTATCTACATCCTGTAAAATTATTTATAATTTTTAGGGATTAAATAATTATCATTAAAGGTGAAACAATAGTGATGTTGAAATTATTTTAATGATTGAAATATCAAATAAATGGTATTAAACATATTAAAATAAATATTATATGAACTATTTAATATGATAAAATAATTTTAAAGATAAATATGACATGTTATGAATCTAGTAATGTTTTTAGTTCGAACATATCTTCTATGTGGATTTTATTTAAATTTAAATAAATGAATTGTGTCAAAATTGACACTATTGTTATTTTATAGAAATAACATAATATAAAATTGATTAAAAATCAAAAAAATATTTAAAAATTATAAATTAAAATTTATATGGTCGAAAATTTCATTAATTATACATTTATGGACAATTCACAACACATAAGTAATTATTTTTAACAATTTAAAATTTAGAATCTTATTACCACAAATAAAATTAAATTGATTAAACATGGATAAATCATGTTGATAATGTTTAAAATACATTCAAAAAACGTATAAATTTTATTGGACAATGAAATTTCAATCCTATCTCATCTTATATTTTTATTTGAGTCATTTTGGAAGCTTTTATGTGGGGTTTGATTTTATTATAATTTTATATTTTTGTGGTTTCCAAAGGTGCCCCTCTCATCCCTTATAAAAGGAAACCTACTCCCTCTCCTCCTCACAACACTTTGAGCCTTCATTCTCAGCCAACCCCTGCCCATTTCTCTTCTAAACATACCTAGAAACATTATAGAGGTTCTGGTCTTTTCAATAGTCCAACTCTAGTCCCTTTATAGGAATCATAAATAAGGTGTGTCGAAGAAGAGGTAATCTCTTCTACCGATTCTTTCAAGTTTCTTTCCTCTTCAAATTTTTCTTCTTTCATCATTTCAATATAAATTAATTAAAATAGTATCAATAATATACTGATATGTAATTATAAATATGGAACAAACCCATTTCACATTCTCTCCATACTACAGAAAACAAAATCACCGCGCGTGCATACGTACAGAATACCGTCTCCACGTCGTGGTGTAATCTATTTTTCCACCACCGCCTTATTTGGATTTTTATAATGGTGTAAATAATAACTACATATAGTTATTATAACATCATATAGATTCTGTGATATTATATCATCCACTCCAATTCAATTAAATAATTATGAGAATGATATAATCGCTCGTGCGTACGTACAGATTACTATCTCCACGACACGATGTGATTCATTCTCCATGTTAACTATTCAAGAATGATTATAATTTATATATAATGAATTATAATGAAATATATGACATTATAAATCTATTTTGTTTATTTATATATATATTTCATCTACAAACTTAAATTCATGTCAATAAGGAAAGGAAACAGCGTTCATACGTACGTACGACCAACCGTCTCCATGAACGGTGTATTTAATTTCATTTATCTATCTATTATATATATATACTGAATATATATGATATTTTAATCATTATTTACATTATGTAAGTATGTAAAACATGATATAAGTAATAATAATATCAAGAACAACAAGTCCAAACACGTACGATAAATAAAATGATTTTACCCAAAATACTATTTTAACATAGAATTTACAAAAGATCGGGTAATATAAAGTCATAAGTGAACCATATATGATATAATAACAATGAATATGATTCTATAATAAGTCAATGACATTATTCAAATCAATATATATGAGGTTCAGATACGTACGAAGCATATCAGACCTATGGTAAGGGATAACTTTTTTAATCTTGTTTTTATCCGAGATTGTTTATTCGTATGTATTTGTTGGGTTTATATTTATCATTCATTTCCATGTTTTATAAAAATGGTTTTATGTATGTTTATAGTCTTTTTTATCAAATTTTGAATTTTACTACATTGTATGTATGGAAGCTTTCTTTTGTTTACCACACTATGTTTTTTTGACATTTCTGGAAATAGTACGAGAAGAATGTTATTAACGTATATGAAATGAACATATTTTTAATGTTTCAAAACTCGTTATTTTCATGAAGCTTACTCTACAAGATTTCATGACTATTTTCAAGAAAATCCTTTTCTTTTAAAATTTCACGGAATTTTGTGAAAGGAAAATGATTTTGAAGAAGAAAGGATATTTTCCCCAAGAATTCATTTCAATTATTTTATCAATACTATTTTCCTTCTAAATTGATGGTATTTAAAATGTTTGTGTTTCATGTATAATGTCTCTATTATTTACATGGTGTAATTTTACTTATAATGAAACATTACTCGAAATACAGTCTTTCCCAACGGTTCAGAACCGTTGGGAAAGGCTGCAAAACGATATGTATATGTTATACCAATAGTTCTACAACCCATTGGGATGTAAGCTATTGGGAAAGGTTTTCCCAATGGTTTACTATGAACCGTTGGGATAGGGTGGGGAAAGACAAACCTATCCCAACGATTTGGCTTGAACCGTTGGGAAATACCAAGGTTTCTCCTCTTTCCCAATGGTTTTTGAACCTTTGGGAATGTTTTTTTACCAATGGTTCAATAAACTGTTGGTAAAAAAAGAATCAGAGATGCTATGCGAACAGTTTGAAACCCTTAGCAGAGCCTATGCTGTGCAAATTTCCCAACAACCTATAATTTGCACAGCAGGTCTGAAATTTGCACAATAGGCCTCATTTTGTGCATTCCCTCCCATTTTCAATCAAATTATTATACCTACAATAAACTAACACATATATATACAATTATTGTACCTGAAATAACCAACTAACAGATATATATAGAGAAAATATTCATACACATTTAACATATAATGCATCCTGGAACTATACACATCCATAATTAAATTATAATTCATTACATAATTATAAACATACATAATTCATTTAGAATTTAATTTAAAATTTAGATGAAAATTATATGTGGAATCCATAATTCAATTCATAATTTGATCGGTTTTTTGTGTACCATATATTTTTACCTGAAATGATTTCCATTTTAAAAAAAATACATACACCAGGTGTGATACCGGCCACACCATTCCTCGGATTAAGGCAAGGTTAACTCGAACACATCACAAATGACCCGTCGATCATTGTCCTAAAGTATCAACATATTCTGAAACCGTTTTCTCGGTTATCCGTATGCCAAATTATGTTTTTCACTTAAAATGATGTCCTTTTAAAACTAAAGTCAGACACATTGAGTGGTGCCAGACACACCGCATCTCATTTTGAGGTGGGGTTGATTTGTACACGTCACATATGACCCATGGATCATTCTCCTAATGTTTCAACTGATACCGAATGCGTTTGGTCGGTTTTCCATATGTACTTATAATGTTGTCCATTTTAAACAAAAGAGATACACTTAGACTGATCCCGGTAACACCGCAACTTGGGTTGAGCCTGGGATGGATCATTAAGGTCAAATATGTCCCATGGATCATTGTGATAAATTATCAACAGATTACGAATGTGTTTGGTCGGTATTCTGTATGCCAGCTGTTCTTTTCACTTATAATCCTGTCCATTTTAAACCAAAGAGACACAGTTAGAGTGGTGTCAGCCACACCGTGCCTCTTATTGAGGTGGGATTGACTCGTACATATCACATATTATCAATGGATCATTGTACTAAAGTATCGACACAATCCGAATGCGTTTGGTTGGTTTTTCGTATGCCAGTTGTTGTTTTCCACTTAAAATGACGTCCTTTTGAATCAAAAGACATACACATTGAGTGGTTCCGACCACACCATGTCTCAGATTTAGGTGGGGTGCATTTTTACACGTCACATATGACCCATGGATCGTTCTCCTAATGTTTCAATGGAAACCGAATGCGTTTGGTCGGTTTTCCGTATGTACTTAAAATGTTGTCTATTTTAAACAAAAGAGAGCCACTTAGAGTGATCTTGGCCACACTATGACTCAGATTGAGCCTGGGTTGGCTCGTACTGGTCACATATGACCCATGGATCATTTTCCTAAAGCATCAACACATTTCAAATGCGTTTGGTTGGTTTTCCTTATGTCAGTTGTTCTTTTAACTTATTATCATGTCCATTTTAAACAAAAGAGAGACACTAGGAATAGTGTCGGCCACACTTCACCTCGTATTGAGGAAGGGTTGACTCGTACATGTCACAGATGACCCATGGATTGTTCTGCTAAAGTAACGACACAATCCGAAAGCGTTTGGTCAGTTTTCTGTATGTCAGTTGATGTTTTTCACTTAAAATAACGTCCTTTTGAAACAAAAGACAGACACTTTGAGTGGTGTTGGTCACACTGCATCTCATATTGTGGTGGGGTTCATTCTTACACGTCATATATGACCCATGGATCGTTCTCCTAAAGTTTCAACGGAAACCGAATGCGTTTTGTCGGTTTTCCTTATGTACTTAAAATGTTGTCCATTTTAAACAAAAGGGATCCACATAGAGTGATCCCGACCACACCGTGCCTCAGATTAAGGCGGGGTTGACTTGTACTTGTCACATATGACCCATGGATCATTTTCCTAAAGCATAAATACATTTCGAATCCGTTTGGTCAGTTTTCCGTATTACAGTTGTTCTGATAACTTATAATATTGTCCATTTTAAACAAAAGAGACACAGTTAGAGTGGTGTCGGCCACACTGCATCTCGTATTGAGGAGGGGTTGAATCGTACACATTCCATATGACCCATGGATCGTTCGGATAATGTATCGACACAATACGAATGTGTTTGGTTGATTTTCCGTATGTACTTAAAATGTTGTCAATTTTAAACAATTGATAGCCACTAAGAGTGATCCCGAACACATTGTAACTCGGATTATGGTGGGGATGACTCGTACACATCACATATGACCCATAGATCGTTTTGATAAAGCATCAATTGAATCCGAATTCATTTGGTCAGTTTTCCGTATGTCAGTTGTTCTTTTCACTTATAATCCTGTCCATTTTAAACAAAAGAGAGACATTGTGAATGGTGTCGGCCACACCATGCATGAGATTGAGGTGGGGTTGATTCGTAAACATCACATATGACCCATGGATTGTTCTCCTAAAGTTTCAATGGAAATCGAAGGCATTTGGTCAGTTTTCCGTATGTACTTAAAATGTTGTCCATTTTAAACAAAAAAGAGCCACTTAGAGTGATCCTGGCCACACTGTGGCTCGGATTGAGCCCAGGTTGGCTTGTACTGGTCATATTTGACCCATGGATTATTGTCCTAAAGCAGAAACACATTTCGAATGCGTTTGGATGGTTTTCCGTATGTCAGTTGTTCATTTCACTTATAATCATGTCCATTTTAAACAAAAGAGAGACAGTAGGAATGGTTTCGGCCACATCGTGCCTCGGATTGAGGAGGGGTTGACTCGTACATGTCACATATGACCCATGGATTGTTGTGCTAATGTATCGACATAATCCGAATGCATTTGGTCAGTTTTCTGTATGCCATTTGATGTTTTTCACTTAAAATGACGTCCTTTTGAAATAAAAGTTAGACACTTTGAGTGGAGTCGGCCACACCATGTCTCGGATTGAGTTGTGGTTGATTTGTACACATCACATATGACCCATGGATCGTTCTCCTAACGTTTCAATGGAAACCGAATGCGTTGGGTCAGTTTTCCATATGTACATAAAATTTTGTCCATTTTAAACAAAAGGGAGCCACTTAGAGTGATCCCGGCCACACCATGCCTCAGATTAAAGCGGGGTTGACTTTTATACGTCACATATGACCAATGGATCATTTCCCTAAAGCATCAATACATTTCGAATGTGTTTGGTCGGTTTTCTGTATGCCAGTTTTATTTTAACTTAAAATCCTGTCCATTTTAAATAAAAGAGACATAGTTAGAGTGGTGTTGGCCACAATGTGTCTCCTATTGAGGAGGGGTTGAATCCTACATGTCACATATGACCCATGGATCGTTCGGGTAAAGTATCGACACAATCCGAATGTGTTTGGTCGGTTTTCCATATGTACTTAAAATATTGTCTATTTTAAACAATTGATAGCCACTAAAAGTGATCCCGACCACACTGTGACTCAGATTAAGGAAGGGTGGACTCGTACACATCACATATGACCCATAGATCGTTGTGATAAAGCATCAATAGAATCGTAATGTGTTTTTTCAGTTTTCCGTATGTCAGTTGTTCTTTTCACTTATAATCCTATCCATTTAAAAAAAAGAGAGACACTATGAATGGTGTCGCCCACACCACGCCTCGGATTGAGGATGTGTTGACTCGTACACGTCACATATGACCCATGTATTGTTGTTCTAATGTATAGACACAATCCGAATGCGTTTGGTCGGTTTTCAATATGACAGATGAATTTTTTCACCTAAAATGACGTCCTTTTGAAATAAAAGTCAAACACTTTGAGTGGTACCAGCCACACCGTGTCTCAGATTGAGGCGTGGTTTATTCATACACTCATATATGACCCATGGATGGTTCTCCTAATGATTAAATGGAAACCGAATGTGTTTGGTCAGTTTTTCATATCTACTTAAAATGTTTTCCATTTTAAATAAAAGAGATCCACTTAGAGTGATCCCGGCCACACCGTGACTCAGATTGAGCACAGGTTGGCTCGTACAGGTCACATATGACCCGTGGATCATTGTCCTAAAGCATAAACACATTTCGAATGCGTTTGGTCAGTTTCCCATATGTCAGTTGTTCTTTTCACTTATAATCCTATCAATTTTAAACAATAGAGAGACACTACGAATGGTGTCGGCGACACCGCAACTCGAATTGAGGTGGGTTTGACTTGTACACATCACATATGACCCATGGATCATTGTGAAAAAGTATCGACACAATCTGAATGCGTTTGGTCGGTTTTACGAATGCCAGTTGATGTTTTTCACTTAAAATTACTTCTTTTATAATCAAAAGGCAGCCACTTTGAGTGGTTCCTACCACACTGCATCTCAGATTGATCTGGGGATGATTCGTACACGTCACATATGACCGATGGATTGTTCTCCTAATGTTTAAATAGAAACTGAATGCATTTGTTCAGTTTTCTGTATGAACTTAAAATTTCGATCATTTTAAACAAAAGAGAGCCACTTAGAGTGATTTCAGCCACACCGCGACTCTGATTGAGCCCAGGTTGGCTTGTACACATCACATATGACCCATGGATCGTTGTCCTAAAGAATCAACACATTTCGAATGTGTTTGGTCGGTTTTCTGTATGTCAGTTTTCCTTTTCACTTATAATCCTGTACATTTTAAACAAAATAGAGACACTATGAATGGTGTCGGTCACAAAGCACCTTGGATTGAGGCGGGGTTGACTTGTACACGTCACATATGACCCATGGATCATTGTGATAAAGTATCGACACAATATGAATGTGTTTGGTCAGTTTTACATATGCCAGTTGATATTTTTCACTTAACATGACGTCCTTTTGAAAAAAAAGACAGACACTTTGAGTGGTGCCAGCCACACTGCATCTCAGATTGAGGTGGAGTTGTTCTGTACACATCAAATATGACCCATGGATCGTTCTCTTTAATTTTCAATGAAAACCAAATGTGTTTGTTCAGTTTTCCATATGTACATAAAATGTTGTCCATTTTAAACAAAAGAGAGCCACTTAAAGTGATCCCAGCCACACCGTGACTCTGATTGAACCCAGGATGGCTCATACACGTCACATATGAACCGTGTATTGTTGTGATAAATTTTCAACAGAATCTGAATGCGTTTGGTCAGTTTTCAATATGCCAGTTGTTCTTTTAACTTATAATCATGTCCATTTTAAACAAATGAGACACAGTTAGAGTGGTATATTAGTTGTTTATTCACATTATACAAATACACTATTTGACTATGGGTCTTTAAAGTAATATATTTATGAAAAATTTACATTTAAAATGAAAATATCAGAAAATTAATAGATGATAAAACATTTACTAAAAATCCTTCTGGAATTATTAAGGTAGACATGATTTATGAGAATCCTCATGTGCCTATTAGTGGAATGGTATTTACATAAAATCTTTTAGACATTCATATAGAATATTTTTATATCATTCTTAGTTTGGAATAGATTTTAGTTTATCATGCTTTGAAACATTTAAGAGCTAACAATGTCATGCCCGATGAATAAATCCCTTTTATAGCATACCAACAATCTATGATATTGATTAGATGTGTAAATGTGATTTAAATTGATTATCATTATGAAAATAAATAAAAAATATATTATTGATTTTCTAGTAGTAAATGAAATCAAGGAGGGTGGGGGGCTGTCCGGGGGGGCTGTCCAGGGGGTTGTCCGGTGGGTGTCCAGGGGGTTGTCTGGGGACCAAGGAGGGTGGTGGGGGGATTGTGCGAGGGGATATCTGAGGGGTGTTCGAGGGGTTGTCCGGGGTCCAAGGAGGAGGGTGGGGGGGGGGATATCCGGGGGGATGTCTAGGGGGTTGTCTAGGGGCTGTCTGGGGTCCAGTGAGGAGGGTGAGGGGCAGTCTGGGGGGCTGTCCGGGGGGCTGTCCGGAGGGCTGTCCGGGGGGCTGTCTGAAGGGCTGTCTGGGGTCCAAGGAGGATGGTGGGGTGTTTTCTAGGGTCCAAGAAGGAGGGGGGTTCCCAAACACACAATCACTAAAAGATTACAACATCCATAAAAACAGATAACATATTAAAATAACTCAACTCCAATACTATACTACGAGTAAAGAGATTACCAACAACTAGAATTGATTAAATATCAAATTTCAGTAATATAAGTCCAAAATATATTGGATAAATTTTTCCCACATCTCCATCACCATCATCACCATCATCATCACCATCGTCCTCACCCCCATCATCGTCCTCTACCTCCTCAGCGCCCTCCTCCTCGCCCTCGCCCTCCACCTCACCCTCACCCTCCTCCTCTCCCTCCTATTCCGCATCAGACTCCTCACCATCATCATCGTCAAGTTAGACATCATCATGACCACCACTATAACTGCCACCTGGTGCACCATATATAGAAAATATCGACGACATATATTCATCAAAATCTGGGCAGGCCATTGTTGGAAGTGTTGGACGTAGAACTTCAATAAATTTCATAAATGTACTGTTTGTCCTAGAAAACTATTTTGTCGTCTCTATGGCCCTTTTCTCAGCCTGTTCAGCCTTTTCCCTAACTTGCTGCAGCTCGGTTGCACTATAGCTCATACCTGAAGAGATCCAATACCTCGTCAGGGATATCCTAGGTCGGCAGCATACTCTGCCAGGATGCTCCTCTCCCAACACCTGATGTAAGTGATTTGTTGGCCCAAAATTGTCTGGTTCTTGGGCATCGAGGGCCTCTGTAGCATCCTGTTACAAATATAAATATATCATTAAGTTACAAAATATATATTAGAATATAAATTCAACAGATTAAAACTTACAATCTACTGCTGAGTCGCTTTGTTGACGGCACATCCATCCTTTTTCCATATACTCGAGCAAAATAGTTTTGCTCGAGGCACACGTCCTTCAATATTTTGTATTTTCCCCTATAATGAAAATAAAAACTGATGTTATATGAAAACATTAGCAAAATATTAATTAATTTAGGAAACAAAGGAAAGTGTAAGTCGTAAAGAAAACTTATAAACAACTGTTATACCTGCTTCCTCTCATGATCAGGCATCTTAGTGCGTCCTAGTGTGTGGAGGTATTTTTTTTGCATAAATGTTCTTTTTATTTTTTCCTGATGATTCCTAAATAAAATTAGAAAATGAAATAGATAGTATTAATACAAAACATGAATGTTATTATTTAAATACCTCAAATTTATTTAATACCTTAAACTGAGTACTCGTCCAATTAGTAATCATGTGACGATACTACTCAATAGGACAATCATCCACCACTGGTACCACATCTAACTCAGTGCAAAC
This sequence comes from Viscum album, assembly GCA_963277665.1. Classification (NCBI taxonomy): domain Eukaryota; kingdom Viridiplantae; phylum Streptophyta; class Magnoliopsida; order Santalales; family Viscaceae; genus Viscum; species Viscum album. The sequence goes on from OY728135.1 coordinate 547,001,862, forward strand.
TCTAGCAATCCAGCCAATATACAACTCCTGCTTGTAGGTTCTCCAAATCTCGCCTAAATCCTTTAGACATTCCGGTCATGCACCCTCACCATCGGGAAAATTAAATCGAAGATGACATCAAAATATTAATTCATATAAATAAAATAATAATTTATGTCATTAAATAGAACAGATTTTCTTTACCCATATCTCTGCCCAATCCCTATCCTTGACCTCATGTGGAAAATTTCTCTACGATAGTGGGATGACCGGAATGATGTCGGAGTATTTGGAACGTGTCGCCAAAAAACTCTAACATTGCTGCCCTGTTTTCTCAACCATTTGGTTGTCTTCATTATAATCCACCATAACCTGTGTGTGGTGGTTCCACACCGAACACATGCCTGTATGCCCCCGCCCACGCCTCCTATCAGTAGATGTATCTGTTATGAATGAAAAAGAAAATATTTTATCAAAATATGTTATAATGAAATTAAATATTTCTATAAAAATTTGTTAGGGTTCTATAAATATATTATGTCGGTCTGATCGCTGAGCGCCGCTGGATCCATAAAAACTGATGGAACACCCTATGGTGGTACAGGAGTCGAAGACGATGGAATATAGAAGCTCAGAGAGACAGAAGTATGAAGAAAAGAATATGGGATAGCTATCTGACCAGATTCTGACTGGGGAGTGGGAATCATCATGGGTTGTGAAAAATATGGGCCAGAAGATGCAGAAGGTAGAGAAAACATGGGAGGCCAAAAATCCCTTGTGTCCCTAACGACACATCAGGATTAGAATGTGAGAAGGATGACATGTCAGTGGGAGGGGCAGGGTCTAGTCGGGTAGGCGCAGCTGCGCGTCCACCTCTGGTATGAACCCTCCTCATTCCACCAGCCTGAATACTAGGACCGGTACTAGGCTCCTCGTCGAATAAATGTCAACGTATAGGTGGATCCTACAAAAATGTTTACAAAAAAATTAATCACATGACATTATATATTCTTTAAATATATCAATTGTAAATAAAATACTCACTATAGGCACTAATGGTGGAATTACCAACTCCTTCATTCGACGATTGATCTCCATCATTTTTTCCTTCGACACTCTTCAATTGGCTTCATTTCCTGCTTTTGAAAACAAATATGTAATTAATTAGAAAAATGAATCTAATGTGTAACCCAAAAAACTAAATATATGAGGTAATAAAGTTAAATTCTAAATTAGAAGAGCATGAATGGATTTAATAAATCATACAAGTTGTAATGTTCACCAAGTTAGAAATATTAGTTTACTAGGTTTGAATACAGTTCAATTCCAAATTAGAAAATTCAATTCAAATAAAACTGCAACTAATAAAAATTGGAAATTCACATAATGGTCAAGTCAGCTAAAACATATTTGTGATCAATACTAAATCAATTTGAACATTACCAGCCTTAACAACCCAACTCGAGTTAAACCAAAATAATTGAGAACATGGATGAATGATTCTATATATTTTCAACAACAACTTCAGGTTCACAATGAACTCTGACAATTGAGCTATCAGAGTCATCAAAAGAAATAAATGGATTAGTTATAATTGCAATAGGGATAGTGTCAATTCCATCATCACCATCATCAAAAATATGTCTTGGAATTACTTTATCTATGACAACAAATTCAGGTCGAAGTTGGTCTTTGACATAAAAAACATGTTTAACCATTGATTCCAACAAATATGGTTCTTCTGTAGCAAGAGTTCGAGTCATATTAATTACATAAAATCCAAAATCATCAATAAATGTTCCATGTCTCTTCATCAAATCATACCAATGGAATTTCATCATTGTGACTCGTCTATGAGAGTAATAATCCAATATTATTATTTCTCAATAACACCATAATAACCCACATTTTCAAATAGTGGTCTACTATCTGATGTACTGGCATAACTATCTGTTGTGGTAGTAACTGTAACGCCGTCATGTTGTGTTCTCATGTTATTTGCTCGTTCACTGACAATAAATTTGTACCTATTGATGACAATTGATTTACAGTCACGAACCACGATATTAGGACCAAAAGCCAAAGCTCTTATTTCCTCAGAGAAAGAGTCACTAGACAAAATAAATACCTGCAATATAAATGACTATTAAACTTAATTAAATATTTATATAATTATTTTAACCATTAATATTTTTACCTTCAATTTTAACCAAGTAGAAAACACTTTTCTATGAAAAGTCTCTCTCATTCTCAAAGATAAAGAATGATGCTTCATATTTATCATTGTTTTATGTTCCCTATAGATAAATAATATGAATAGTTTAACAAATATATATGTAAGATATACACAATCAATTTAGTTACCTTATATAGTCATTGAACAAATCATAGTTGAACAAAACTGTGCAATGTGCAATCTCCCTCTCTTCATGGCTTAATGTCTTCAATGTATATGATCTAGGAATTCCTCCTGTTTGAGGAAGTGATGGAAAACTGGGATCAATTTGCTCAGTGTACTTCTTCATTTCTAATTGGTCTGTTCAATCTTGTATAAGATAATACAAATACATCGAGCAGAAATCCATACATTCTTGAGCCAGGTAACAATTCACGATAGAACCTTCAAGATGATTTTTGTTTCGGACATAAGACTTTAATGTGAGCATATTTGTTTCAGTTGGATACATACAACGAAAAGAAATAGGTCCTCTAAGAATTATATTAGTGGGAATATGGATAGTCACATCTAGCATGCATGTGAAAAATGATGGGGGAAATATTTTCTCCAACTCACACAAAATTAATGGGGCATCTGTCCACATTTTTTTCAAGAATGTCTTGGACAACTTCCTAGCACAATGATCTCTAAACAAATGGCACAACCAAATAACAACCACCATTACATTATTGGACAGAAGATGATGGATTGCTATTGGAAGAAACTCATGCATTAGAACATGATAATAATGAGTCTTAAAAGATTTTAGCGTCAACTCTCTTATGATGACCCATTTAGATATGTTGCTTGAATAGCCATCATGATATCTAATAGTCTCTAATTCTTCCAGAAATTGTTTTTTTCATAGGTTTCATCACATAAGAAGCACATGGAAGTTGCCATTTATTTTCACTAATATGCATAGGATGCAATTCTTGTCTGATGCCCCAATCCACCAAGTCACACCGAGATCGTAAATCATCTTTTCCCTTCCCGTTGACATTTAGAAGAACCGAAAGAAACATTTCGTATACCTTCTTTTCAATATGCATTACGTCTAAGAAATGACGTAACAAATTGGTTGACAAATAAGGAAAATCAAAAAAGATACTCCTCTTCATCGAATTATAACAGGTTTCAGTGGAAACATTCTTTCTCTTTCCAGATTTCATTTGACCATTCCTGAATGAAAAACTGAAATCTTTCAATTCATTAATCACGTCAGTTCCAGACATACGCTGATGTGGATCATTGGTCTCTATGGTATTATCAAATCTTCGATGATTCATTCTATATGGATGACCCTTTGGCAATAATCGTCGATATCCCATAAAACTGAAACTATAGTGATTTTTCAGTCATTTGGATTATGTATTCTTCATACAAACTAGACATGAGAGTTTTTCCTTTGTGCTCCATCCAGACATCATTGAATAAGACAAAAAATCATTGATCGTCCACATAAGTGTAACACGCATCTGAAATATGTCTTTCGAACATGAATCGTATGTGTGCACACCCACATCTGAAAGAAGTTTCAACTCTTTTATAAAAGTTTTCATGTATACATCAATATTAATGTTGGGATCAGAAGGATCAGATACGAGTATACTCATGAAGGTGAATGGTTTTTTCATACACAACCATGGGGGAAGATTATAAATGTGTATAAAAACTGGCCATGTGATGTTCGAAGAAAGAATCTGCCCAAATGGATTAAAACCATAGCATGAAAGACCCATCCTCACATTATGCACGTCAGCTACAAAAATCAGGATGTCGAGCATCAAATCTCTGCCATGAAAATCCATCTATAGGATGAACCGACTCATCATTAGTCTTCTTTATCTCAGTATCATGCTATCTCATTTTTATTGATATTTCATCAGACATAAAAAGATTTTGATGCCTGGGGATCAATGGAAAATTCTATATTACTTTCCGTGGAAGGCAGGATGGTGTTCCATCCGATTTTGACTTCCAGCAGGATGTGCCACATTTTATACAATCATTTAGTTCAGTGGTTTCCTCCCAGAATAAACAGTAATCTTTCGGAAAAGCATGAATTTTATTTCTTGAACATCCAAGTTCCTCAACTAACATCAATGCCATATAGTGGTTTGAGGGAATATCTGCATCATCTGAAAGTAAATCCTTCATGATGGTAAGAATGTAATCGATTTCTGTATTAGAAATCCCATACATAGTTTTCCCATGAATCAATCGGATTAAAAAATCTAGCTTTTTCATTTTATCGCATTGTCGATATATTGGAGTCGTGGCAACATCATTGAATTTTTTCACCCTATAAATATCATCATTTTCAATAGACGCATCAGCTGTGCTCTTATCAAATTCTTCTTGAGTCGAAATCCTTTCTTTTTCATGATGACGAATTAATTGAAACCGATCATCTAACAAATTCTTCATTCCAGTCATTTAATTTTGATCATCACCAATTTGAGATTTCATTTTCTCCCCATTGTGATACCACACAAAGTAGTTTGCTTGAAAACCATTTTTGGTTATGTGGTAGATAACTTATTCATGGCTCAACCAAGGTCTACCAACACAATTGGAACATGGGAAATTTATGCGACCACTATCTGAAGCATTGTGAAATGAAAAATCTATAAATCTCTCCAAATTGATTTGAAAATCACTTGAGATCTGATTGGTTTCATAAATCCATCTTCTGTCCATTCTGTAAAAAGAATTTATATAAGTCATTTTGTCATAAACAATTCAATAGGATTGAACTTTAATAGAAAATATATTTAAGTATATGACAAAGGAAGATGTTTCTAGTCGATGTAGTGTACCATTAAAATAATGTAAAGAACAAGTACTCATAAATTAATTTAAAATTTATTTATATTCATTTTCATTAGGTCTATAAGAGGCACATGCCTCAGGTCCCATCATGTGTTATATTCATCCCAAATCATTCACTCATGTTCAATAACTCATTATTGACACCTCTATGGGCATACCTTTCATTACCCAATTACTTCCCCAAGTCAAGCGCACCCCATGTGTGAATAAATTTTAGGATTTTACACTAATAGGTTGTTCCTGGCCTGTAAAAATATTTAATTTCATTAAGTATAGACAATTTTTTTTTTTAAATTTAAAATTCTTAATAAAGTATGTCAATGATAACAACATTACTGAATTAAACTTTTGACTTATCTAACATTTTTATGGCTGTCTACACATGCCAGAATGGGTAGTGAAAATCACCCCACCCTCATAAAAGTGAGTATTGGCCAAGAAGGACACATAATATACAACATACAATGAGAACCATATTTAGATGACCCGGAAGTTATATTAGTACAGTCATCTTGGGAGAAAGGGAATATATGATGTTGGTTAACTGATGAATTCAAAAGCTCGTATTCCATATGTTAGACACTATCTATGTTAAGAAATCATGTGAGGATGGGGTTACATCATTCAATTTATTACATGCTAGTGAGAATGAAGTCGTAAATTAATGACTTGAGTTCACCAATACCATGTAAACCGTTATACACACCATGTGAACCCTTATACACACCATATGAATAGTTATAACATATTGGCATTATTACACCCATTAATAACAACTTATTAAATAACATCACTTGGTAAAGATTATAAAATTGAACATAAATAAATAATAATATTGGATATATCAAGTAAAATGAAGTCATACTATCTTATATTATAAATGACCACCCACAACCATGATTAATGACCACGAACCTCCCCTTTCGGCCAAATCAAACGTGAAAACAAAAACTCATAGTTGTAGAAAAAAACATCATTTGTGTGAAGAATAATAATCTCATGGTCCTCATGATATTTGAACCACACAGTCATGATTTTCGAGATGAACTTGTATCCATGAAACCATATGAGAAACATGATTCAATACATGCATTTTTCTAATTCTCCCATTCATTTTGAGGAATCCCTAATCAGTGAAAATGGTCATTTTTTTTTAAAAAAGGTGATTGAATAACACATGTATGATGTCGAAAAAAGAATGATTAATGGTTATATTAGAAAAACTAATATTCACTAATATTGAGAATTTGACATTCTGTGAATTAGTTTCATGATGAAGGAAGAACTACTAATTAGGGACCACATACTATTTGGAAAAGTTCAAGAAGATTCTCCATATGTTTTATTGTACAAAGGATAAGTGAACAGTGTGGAATTATATATATATATAGATCTTGATAGAAACATGATACATTCTTGTTATGTAACACATAGTGTACAAAAATAAAGATGTACAAGATCTTCATGTTTGGCATGATCTTAATGAAAGGAGTGATTTTCATGAAATAATATAAATAAATATTACAAACAATTTCTTATTAGTTCATATACATGAAGCTATAATATTTGAAGAAACATGATAAAAAACTATAAATCTTAAAAATTAGAACACAATAAAGACACAACATGCCCTTACAAATGTAAATGTGTAATGAAAACATTAATTGGACATATACTGATATAGGGATTTGAGTACAAAATTTTTGGAACAATCATAAAATATTACAAAAACACTAAAAATAGGTTATAATGAAATCGTTGAGAATAGAAGGATATGCTTGATAAGAGGTTAAACTATATCCTAGATAAAATATAGAATGAGTATAACCTGGTATCTGCTGATCCGATAGAAGAGGTGGGGATTTTGAAGTGCTTATGCCAAGGAATCGCTTCTAGAGACCAGCGGAAGAGTTCTAGAATCGTGGGGAGGTCGCTTCCTGCATTTGGAGAATTTGTTGCTTTTTTCCCAACGGTTTTTAAAAAATGTTACGAAACTCAATCTTTCCCAACAGTTTTATGAAATTGTTGGGAAAACTAAAATTTTTCCCATCTTTCCCAACAGTTTCCTCAAACCGTTGGGAAAAGTGATTTTTTGACCACTTTTCCCAACAGTTTCATAAAAATTTTAGGAAAGGTCACTTGTTCATGACGATTACCAACGGTTTATGAAAACCATTGGTAAAGATAACATATTCCAACTTTTCTTTGAACTGTTGGTATAAAGTGTTGGGACAAGTCCTCTTTCTAGTAGTGAAATGATATCCATTTGTTTTATATGGATTATGTTATGATGGAATGATGTTAATGAAACCCATTTTATTCTTTGGGTTATGATGAATGATTTATGTTTATTTTGTGGAACAAGTAAAAATGATTTCATTATGAGATGGGTGGGACCTATATCTCTCTCCAATGAATCAGGTATAGATTTATATCTCATGTGATAGACGTGGATAGAACGATAACTTGATCCAGTTCAGTAATACATGACTGGAACGTGGAGTGAACTCAATTCATTAAGGGACTTCATCCACTAAGATTGTCTTGGTAGCAATGCCTTGGATACTATGGAAATCATATCATGTTCTTAATGGTTTCCACAATTACAAGTTTCTATGATATTTTATCATTATTGATGTTACATTATGATCTATTCCTTATGTACTTCCATATTTTCTATAATTGCTCAACTTTTTGATATTTAAACATTATGATCATGTTTTTAAGTTCAAATGTATATGTTTTGTTTTATTTTCTCCATTATTACCCTTACTGAGCATTTGAGCTAACCCTATATATGTTATCTTTTCCCCAGGATATAAATAAAGGTTTTAGGTAAGAAAACAAAAAGGGAAAGATCCTTATGAGAGATGTTGACGATCTTTCACCATGATTAGAATATTATGTTCCATGTTTTCAAAGATACTAAAATATTACGATCCTTGAGTGTCAGTTTTTGTTATGTATTAAGTATTTCACAAAACTTATGTAATGTCCATGTACATCATGTTTGGGGTCTCTACAGTTGGTATAAGAGGAATGGTTTTGTTAAACATTGGAAATTAGGACGCAGAAACTTCAGTGAGATCTCTAGATATATTTCTAATCTATGTCTAGGGATGTCCCTACGGTTAAGTATAAGAATAGGTTATAGTCATAGAATTAAAATAATGATCTTAGAATAAAACCTATGATGTTATATATTAAAGGTACTCCCCCTTAATTATGTTTTTTTCCTAGCATTATTTTTTCCTCTCAGACTATTATTATTGGGATTTAGAAAATGGCTGGAAATTGGAAGATTTATGATAATGGAGGATATGATGGACAATGGAATGATATTCTTCATGAGAAACCAAATTAAATGGAATTTGGAAGTCCAAAAATCGTTATTATTCCTAATCAGCAATCTCATAATATGATCAATAATCTTAACTTTGGTAAGTATCCCAAATCATCTAATAAGAGAAAGATGGAGTTTCATGATGATCATAGAGGAAATAATGTTCAATTTCCATCATATAATTCTTGTTAGAAGTGGCATCAAGAAGAATGTTTCAAAGGAACTGGAAGATGCTTTGGGTGTGGAATGGAAGGGCACAAAGCCAGTAAGTGAAAAGGAAAAGGTTCAGTTAACACCAATGACAAGTATAATGGTATTGCTACGACAACAAAAATGATTAAATTTTTTAAATGTGGATTGTATGGGAATTATGAAAACCAATGCCCTAACGGAAAATATTATGAAGTGAATCATCATAGTCATATGGGTAGTATTGATATTGATGATGATGTTGAGACTACAAATGATATGTGAGTTGAAAGAATTATAGAAGCTCGATCAATGGTTTAAGAAGGTAGTGTAATGATTTATGTTTATTAAGAGTTATGTTTTATAGGTAATGGTACTATGGAATAAAGACACATCTAAGGATCGTTACACTATTTATTTCATAAAGTATTTGAAAGTATATGTTGAATGGTACCGGTAACCATGAAAGGTTATTCATATATTTTTCTGAAAGAAGATGATATGTTCATAATGAATGGATAATGAGAAAATAATATTTTGGATATTATTAATGAGATCATGACTGATATAAGGACAAAGTGATATCATGGTTTGAGTATATAGAAATTTTGGGATTTTTGTATGTGTAAATAGTTAACTTTTGAAAGCATTCATGTTTTCACTAAGGTTCAATGGGTATTGATTTTTTAAGAGAATAAATGATTAAGGTATTCATATGTTTGGAATGTGACCAACAACAAGATATTTCTTATGATATATGGGGAATAAATGAAGGAATTCACATGATCAGTAGATGAAATATTCGGTAATCGGACAGAATTATTTTCGATAAGCCTAGAGGTTGGAATAGACATAATAGTATTTTGTTTTTATTTCTGAAATGTTATGACAGTATAGTTTTAGAAAAAGGACAATCAGCAGTACCAGAGACAACCCATCACGTCGGACAAGGTTGCGGGAATCGAACCCACAACCAAAGTACGACAAGCCTTCATCACCTACCACTAGCCTACATTAATTCCCTGGTTAGTATAAACAAGTTTTATTTTATTAAGCAGTATGATAGATGAAGTATAATTCCATTTTAGGAACAATATACGTTTAATCTCAACATAGATGGACTTATGTATATAACATTTACTAACCTTATGTTTGAGACAGAAGGAATAACCTATCATTCGATCACATGATCTACTAACACTTCACAGAAGACAAATTGAACTTCATTTAATTAAGAGATGAAGTGGAAATTGTTCAATGCACAAACAACTATGAGATTATACCAAAATCAAGTAAGTATTTCTTATAATTAAAAATTTTCAAATTTTGGGAAATGATATTGAAAACCAAAAATATTGTCCTAGTGCTCTTATATCTGATTAATCAGATGGTACCTTAGATCATCACAAATTTATGGCTTTTTTATAGTTGGCTTTTCATAGGCATGTTCTCTACCACTCTCCCTCAGAACATGATGGTACAATTTCTCTTCCATATCCATATTTTCACCTATGTTCTCCTATGTAAAAACCCTGTGATGAGTTAATTTGAGTAACCATTATGTTTCATACATAAATTTTTAAAATTAAGTTTTATTATTCCTTTTTACGAGGTGTGTTTCTATGAAATAAACATTCATGTAGTAAACCATTTTTTACCCCGACGAATTTCGAGGGCGAAATTCATTTTAAGCGGGGTAGAATGTAAAAACCCGAGATTTTATGAGACTTATTATTTTTAATTTTATTGATGTCTTGTGTTGTATGCTACACCAAAATTAGCTTGTTCTATATGCAACATTGTATTACCTTGTAATATACACAACACTATTCTTGGCTTGTGTTACACAGAATATCAAGTTTGTTTTGTAGAAATTATTCAACGCAACATTAAGTATATATTTTGTTTAGTGTATAAATGAAATATGTTTTTATTATGTTATACGAAACAACAAAGGGAGCTTTCACTGCACACAACCTTGACATGGGTTGCATTACACGCAATCACGACATTCCTTGATAGCGTGTGTAGTACGCAGTACCAGGTTTCACTAAACAACAACATATTGTTATAATATTATTATGAACTAGCTGTTATGAATAGTATTAACTACATTTTTAATGTTATAACATTATTATTCATCTTACACATTTTCTAGAACATCGTGTGAGAAAAAAATAAATTTTTCGATTAAAATAAATACTTTTAAAAAAATGTCGTTTTTCCACCTTTTGATGCCTAACCCACATTAAATCTAATTTTTGACAGTTTTATAAGTTCTAATTGTAAAAATAGAATTCTTATTTGGAATAAGGATATAAAAATTTACTTTGGATAAATTTTTCATATTATTCGGATAACATTCATATTTTAAGGAATAGAAAAAACACGCTATATTTTAATTAAAAATAACTTTTTTCATCACAATAATTTATATGGTTAAATTATAATATTGAATGGTTTAAAAGTATAAATATAATATATTTTTACCTTTTAATATATTTTATGTAATTACCATTAATTTTACATTAAATTCATGGGTAAAAACATTTGAATCTTTGGCAATATTTTAGCTTTTACAACCTGTTTTATTATCAACGGTATTAATTTTAAATTAATTAATGAATAATCTGTGTTTTGAATTTTGAAAAATGGATTCCATATTTTAATTCAGGGGATTAAAATTATTCTAATAGGTTATTTGTGTTTTTATTGATATTATGAATAGTAATTATGGTAATTTTTATTTACTAGAGTTAAAGGTAAATCGGGTAATTAAGGGTAAAAATAGGTTTTCAAAATTACCCTAACACCTTCTAAAATTATATTTGATGACTAAAAGTCGCTCCATATCACCTAAGGGTTGGCATAGATTCATTTTATGGACTTTTGACCATGAAAATAATTTACTTATTATTAATACCAATGAAATTGACAACATGTCACTCTCTTAAATCTTATAAGTATAATAATTTTAATTTAGTGACAAACTTCTTGAAACATAGAACATGAATAGTATCCAGAAATATAATAAAATTATCTACAACATTTAATTTTATTTATAAATTTTAGGGATTAAATAAGTTTTATTAAGGGTGACACAATAGTGATGTTGAAATTATTTTATTGATTGAAATATCAAATAAATGGTTTTAAAAATATTAAAATAAATAATATATGAGCTATTTAATATGCTCCACTAAATTTCTAAATATATATTACATGTTATTAATCTATGAAAGATCTTATTTCTAACGTATCGTCTGTTTGGATTTTATTTAAATTCAAATACATGAATAGTGACAAAATTGACAGTATTTTTATTTTATAAAAATAACATAATATAAAATTGATTAAAAATCACAAAAATATTTAAAAATTATAAATTAAAATTTAAATGGTCTAAAATTTCATAACATATCCAATTATAGACAATTCCCAACGAATAAGTAATAATTTATAATGATTTAATATTTAGAATCTTATTACAACAAATAAAATTTAATAGACTAAATAAGGATAAATCAAGTTGATAATGTTGAAACTAAATTCCAAACATGTCTAAATTATACTGGTTGATTATATTACAACCCTATCTCATCTAAGATTTGGATTTGAGTCATTTTTGAAATTTTTTTGTGGGTTTTGATTTTATTATAAATTTATATTTTTGAGGTTTCCAAAGGTGCCCCTCTCCTCCCTTATAAAAAGGTACCTCCTCCCTCTCCTATTCACAACACATTGAGCCTTGAAAATCGGGAAACCCCTACCCATTTATCTTATCCACTTCCCAAGAAACATTTTTGAGGTTCTGGACTTCTCAATAGACCATCTCTAGTCCCTTAAGTGAATGTTTAAAAGAGGCGCGTCGAAGAAGAGGTAATATCTTCTACCGATTCATTCAAGTTTCTTTCTTCTTCAACTTCTTATTATTTAGTTGTTTCATTATAAAGTAATAACATCAGTGTCAATAATATACTGATATGTAATTATAAATTTTAAACAACCCCATTTCACCTTCTATCCATCCTACAGAAAATGAAATCACCGCGCGTGCGTACGTACGAAATACCTTCTCCACGTCGTGGTGTAATATGTTTATCCACCACCACCTTAAATGGATGGGTATAATTGTGTAATGAATAACTATATATAGTTATGATAAAATCATACTGATTATTATATATTATATCATCCACTCCAATTCAATTCAATAATTATGGTAATGATATCATCACTCTTGCGTACGTACAGATTACCTTCTCCACGACGCGATGAGATTCATTCTCCATGTTAACCATTCAAGAATGATTATAAATTATATATAATGAATAATAATAAAATATATGATATGATAAAGCTACTGGAATTATATATATATATATATGTAATCTAATTACTTCAATTCAAGTCAATAAGGAAAGAAAAACAGCGTTCATGCTTACGTATGACCTATTATCTCAATGAACACTGTATTTCATTTCATTTCTCTAGCTATTATATATATATAATGAATATATATGATATATAAATCATTGTTTAAATTATTGAATAAAATAAAACATTATATAAGAAATAATAATATCAAGAACAACAAGTCCAAACACGTACGATAAATAAACAATTTTACCCAAAACACGGCTTTAACATAAAATTTACAAAAGAACAGGTAATATAAAGACATAATTGACCCATATATGATATTGTAAAAATGAATATGATTAATTAATAAATAAATTATTTTATTTAAATTAGTATACATGAGGTTCGGATACATATGAATCATATCGTACCTAAGGTAAGGGATAACTTTTCCAATCTCGTTTTTATCCGAGATTGTTTATTCTTATGTATTTACTTGGATTATGTTTATCATACATTTCAATGTTTTATAAAAATGGTTTAATGTATGTTTGAAGTCATTTTTACCCATTTTTTTCTTTTACTACATGATATGTATGAAATCTTTCATTTTTTACCATACTAGGTACTTTTTGAATTTTCTAGAAAAAGTACGAGAAGATTGTTTTTTTAACTTATATGGTGTGAACGGATTTTTATAGTCTCATAATGCCTTATTTTCATGAATATTACTATAAAATATTTCATGAATATTTTCAAAAACCCATTTTCTTTTAAAATTTCATGGCATTTTGTGAAAATAAAATGATTTTGAAGAAGAAATAATATTTTCCTCAAGAATTCATTTCAATTGTTTTATCAAAACTATTTTCCATATAAAATTACGGTATTTAATATGTTTATATTTCAAGTATAATGTATCTATTATTTAAATTGTGTGATTTTTGTTATGATGAAATTGTTTCCACTTTTTTATGGATTATGTTATTATGGGATGATGTTTATGACACCCATTTTATTTTTTGGGTTGTGATGAATGATTTGTGTTTATTTTGTGGAACAAGTGAGAATGATTTAATTATGAGATGGGATGGACCTATATATCCCTTCAATGAATTGGGTAATGATTTATATCTCATGATATAGACATGGCTAGAACGAAGAGTTAATCTGGTTCAGTAATACAGGACTGGAATGAGGAGTGAACTCGATTCAGTAAGGGACTTTGTCCACTAAGATGGTCTTGGTAGCAATGCCTTGGCTACTTTGGAAATCATATTAAGTGCTTAATGGTTTTCCATAATTACATGATTCAATTATATTTTATCATTATTGATGTTTCATTATGATCTATTCCTTATGTACTTCCATGTTTTGTGTCATTGTTCATGATTTTGATGTTTTAACATTATGATCATGTTTTAAAGTTCAAATGTATATGGTTTGTTTTATTTTATCCATTATTACCATTAATGAGAATTTGATCTCACCCATTATATGTTATATTTTCCCCAGGATATGAAGAAAGGTTTTAGGTAAGAAAACAAAAAGGGTAAATATTTATGGGAGATGTTGAAAATCATTCAACATGATTAGAAGATTATGTTCTGAGTTTCTAAAGACACTAAACTATTATGGTCCTTGAGTCTCAGTTTTTTTAATGTATTTATTATTCCGAAAAAGTAATGTAATTTCAATGTACATTATGTTTTGGGTCTCGACAAAGGGTCCCCAACCATGAACATCACAGAGGGTCTAGAGATGTACCCCACACGAACGTGTTCTCTATCACACCTCAAGTCACCAGTACTCAACATATACACCAAATACATGGATTGTAATCTAAAAAACATTATATTTACTCAATATGAATATAACATTATGTATTTTCTCTTTACCAAACACTATGGAAAAATATTTTCTCGAATTCCAACCCCCCAAATGGTACAGAAATACTTATTTTATCCAAAAAGCCACATATGAACACCCACTGGATCCAAAAAATCCAAAAAAACAGATTATATAATAAAAAACTATTTTATTGGGATTATAATATAAATATAATACCATACTAATTGATTAACACTTTTAATCATCTCCCTATAAATGTACCATACACCCGCAAACACTTGATCTTTCTCCTCCATAGCACAATGGGTGGTGCCTCCTCCCCTATCTCCCATTTATCCCCCTCTCCATCTCTTTACTATGTGACATTGGATCATGTGAGAGATTATGAATCAATGAAATTGGAGAATAGTAAAAAAAAGTAACAAAGGAAAAAGGAATAAAAATGTAGATAATATTTAATTGAAAAGGGGATCTAGCCAAGCCCTGACACCCACAACAAGGTTATGCCTCACCTAGGAAAAACCACACATTTTGAACTCAATAATAGATATTGAATATCAAGATGACCCATATTTGGAAATATATTACTGAGTAAAAATGTGTTTAAAAATAATTCATTAATTAAAAAATTATTAACAACTCTGTGAATGTTTGAATGACTTTGATATCGAACAAATTCCCGTAATAGGGTAAAAATCTTACTTTATAACAAACAATGTGGTTGTAAAAAATATTTGATGTCATATAATATGATAAATTTCCACTTTCCCCATCAAAGACTTTTGTGAAGATAATTATCATGCCTTTTATTTTCATAATATCTGACGACGCAGGGCATCACAACCGACTTAAAGATATATCTTTAGAATACTATAATAATTTTCCATTTAATATTTATGTGTGTATTTTTTATATATATCAATGATATTATATGAATTATTTTTTATATAACTTATGATCCTCTTTAATTTTTCCTAACAAACTATGCATTGAGAATTTAGAAATATTTCGGGTATCTCATGTCTCATAGAGATGGTGATATGGAAACCATAATTTAGATGGAGATATTATTTCATGTCTATTCAACATATATATTTGGGAAAATATTCATTTTCTGGAACAATAGATTCCATGTTCATCAATATAAATTTTATATTGGAAATCATTTACTGGTCGTTTATTAATTTTGTGTTACATTTACCCTACAAGAGAAAAAAATTCCGGTTATCCTTATACCTACAAAGGATGTAATTATACATGAATATAAATATAATAAAGCTTATATTCCATTATATACAAAAGGGGAGTTGGCCAACCGGGGGGCCCAAATCGTGTTCCCATCGTTAGCTTTGAAGAAATGTGATGTGGAATAAAAAACAACTGATATAGTTGTTTGGAGGACTCATATGTGATTATCCGTAAGTAATCCACCAAATTATATGATACAATTAAATAAAATCTTGTAATATGATTATGATCCCTCTATAAAGAGGGTATCTCCTTTCATTAGTGGGGTTCCTATTCCTAAAAATATTTAGAGAGATTCACTATTCACTATTGTATGGAAAAAAGGAAATTTTTAGAATTGATCATGATTTACGGAATAAGAATGGGTAATTATCTATAAGGAAAAGATTATAGGAAAAAATTTAGGGAATGTGAACTCTATAATGCACCAATTTATGTATTCATGATATATGGAGGGGATGTACCTCTTAACGTGTGGTAAAATAACTCCCCACTTAATACATGACTTCTCTCACTGAAAGGTATATACTAATCCCCATTTATATATATATATTTATGTGAGATTAATGTAGAAAAGTCACCCTTGAATTCTATATAACATTTATTATGATGAATTATGGACAAAATGGGATCTTCTCTGAAATATAGATTAAGACGAAGGTTCACTTCAATGATGAAACATATAATGAAACTAAAATAAACCCCGATTGGGGTGTTCCACTACTTACTATTTAATCCATATCAATACATCTATGGGATGTTTCATGGATAAGAAACAAAAAAACACTAGTGAGGAATATCTGTATGAGGTAAAAAATTTATTTTTATACATTCATATTTATAAATTTTATAATTTTCATAGATCCATGAGTTGATTTGGGTTTTAAATGTATTCCACATCCATATACAACCATTCTTGCCATGGAGATGAACTATACAAACAAATCTTCTGTAATACAATTAGTCAACTTATAATAATAAAATTTTAGAACTATTAAGACAAGGAGGTAACATGGGAACTAGTGGAAGTAATGAAATATAAGAACCCACATTTATTTTCATCATAGTGGGTGAAATAGAATTTCATGTTTGGAATTTCTTAAATGGTGAGGAATATAATGGCCTATAATTTTTCAAAGAGAATTTTTATACTTGTTTTATAAATGGTTCATTTTTAATAATGTAATATTTTTTAAAGAACTTTCACCAAATGATACGTCAAAAAATAATTTATTATATTATATTGGGATTTAACTTATGTGAATAAAAACATACAAAAGAATTAAAAATTTTCCAATGGGACAAAAAATATAAAATAGGACAACTATAATATGAAAATTTGAATCTACATGATACCCTAGAATATTCAATTTCATAGAAAATAGTATAAAAGTAAATCATAATGTTAAAAATTAAATAATCATTATTGAATTTAAAATTAATATAACCCAAAAATAAAATGGTTGTTTTTATGAATGAATAAAATATGAGGTATTTATAGAAAGATAGAAACCAATATGACCATTACCATTCTAACCATTTGAATAAAATACTAATAATTAGAAATAGTAATCCACAAGTTATAATAGTATCCACACCCCTAAAATTCTAAATTAATTATTGTTTACCATATATAAATTTAAGAAGGAATATTTATATCATGATTTATATAAAAAAATGTTTTCAAATGGTAAAATAAGTGATTGTGTTTCTTAAAACATATATATTATAAGTATAATTTTAAAGAAAATAATATTATATGAAAGAAATTTCTTGGTGAAATAAATTTCTTTACTAATTTTTTAATAATTTAATATAATATTATAAGACTAAAAGCAATATTTTTTATGGATCTAACTTTGAAAATGAAATTAGAATTCATATTTTTCAAATCATTGTTTATTTTAATTTAAAATATATCATATCATTTTTGGAAAATTATATACATCAAATGTGTTTTCTTTTTAAATATAGACATTATAAAGGATATTCCAATGTTTTTTTATTTTTATAATATATTTGAATATTTGGTGAATAATTAAATATGAAAAAATATGGTATTTCAAGTTTTATGTTATATACATTATTATTTGTATAAGATTTTATGTAAGATACCACAAGATCATACACACATGAACTTATTACTTTGTATAGTGAAAATACTCAGCACTATTGGAATTCATGAGCCATAATAAAATATAACTAATATTATATTAAACCAACCCTCTCTAAAACATATTAATACCACCCCTTCACCACATGTATAATTAAATCAAAAAATACACAGAATAGTGCCCTGAGATGTTTTCAAAAATACCTGAAGCATGCCTCCCCATACAACATATGCTTCCGACCAGTATCAAGGGCCTAGGATGTGTCTGTGGGGGGAGTATTCCCTAATGAGTCAGAGTGAAAAACATTCATAATTTATTATGATGACAAGTAGAATAATGAAAATAAAAATTTAATTTGAAAAGATATTCATCCTTGATAATATTTTTTTATGAACCTGAATAGAAAATAGACACAAAATAATGATAATGATTATACTATTAGGTAGATTTAAAAATGAGTACAAAAGCAATAGGGGAAACATGCATATAAGACATAAAAAACAATAACAAAATATCAAAATCTTCCTATACAAGAATAACACGTATATGCGTGGTCCTAGACTCACATTCTCTATTATAGAACATGATTACAAGAATCTAAATCTAGATTCACCCATTTATCTAAAACTATAATCCTTATGGATGCTCGGGTAACAATGGTGGCCAGAGTACGGTGTGTGATATACTCAATAGTCCACCACCAATATTTTCAATATCAATCCATTTGTTTCATATAAAATAAGATGTGGGCAATATTAATAATTGAAATGAAATAAACAAAACATTAAATATATCAGATCGTTTTCCTCATGGGATACCTGACTGAATCTACCTACCTCACCCAAAGCCTAATGTATGTTTTCCAAGTTAACCAATAAAAGATATATAATATAGGTGTAAGAATGGGTCATCATTAAAATAATAATCATAATTGGATTAAGCGTAATCATGGGATTTTTCCTGGTGGTGAAACTATTATCTAAATTAAATAACATTATTGCATCTATACTAAACACATATATTTAATAGAAATAGATATAATCCAAGGATATTCCAAGGGAAACCATATCATGGATCCTAAGTATCACACTATGATCATAATAAATACTCTACTCATTATGAATCTGTCTATAGAGATATATTAATGGCAACCCTAGTATCACTCCAACATTGAGTGATGAATATAAAACACTCCAAGTCTATCCCTATTATCTCACATTGTTGAATGAGTATCACTTATGGCCTGGAATAACCATATAGTTATTGATCTTGTCTATTGGTTCTCCTCTATAGAACATGTATCACGTGTATAGTGGTATAGAATATTTATTGTGATCTATCCATGGAATACCTAGTATCCCTCCCCAGTTTGTACATAATTCATTTAAAAATTCAAATTTTATTTCTTGATTTGACTATATATGGAATCCTATAAGTGTAAAAGTATTCACCTCTGTATAAAAAATAGTTATGGATTACCTATCATGATTCATATCATTTTGAATCGTTTGTAATTTGTGATAATTTAATCAAATCCCCCAAATAATTCCATCATGAAATTTCATTTTATAACGAATTATAGGGGACTAACTCATTAAATATCATTTATCATAATGAAATTCATATTTAAAAATAATTTATTACATGAAAAGAACACCTCAATAAGTGTTCAGATCATTTTATTAAATAAGTGAAATTATTCCTTTACGGAAATCAGCACCCACAGTGGGGCTCATGCCTGGGTGATCAACAATGGTGTTAATTTTACTTTTTATAAGACTGTATTGGGCATGAATATCCATTCAATTTAGTTTATTAAACATTTTATGGTGTAGTTGGAATGGTTTGGCATGTGAGACAATAGAACATGATTTAAATGAAACTATGTTTGATGTAAAAGAACATGAAAACCTACCTAATCCCTATAGAACTCTCCTCATTGGGTATCAACCCATGAATCGAGCTAACAAGGGATAAATCCGAAGAATCATCAAAAGACCTAAAAATAGGTAAAATGAGCTCCCACCAAAATAGTTTGTAATATTTGAAGATAAAATATGTATAGAAGGAGGGTGGATATAGAGCTTCTTGAGGGGGATAAAATACAGTCAACAGAGAAGAAAATGGAGATATATTGGCTGATATATCAAAATCTATACATATAATGAAGGAGGAGACATCACCTGAGGAGGCCATCCACTGGAAAAAGAAAAAAGGGTAATGGGTTTAATACATTTATGGGGTAAATTTATAAATTCATTGTTAATAAGTTGTATCAATGTTTGGTTGCATGGTTGGAGAAATAGTGTGATAACTATGTTCCAACACCTACCAAAGTACACCCCTTGCATGAGCAAGGTTCACAGTTTAGCTAACCATGTGCCGCCCATGAAAAAATACTCATTAAAGAAATCCTAAAATAGTGAATGGGTGTGGTTAGAGGCACACAATGATTTAGAAAAACCATGTAACCTCCCATGGGCATTGTATCCTCACCAAGTTGAGTTTCACTATTAGCATTAACTTTTTTCTAACCATATATCTAATTATATATCCTCACATTCTAGAGCTATGGGATCTGAATGAGCCTGAAACACTCCAAAAATATTATTTATCCTTCATACCAACTTATTATAAAAAAGAATTGATTTTAAATAGTAACAAAAGGTTTTATACATGTATGAAAATATTGGACAGTAAAACAGTTCATCTTAAACAAAAACATCCCCATGATTTCCTTCTGAGGGTAGTAAATAGTCATCTAAGAACGGTGTCAACCATTAGTTACCTACATTGGCCTAACACTCCTAGGTCTCATCCTTTACATGGTTCTGCAACCATAATACCTATACAATAGAAATTTTTGTTCCTTTGAGAGACAATATGATATGGTTAACAATATGTATTAGATGATCTTCAAAGGGAGTATCTTCTTGTAACTTTATATCCTCAAGAAAAAACTATTGTCAATGTTTATAATGATACGGATGTAGATGAGAAATGTGGAAGACGTCATGTATGTCATGGTACCTATAAGGTAGTTACAAGCAATAGGCTACCATACTGACACTCACCACGATCTCAAATTTTTTTAATATATTGAGGCAATTGACTGACCTGTCATTGAATCCTTCTGTGAAACATTCATGGAGAAACTCATTAAAGACCAGATATCCCACATCAAACTTTAATGTTCTATGATGAAGATCGGTATAACACTTTTCTTGGATTGAGTTGCATGAATTTGTTTCTTGACTAAACTATACATTCTCTAAAATATCCTAAACAAGATGAGGTCCCATTTGAACTACTTCACCAGCCTTGAACTAACATATGGGATAATGAAATGACCCATTGTAAAGGGTTTCAAAGAAATACAACTATTACATTTCATAAAAAATATTATTATAGGAAAAATTTATATGAGATATTTGTTTTTATTGTGAACCTTATATGTTTAGGGCATGTACCTGGAGAATTTCCTCTAAAAGCTGTATCATTTTTTGGACTCTCCATTGGTCCGAGGTTGATATGTTATACACATGAGAACCTGTAAAACCAGTTCCTTTTACAACCCCTTCCAGGAATGCGCATAAAACAAGTATATTCATCTGATGTCATAACATGGGGAACACCATGAAGAGAAAAAATATCCTAGATATAACACCTCACATGCTCATTAACTAATAAGGAATATTAGATTGATAGGTATAGTTAGACCCTGGTTAATCATTCGATGATAACCCATATTATATCACTAATTTGAGTGGATCATGATAATACCATCTTGAAATCTTTAGTGACTTCATTCTATTTTCACTATTGAATAGATAGAGGCTGTAAAATTCCAATTGGTCTTTGGTTCACCACTATCACTAGCTAATATGTGGAATAGTGCATGATGAAACCAATAATACACCACTTCATACCTGGATTCCAATATGGATTAATTATGTCCCAATACATCATGGTAACCCTCGTATGAACATAAAAAATATAGGTATGATATTCGTACATAAAGATTCACCCCATATCAATAGGCGCCCGCAAAACCCCAAGGAAGTGTTGGATCTCATTCATATCAACAACAAAACGTGGATGGGGTTTGTCTAATGAAATACACTTTATTTTGAAAAAACATAAGAATAATAACAATGTATCATTTAATAATATTCTAAAAGGGAGGATTTCAATGTTAAACCTACTACAGTAGGATTTCCATGATATTAATGAACCTTCACGTGCATCTCAAAAAATATATACATCAACTACAAATCACTACAGGACTCATGAGCGGTCTGTTTCAGAGTATTTTGGCTGACTGTTTCATCTACTACATTACCCTTTCTGGGAGAATTACTAATATCAAAATAAAAATCATATATATACTCTAACTATATATACATATTGACATTTAAGTCTCGTTGTATGGGATTTTTGTGGGATTTTATGATTTGTGAAAACAATGAACTATTACCCTAATAGATAATGCATCTAATAGAATAATTCCTACAACACGTATGGTAGATCAATGTCATAAATAGATTAATTCCACTCATGAGGGGTAATCTAGCACGACCCAAAAGCTAAAATCCAATTAACCAATATAAAAATTACTCTCTGACTAATTCCAAATGCATCACAGTAAACTATATGCATTCTTCATAAATCTGGAAGAATATAGATCAGTGCTATTGTATGTCTCCCATTCAAATTTGAAAAGCTGGTTTCACTATATTCTATTAATATAAACAACATACCATTTTTAGTCAAGCTTCTAAGAGGAACTAATAGGAATAAGAATTATGAATTGAATTTCCTATAATATCTAGCTAGCGTAATGAAAATATATGAATAAAATTCATTCATGATATGACCCATGGAAACCAATGTACTCATCACCTTTGTGTCAATAGATAAGTGTGCCTCTAAAGTTATGTGAACCAAAAAGGGAAACTAAACAGTCAAAAAGTTTTATTTGTTAAAATAATCATACATCTAGTGAAATATTGTTGTTCTCATCATGATATCAAGATGTTATTCATGTTTGTGTCATGTGTGATATTACATCGTGATGTAGTCTAAATAGACATCAATGATTGATTCCATATAAGTCTAGAAAACTAGATTCATCAAAGCCATAAAAACGATGGGTGCCTTATTATGTCCAAACAATGTAACCAGATACTAGACAATGTAATACCTACATTGAAACATCATATATGGTATGTATAGTAGTCTTACATGAACCTGCTAATATTCCATCTTTAAATCGTACATTAATAAAACTAACATTCCTCATATCTAATGAAATTGGTTCTCTATACAAGGTACTGGATAATGGTTCTTCTCCATATGCGGGTTCAACTACCATTAATCCACACAAAACCTAAGGGTATAACCTTTTTTATTCGAGAAAATAACATGTGAACCCTACTATGAGGTATTGGGTCATATGAAACCCTTATGTTCTATGTCATTCAACTATTTAATGTGTTCTTAGAGCTTAGTAGTGTCGTGTAACAAGGAGGAATGGAAAATTATGCCACTCATATAACATGCTCAATGGTGAACTCCATCCCTCTCATATAAAGTAACCTAGAGAATTCATAATGGAAGATACCCCTAAAATGGTCCATCATAAGATGGAATTCAACTACAAATATTCTCTTTTTGCTCATAAAGAGACTAGAATCTGAAATGACACACTTTCGAGTCCAGTATACTTGGGTCTTTATCAACATGCATAGAATTCAAATGTTCCCTTATGAATATACCATAATCCCTTATTGGATTTAATCAACACCCACCAATGATATAAATCATCATGGGTGGGATAAATAACTAGCTTTTCCGCACAGAGAATGATGTACGACTTGGTCTTCATGAGAAAAATGAAAATTCCTAAGAAAACATAACCACTTATCTAAATTAGGAACTCCATGATCTTGAATATACTCTCTAAAAACCTCTAATTGAATGTTTTGATTCATAATGTTATATAAGCACTCCATCTATAGGCCCAACATTTCTATAATTTCCACAAATATAAAATATTGTGGTAGAAGAGTATAAAATATGGTTGAAACTTAATAATATGTTACTGGAATAGTTCTCTGTACAATAGATGGTCTTAAGAAATACTCTTAAACTATAGGATGTAATGTATTGATATACCCTGACATGTGGCCATGAGATGAAAACATACTAACCTAGGAAGGTCTACTCTACTAGTGTTAAAACATAATTGTATGACTAAATATACAAGGAACACCTACTAGTCCTCATTGGTTAGTAGTAGACCAACAGCCATCCTGACTTGGACCAACTGATGATATACTAGAAATTGGTGTTTTCCAATATCCTTTCTCATTATATATATGAGTGATTGTTCAGTAGAAACACTGCATGTGACCCATTCTACACCAATCTTAGAACTAAATTGAGTTCCTAATTAACTTTGGTTTTTTATAACATTCCTTACCACATTAATGTAATCCACATATCTATCAGTGTATCTCATATGGATTGAACTTACCCCGTATGAACCCCCAAAATGAACCTTCCAACTACAAGATAAAGCGTCTCCCTTATCAAATGTTGGTCCACCCTAGTTCACATTTCCACCATCCCACATTTTCTACTATGATAATTAGGTCTAGTCCACAATCTTTAAAATGTTAATTTTCCCAGAAATATTGATGTGTGATCATATGGTTTACACAATCAGATATTCAAAACATATCATAGTTGTGAGCTCGTTGTAGGTAAGGGTTAGGGAAAAACAATTATGCTCAAGGAGATGTGTTGAGTAATCCATCACCAACATTACTCCCTTATATATTTTCATAAAATCTAGATCATGGTGGTTTCATAGTGTCTAGGGGAATTAAAAATCATAAAATTCCATTAAGAAGTCCACCATGACCATTATCTGAGGATGTCTGTATTGGGTGACAATACCCCTCCAACGTTTAGTAGAATCATGAATCAAAAAGGTATCAATCATGAACCTCTTCATTGGAGGAATCTCCAAATGCTCAAAAATTAGTGACATAGACTCTATCCATGAATAAATGTCATGGGGTCTTCCATACCCCTGAAATGGTGGGAAGATGTTTCTACTAGAATTAATAATTTAAATCTATCATATTTTTTAGGTCACTGAACACTATGTATAGAGTGTATAAAACAAAAGAAACTATTTCAAAACTATGAAACAATGCCTAGAAGATGATCTACCAGGGTGCCTCGGATGGAAATATAGGAGGTAATATTGGTGTAAATGTGACTAGTACTTTTGGGGAATGGTTTATACCACTACCCTAGGTATTAATGTGAGGACGTCATAGAAGAATTATTCAATAATTATCAAACTATTTCCGTAGTAAAGAATTATATATGATATAAAATGGTGAAAAGATAGAATGGTATTGTACACAACCTTTATATAATGATTCATACCTCTCATCATTCTCTTAAAGATAGATCTAGGTGATAGGAGAGATTATGACAAGCCATAAGACACACATTATACCCCCACTACAATGTTCTTGTAATATTTTATGTATGATATAACATATTATAGTTTTCTTTATATGGTGTGTCAATTGATGTTTTTTTAAGGAAAAAGAACATTAATTTAAAATTGGAATCCCGATTTAGTGGAAATAATTTCATTGTATGATACTAAAATTTTGATTTTCATTTTTATTTATGCGTATATATATATCATAACCTACTTAACAACAACACTATCCATAATTTATAGAGTCCCATACTCTTCTTAAATTGAAATTGGAATGTCAAGTGACTACAATATAACCTTTACATCCCATATGAGGTTCTATATGGTTATGTGATGTGATTTTATTGAATGAACTACCATTATAAATATAGATAAGTACTCAATTTTTAATATATAATTAGAATACACAAGTAATATCAACAAATATTTCTTCACGTAAAACCGGTAGTTCAGGGCTCAATCATATAATAATTTGTTAGTGATGGCGTCATAATCAATATATGTTGTAAAACAATTTTCATACTAATTTCGGTAAATTTATTAAGTAAATTATGTTTTCCATGTAATAAAAATTAGCACATTTCAATATATATTTATACAAATAGTCAAGGAGATCAAAAAAATCCCATGATGTAAAGGAAATGCACAAATAACATAAACATGGAATGGATTAATACATGACATGTGAATCCTTAACTGCCCCATACGATGCATGAAACTATACAACCTTATTGTACTAGTTCAAAAAAATACAACACTTATTAATAATGTAAATAATACTAATTTCACAGGACATGTGCATCAAACAATAACAAAATCCATGAAATTGTAACATTCATAATTAAATAAAAACTATGACCCATCCTAGGTAATTCGGGTCTCCCATATATGTCCATAATATACTATTAGGAAAATGATTATTACAAAATTCAATTATATCAGCTTCCATTTCGAATATCAAAATAGTTTGATAAATGAAAATAATTATCTAATACAACTTTTAAGCATACTAATTTATAACACACCGAATGGTGCCCATAGATGATTAGTCAGTTGAACATAAGAATGACTCCCCATATACCGAGGATGATGACTAGAAGAGATGTCCTATGCTGTGTATTTGGAAATTGTATTTCCTTTTAAGTTTGAGTATAACACAACAGTATTATATAAACATGAATAATAGAGAAAATAGAATTAATCAAGTAGCATAATAATTAATCAGTCAGGATAATAAATAAATAAGAGGAGCATAACTATTAAATAAATAAAAAAATTATGATGATGATCCTATCAACGACCTATACAAAAATTTGATCAAGTGATATAGGTGAAAATGAAAATATCACATGCTAGAAAAAATAAAGGAAGGGAACAAAATCATCCTGAACAATAATTCTGAGCATAGGATCGTTCCGCTACTATTGTTTCAATCCTATTACTGGAAATAAAGCACCAGAATCTAGTGGCTTCCCATTATATAAACCTATAATCTGTATGTCTTCTTAGGTACCAATGGTAGACCATTTTAGGTGTGAGGTATCATCATTAGTGAAAATAATATTTTTATGAAATAGAATATAATATTGGATTATTAAACAGGAATATAAGGAAGATGATTGTGAGATTACCTAGAGGGATCTAATGTACCCGTCAAAGAAAACTATGATTTTATGAAGTATTTTTCAAAATCACTTCTTAGCATGAAGGAGGAACTCTCCAGAGAGGAGGTTTTGCAGTATAGGCTGATGAAAGAAAGGGTTTGGATTTTAAAATATATCTAGGGATAAATTTTAAATTGCTATTTAATAAGGATTAAACTGCACATGGATACACGGTTGGCTAAACAATTCAAGATTCCCATCCCAAGAACACCACTCACCTAGACCGGGCACATGTTTTGTCCAATAAGTCATAACAAATGAAGAAAATATACTTTCAACAAAACCTAAAACACTGCATGAGCATATAACATAGCTCACATGGTTGAAGACAAGTCGTATGATCTTCCCTGGGCACTGGGCACCTCACACAGTTGAGGTGTACTTTTAGTGCTAACCATGATCTAATCATGCAGCTCATTCATCCACATAAAATTCAAAATCTATAGTCTCATAATGTTCCTCAAAAGATCCAAAATCTTTTTTATCCTTTAGATCATTGTATTACCATAAAAGAGTCACTTGGAATAGTAACCAAAGAGTACATGACTCTCTGAAAAGAAGGGACTATACACCTCACATAGTCTATGTCATGGATATTGGAAAAAACCTACACAATTATCCCCCTAAACATTCTCCTCAAATTTAAGGAGTGATAGTCTTACCAAAATTTCATTCTATGGATCCCTAATGGGTTTCTTAAGAGTATAAATCTAAATTATATGGTAATATGCTAAACTAATTTTCACTTTCTTGTTCATATTCTTCATCTAAAAAAATTCCATCAAACAAGAAATAGAGACCAAATTATCAAAAATATAAAAGTATATCATTATGTTAATTTAATATCTATTATTCAACCATTTTTAATTCTATAAAAATAAATATATCATATGATATGGATGGTTCACATCCTCTATAAACAATATATATTATTTTTCTCTACCACCTTGAAGTCTATTAATATAAATAATGTTATCGTAAGATATTATTATTATAGGTATATTTTATATTATTTCATATTCTACAAATTACTAAAAATCATTGCAATAAATAAAATTTATCATATTAGTGATTGTATGTAAAACTACTGAAATAAACACACTTTATAATGATAACATTTATAATAAATGATTCATCCATGCATTGGAGCAGATAAGGATATTTGATAAAACTGAAATTAAAGTTATTAAATGTCCTTTCACATATATATTTAAATTCAAATATTATTAAATCATAAATATGTGTTAAAAAACTAAGGAAACCTTGTAACCATAAAATGAATGACCTTGGGACAGAGGAAAAAAACAAATCACCTTTAAATTAATCTAAACTATAATCTAACTTAGGTTCAATAACCTAAGTGGGGGGGATTAGGTTATGATAGACTAAAACAAATGATATCCATGTATTCATTCATTTTTAATCATAACACTCTTCTCTCTCTTACCAATATTAATATATGAATATAAATGAAATCATGAATGATACGTGAATATTTTCCAAGGTTCACCCTCACCGAGAAATGTTGATGTAGAAAAAAATGGAAATTTTTTTGTATAGAAAATCAACTAAGGATAACATCAAAAATAAAAGGTTTTGGATTGATCATTTATATTCCCACTATCCCTGAATTTATAATATTTAGGTTTAGAACACTACATTCCTGAGGGTCACCCCTTAACACACATTCTTATGGATCACTAAAATTGGAAAGGATAACCATATTCGTCTTCCTTTTATCACTACTCTAAAAAGGATCACCACATAGTTTATTTAAATTTAGGTCCCTTCAAATTTCATATTGAATGCATTCCAAACTGTTGGTATATTATCTAATAAAGATATGTTTTCACCTGATATATGATATCTAATTTTTCGTGTACTATTATTTTGTACGAGTTACTTTTGAAAACTATATTATTCCCTCTATAAACATCATTAATCTCACCAAAAATTGGCTTTTGTCACCCTAAATTGTCTTGAATACTCTATGAACACCCTTTAATCATCCCTGAACATGATTTCACAATGTAGTATGGGTTCATGGAGAATTCCTTTTTCATCATGGACCCCCCAACTTTGTTGATGGCTGATCGATACGAGGACACCTCTACAATGAATTTCTATTTCATATTAGAAATACCAATCCCCTAAAAAACCATTTCCTGAAATTTTTCCAGGATATGTATCATTCAACAAAATTATTATCGTGAACATGTTCCTACTTCATCCCATAAACCCATGTGAACTACTTCATCACTCCCCTAATTCTTTTTGTGATAAACTTATCTAATGATATTTTCCCCTTAATGTTGTTATTAAGGTCTTTTATATAAGAAATTATATGTTAGGAACACTGTAAATAAAAAAATACCCAAACTGTGATGTGGGATGGACTTCACCATGAACTTCTATGTGGTTCTCATAGATCCTCAATTCTTTACAATGAATATTTTCTTCAACATAAGAAAACCATATCTGACTCCATAAATCCCCACCTCAATTACAAAAATGTTAAACCTCCATTGAAGGATGAGCCTCCTAAGATCTATGAGCCTCTAATGAACAAATATTTCAACGTGGTCCACATAGTACGTTTCACGATCCATATATCACTAGTATAAGTAACCTCATCCATTTCATATTTTATATATATGTTCGTTACACCTCCTTTGTGGTACAAATAGTGATACAATGAAACATTCCAATTGGTGAACTCCTTGCTTCACGGTCTGAAAACGTTGGTCTGTGAACTCCATGATTCATGGTCTATGAACATTGCATCAGGGTCTATGAAATCAAATTCTAGGTTTTGGACCATCATTCCATGAATTTCATTATGGAAAAACATTCCATTTCAATAAAAATCATGATTTTGAGACAAAAAAATTTGGAAAACACTAGGAAATTATACCCCCATAATCATATCATTCAAAGACACCATCCATTATAATTCAATCATATAGCCTTATCAAGAAAACAATTTCTCAAAAAACACCAGAATTGATCCTGGGTGTATTTTTTCCCAAAAATATCCCCCTTTGGGTTTTTCGGAATTTTTTCCACAATATTATACATTAATATTACTAATTACATATTATTCAAAAAACTTATTTTACTGATTTATATACTGATCAATGATTTACTCAAAAAAAACTCTATGACAACATAATCCATGATCATTGAGAGAAACTTGAGTAAAATGAAGAGTTTTTTAATGAATCACATCGTTATGAAACCAATCAACTACTATAATCCCAATACTCATCTATCATGATATTTAACCTTTGATCAATCATCTTTTGGATTTCATTTTTAAAAACCCCCAGACATCACTTTCCCCCAATCAAATTCTATCCTATCATGATTTAGACAGTTTCTCCTATTTAATTTCCACAATTTCTCCTCCTTTGTAAAATAACTAGAAGGTCACTTCATTGTTTTTATGAATAATGTAAGGAAAACATATCAACACATTAGGGAAAAAACAACATAACATAAGAAGAGGTTTTATCACATCGAAACTTTTTCAATTGTGGTGAGTCGACTAAACTCCCAAATCCAGTCCATGTCACTCAAAAACATCATTAGGTATGACCTTTTTTTAAATATACACTACCTATAGTTCTATAGGAACAAATTACAATATGACAATCCCTTAACCCACCTTCTCCATGGAAAAAAATATTTTTTCATTAATTTTTTAATTTTTATTTTAGTGATGGACACAATATTTTTATAAGAATTATATAACATGTATTTTTACAATAGAATTTGATCAAATACTTCACCTCAACTACCTTATCATCATGATGTTTCTTCATCCATAATAACAATATGAATTCTTGAGTAACCACATCGTATTCAGCTTTTTATGTTCTCAAGGAAATCGAGTCATGAATCTTGTTTATCCAAAAAATAAAAATCCTCCAAGATAGAATACACCCCCTAATTTTTATTATTAATCATATGTTTAACCATCCAAATCTGAATAAGTATATCCTAATCACTCTTGCTAAGATTTTTCATTACACAATAAGAAAAAAAATCATTCCATTTATAAAAAGAAGAATTCATTTTACTATATATAAGTGTGTTTCATTGGGATTTATTGGATATCATGATACATGGAATGTGGAAAAAATAATATCTGGTCTTGTTTACATCAAGTACAATAGACTACCAATGATTTTA
This sequence comes from Viscum album, assembly GCA_963277665.1. Lineage (NCBI taxonomy): Eukaryota > Viridiplantae > Streptophyta > Magnoliopsida > Santalales > Viscaceae > Viscum > Viscum album. The sequence continues at coordinate 547,033,387 of OY728135.1, forward strand.
TTGTATTCAGGGACATTAACAACATTGCCTTCCTTATCCTCTTAAAGTTTCATTTGGGAAGCTAGTGATGACGTCTTATACTTATAATTATCAATTTTAAATATTATAAAAACAACATTTTTATAAATATATTGATAAATTAATGTTCCATTCAATTCTTCTGTCATTTGTAAACCCTGAAAATATTTTGGTTCACCAATCATTTCCATATTGAAAACACTTTTAATTAATTTTTTTAATTTTCTAAATTATGCTTCATTTCATCCCCCAATAATTATACCATCATCATATACAATCACCATAATCCTTTTTTATTATCCTTTTTGTCATAGATATTGTAATAAACTCCACCACATTGAAAATTCAGTTTCTTCAAAACATTCATGTGTCTCGAATACCGAACATTGGGTGATTATATCATCCCATATAGTTCTATTCTTAGTGGAAAAACATATTAATCGACTTCATGAATGATAAAAACAGCATTTCTCTCAATATGAACTTACACTTTTAGAATCCCATTAAAAACACTAACTTGACAGCTATCTTGATAAACATTGAACCTTATTTGATCTATTATGGAAAAAAATAATATGATTGTATCTATCCTCACAGTTGGAGAAAATGATTCATCAACTTAAATACCCACTACCAAGGATAAAATGTTTCACACTAATCATTCATTTTTTTAATCATAATTCTTGATTCATTCCCCTTGTTTCAAAAGACCCATTTTTAAGACATTATTATCTATTGGTCTCAAAAGAATCTCCCATGTCTAATTCATCTAAAATTGGTCAATCACTTCTTTTATATACCGATCTAAATTTTATTATCCGTACATATTTTAATAAATTTATGCTCTACCGATGAAAATAAAGATTCTCATTGAAGATTATTCATCCACCTTGTCTGAATTTTTTTTTCTAATCATCGATTATGTTCTATCTACAAATTTCAACTCTTCTCTTCAATATTTCTATAGATACTAGTTTATGATAATTCATTTAATTATTTGAATCATCTTTTTTATATATCTTATGGAACTAGAACATCAGCTGATCATTTTTTCTCATTATCACTTACCTCCTATGATTGATCATGGATTTGATAAGGATTCTTATCATTGCCTACAATAGATAAACAAATGTTTTAAAATACTATTCCCAACCACATATTGAATAATTTATATGATATTAATTTATTTGAGTAACCAAGAATTATCCGTTCATATTTACTAGATTCTATCATATTTTCTATCATTTTATTTTGAATTAAACACTAATGTATAAAAAAAATAATTCAATGTTGGCTTCATTAGAAACCATATCTCACATGGAGTCATCTATTCATTCAGTCGTAGTTTTTCTCAGTTTGATGTGTAGAATTATGTCATCACTGATTCTTTAGAAAAATTCTCAAGATGTTCTTTCTCAATGAGAATTTTTCTAGGCATGTTGTTAATAATTATATTTATAATATCAACAACTCTATTTTTTTAAATTTCATACTATTAAAACATGGTGCCTTATCCCATGTTTATCGAGATAATACTGAACTTGGTTATTTGTGAATAAAATTTCTATTATCTTTCTTGATCCTATATATTCCTTAACCTATAATATTTACACCATCCCTTTAGAAAGTTGTTATTCAACTGAACAACTCAGACTTGTGATTGACGGCTAAAACCCATTCTATTTTTCCAAAATCACTAATTAAAATAAATAATATGTCATTACATCAAGATATGATGGTGAAACTGGACCACACAAATCAATACACACCAACTCAATAACTTTTTTTCCTTTTTATATTTCATATAACATATCTTTCGAATGTTCTTACCTTATTGAAAAGAATTAAATGTGTTGGTAAAATCATTTGATAACCTTGATATGTCTCGATCAACATAAAATCCAACAAAATGTTCCAATGATATCTGTCTTAAATGAACATGGAATATTTGACGATTTTGTTTCTTCATAAATGTAAAAAAGAACACATCATATCCTCCTCTTACAAGGTAAATATTACCCTTAGTACACTTAACCCAAAAAAACAACATATCCATAATTTTACAATAATGATACATAATTTATATAAAAATATTATGGCATTTACAAAGTCATGCTTCTGGATTACACTTTACAAGATGTGACAAAGACATTCAATAACCATGATTGTTCAATGTGTACGGTCTTTTAACCTAGAAGTGATTTATTATGATCCAATAATTATTATACATCACTATTACATAATATTCTAATGCCAAACTTTTGATATATAATTCATTTCAGTAGTTTGATATTTTATTTTCATATGATAGGTTCATCCTCTATCAATGATCCATATTCTATTGTGGTCTGTTTCATTGAAAGGTATCTATAAAACCACTATCTATTCATTTCTTTTCATTCTATTCTATGTATTTGAATGATATTCTTGAAGATTATTGGTGAATGATGGACCAAAATCATCTCTAATTACAAATATTAATTATTTATTTTCATGTCACTTTGTCAAAAATTGAGTTACAACTTATGACCACAATCATCCTACTTCAGAAATTTTTACACAAATGTTGATGAGAAATATATATGCCGGTTAATGAATCAATCACACCTAAAATACTGACCATTGAATAATGTCTTAAATAGATGAGTTCTATATGGGTTTCTATTTTTTCTGGTTTCCTATGGTATATCATTGATATGGAATAAACATTATGTGTGTAACACCCCGCAATTTTATGAGAAGTATTCTTTTTAATTTATTTGATGTCTTGTGTGGTATGATACCCCAAGTTTATCTAGCGCTATACCCAATACCATAATAGTTTGCAGTGTATACAACACTAATGTCGGATCATGTTACACACAATTTCATGTTTGTTTGATAGTAGTTATTCTACGCAACATTGAGTATATATATATATATATATATATATATATACAATTTATAAATGAAATATGGTTGGATTTTTTTATACGCAACAACAAAGGAGTCGTGCGCCACAAGCAACCCTGACTTGGATTGCATTACACACAATCACGACCTTCCTCGATTGCGTGTGTTGTACGCAATACCGGGTTTCACTAAACAGCGATATATTATTATAATATTATTATGAACTAGACGTTATGAATAGTATTAACTAAATTTTAAATTTTATAACATTACTATTCATCTTACACATTTTCTACAACATGGTATAAGAATAAAATAAATTTTTCAGGTAAAATAAATATTTTTCAAAAAATGCAGCTTTCCGCCTTTTGATGGCGCACCCACATTAAATCTTGTTTTTGACAAGTTTATAAGTTCAATTTGACAAAATAAAATTCTTCTTTGGAATTAGTATATTAACTTTTATATTGGATAAATTTTTCATATTATTCTGATAACTTTCATATTTTAATGAATTGTAAAAACACGCTATGTTTTAATTAAAAACAACATTTTTCATCATAATAATTTAGATGGTTAAATTATAATATTAAATGGGTTTTAAGTATAAATAGAATATTTTTTACCATTTAATATAATTTATTCCATTATCATTTATTCTACATTGAATTAATAGGTAAAATCATTTCAATTTTTTGCAATGTTTTAACTTTTAAAACTCGTTTTCTTAATTGCGAGATTAATTTTAAATTAATTACTGGAACTTCTTGGTTTTGAAATTTGAAAAATGGGTTCCATATTTTAAATTAGTAGGCCCAAATTATGTTAATAGGCTACTTTTTTTTTGGAAACTATGAATAGTAACTACGGTAAATTTTATTTACTTCAGTTGAAGATAAATCAGGTTACTAAGGGTAAACCTAAGATTATAAAACTAACCTAACAAATGAAAAAATTATATTGGATGACTAAAAGTAGAACCATATCACCAAAGGGTCGTATTAGATTCATTTTATGGACTTTTGACCATGAAAATAATTTAATTAGTATTAAAACCAATGAAAGTGACAACATGTCACTCTTAAATATTATAGGAACTATAATTTTAATTTAGTGATAAACTTCATGAAACATCGAACATGAAAAGTATCTAAAAAGATAATGAAATTATCTACATCACGAGAATTTATTTAGTATTTTTAGGGATTATATAATTATCACTAGTGGTGACACAATAGTGATGTAGAAATTGTTTATTTAGTGAAAAATCAATAATATGGTTTTTATTAAAATAACAATACCTATCAAAAGGACCTGAAACATGACCAAAAGTTATTTTTCAAGTATATCTATACCCTAAACATCCGATTGTCTATTTATAGGAAATTTGGAGCCTTATAAAACCGATTATGACGTTTATATTATTTTATTTTAAATAATGTCAAAGATGTCACCATCATAATTTAATAAATATAACAATTTAAATGATGTTATTTCAAGCTGATAAATTCTTGTAAGAATATTATTATGAATGGTATTATATGTTTGTTCATTATAAGATTTTATTTGAAATTTTTATCCAACAAATATGTATATTAAATAATTATTCAAAAATGTTGTTTTAATTATTTTATTAAGAGATATAACAAATAAAAGGTTTCAAAAATATTTAAATAAATATTATATGAACTATTTAATGTTCTCAAATAATTTTCTAGAAATATATAAGATATTATGAATCTATTAAAGCTTTTATTTCAAACATATCTCTTGTGTGGGTTTTATTTAAATTCATATAAATTAATAGTGTCAATATTGACACTATTGTTATTTTATAAAAATAACATAATATAAAATTGTTTAAAAATTAAAAAAAATATTTAAAAATTATAAATTAAAATATATATGGTCCAAAATATCATCAATTATCCAATTATGGACAATTTACAACACATAAGTAATTATTTATAACAATTTCAAATTTTGAATCTTATTACCAGAAATAAAATTAAATAGATAAAATAAGGACAACTCAAGTTGATAATGTTTAAAACAAATTAAAAACATGTCTACATTTTATTTTATGATGATATTACAAACCTATCTCATCTAAACTTCGTATTTGAGTCATTTCAGAGGGTTTTAAGTGGGGTTGGAATTTATTATAAATTAATGTTTCTTATAATTCCAAAGGTGCCCCTCTCCTCCTTTATAAAAGGGCACCTCCTCCCTCTCATCCTCACAACATTTTGAGCCTTGAAGCTGGAAATAAATCTGCCCATTTCGCTTCCTAATTCCCTAGATACCTTATAGAGTTACGAGTCTTCTCAAAAGACCAACTCTAGTGCCCTAAGAGGAAGTTCAAAGGAGGCACTTCGAGAAAGAGGTAATACCTTCTACCGATTCATTCATGTTTCTTTCTTCTTATACTACCTCTTCTATATTTGTTTCATTAAAAAGTAATAACATAAGTATTACATATATAATTATATGTTATTATAAATATTAAACAACCCTATTTCACCTTCTATCCATCCTACGAAAAAACGAAATCACCACGCGTGCGTATGTATAGAATACCGTCTCCACGCTATGGTGTAATCTATTTTTCCACCACCACCTTACTTGGATGGGTATAATGGTGTAAAGAATAAATATATATAGTTATTATAATATCATACAGATTCTGATATATTATCTCATCCACTCCAATTCAATTCAATAAGAATGGGAACAATATCATCGCTTGTGCATACGTACGGATTACCGTCTCCACGACGCGATGAAATTCATTCTCCATGTAAACCATTAAAGAATGGTTATAAATTATATATAATGAATAATAATGAAATATATTACATGATAATTATACTGGATTTATGTATATATAAGTGTCATCTACTTACTTCCATTCACATCAATAAGGAAAGGAAAATAGCATTCATGCGTACGTACGGTCTACCGTCTCCATAAACTGTGTATTTAGTTTAATTTATCTATCTATTATATATATATATATACTGAATATATATTGATATATAAATCATTATTTACATTATTAAAGAATTTAAATCATGATATAAGTAATTATAATGTCAAGAACAACAAGTCCAAACACGTACGATAAATAAAATGACTTAACCCAAAATGCTACTTTAACATGGAATTTACAAAAGAACGGGTAATATAAAGTTATTAGTGAACCATATACGATATCATAACGATGAATATGATTCTGTAATAAGTCAATGACATTATTTAAATCATTATAAAGGAGTTTTAGATATGTACAAATCATATCAGACATAAGGTAAGGGATAATTATTCAAATCTCATTCTTATCCGAGGTTGTTTATTCATAAGTATTTACTGTGGTTATGTTTATTATCCATGTCCATATGTTCTGAAATTTATTTCATAAAATGATTACATTTATTTCATATATGTTTAATATCCTTTTTACCCATTTTTTTACTTTTACTACATGTTTTGTAAGGAATCATTTTTTTACCAAATGAGGTACTTTTTGACTTTTCCAGTAAAAGTATGAAAAGAATGTTTTTTAACCTATACGGAATGAACAGATTTTTATGGATTTATAACGCCTTATTTTCATGAAGCATACTCTACAATATTTAATGACTGTTTTCCAAATAATATTTTTCTTTTAAAATTTCATGGCATTTTGTGAAAATAAAATAATTTTTAAGAAGAATGGATATTTTCTTCAAGAATTCATTTCAAGTGTTTTATGAAAACTATTTTACATCTAAGATGAAATTATTTAGTATGTTTATGTTTCAAGTATAATGTCTCTATTATTTACATGGTTTGATTTTTCTTATGATGAAATGATATCCATTTCTTTTATATGGATTAAATTATGATGGGATGATATTTATGAAACCCATTTTATTCGTTTGGTTATTATGAATGATGTATGTTCAATTTGTGGCATATGGAATAATGATTTCATTATGAGATGGGTGGGACATATATCTACCTAGAATTCATTGGGTAAAGATTTATATTTCATGAGATAGACATGGATAGAATGGTAAGTTAATCCGGTTCAATGTTACAAGACTAAAACGAGGAGTGAACTCAATTCAGAAAGAGACTTTGTCCACTAAGATGGTATTTTCAGTAATGCCTTGGATACTAAGGAAATCATATCATGTGCTTAATGTTTTTCCAAAATTACAAGTTTTATTACCATGTTATTTTATCATTATTTTTGTTCCATTATGATACATGCCTTACGTACAACCATGTTTTATGTCATTTCTCAATATCTTGATGTTTAAACATTATGTGCATGTTTTTATGTTCAAATATATATGGTTTGTTTTATTTTCCCCATGATTACCCATAATTAGAATTTGACCTCACCCTTTTTATGTTTTCATTTCCCCAAGATAAATAGAAAGGTTTTAGGTAATAAAAAAAAGATGATCTTTATGGGAGATGTTTAGGATGTTTCACCAAGATTAGAAGATTATTATTCCAAGATTCCAAACACACTAAACTATTATGGTACTTGTGTGTTTGTTTTTATTATCTATTATTTATTTCTCAAAAGTAATCTAATGTTTATGTACTTCAAGCTTTGGGTCTCTATAGTTGGTATCAGAGTAAAGGTTTAGTCATCCTTTGGAAACTAGGAAGTGAAAACTTTAGTGAGATCCCTAGAGACATTTCTAAAGTATGTCTAGAGATGTCCCTATTGTTTAGTATAACTATAGGTCACTGTAAAAGAGTTATGTTTACGATCATGAATAACCTAGTGTGAACCTATGGTGTCATGGATTAAATAATGTGTGATAAGTTAGACATCCCATAAGTGAATTTTAATGATTATGTGGTACCTCGTTATTTTAACTATTTTTTACACTATGGTTTATGGTTTTATTTAATGGACGTAACAAGAAGGAATTGAGTTAAAGTAGATTTCGATGAAAAAATTGGTGACTGTAGTCAACAATATTTTGTAATTCCTAGAGAGAAAGAAATTGTGATTATGTCGAATCATTCATCACGATATATGATTAACAAGGTGAACTTTGGTGGTATTCATATGTCATCAAATAAGAGGATGGTGGAATTTTATGCATGTTTGCATGGTGAGGAGCATAGAGAAAGGAATATTGAGATTTCTAAAGAATGGAAGAAGAACCTTGAGGAATAACTCAAATGGAGGGGAAGATGTTATTTGTGTGGAGAAAAGGTTCATTGAGTGATAGACTGTTATGGAGTTCAATGTCTTATTTGTGGAGAACATGGGTGTTACCCAACTCAATGCCCTAACCTAAGAGGTTACTTCTAAATCAAGTAAGGACTTATTCCATGACAATAATTGAAGTGGATGGATTGAAGTGTTTATGAATTGGTATTCAAGAATAATTATGTTGAGGTACTTTTATGGTATATTAGAATATTTTTGTATTATTCTATTGTGTTTTCAATAATTTTATAGTACCAGTAACCATGAAAAGTGATTCAAATATTTTGGAATGCAGATTATATGCATAATGAATGGATAAGGAGAAAATAATATGTTTGATAGTATTCATGAGATTATGATTGATATAAGGACTAATTGATATCATGGTTTGAGTATATAGAATTCTTGGGATTTTGGTATGTGGAAAGAGTTAACTTTTAACTACAGTCATGTTTTCACTAAGGTTCAATGGGTATTCATTTTTCAAGAGAATACATCATTAATGACTTCGAATGTTTGGAATGTAACCAACAAGACATATCTTATGATATATGGGGATAAATGATGGTATTCACATGATTGTTATATGACCTCTCTGGTAATATTTGTCACTATAATATGATATTGGACATCAGTATTTTGGATAAGCCTAATGATTGGAATTGATTATGTTGGACATAAGTTAGTATTGTTTAAGGCTAGAACTTTATTCAATTTTATTTATGGAATGTTATAATAATGTAGTTTTAGAAAAAGGACAACCTACCGGACATGCAACAACCTGTCGTGTCAGACAAGGCTGTGGGAATCAAACCCACAACCGAAGTGCGACATGCCTTTATCGCCTACCAGTGGCCTACAGGATGTCCCTGATTAGAAGAAACTAGTTTCATATTATTAAGAAGTATGATATATGAAGTATAATTATATTTTAGGAACCATATATGATTAATCTCACTATATATAGACTTATGTATTTTTGATAAATTTTTCTATCATTTTGTTTGAGAGAGATGGAATGACCCATCATTCTATCACATTATCTGCTAACACTTAACGAATAATAAATTCAGCTTCATTCTTTTAAGAGATGATGTGGAAATTGTCCATGGAACGACCAACGGTGAGATTGTTCCAAAATCAAGAATGGATTTTTTCTAATTCCAATTTCTTCAACTATATGGAAATGATCTTGAAAAAAAAATGTTGTCCTAGTGCCCTTATATCTGATGAATTAGCTGGTAGCTAAGATCATCAAAAATTTATGGCGTTGTGATTGTTGGATTTTTCATATCCATGTCCTCTACCACTCTTCATCAGATGTTGATGGTTATATTTCTCTTACATATCCATATTTTTAGCTATGTTCTCCCACATGGAAGCCCAGTGATGAGTTAATTTGGGTAACCATTATGTTTCATACATCACTTTTTAAAATTATTATTTATTATACCTTTTTATGATGTGGGTTTCTATTAATGAATCTTTCAAGTAGTAAACCATTTATAACCCCAATGAATTTCGAGTGCAAAATTCATTTTAAGGGGATAGAATCTAACACCCCGAGATTTTATGAGAAGTATTATTTTTAATTTATTTGATGTCTTGTTTGGTATGATACCACAATATTATCTTGTTCTATACACAACACCGTATTATTTTGTAGTATATGCAACACTAATCTTGGATCGTGTTACACGCATTTTCAAGTTTGTTTGATAGTAGTTATTCTATGCAAACATGAGTGTATATATATATATATATTAAATGTATTAATGAAATATGATCGGATTTTGTTTTAAGAAACAAAAAAGGATTCGTTCACTACACTCAACCCTGACTTTGATTGCATTACACGCAATCACGACCTTTCTCGATTGCGTGTGTTGTACGCGGTACCGGGTTTTACTAAACAACGATATGTTTTTATAATATTATTATGAACTAGCTGTTATGAATATTATTAACTAAATTTTTAATTTTATAACATTATTATTCATCTTCCACATTTTCTATAACATGGAATAAGAACAAAATAAATATTTCGGGTAAAATAAGTTTTTTTTTAAATGCAGTTTTGCCACCTTTTGATGGTGCACTGACATTAAATCTAGTTTTCACATGTTTATAAGTTCAATTTTACAAAATAAATTTCTTGTTTCGAATTAGGATATTAAAATTTACTTTGGATAAATTTTTCATATTATTCTGATAACTTTCAAATTTTTATGAATAGTAAAAACACACTATATTTTAAGTAAAAACAACATTTTTCTTCGTATAATTTATATAGTTAAATTATAATATTTAATGGTTTTAATGTATAAATAGAATATATTTTTACCATTTAACATAATGTATTTAATTATCATTTATTTTACATTGATTTCATAGGTAAAATCATTTCAATCTTTTGCAATTTTTAACTTTTAAAACTCGTTTTCTTAATAGCGGGATTAATTTTAAAATAATTACTGCACCATTTGTGTTTTTGAAATTTAAAAAATGGATTCCATATTTGGAATCATTAGGTCCAAATTATGTTAATAGGCTAGATTTTATTTTTGGGCTCTATGAATAGTAACTACGGTAATTTTTATTTATATAAGTTAAAGATAAATATGGTAATTAGGGTAAACCTAAGATTATAAAATTACCCTAACACCTGCCAAAATTATATTGGATGACTAAAAGTAAACCCATATCACCTACGAGTCGGATAAGATTCATTTTATGGATTTTTGACCATTAAAATTGTTTAATTATTATTAAAACAAAAGAAAGTGACAACATGTCACTCTCTTAAATTTTATAAGTATAATAATTTTAATTTAGTGATAAACTTCATGAAACGTAGAAAATAAATAGTCTACAGAAATCTAACAAAAGTATATACATCATGAGAATTTATTTAGTATTTTTAGGTATTAAATAATTTTCATTAATGGTGACACAATAGTGATGCAGAAATTGTTTATTTAGTGAAAAATCAATAATATGGTTTTTATTAAAATAAAAATACCTATAAAAAGGACCAAAAACATGACCAAACATTATTGGTAGAGTATATCTATACCCTAATCATACAAGTGTCGATTTGGGGACCATTTGGAGACTTATAAAATCGATTATGACATTTATATTATTTTATTTTAAATGATGTCAAAGATGTCACCTTCATAATTTAATAAATATTACAATTTAAATGTTGTGATTTTAAGACGATAAATTCATGTAAGAATATTATTATGAAATTTATTCTATTTATCTTCATCATATGATTTTATTTTAAATTTTTATTCAACAAATAAGTATATTAAATAATTATACAAAAATGTTGTGGTAATTATCTCATTAAGAGATACACTAAATAAAAGGTTTTAAAAATATTGAATTAAATATTATATGAACTATTTAATGTTCTCAACTAATTTTCTAGAAATATATCCCATGTTATGAATCTATTAAAGCTTTTATTTTAAACATATCTTCTATGAGGGTTTTATTTAAATTCAAATAAATTAAGTGTCAAAATTGACACTATTGTTATTTTATAAAAATAACATAATATAAAATTGTTCCAAAATAACAAAAATATTTAAAAATTATAAATTAAGATTTATATGGTCTAAAATTTCATAAAGTATCCAATTATAGACAATTCACAACACATAAGTACTTATTTATAACAATTTAGAATTTTAAATCTTATTAGCACAAATAAAATTAAATAGATTAAATAAGGATAAATCAAGTTGATAATGTTTAAAATAAATTATAAATATGTCTATATTTTAATGTTTTATGATATTACAACCCTATATCATATTATATTCTGATTGGAGTAATTTTTTGGGGTTTTATGTGGGGTTTGAATTAATATAAATTAATATTTCTTATAATTCCAATGGTGCCCCTCTCCTCACTTATAAAAGGGAACCTCCTCCCTATCCTTCTCACACCATTTTGAGCCTTGAAGATCGACCAAACTCTATCCATTTCACTTACCCACTTCCCTAGAAACCTTATAGAGGTACTGGTCTTCTCAAAAGACCAAATCTTGTTCCCTAAGAGGATGTTCAAAGGAGGCACTATGAGAAAGAGGTAATACCTTCTATCGATTCCTTCAAGTTTCATTCTACTTCTACTTCCTCTTCTAGAGTTGTTTCATTATAAAGTAATAACATCAGTATTAATTATATACTGATATATTATTATAAATATGAAACAACCCTATTTCACCTTCTATCCATCCTACGGAAAACAGAATCACCGCACGTGCGTACGTACGGAATACAGTCTACATGTCGTACTGTAATCTATTTTTCCACCACCACCTTACTTGGATGGGTATAATGGTGTAAATAATATCTATATATAGTAATTATAATATCATACTGATTATGATATATTATCTCATTCACTCCAATTCAATTCAATAAGTATTGGAATGATATCATCGCTCGTGTGTACGTACAGATTACCGTCTCCATGACGCGATGAGATTCATTCTCCATGTTAACCATTAAAGAATGATTATAAAGTATATATAACGAATAATAATAAAATATATTACATGATAATGATACTGGAATTATGTATATATATATATGTGTGTGTCATCTACTTACTTCCATTCAAGTCAATAAGGAAAAGAAAACAACGTTCATGCGTACGTACGGTCTACCGTCTCCATGAACGGTGTATTTCGTTTAATTTATATATCTTATATATATATATAGTGATTTTATATTGATATATAAATCATTATTTACAATATGGATGTAATTAAATCATGATATAAGTAATAATAATATCAAGAACAACAAGTCCAAACATGTATGATAAATAAAATGACTTATCCCAAAATGCGGTTTAACATGGAATTTACAAAAGAACGGGTAAAATAAAGTAATAAGTGAACCATATATGATATCATAATGATGAATATGATTCTGTAATAAGTCAATGAAATTATTTAAATCATTATACAGCAGGTTTGGATACGTACGAAGCATATGGGATATAAGGTCAGGGATAATTATTCCAATCTCATTCTTACCTGATATTGTTTATTCGTAAGTATTTACTGGGGTAATGATTATTATCCATGTCCATATGTTCTCAAAAAAATTTCATAAAATGTTCACTTTTCTTTCATATATGTTTAAAGTCCTTTATACCCATTTTTTTCTTTTACTACATGGTATGTAAGGAATCTTTCTTTTTTTTACCATATGAGGTACATTTTGATTTTTCTAGAAAAATTACGAGAAGAATGTTTTTTTAACCTATACGACATGAATGGATTTTTACAGTTTTATAACGCCATATTTTCATGAAGCATACTCTACAATATTTCATGACTATATTCAAAAAAAATCTTTTTGTTTTAAAATTGCATGGCATTTTGTGAAAAGAACATGATTTTGAAGAAGAAAGGATATTTTCTTCAAGAATTCATTTCAAGTGTTTTATCAAAACTATTTTACATCTAAGATGACATTATTTTGGATGTTTCTGTTTCTAGTATAATATCTATATTATTTACATGGATTGATTTTTCTTATTATGAAATGATATCCATTTCTTTTATATGGATTATGTTATGATGGGACGATGATTATGAAACCCATTTTATTCGTTGGGTTATTATGAATGATGTATGTTTAATTTGTGGCATACGAAAGAATGATTTCATTATGAGATGGGTGGGACATATATCTCCCTCCAATTAAATGGGTAAATATTTATTTCTCATGAGATAGACATGGCTGGAACAATATTTTAATCCAGTTCAGTGTTATAGGACTGAAACACGGAGTGAACTCGATTCAGAAAGGAACATTGTCCACTAAGATGGTATTGGTAGTAATGCCTTGGCTACTAAGGAAATAATATCATGTTCTTAATGTTTTTCCAAAATTAAAAGTTTTATTCCAATTCTATTTTATCATGATTGATGTTCCATTATGATATATGCCTTACATACTGCCATGTTTTATGACATTTCTCAAGATCTGGATGTTTAAACATTACGTTCATGTTTTTATGTATAAATATACATGCTTTTTTTTATTTTCTACATGCTTACCCTTATTTAGTATTTGATATCACCATTTTTATGTTTTCTTTTCCATAAAATATAATGATAAGATTTAGGTAAGAAAAAAAGGAAGATCATAATGGGAGATGTTGAGGATCTTTTACCAAGATTAGAGGATTATTTTTCCAAGTTTCCAAAGACACTAAACTATTACGGTCCTTGTGTGTTTTATTTATTTTGTATTAAGTATTCCACAAAAGTAATGTAATGTTTATGTACACCATGCTTTGGCTCTCTACAATGTGAGTTCTACATATTTCCACAACAATAATATCTATTACGGAGGGAATTTATTTGTGTGATTACTACACCTCTAGTTTTCAATTAGGTTATTTGAATATTTTGTTTCAATTTCATACCACAATCAATCATCATGCTCAGAGTGGGTACTTGTGGTTTAAATTCAATTATAACTTCTTACGATTAATAATAAAGACTCAAGCCAACTGTTCTAATATGATCAATCATTTTCTATTCATGACACTCCTTTTTTTGTTTGACTTGATATATGACTTGAACTTTGACTTTTTCAATTGCCTATGTATCCTTATTTACCATAATCAAGGGTTTCTTATGATATTTAACTTTCCATATCATATTTAAAAAATCCACTTCAATATCTTTAATAATTTTTATTTGATTTAATTTATTATTAGTGGAACTATTGATCTCTCTTTTTGTTATTAATTTTTTTTACTCAATATCATTTTCTAATTTATCAATCCTTGATGATTTAATCCTTTTTATATCAACCTCTGGCATAGATATTTCTTATTCCTATTGTTTCATAGATATTATGTCAATATTAAATACCATGTTGTATTTCATTGTTTTGGATCTCCAAATGATAATCAATTCAAGTGTATCTACAAATTCGATACGAAATTCATCTATTACTTTGACATATCCTTATTTATTAACACAATATTCCATTTTTTAATCTTTTACATCTTTCAACGTTACATCAAAATTATGATCCATATAGTCATACAATTATACAACCATAGATTCTTCTGAATTGTTATATTTTGTGGATATCATAATATAAATTTTTATTAAATATCTCGTAGTACTCCTCTTACCATTCACATTGATTGAATACTTCATCCTTGGAATTTCATCATTTCCAACATCATCATATTTAAACATCATAGGAAACTTTTTATAACGATGTCCAACATTTCTATACTTAAATCATGAAACTGGAAGTTTCCCTTATATATTTCTTCTTCCTCTTTTCATATTTTAAGAGATTTGTTACATAAAATAATCAAAATTGTCATCCTCCAGACTATCATCAACCATGTTATTCTTCATAGAAATGAATGTTGCATCTTTTAACAAACCATTTACCTCATCATCGATATCATCATTTCTCATGTCATATGAGACAATAGTGTTATTCAATCTATCTAATTTAAACACCTTTGGATTGTTCTATTCCAATATAGTAACTTTGGGATTCAACCGAGGTTGTATTTTTATAAATATAATTTTAACAATATTTATATATTCAATTATTTTTCTAATGACATAAATTTCTTACATAAAAACATTCAATATATGAAAAATTGAATCAATGGATTCATTGGGGTGTGGTTTCAGATCCTTAAAATTATTCCATCTAACCTATAGATTTTTTTTCTGGCATCATTGATTCACTCACCTAAATATTTATAAACTATTCCAACATATATTACGATGTATTCAATCATATCACTTTTTTACATATTTTATAGGACATTAATCCACTTAAAAAGTTGACTCATTTGGCATCATCATCACATTACATATATTAGGCTTCGAATAAATCATTTTTATCCATACTGTAAGAAATATCATTCATTACATCTATAAATTCATCCATTACCAATGATAAAATGAAAATTTTCATTTTATTCTTCCATAAATGAAAATTGTTACCATCATGTATCATAATTTCTAGTGGTTTGGAATGACCATTTCATCAACTAATTGATAAATAGTGAGATTCATCATTTAGATCTGATACCGATTTTTTCCCTAACTAGGTTTAATACTCTGAGTGTTTGAATCAAGGTAAGATCTATTAAAAGAGCTTCCCCTCCAAATTTTGTTTTATTGTAAAAAAATACTCCTCACTCTCATTCCAAAATAAATGAAATTATGAAAAATACAAAATGAGTATTCTTTGTTAACCCTCACTGAGATACATCCAAGGACAATATAGTGTAAATTTTTTGATGTTCCACATCCACTAAAGCTCAATGAAAAAATATAAGGTTTCATGTAGATCACTTAAATGACCAATATCACTTACATTACAATATTTATGGTCATCTCTCTAAATTCTCATAGGGTTATTCTAAAACTATATATCAATGGATCATTTTTGATGGAATGGATCACCTTCTTCGACTTCCATTGATCACAACTCTAGAAAGGATCCAACAAATTTTTTGGACATGTTTTTAACTTCATTACCAAAAATTAATTCATCAACAATTGTTGTTAGATTATCTTTTGAAGTATTTTTTTCACGAGGTAGATGAAATCCACTTTTCACATAATGTTATTTTGTGGAAATTTAATTCATGAACTGTTTTAGTCCCTCCACGATATTCCTTTCACCCAAAAAACAATCTTATATCCTCTATGAAATGTATTTCATCCTTCGTGGACTTCGATGAATCCCCCTCATCCTTCATTGCACTGTGTGGAATGAGTTCTTTACTATCCCCTTTTTCTTTAGAAAACTCCCTTACCAAGTTGATAAATGATTCATCATGGACCACCTCTACTACATGGTATCCTTTCCCTTTCAAGATAAACAACCTTGTAGTAACCAATTCAGGAACTATTCTCAAGAACTGTCTCCTTCATGGAAATGATTCCTCACGAACTACTTCCTCCATCATAAAATCCTCCACCACAAACAACTTTGGACATCCAAAAATTCATACAATGATGATATTATATTATGTAATAATCTATACATATAAATATCCATAGGTTTTTTATATAGAAAAATAAATACATAAAACCTTGTTAATCATAAATACCGAAAACTCTAAGGTGGCAAAACCTTCAATACGAACTTCAATGTGGTCCATATAGAACCATAATAATTTATAGTAGCTAATGTATTCCATAAATGAAACTAGTTTTAGGATCCTTAAATCAACACATCAATTATGAAAAAAATTAACCTCCAATAAATAATGATCCTTCTGTAAACTATGATCCTCACATGAACTAATTTTTTAGGCAATTTGTGTACTATGGTTTTATGTCTTCATAGTGATTCTATGAAGAAAATATTCCTTTTATAATCTTTCTATTCCAGTATTCATAACATCATTTATATTCACATTGAACTAATGTGATAATATGTGGTATGTGATCTATTGTCTATTAACACCATAATTCCAATTCGATGAACTCTTCCTCATAGTCTGTGAACTGTGCTTCATAGTTCTTGAACAGTTCTTCACTATCATCAAATAAATTATCATGAGTTTCATTGAGGGAAAAGAATAATTTTCAATAAAAAACAATCAATTATCTATTCCTATAAAATTTTAAAATACTGCTAAACTGTGCCACCTTAATCATATGCTTTAGTAACACCATCCATAATGATTCTCGGTCATCTAAGATTGTCATCGAACACATTCACCCCAAAACACAAAGATGAAACCTAGAATTATTTTTACCAACATAAAATAACATGAAATAATATTTATAAACCATTTATACAATTATTTGGTTCATATATTTTATATAAAAACACTATGTTAATTATTCAGGATGTTATTTGAAGGAGCTAGCTAATCAAAACATTAGATGAAGGATCACCCCTTACCACCCTATTTTCATTTGGATGTGATTTTTCATTATTATCCTCACATTATATCCATGTCATTATTATATAATTATTATAACCTTCTTATATATATCCCAAAAATATATACCTAGTTTAATTAACCATTCTATGCTGGGGATAACCTTGAATTTTTTGTTCCATTATCAATTTCATCTTTCAAGCATAGCTGATTAATGGGAACATGTCTATTTTTTATCTTATTTAAATTACAACTCCATAAATGTTTTATAACCATTTATTGTTTATATAAAAAATATTTAATTTTAATAATCCATTTTAGATCTATTTTTATTTAATATAAATTATTATTCCCTTACCTTATTTAATTATTGTAACATTTTTTTAAACCCCACTTAAAATGAATAATTAAAAAATTACTTCCATAATGGATTTGATGTCTTCAAATAATATGGACATATTTTTCATTTCTTATGATTATTTTTTTCTAAGAACATCTAAGTAGAATTTAATAACATATATTATGAAATTTATTATGATATTCTGTTTTGTTATGCTATAATACATGATTATATAACGTATTTCTTTTCCATTGGTTTTTCTAATTCCTATTCCTTATGTTTTATTTTCATACATGGAACACATATTCATGTAAATGTTATAAAGGGTGTTCCAATATAGTTCTCCAATGGTTTAGTTAATTTTATTATATTAATATATGATATGTATGGTATTAGGTAGTTAACCTAATCCATGATGGAACATTGCCCACATGATATATTTTCCTCACAATGAGCCTTGAAATATGCTTATGTCATGTGTTATATTTATTCCACAATACTAATATTCTATAATTTATAGATTTCATCTTATTTATTCTATGATTTATTTGGTCATCCATGTACCTTATCCATTATGATTTCATTTTATTATATTTTATTCATATGTTATGTATTATTATCACCATTAAACCCTTAGTACCGTTATATTTCACACCTTTTTTATGGAATATCCTAGGTTATCTTATTTAGTAATACAACATAAAAATATTCAGGAATTGGCTACTGATATTATAAAAAAATATATTTTTCTAATTTTATTTTATGATTTTATTTTTTTACTCTTCTAAAAAACTAGACCACTCAATAATAGGGTTGTGTTTATTATATATCT
This sequence comes from Viscum album, assembly GCA_963277665.1. Classification (NCBI taxonomy): domain Eukaryota; kingdom Viridiplantae; phylum Streptophyta; class Magnoliopsida; order Santalales; family Viscaceae; genus Viscum; species Viscum album. Next base: position 547,052,623 of record OY728135.1, read on the forward strand.
ATGTTAAAAATCAAATAATAAAATATGTAAGAATATTTTGTCACTATAGAGAGTATTAAATGAATTTTCTAAACAATTTTTTGGTATTTTAACAATAATACATTCGTAAAACAACTACAGATAAGTTTATGTTTTGGATAAAATAATAAAATTTAGATAATGTATAGTGTGAGTGGTTCCCAAGCTGTAAATCCTCTGTTTGAATACTATAAGTAAATGTTATTATAGAAAATATATTCTATGGCGAAATATCAATGAAAGGTATCATTGGTTGGTGGTTATGACAAAGAGGCCTTGAATCACACTCGGTTTAATACTTTCATGTGATACTCATTTATAAATTCCCAAACACCTTATGATCTGTAATGAATGTCATTACTGTATTGGTATGTTTAGAATTCTAATAAAAAAATTTACAGGATTCCCTAGATTAAAAAATTAGGAATCATGATTTATGAGATAAATTACATATATATATTATTATTTAAATGTTCATATTTTCAATTTTATATGCTAATTAGTTTATTTATTCTTATCCATATGATTATTTCTGGTATAGTAAATGACTACAATCATAATAAAATAGTGTAATTTGAGTTCCTTATCCAATCACGAAAATAAATTGTCCTATATGATTTTAGTTCTACATAACCATTCACATTAGGCATGTTTATTATAATTATTCAAACACTACCTCAAAACATGGAGGAAGACTTGTCGATTATAATAGTAAATGGGGAAATTATTAAATCAATATTATATATATCCCCCCTATTAGGTGTTTGTGGAATGAACCTCTCAAAAAATAATTTCATTCGAACATTAGTTGAATTTGGTGATACATTGTGAATGTATTAGTTTCCATTTTATAAAGCCATGGGAAAATATAGGGAGAAAGAGACCCCCCTTCACATCCAAAGTCACACTTTGATTTTTATAAATGTGTATAGAGGAGGATGAATCACCTTTGGAATATTATTCTAAATCAGGGATATAATCACCTTATTATAATTAATATCTTTCTAAAATTATTAAGATAAAGAATAAAATTATTCATTAAGGAATTAAGTTTTTGATATACTATATTGATATATACCTTAAAGAGTTTCACTATCTTTCTATTGAGCGATAGGTGATGATCCAAATTGAACCAACACCTATATTCCCAATCTTTACCATGAAACCACAAAGAATTTCCACTATTGAGTTTGGAGAACTAAATTTGGGGCACCAAGAGAATCAGTATAAGGATTTTAGACCCCCTAGATCTTCCTCATGGGTGTATCTCTCCTCCATAATAGAAGACAGATGGGAAATTATCTTCTACATAGATTATCATGAACAAAATAATATCACTATAAGAGAAAATTATCCCATTCCATAAATTGACGACTTTTTTAGTTATCTATAGAGGAACAATAATTCCATAAGGATACATATTAGTTATAATATCACTAATTAAATTGTAATAATTAATATACTCCCAAGACTAAATTTCAAACAAGGTATGAACACTGTGTTTTTATAATGATTCCCTTCAGACTCACTAATTCTCTAGAAATAATAATTTATTTGAGGATTCTAGTGTGTACATATTATCCTGAAAAAGTAGTGGATGTTTTTAAAGATGATATTCAGAAATACATTAAATTATATGTGGAAAGGTGGATCATTTTTTTATTTTAATAAAGACATTGAAAAAGGATATGTTATATGAAATTTACCACAATTGAGAATTATCAATGGAGGAAGATTCATTATTAGGGAAATTTTACACTAATTAATTGATATATGTGGATACTTCTCAGATAATGGTGATTAAGGAACTTCTTATAATGACCTATATAATGATTAAATACACTTTCTATGGGCTATCTTGGTATTATAGATGATTTTAAAATACATTGTAGGGATTTTTAAAATCATTGACCAATATAACTCATAAGGGAGTGAAGTGTTTTTAGACCAATGAAGTGGAAGTGAGATTCATGGAATTTAAAAGAAGTATTATCACAGCACCAGTAATCCCATTACCCTTATAAGGTGATATTCTTTAGTGTAAAATTATTTTTTAAATAATGTCAAGGAATTTTAATTGAAGAAAAATGAAAAAAAGATAACTTATGACATTAGGAAGTTGAAATTTCATAAGAAAAACTATCCATAAAATGATATGTAGTTTGTAGTGGTGATATTTTCATTAATTATTTGTATGAATAATCTATATTTGGTGTTCTGTGAAATATATAGAGATAATAAGAACCTAAAATATATATTCACATGGAAAGTTATTATAATGTTCCAGTTAATATGATTAGAGATGGTGGAGTGAAATAACTACTCAATCCATTGGTATCCTAGGAAGGATTATATATTGGATGATTATATAGGTAAAAAGGAAACACACAAAATTATTCGTTATGATAATATAAAAGGATTCCATTGTTATATAAATTAAAATGGTACAAAATATTTCGTATAGGAATGAAAAAAATTAATAACAATAAGAAATGATTACCCAACCATCCATTCAAGATAAGATAAAAGATTCTCAAAGAGATTATTTGGAAATATAGATAAAGATGGAAACTATTAGAAAAAGAAAAATATTCTTCAAAAAATTTTATAAATGAATATTTTTAGGTGTTGGGTCATTGATATGTGTACTGTAAATGAATGAGATAAAAATGGATTTATTGAATGATGCACATAGCTCAAAATTCACTATCTAACCTGGGTGTATGTTATTGGATAGAGATAACTGATATATATATATATTAGTGGGATAATATGATGAATGAGATCAAATAATATACATTAATATTACCTTTATGTAAAAATGTAAAGTATTCAAGGAGAAAGTATAATGGGATGATAAAACCCTTACCCATACATATATGGACATGGAAAAACATCACTAATTATTTTTTTCCAAGGTATTCTAAATAAATATATTGGAAATAGTTCCATATGGTTTATAGTGGATCATCTTACAAAATATTTCCCATTAATTGAAATTATATATGATTTCTCACGTGATCATCTTACAAGGATATACATCATGGATGTGGTGAGAAAATATAGAACTACACTATAAATATTTTCTGATCGAGCTCAAATATTTACCTCGAGGTTCCAAAAAATGCATAAAAATAATTTCAATATTAGGTTTATCATTTTTACAAAATATTAATCCAAAAATTATAGACAATCTGATTGGAAGTCCATAACACTTGAGGAAATGTTTTGAGCTTTCCCCTTGAACATCAAATAAAGGTGGGATAAGGATCATCCTTTGTTTCTGTTATTTTACAAAAATATCTCCCACATATACATAATAATCGACCCATATAATAACCATTATGTGAAGATATATTAATTACAATAATGTTTTCATGAAATTATAAATTTCATATTTTTGGGACCATAAAAGGATAAAGAAGTGGTATGAATGGTCAAGACCATTCATCACAAAATCAATGTAGATCAGAGTGGAAAATGAGATATATTGTTCACTATTAGAGAGACCTATGGTTTTGGTTCGAGGTATTGGGTTCTTATGAATATATCTAAGGAAGGGAGTCATGAAATTTGGGAAGAAATTAATTATATGACCCAATTACATTATCCCTTTTGAGATACTTGATCACATTAGTGTTGTTCCCAATTAACTAGCACTCCCACCAATTATGTCTGAAGCAGATGATTACTTATCTGTATAAATACTGGACAATAACAAGTATTTAATTAATAGGTGGTACAATTTTAGCATGATATCTCTTATGTGGAGAATCCACTGAAAATAAAGAACCATAGAGAAAAATGTTTCTGTAATAATATTAATCAAATAGGTAACGTATTATGGTGTAACAATAAGTCTTAGGAAGTATCATGGGAATAGTTAGATGTAATAAAACATAAGAACACCCATTTATTTTTATCTTAGTGGGTGAAATGAAATATCATGGGAGAAATTTCATATGGTGGGAAGAATGTAATGGCCGGAATGTTAATTAATGGAATTTACCTTATTTTTCTGAAAAACATCGGGGTAAGACCCCCTTTATTAAAAAAATTAAAGAATATATATATGTAATGTGGTTAGGTCTAGTAAATATACCATTTTCAAAACTTCTTAATTTGGAAAATGTATCATATCTAGTGATATAGTACTATATAAATCACATTCACTTCATGAGAGAATGAAAATCATTTTATTATATTTTTTCCATTAAATTTTTATATTAAATAAATCTATAATAATTGAAATTGCTACAATTGGAAAAAAAATTTAAAATAAGATAATAATAATAAAAATTGGAATTTCATGATATCCTTGAATGATCACACTTGTAAATTCATTTTCTGAAATAAAATGGAATATTACTAAAGAAATATTCATCTAAAAAATTAATATATATTTTTACATACTTAAGATATCATAGAAATAAATTAATAATGATTTAAATTTGAGGTATTTATATAAATTATGCGTCCCATTAAACAAATATAAATATGGTTAATGAAATTGTAATTTGATTGTTAGGAATTGACAAATAATCATTAAATAGTATCATCCGTTATATAGGTGTAAAATAATATTTAATTATTTTATAAAATACAAATATATCATATTTGTATGATTATAAATTTAAATTATATTTTTAAAATGATTAATAATTATTAATATTTTTTGAAAAAATATATTTTCTATTTTCTTTTAAATAATAGATATACTTATTTTTGATAAAATTTATTTTTATAAAATTATTTATAAAATCATAAAATTTTTCATTAAAATGATGATATAATTTTATGAGACCATATGTTATTTTTCAATGGATTAGAATATTGACCCAGATATTAAAATTGGAATTTTTCCAATTAATAAAAATCAAATTAAAAACTATTTTTTATTATATTCAAAAAATAATTTTATTTAAATTTCAATATGTTTTATAATCATCATGTTGGAAAATGGTTGTACGGAATTTTTATATTTTTTCTATAACAATTGAATTTATTATGACTACTAGAATATAACAGAACATGATATTTCCCATTATAAGTTAAATAAACGATTACTTGTATATAGAGGTATGTAAGAACTATTAGTTAAAACTCACATTAATTAATTTTTTATATATCCATAATATCCATCATTATTTCTATTATATTTTAGAAAATAATAAACATGCCAATATTATATTCAAAAAAACAACTCTCTCCTCCCCTTATAAATAATACCCCTCAACACCCATTATCATAACACATTATACTCAATATAGATAGAAAATAATTATCCCATTTATATTAGTATCAAACATAACCACATTCAATGGGTTCTTCTCTTACCCAAAGACCATTCCAATTAGCCATAAGGGGTTGCCTAGGATGATGCATCCATTTGAGAAGGTAATAACATCTACACAGTTTAAAAAAAATTCACCAATTTCAATCTTCCAAAAAATTCAAATCAAACATGAAATAAATCCCAAAATATCGAAAATGTTTGAGAATTTGTTTAGTAGAATATCCATTATCAACCTATTCTCATTTATAAAACGGAAACATTTTCACAATATGGACGGTTCACTATCTCCAAAAACAACATAATTTTAAATCTCCAACACCTTAATGGATGGTAATAGAAACAATATTACGATTAAATATGAGTAGAATAATATATTATATGTTATTTTATTTTAGGTAATATATTAATAATCACGGATATAAATAAACTGAATTTTGATCAGGATGATCGGTAAAACCACAAAAATGAAGTAACCGTATAAAGAAAATGTTTATACTAAATAAACCATTTAGATATCAGAATACATTGGGTTATTTATTAACATTTAAATTTAAATAAGGAAATGAATAATTTTTCATTTTAATTCTATATTTTTTTTCCAATTTTACAATAATTTAAATACTTATTCACTAACTAAAAGAACATGGGAACCATGAAAAGGGAAACATAAGAGAGTAGAAACAAATATGATATCACAATTAAAAAATTATAAACTAATATAAAATATTATTAATAATTAAAACAAATTTTAATAAGGATTGGAATAATATATTAAATAAATCAATTTTATTATTTAGTAAATTATGTCAACGAGTAGAATGAATCCTCGCACGAGGTGAGGGATCTCTCTGAACCACACTATTTTCATTCATTTTTGAGTTATCCCTCCTTACATCACATCCTATATTAATTATTTTTATTTAATTAATATATAATCCATATATATTACCCACCCACATGTTCATAGTTTAAATAACCTTTCCTTAATGGTGAAAAAAATGATTGAATAGTTCCCTTATAAATTTCATTCCATAAGGATAACTGATTAAAGTGATCATGTCTATTTATTATCTCATTTAATGTATATATCCATAATATGTTTTTAACATCCATAGTTTCTAAAAAAAGTCATATTATTTTTGGAAAAAATATTCTATTTCTAATTTTGAGGTAATTATTATTCCCTTACCCATATTCCCGATTCATTAATATTTTCCCTAAAACGCTACATAAAATGAATATTACAAAAATGAATTCTCCAATACTTTTTGTGACTTCAACAAATTTCTGAAATTATATACATGTATTATTCCTTTTTATTTTTATATTAACATTAAATAATTTTGGAATCACATATTTATTTGTATGAAGAATGATATTCCATTTTATTATGCTATTGGATGTGAATATGCTACCAGCTTCCTTTCGATGGGATATTTTGATGCTTATTCCATATGATGGATTTCATTACGTGAAAAAAATATTCATGTAATTGTTATGATATATAGAATTATATATTCCTCCACCACATTGGTTATTATTTAAAGATATATATGTTTTTTGGGTGTGTACATATCCTAATATGGGACTCTATCCAAAATATTTTATTGTCCTGGATGTGAGACATAAATTATCATAACGTAATGTTTTATATTCTTTCCACATTTTTAAGGTAACATGACTATATAATTGAATCTTATTTATTCCATTTATATATCTGATACTCCATTCACCTCGTCTAATATTATATCATGTTTTTATATTTGAATTTTATGTTATTCCCCTTTATCATGCTTACTTCCTTAATACTATTTATTGATGACTAATTTTCTTATGGTATTTTATAGATTCTCCAATGACGGTTTAGAAGATCAAAATGAAATATGATCTCATTATAGTGATTAAAATAAATAATTTTTTTAGTTTTATTTTTTCGTTTAATATTCTTAATACCCCAACGATTTTGGACCTCTCTCTCATTGGGTTTTATTTATTGTATATTTATGTTAAAAATCACATAATAATATCTATCATTGACTTGATTAGCTATATGAATTACCTATATTTTTTCATTTTTAAATAAAGATATGCTTATGGATTTTCATTGATCCAGAAAGTTGATGAATCATTTAATCCCTTCTAGAGTAGAGTTCCCATTTTGAGGCCGTAGTCGTGTTGTTATTGATTTGTATTAAATCTATTATATATTTTATAAAATTTAAATATATTCATTTGTATAATTCATAATTTTTTTATTATATATACATGTTTATGTTCTTTACATCCGAGTTTATATTTCAGGATTGTATGGTGTAGGTAATTGTATAATAGTTTGTTTTAGAGTCATAAAAGGTAATTCATTCCATGTTTGTGTGGATATCCCAACACTAGTTATTAGAAATTTATTTTTAGGTGGGAATGGGGATTTCACTTTCTAGTACACTGAGATGTGACATAGACAATGTAATTAACACTCATTATTTTTTTATTTATACACAATCAAAAAATTGGTGATATTGAGAGAATCGTGTGTCCCATGTAATCATAAGGGTAATATCCAAAATAAGGAATAGTGTTTGAATGGAATAAATTAATTATATGTATAATCAACAATCTTATAATATATACAAATTGATATATACATATTTCATTTCTCATCAACAAAAATATATATTATATGCCACAATCAAATGTAAAAAAAATTATCAAAATAATATTTTTATCTAAACTTAAATAACTATTTATGGTATGGATAAGAACTACATAAAATAATTTTTCATAATATAACATCACCTCTTTCAATATAAAAATTCGGAAAATACATGAATTATTTTATAGTATATTATGAATAGAAAATACCAAACTACTACATGTGGTTATGTCTTGATATATCCATGTAATCCTTTATATGATTAGTGTATTTATTATAGGATTGAATTAACCTCTATACCCATAGAATGGTTCCATTTTATGATATTTTCTCCATAAATCCTCAACATCCACTTCTCTAAAAAAATATTATATACATAATTCAATCACATTTGTTATAAAAACAAGTAAATAATATCAATTTAACCTAAGATGACCCCATCAGGACAGGTATTTGTTTTATAATAGTGTTGATTGTACCGCACCATTTCCATGTGTAATAGGTATGTGGTGGTGACTACTACTGAGATGGAATAAACATAATGATGGAATAATTTCACCAATAAATCTTATAATAAAACACATCCAGTCAACTAATAGATCATAAATAATATATATATATATAAAATATTTTATAAAAAATATAATTTCATACATGAATCTTATATCAAACAATGAAAATAAAATTACACCTATACTACATATAAATATTAATTAAAACTAGATTATTTGAAAAAATTACTTACATGACTAGAAAAAAACAATAACAATAGAAACACCCAATTTTCACAAATTTTTTACCAATGTTCATATACATCACCAACTCAGAGGCAGCTATAATACCATGATAAATTTAATCTGACTATAAATCCTTGATGGAAGAACTGTACTATTATTCATATAAGGGTGAGTATAAAAAATTGATAGTATATATTAGATATTTAATAAAACCCATGTAAATTTTTTTTATATTGAAAATTAATGAGTTGATAATATAAATTCACTACATTTCTATGAAAAACCTCCTAACATAATTACAATGCTAATATAAATATCTTAAACATTTAATCAATAAAAAATAAAAAAAACATCACATATCCATAAATAAAACACATTAATATAAATTTACAATAGAACATGGAATCTAATAAAAAACTCTTATCCATAAAAAATGAAAGATCATGCACACAGTATTGGATACCAATCATGATCTATAAACAATATATCATTCGTAATATGAGTGATCAAGTAAGGTAAATGAAAAATTTTATCTAAGGATTTTCCTAACCCCATCACAATCTACTACACTCCTTATATGAAATATATCATTTTAATGTATTCTTCAACTATATGTATAATTTTATGGAGGATAACACATCCTCCTAGTTATGTGTTCAATGAAAAAGCTTCATTTCAATCTGATCCCCACTCAAGACTACCATACTATCCTACGTTATATTTTGGTCTCTATATTAATTTAATCATGGTGTTTTTATTTATAATATTATCATTTATGTATCTTATCACCAAAATTAATGACCATAAAAAATATAAAAAAAATATAGTATAAAAAATATAAATCTTGAGTGTATCCCAAAAGAAATTTCTGCTCGGCCAACAAAATATCACTGTACTCAAGAATTGTTAGAGGTCAAGAATCACATCATAACCGCTAGTGTTCTCAGTTGAATACTACTTACAATGATTTCAGAAATTCACAAACTTTTTCATATTTAATGGAAGACCTTAGTAGATAGATCTTTATGTAGCCATGGAACTTCAAAATATTTATTAAAAAATCATGGTCCTTTTTGATTTCATTTAAATGTGATGAAATATATTATTTATTAAAATAACCTAGAGGTAAAAAATAATTTTAAATATTATCCCTTTTAAAAAAAATTCTCATTTTAATCCTTATATGTTTATTTTTACTTTGATCTATTTTTATGCTATCTTTAATTTTCTTATTTTAATCAATATAAAATCCAAATTATATAAATTGGAAATCATTTTTTTCTTTTTTCATTATTATTTTTTGTGGGGCTATGTGTATACATGAATATATCTGTTACAATTTATATATATATATGCAAATATTGATTAATATATTTGCACATGAGCACACATAAATACTTACACACTCACAAAGAAACACAGACATTTATGTTTTAATATATTTGTATATATTTATTTTTTTATATTATATCTATATTTCTTATTTATTTATAATTTTAATTTAAATAATCGATTCTTATTTATTTATATATAAGCATATATATTTAAGAATATATATGTAGTAATAGCTGATGAAAATGACCCTTCACAAATTATTTTTCCTTATCCTGTGGTTTTTATTTTAAATAATTAATCAAATTAAATTCTAAAAACAAATAATTTATTACATAATTTATTATATTTTTTAATAATTTATGAAACCACCAAAATTTGTAAATGAATATATTGAATTTATATTAAATACATTTTATATAATGTTAGGTTTTGGAATAATTATATATGTTTACATTGATCATATTTATGAAATAAAATAATATTTGAAGATAAACATATAAATTTTCTAAAAAATTGTGTTAGAGATTGAATAATTATGTAATTATATTATTTCATATCTATTGTAAGAAATATAAATTACAGTCTGTAGTAATAGAAATATATAACAAGAGAGAAAACAATGGATCGACTGTCTTTAGTTTCATTGAGTAGTTTTCTCTATTAAATGATATACTTGTAGATAAAATTAGTATTCCATGTAAAACATGAAATATTAAATGAATGTTATGTTTAATTATTATGATTTATGAAAAAAAATATGTGATCGACCTACTTACGATCTATTATTTAGAATAGAATATTATTCTATTTTTATTTTTCCAAAGTGAGAATCATTTTTTACATATGAAAAATTAATCATGACTATTGAATATTTTTACATTAAAATCATTTCAATATTTTAAAAAATATTTTTAGACAATATAATATTTGACATTGCACAATGATAGATCAATTTTTGATAAAATTATTTGATAAAAAACCGATTCTTTTTAATGAATAAAAATTTACAATGTGTATCCTAAATTATGGAACAAATCATGAAACCGTTATCTTTCATTATCACATGTTGGAATTAATATCAATGTTTTATAAATTATCATTCAACCTATACGGTCAGATACGTTTTCAAATTATAATTTATTACTATAGTCATGAATAAAATGTAGTTAAATATTATTTTTTATTTTTTATTTTATGATATAAACGAAATGGTATTTTCATAAATAATTTATTTTATTATTCGTTATATTTATTATAATTTATAACAATCAAAAAATAATAATTCTTATAATATGTCATATTTTAAATAATAAATTAATTTCCAGTTTATGATATTATTTTAGGCTTATACTTTAATTAAAATACATGGTGTCCTATGTGTGAAGAATATGGATTCAGACTTATGTTAAAATATAGTTGAGTGCAATATTTTTTATGTAAAAAGATTTTTTTACCTCTAATACATTAAAATTAATTATAGAGAAATTCTTTAAAATAGAACATTAATGAATTTTTAAAAATTATCTATAAACACATTATAATCCATTTGATAAATAAAGTATGTTTTTATTATTTGTGCTAAAATATTATTTAAAAAAATTATAAAAGTGGCACATCAAATAATAAACTTTTTTTAAATTCTCCTTCAATAAGAGATTATATGTCTGTGATTACCTTTGATACCACATGTATTATAAAAAATCTATATGATATGATAATTAAAACATTATATAATTAATCAGGGAAGAAATATGACGGAATCAATAAATGTTTCAAAACATATATGTCATCCTTGGAAAATATTTGGTTTATTGAAGTCTTAGAGGAGAATATTTTTTCCTCTAATATATTACTCTCTTCATTGGAATAACATATTTTAGTTTTTTTAATGTTTAAATTTGTAACAATCACATTTTTATATTCACAGAATATAAGGAATATTTGGTAAATGAATGTCAATATTTTGAAATTATTAGGATCATATTTATGTTATATTTTTATTCAAAGTTTTTTATCTATCAAAATATGTTCTATATTATTGAAAAATGTTTGAAAAAAATAATTAATCTTTATTTAAATTGTTAATAAATACTTATTAGTGGTATTGACCAAATAAGATTCATTCCCTTTATGTGCACCAACTATGTGCATTTCGCTACCATTCCGGGAAATTATGATTTACTCAATGGTTTACCTAGTGAGAGGTAGGTAATTTTTATTCATGTGTATTTTAAATTAATGAACTATCATGAAATCTATATAAATATTTTTAAATTGAACATAAAAATATAAATTTTTAAAAAATAATATTTGTATATTGTTTTATCTAAAAAATATTTCAAAAAATTTATACTAAATACCTATAGGCTTCATTCTAATATCTAATTACACAATGAATGGATTCCCATTATTTGTACTAATAATCTTTTGATGATGGTTTTCCTTTCATATTTTCTTAGAGCAATGATAATCAAATTGTACTTTGATATAGTTCCTAAAAAATTTAAATATTTTCTTACGTATCCATCATCTTATATAGACAATATAGATGTTCAGTCATGATATAAAAAAATATTCCATTATTTATCATCATAAGTTTAATTAAATGTATACTGCATCACTCAATTATTTATAATAGATGGTGAACTACTCATCACTCACCACCATGACAGGAAATAAGATTCTTGCATATTATATTTTTATTCATTGGGTATCTCAACCAATATGCATCTAAAATATTCCATGGGGTTACTGCTTGTATGGAGATGTTCATCTAAAAATTTATCTAAAGGATAATTTGATTGATTAGCTTTCCATAATTTAATAAAGATACAAGAGTATATTATTATCACATATCATTGTAACAATTAATGTGAGAAACATTTATAATTATATTTTTGTTAAAACTATCTCTATTATATGAAGTCTCATTTCCTCCCACCACTGAATTATGAATATCCAATAGCTTAATAAATTTTAGTAGAATGGATCCATGTTTCCATTCTCATAACCCTAGAGGGAAATCATTCAATTACACATAGATATTTAGGCTGTAATTTCTTTTCCAATGGAGGGATTGTACCTCATTAATCTATTTAATGGACTCCCTAATTAAAAACCCATAATCATATTTCTTTATCACATGAATTCAAGATACATCATGTCTAGTGAGGTCTCATACTCTTAATGTAAATTGGTCAACTCATACCAACACTTGTGTAAGGGCTCCCTGAAAAATTAACTTTCCCAATGAGGGATGGTCAAACTCTTACCTATTTGGATTTATTCTTAATCAAGTAATTCAAGGTTTGTTCAAGCATAATATTATGTTAATATTTTTTTTAATATTATTATTCAAAAAACCTACTTAATTTTCATTTAATTTTATTTAAATATTGAGTGAATTTTTCAGGGGTGATTTCCATCTTTTTTTATAAATCATTTAATAATAATCCATTTATTTATATTCCATATTTCCAAATTAATCCTCTTTTATGTGAGTACATTATTTATTAAATAAAATAAATCATTCATAATTAATAAATAAAAAAATAATTAAATAACATGATCATAATCTTATCTAATTGTTGACATATTAAATGGAAAAAAATAACAAATGAAACTTTGGTAAATGTAATTTTTTCAATCTTTGAATGTGTTTTAGTTTTCCACCAGGTGCACCTATATATCGATGATGATTGTTTCATCTAATTTCCATGATGGATGGCCTCTATGATCATTGGGATGATGCTTTTATTATTTATGGTTTTAAATCACATTCATGTGAGGAGAACTAATGGAATCGTTATGGGGGATAATACAAAAACCATAGACACAAAATTCCTACATAATTAAAGTTTTAGGAATGACTCACATGAAAAAATATTTGATTTAATAATAAATAATTCTATAAAAATTAAATTAATTGAAATTATGTAAAACCAAATCAAACAATGGTCAGTTCAAAGATCATGTGCGAGAACACATAATCACTTAATATGAAAAGGTACACTAGAAATCATTCACTTCAATTAATTCATTATTATTGAGAAAAAAATATTTAATTTTTTAAATAATAAATAAATAAATAAATTCCCTTTATCATATTGGTTATTTGATGTCTTATGGAGAAACACATCCAAAAAGTATTTACTGAAAATCTACAACATGAACAATAATTACATATAATTATAATTAATTAATTAATAATGTATTAATCATTGAAAATAATTTCACATACACAAACATGTCATGGGGAAAAAATTTAATTAGTTTTTTAATTTTATAATAAATTATTTTAATGTAATGTAATTTTATTCTTTACTGTGTGACTACGCGTCATGTACTAATAAATTACCCAACACATTCCTTGATTTTCATGTATCAAAGATAAATTACCAGAGCTTTAGTGTGTACCTTGACTATATTACATTTCATGTAATAATTTGTCTCCCATTGTGTGGTTAAATTTCGATATTCTCACCAATATATTAAGGGGATTTGTTGTGTATCTATTCTGGATTTCACAGAATGTTCTAATGAGCTAGACAATATTTGGTCCACTATATATATGTTCTTATCACAGGCTGATTAACGTAGAGTATTTATAAAATATACTGATAAAGTATTTATACCTTGTTTAATCCAATTATCTGTCTTGTATTTTTGATAGTGGTCCATTATATCCGTCTCAGGTTGTGTAATACCATCTATTTTAACACATAGATAATGGAAATTTAACTTCAATAGTATGTATACTTCATGACAAGTATTCCAAATACATACCATGTAGATTGAAAAACAATGTACCAGGACAGACCAGTTACCATGACTTTTATTATAAATGAAACACATGTATCAACTACCTAGTGATCCATATATCCCACACCACATCCCGGTGTTGTGATCTTGGGTAGAATTCGGGAAATCTGTTTATAGGTTTTGTAACCCAATATACTAATGAGAAACTTTGACTCCTCCTAATAGAATCTCTAACTACTGTTCTTCTATTCTTAAGGCCATAAAATTTTGAATATAAAACAATGTATATTAAAATATTGAATTGATGTTAATTAATCAATTGAATATTGAAAAAGTAATATATAATTATAAAATGACCACTATTGCATATATACGATCTACAATAGGAAAATATTTATGAATTTAATCGTGAAAACTCTGATACGAGTCGATGTTTTTAGAAAATTTAGAAGATAATTTTTTTGATTAACTATGACTATATATTTCATATTTACTTGACCATTCATTAATTTTGTATGATGTAAATTTCATGAAAATTGAAATTTTTTATCGAATATTGACAATGAAATATCCTATAATAGAGAATATATTTTCACATTGTGACGCCCCAACCATAGTTACACAGAGTCAAGAATATTATTAAATAGCATTGAAATGATCACAAGGTATCAAGTCCCAATAGACCGGTCAGTTTAGTAGCATTGAAAGTACATGATACCTATATAAGTGTTAAATTACAATATGAAATAGAAAAACTACAACATTGTTTCTCCTTTGAACACACTCATACACCTAAGTATATTCTTGCAGGTAAATCATAATATACAAATTTTTATGCTATAAAATGAATAAGAATAAAGGGGTGAGTTTAGATTCTCATTAAGGATATCAATATAGCAGAAACTATAAAAAGAAAACATAAATATTTAAAGAAATATATAAGACTAAATCAAAAGCCTTTTAAAAATAATCATTATCCTAATATGGAAATTATAAATCAAATAATTCCATTTACGTATTTACATGGATAATATACTAGTTGAATAATCACATGTAATATCAGTAGTTAATTTCCTAATGAAAAAATGCATAATGATAGACATCATAACCACATTTTCAAGGCCTCATGCCAAGTATATAAGTAATATTTTGACAAATCCACGTGAAAAGACACTATTTTGTCTCATTATACCTACCGATGCATCGAGGGGATATAGTGGGCCCCGCCCGTCACTTTCTATGTCCTATGCATTCCTTATATGAAAAGGATGAAGCATAATATAAACATTCATATTAATACTTGCATACGAAATGTCAATGCATTAACAATAAACCATAAATCATATAAAAATATAACATCCACAATATGACATATCACCAAACCTTCAACGCAATATGGAAGTTTTCATCACAATAAATCATCTTCAAAAAAATGTAAAATCCAACGAATGATGTTGACATTGATTAAATCAGTCCAAAAACTATTTGAGTGATATATCTTTTTCTATTTTGAAATCATTTAAGTGTGAAGAAATGAATATTTTAAAAAATATTCTTATAATCTTATGAGGGAAGCTTCTATGGTTTATAATTGTGGACAATAGTTACACCCGCCAAATAAGATAAAATAACATTCTTTCCTTAATTTGTTGAAAATGACCTAAAGTACCTTTTATGGAATGCGACAGAAATATTCAATTCATACATTTTTATAAAAAATCAATGAAGTGTTATAATTAATTTATCCCATAGTATTGTAAATAATAAAAATGTTTTGAAATTAATTTTCAGGAAACAATGATGTGGATGGTAAAAAGGTCATAGTAGATACTCACATATAAACAACCTTGGATAATAAAGAGTTTGTAAAATTAACCCATAACTTATAATTTTCGTCAGTCGATGGTAGGTTAACAACTAGTATAATAGTTGAATAATCCTTATTAAATTATACAGGAACCGAATACAAAAATTTGATATCATATATGGTTTTATAATATTTTGTTGTTAATAATATTTCAGTAGTTTCATTGTTTGGGGTGTTAACTAAATCATTTTCCATTATATATTTTCATGAATAAGTTATTTTTATATGGATATAATGTATTTGATTTATATATAGGATGATATTATTTTCATAAACATTATTTTTAATCATCAAATGAAAATATTTCTTGAATGGTTACGATGGGAAACAAAATATCATCGTGCTACGGAGATGGAAAGTCGTACGTACACACGAGAAACGATATCATTCTATTAGTGTAGAAATAATTTGTAATTGGATGGTATATTATATATAAAGAATAATTGTAATGATATATTTATTATTTAGATCAGTTATACTCATTATTATTTCCATCCAAATAATTAAGTGTTGAATAACAAACTACACCACAATATGGAGACGGTAAGCCGTCCACAAGCACATATAGTGTCTTTTCCATTTATATGATGGGTAGAATAGGGAATATGGATTTAACATATTTATAATATCATATCAGTTTTTAGAAGTTATTGGAGTTTTAATTTTAGTTTGGAAACATCAATGAAAGGGGAAGTGGAAGGAGAAACAGTCTTTGAAAGAGGTGATGAAGTAATTACCCCTTGTTTGGGATCTTCCTTTTGATTTGAACCAAAGGGATCCATAGGTTGGTTTTATGATAAATGTAGGGACTCTAGGTTGAAGTGAGGGTAGTGGGGAGGATATTTGATTAGGTTTTGGCCAGGAAATACAGTTTGATGGTGTGAAATTAAGAGTAGGGGATGCACCCTTTTATAAGAGAGGTGAGGGTCAATTTAGGAAAAGCTTGAAATGTTATTTTATTAGAAAATAATTTTTGGATTCTAATTGCTATAAGTGGATTTATATATAGTCAAGTTATGGTACTGGGATGAAATTATATGAACCAATATGATTTATATAAGTTTAGGTCACATAGTAACCTAATCTTTTATATTTAACTCATAATTAAAAAGACTAACATTTAACATTTCTTCTGGTATTTTTATATTTCATGGTTAATAAACATACTATATAATTCCAGGAGAACCTGAAGTCTTTAATTATTGGAATATTTATAATTATATTAATCCCTTGGTGGAACCTTATATTTTTTGGAATGTTATATAATTTAATAAAATAGTATTTGTTTTAAAGACTCATTTATGTCAATTTTGACACTATTTAGTATTTAGTTTTTGTGACAGTATTAACTACATGATTACTTTAAAAAAATTACTTTTTAAACACTAAACTATCATATTACAATAGAAAATTCTTTTAATGCATTAAAAGTCTCAATTTAGATTTATTTTATTATTTATAACATCAATTATTTTAGTCTGTCTTTAATAAAGTAATTTCTGAATCATAATTATTTTATAAATAAATTTAATTATATACTTTATAAAAATTATAAATAAAATAACATGATGTAGTAAATCTTTTAATCATCCAAATTAATATTTATAGTTTAATTTATATTATACATAACCCTATATTAAAAATATTTTTTATTACGTTTTGAGTTAAACACATTAAAATCTTATATTAATAAAATATCATAAATGTCATAATCTAATCTATGTGGATCAATAAAATCATATTTTTGACATAAGGTTGATTTTGGTCGAAATAAACATATCCAATCTAATTATTACTTGAGTTAGTGTAACTATAATATCATTTTTACCTTTAAATTCCCTATTTACTTTTATCTATGGTAAATAAAAATCAAAAGATACTATTCACCAAAAATTATTTTCAACTTATTGAACCACATATTACATAATAATTTTAACTGTGTCTCTCATATTTTTCAAATTTAATTCACAGATGTTGTAAAATTCTATTTTATGAAAATTTGCAAATGTGTCGTGAAGGTGTGTGAAAGGGGTTCAATAGTTGAACAATATTTTATATAACGAATCTTACTATAAAATGACTGAAATAAATTGCACTGAAATGTTACAGGTATTATGTATTTATTTTAACTTAAAATAAATATAAAAAAATAAATAATTATTTAAATAAAATGTCGGCTTTAAACAATAACACAATATTTTTCACTATTTATCAAAACTTGTTTGTTTTCAAAAAAAATCCAAAAATTCACCCAATTCAAATTTTAATATTCTTAATCAATAAATGAATTACATTTGGAAAAAAATTATAAAATTTGAAAAATTGGTTATTACTATTCATAACGGCATGTTTATTTGGTCATGGTGTGCTAGAACTTGAAATTGTTTACAACTCAAGCTATTGTATTATTCAAAGAGAGGCGTACCAAGAATGCTTGGGGTGTTACATTCTTCCCTCCATAAAATAAATTATTCCTCGAATAATCTATAATACTATTACATAAAAATATTTGGGTGATTCTTCATCAAAATTTCCTCATGTTCCTGCGTTGCATCATTGATTTTATGGTTCCTCCAAAGAACATTCAGTAGACAGGTCGTCCGGTTTCGCAATACTTATTCTTTGGTATCAATAATCTTCAATGTCTCTTCACAATAAGAAATATCGGGTTCCGGTTCTATTTTTTTATATGTGAGTACATGCATTGGGCCGAGTATGTATTTTCTCAACTGTGATACGTGGAAGACATCATGAACTTTGGAGGGACTTGGCGGCATTTCCATATGATAAGCTATTACTCCAATTAATTCTAGAATTTCGAATGTTCCAATGTACATTGGACTCAATTTAACCTTCTTACTGAATCGTACAACACCATTCAATTGAGATACATTCACAAAAACATGATCTCTTACATGAAATGCCAAATCATTCCTTCATTATTCGGCATAGATATTTTGCCTACATTGATCTACATTGATGTGGGTTTGGATAATCAACTATTTTACCAATGTTTCTTCAACATGTTCGGGGCCTATGATTTTTCTTTCACTAACATCATCTCAAAACGTTGGGGTGTGACATCTCCTTCTATATAACGCTTTATATGGTTCCATATAAATACATGAATGGATGCTATTTTAAAAGTAATATTCAACCTGAGGTAAATATTGATCCCATATAACCTGAAAGACTAGTGAGGAAGATCTCAGTATGCCTTCTATGGATATAATCATCTATTCTAATTTTCTAGCAGTTTGAGGGTGGTAGGCATTCCCTAAACGATGTTAGGGCTTTCTAAAGATTTTTCTCGAATATGGATGTAAAATGGGGGTTACAACCAGAGAAAATCGATATGGGTTGTAAAGACCTAGAAATTTCAAGGAAAAAGCTTTCTTAATTTATTTGGAATTTCTCGAGTCTGTAGCTTCTGACGGCACTTGATACGGATGCCCGATGTACCCGAAATCAATTTCTGAAGTTTAGCTCAGGTACGTTCAGTAAACGAATGAGTGAGATTTTCTACCTTTTGAACCGGTGCTCAGAATTAAAATCTGAGGGCACCGATGAACTCGCAACGCCAGTAAATGCTTAAGGGGAACTTTACCGCAGTTGCGTTTTATGAGGGATGAGAATTATTATTTAGGTAATTAGTTTTAAATAAATAAAAATGTTGAACATTTTTATTTTGTAACCTTGGATGTTAAACCCTTCCGTAGGAAGTTGTTGGTGGATCCCACTACCACCCAACATCCCATGTGTGGTTATATGACAGGTGGGTCCCACACGAGCCCCAACCTTTCATTTTCCCCAAACCCCCTTAAATCACCTTCATTATTTTGTTAACTCCTCTTTAATTGTGTAACTCTTCCTTTCCTCTCCCCCTCTCTTTATCTATAGACCAAACACCTTAATTAATAATTTGAACCTATTAAAATAATTAATTAAGTGATTTAAATTTTGAAATTTAAATTGCTTATGTTAATAAAATAATAGGATTGTCCTATTATTTTACATTGGCACTTGTTGGGTAGGGGGATTTTGAGAGTGCACTTTTGAATATGAACAAGAAGAAGAGAATTCCACTTTCATTGAAGAATGACAACTCTTCAACAAAGAACGGCGGTTCAATGAGGATAGATGATGCACTTCCTTTTCTTCCTCCGCATCAAGGGATGAAATATAATTTCGGGGAACTCGCCAACGACAATGGTTCATCCCCAGGTTGACGAAGCGATAAATCTTTCTGCATCTATGACAAACCAACTATATTCGATGTAGGGGTTATGTTCAATTTCAATGGATTAAAATTGTGCCTCGATTTGTCGTTGTAACTCTTTGATTGTCTCGACCTATTTCTATCACTCAACGCAGAGGGCATGGGCTGAACGAACATGGTCTGACAACCCTCCGCTAGAACTTGATCTTTTTGGAACCGATGATCAGAGGCGGAACACGGAAGAGACTGGCATCGCAAGGGCCTCCGTCAAATAAGCTAGGAAATGCAGCGAACAAGGAGGCCACGGAGAAGGAAGCATGACGCCGTCGTGCCCTATAGGGGATGTGAAACTGTGGCCAATGTAGGCCTCGGTGGAGGCAGCATGTGCTATCGTGCCGGCTGTGCAGCGGGAACCACCGCTCACTTAGCAGGCCGCATTGTGGGCCGCTTCGGTGGAAGGACCGGCAGGTCTGTCGGTCAACGAGGTGAAGGGGAGCCGCTGCGCCAGGATGGCGCGGCGCTGGAAAACCGGCCGGCCCGTCGGCCGGCCGGGTGGATCAAATCCACGGCTCTACGAGGGCGACGCGGCCTACCGTACGGGCCGCTTGTGCCAGAAGGCTGGCCGGGTTGGGTAGGGCGGTGCCGCTTGGCGCTGCCGATTCGTCCAACCGAGGGGTCGCGCACCTCGGACCACTGGGACAGATGGCTGAGCCAGCCAGGCCGCGCGGCCAGCCGGGCCGCACCCCACTGAGCCATCTGCACCGGGCCGGGTCGCGCCTCTTGGGCCAGGCTGGACGTCTCACTAGGCTGGTCCGACCCCTTTGCCAGGTCGGACCTGCCAAAACCGAGTCGACCTGACCGGTCAGCCAATCGGGTCTAACGGGTAGAGCCCATTTTTACTTAAACGTGAATAACATAATGATCGTGCATCTGATAGATGCATCTTCTGTGGAACTAGGACCCTCGTGATGAGGCATTCCTTCTGTGATACTTTAATTGAGTTTTGGACAGCTTTGGAAAAGGGTCGGGTTTAAAACGAATGTAATTTCAACCGGGCCCTCAGAGCAGTAACGCTTATAACATAAGGATTATACGTCTGATTGACGTTCCGTCGACTATGTTGAATTTACCTTGATTATAAGGTTCTTCTGAAATACTTCACCCGATGTTTTGATGTATTTGGAGTATTTCTGGGTTGTATTTTACCCGAAATCTAACCAGGCCCCTGGAACAGAAATGCTAATAACTCACAGACCGGGCGTCCGATTGATGCTTCGTCTATTGCGTTGAGACGCCTATGATTAGGCAGTCCTTTGATATACTCCCATGTGAGATTACATAACACATGGAAGTATCAACCAATGTATCGTGGTGCGCATCCTCCTGGAGACAAGCATACGGAGTATGGTGACCTTGTAGCTGGCTGAGACCTGATGACCGCTTGTCCGACTCGTATCAGAGTGAATTGACTAGCCCAGTGGGGAGCACTACCGTGTTGGGGTGGCAGATCCATGGTGGAGGAGCGCTAATTTTTTGGCACGGCAGACCCATGGTACTCAATATGAGTACCTGTGTAGGCTAGTAGGGGGAGCACTACTGTGTTGTGGCGACATACCCATGGTGGGGAGCACTTCTGTTTTAGGGTGGCAGACCCACGGTACTCGATAGTGGAGGAGTACCTCAGTAGTCTAAGGTTAGTGAGTAGCACCTTGGAGTCGTGACTGGACTACTGTGATCGATAGAGGAGTAGTACTCCAACATCCATTTTTTCGTCCTCGTGAATAGAAATCATGGTTTGAGCTGAGTCAATGACCTTTTTGTTTTCCTCATGATTGAGATGGGTTAATTGATAACTAAGGTATATGTATTGGAATATACCTATGTAAAAGGTTATCTGTTGAGATCGTTATTTTTAGTTTATCCTTTAGGGTTCTAGTGAGACCTTGAGGGTCTCAGGGTACCTACTGAGTATGGTTATACTCGCCCTTACCGGGACTACGCCCGCACCTCTTTGTGTTGGATGCAGATGATAGAAAACACTGATAGAGGCTGAGTGTACGAGGACTGGATGACACCCGGAGGGGGACCTCACGACGAGTCGGTACCTGGAGGAGGTTGATGGACGAGGGCACTAAGGAGGCTATCTGTACCTTCCCTTCAGATAAGATCTGTGGTGGACAATTTTTGAGTTGTTCTATTTGTACCTACCCTTCAGGTAGGATCCGTGTTGAACGATCCAGGAGCTACTTGTCACCTTCCAGCTATTTTATCATTTACCTTGTACATTATAGTTGGGCTTGTATTTCTGACCCCTTTTTACTTTCAGCACTTTTTTATACTGCTTTACTTAGTGTTTTTTTCCACTTTTCCTCTAGTTGTGTGTGTTTATGTTTCATAAAGGCAATGCATTACCTTTTTATCGGGATTTATGCCTTTGGTGCTAGTCGCCAGCTCCTGGCCTATGGAAGGCGGGCTTGGGGTAGTCACGGAATGGGCCCTGAGGAAGGGTCATGAAAAATTGGTTTCAGAGGACATCAGTTCTACCGCAACACTTAGGACTCAGATATTTTCTTTCTGTGAAGCAATACTGTTAAGTGTACTAAGTGTGGGTTTCAGTTCAGGGAGTCCATTGTTGGAGCGGGAGGCCGACGTATCCATACACCAAGACCCTGACTTTTGATTTCCGTATCAGTGCATGAAAACAAGGATTGCGCGTGTGCTTTCAAAAGTTTCTATTAGAAAAGCTCAAACCATGTTAGCTCACCAGGTATAGTCTTTTGACCGTGTCGCATCTGTTTCATTCAGGATGTCTTCACCCAATCAGTCGGCATGAGTACCAAGTGGAGAGCGCGATGATATCCCACCGAGCAGTGAGGACTCAGTACATGGCCCTCTCTAGTTGATACACAAGCGGATAGAGCATGCCGCTTGAGAGCGTTTAACAAGTTCCAGTGACATACGCCTCTGAGGTTTCAAGGCGAGTCAGATATTCTGACAGCTAGGTACTAGCTGAAGTTTGTAGCACGAGCATTCCACACAGCTGGGACACCCACTGACTTGATGGTGTACCAAGCTGTTAGACTCATTCAGGGAGCTGCTGAGAGGTGGTGGATCCATATGCTCCAGTTTTGCAAGGAGACGACCTTCACCTAGGTAAAAATTAAGACTTTTTTAGGGTGGATTTTATACTAGCGAATCTACACTCTAAGCGTGCTCAGGAGCTGCTTCCCTTACTACAGGGTTTTCCGATTGTAGCGGAGTCTTCTGCAGCCGACAGTAGATAGATGACATAGAAGTCCAAGCGGACTAGGCCAACTGGCGGGCGACCACAGGATACTAGTTCGGTTGTGCAAGGTACACGAAACAGAGCCAGCCATATGAGTAGAAGGAAGTGCTATGCATGCGGCAAGTAAGGTCACATGGCTCGAGACTGCATAACTTGTCCAGCAGATGAGCAGCAGGCAGTAGAGGAACCAACCAGACTGGGGCAGAGGAGTTGGCCGTACAGCCGGTGGTGTACGACGCTTCAAGGTGTCTCCACCACCACCACCAGGAGGTCAACCCCGACCGTAGGAAATGAGTGGATATAAGAGATCACAACTTCAGTCAGCTGAAGTAAATGACTATAGAGATCCGGAAGTAGGTGGACAAGAGTGAGAGTAGTTTCAATCATGTAGGCCATTGTTCTTGGTGCTTATAATTTTCATGTTGTTTTTGTTTTGTTTGCTTTGTGTCATTGTACTTTAGGCTGTAGTAATAAAAGAAACATATCATTGTGACATTTACTTTCCTGCCCTTTTTGTATGGTTGATACTAAGAGGTTCCAGTTAAAACAGTTGACTTGATCCTCACGTGTGAGATTTATACTGGAGGAGACCCAGTAACTATGCATTGATACCGACGGTGTGACTAAACCCTTAGAGATGAGAGTAACCGTTGGATCTTTTAGTAGTAGCATCGAGGCCTTACGACATCATTCAAGACATTAATTGTACAGTTCATGTCAGGATTGAGTTTATTAGGAAAAGAACGTGGTTCATCTAGGGGATGAGACTAGATTTATCTTTTTGATAGATGATAAATATCAGCAGCTCTTTGGTAGAACGTAGAAGAAGAAGGGTGGATATGAGTTCTTACAATTGGCAAGTCTCACCCATTGATCGCTGAGTGAACGGTTTATGGTTCAGTCCAACTCAATAGTCTCAGGTGTAACTTCTCTCAGAAGGAAATCATCCTTAGACATCGGTGATGGCTTGAATTCCATCAGGACCAAGACTTCGAGATAGTTTATGTTACTAGGGAGGGAAAAGATGTAGCAGATGCTCTTAGTAGGAGATCAAGCATCCAACTGTTAGGAATAGTGAGACAGCAGCTGACCTCATTTCAGATATCCTTTGTGGATAGTGATGGAGTCAGCATGTGTAGAACCAGAGATGGATCAGGCTACGATGGAAAAGGTGTAGATCATCCAGGAGTTGATGGAGACTGCACAGAGCAGAAAAAATTCCAATGCTGATAGGAGACGAGACCACTGGAGTTCAAGGGTGATGCCCACGTCTCCCTACGGGTCTCACCTCGACGAGGTCCATGGAGATTTGGATGGGGTAGAAAGTTATCTCCAAGATTCTTATAACCATTCTAGGTTCTCAGAAGAGTATGAGAGGTGGCTTACCACATGGACCTTCCACTTCAGTTGCACCGGGTGTATGACGTCATCCACGTATCTGAGCTGAGGAGATACGTGCAAGACCCAACCCACATCTTTGATCATGGAGAGTTAGACATCGCTGACGGTGCTACATTGACGGAGGTTTTGGTGGAGATTGAGGATCGACAGGAGCGGGTCCTACATGGAAGATTGATTCCTCTAGTGTGCATTCTCAGCTAGTACATGAACCTCCAGGGCTGAACATGGGAGAAAGAGGATTAGTTTTGTGCTCAGTACCCCTTTAGTTTCCCTAGCGTGTGTTGTAGGTTTACGGGGATGTAAATCCCTGAGGATGGAGTAATGTAAAGACCTTGAAATTTCAAGGATTTTTTTTCTTAATTTCTTTGGAATATCACGAATCTGTGGCTTCTGACGGCACTTGATTCTGAGGTCAGTGTGCTCGAAATAAATTTCTGAAGTTTCGCTCAGGTACGTTCAAAAAACGAACGAGCAGGTTTTTCAATCTTTTGAACCGGTGCTCAGAATTGAAATCTCAGCACATCGATGAACTCGCTGCTTCGGTAATTGCTTATAGGGACCTTTACCGCATTTTCGTTTTAAGATGGTTGAGAATTCTTATTTGTGGAATTAGTTTTAAATAAATAAAATTGTTGAACACTTTTATTTTGTAACCTTGGATGTTAAACCCTTCCATGGGAAGTTGGTGGTGTAGACCACAACCACCCAAACATACCTTGTGTGGTTATATGAGAGGTTGGACCCACACAATCCCCAACCATTCATTTTCCCCAAACCCCCTTAAACCCCCTTCATTAATTTGTTAACTCCTCTTTAATTGTGTTACTCTTCTTTTCCTCTCTCCCCCTCTTTAACTCTTGCCAACACACATTAATTAATAATTTGAACCTATTAAAATAATTAATTAATTGATTTATATTTTGAAATTTCAATTGCTAGTGTTAATAAAATAATAGGATAGGCCTATTATTTAAATTTGGAACTTGTGGGGTAGGTGGATTTTGAGAGAGCTATTGTGAAGAAAAATAATAAGAAGAAGAGAATTCCACTTTCATTGAAGAACGATGCCTCTTCAACGAAGAACGCCGGTTCCACAAAGATCGAAGATGTGCTTCCTTTTCATCCTCCACATCAAGGGAGGAAATATAATCGTAGGAAACCTGCCAATGACGATGGTTCTTCCTGACGCTGATGGAGCGACAACTCTTCCTGCATCTACGATGAATGAACTATATTTGAGGTAGGGGTTATGTTAAATTTTAATGGATTAAAATTGTGCCTCGATTCGTCGTTGTAAATATTTTATTGTCTCTCCATATTTCTAAAGGTTAACGCGGAGGGAGTGTGCCGAATGAACAGGGTCAGAAGACCCTCCACTAGAACATGATCTTTTTGGAACCGACGATCGGAGGTGGAACACGGAAGAGACCTGTGGCGCAAGGGCCGCCGTCGCATAAGCTAGGAAAAGCGGCAGCCAAGCGGGCCGCGACGGAGAAAGCACGACGTCATCACGCCAGGCTGGGGATGTGGAACTTCGGCCAGCGTAGGCCGCTGCAGAGGAAGACGGCGCTGCCGCACCGGCTGTGCTACGGGAACCACGGCCCGCTTTGCGGGCTGCTTTGTCGGAAGGACCGGTCAGCCCGTTAGCCGGCCAGGTGAATGGGTGATGTGACGTTAGGATCGCACCGTGCTGGAAAACCGGCCGGCCCATCGACCAGCTGGGCAGAGCCGATCCATGACTCCATGAGGGCACCACGCCGGAAGATTCGTGGCCCGCCATGTGGGCTACTTCCGCCAGAAGGCTGGCTGGCCTAGCCGGGCAGTTTGGGTAGGGCAGCGCCATTTGGCGCCGTGGGTTCAGACAACCGAGAGGTCGCGCCCCGCAGACCGCTTGGCCGGCTGGCCGATCCACCCGGGTCGGGCCGGGCGGTGCCCTGCCAGACCGGGCAAGGCCGCGCCACTTAGGGCCCTGCCGCGCATCTCGGGCCAGGCCGCACGACTCACCGGTCCATTCCGACCCCTTTGGCGGGTCGCACCCGCATAAACCGAGTCGACCCGACCCGTAAGTCCATCAGTTCTAACGGACCGGGCCTGTTTTCACTTAAACGTGAATAACATGAAGACCGCACCTCTGATCGACGCGTCGTCTATGACACTAAGACCCTCGCAACGAGGTGGTACTTTTTTGATACACTAAGTGAGTTTTGGATGACTTTGGATAATGGAGAGGTTAGGAACGATCATAATTTCAACAGGGCCCTCGAAGCAGTAATGCTTCTAACTTAAGGACCAGACGTCTAATTGACCTTTTGTCGACTATGTTGGATTACTCCTGATGAAACAGTTATTTTAGAAGACTTCACCTGAGGTTTGGATGCAGTTGGAGTATGGTCGGGTTGGATTGTACCTGAAATCCAACCGGGCCCCTCGAACAGAAATGCTAATAACTCATAGACCGGGCGTCCTATTGATGAGTCGTGTGTTGCGTTGAGACCCCAATGATGTGGAGGTCCATTGAGATACCCCCACGTAAGATTACGTAACACATGGAAGTATCGACTAGTGGCTCGTGGAGCGGATCCTCCCAGAGACGAGCATACCGAGTACGGTGACCTTGTAGCTGGCTGAGAACTGATGACTGCATGTCCGATTTGTATCGGGGTGACTTGACTAGCCCAGTGGGGAGCACTACTATGATGGGGTGGTAGACACATGGCGGAGGAGCGCTACTGTGTTGGGGTGGCAGACCCGCGGTACTCAACAGGAGGAGTACCTCTGTAGGCTAGCAGGGGGATCACTACTATGTTGGGGCGGCAGACCCATGTCGGGGAGCACTACTATGTTGGGGTGGAAGAACCACGTTACTCGACAGTGGAGGAGTACCTCAGCAGTCTAAGGTTAGTGAGTAGCACCTCGGAGTCATGACAGGACTACTATGCTCGATAGATGAGGAGTTCTCCAGCAGCCGTGTTTTTGTCATCGTGAGTAAAAATCCTGGTTTGAGCAATGTCAATGACCTTTGTGTTTTCCTCATGATTGAGATGGGTTACTTGATAACTTAATTATATGTATGGGCATATAGCTAAGTAAAAGTTATCTGTTGAGATAATTCTTTGTGGTGTATCCTTGTTGATTCTAGTGAGACCTTGAGGGTCTCGGGGTCCCTACTGAGTATCGTTATACTCACCCTTGCATGGGCTTTTCCCGCACCTCTTTGTGTTGGATGCAGATGAAAGACAGTGCTGACGGAGGCTGAATGTACGAGGATTGGATGGCTCTCAGAGGAGGCCCTCACGACGAGTTTGCTACCCGGAGGAGGTTGACTGACGGGGGTGCTAAGAAAGCTATATGTACCTACCCTTTAGGTTGGATATGTGATGGACGATTTAGGAGTTGCACGATCTTATTTACCCTTCATGTAGGATCTGTGGTGAATGATCCGTGAGCTGCTTGTCACATTCCAGTTGTTTTTCCTTTTACCTTGTACTTTACAGTTGGGCTTGTATTTCTGGCCACTTTGTACTTTCAGCACTTTTGTTATACTTATATACTTAGTGTTTGTTTCCGCTTGTACTCTAGTTCTATGTGTTTACATTTCATAAAGGCAATGCTTTCCATTTTTATTGGGATTTACGCCCTTGGTGCTAGTCACCAGCCCCTGGCCTATGGAAGGTGGGCTTGGGGTAGTCATGGCATGGGCCTCAAGGACGGGTCATGAAATGGGTACTCAATGATTTCTTACAACTACATTAATGTATACTCTTTCTAGAAATTCATGTGGTAAATCATATCTTATAGCATGAAAATATGCTTGCATGGTAATATGATCAATAATGACCCATATTGCATAATTCACTCAGGGAGTCTTTGGTAGCTTCATGAAAAAGTTCATCATAATGTCATCCAATTTCCACTCAGGTATGGGAAGAGGTTTCATTACACCTCCAGGATGTTTTCTTCCAGCCTTCACATATTCACAACCCATACATATTTACACATAATTACTAATCTACGTCTTCATGTTGTCCCACCAAAAATGTTCATTCAAATATCAATACATCTTTGTGAATCTAGGGGGGGTAGTTAAATGCGTGGTGTGAGCATCATCCAACAATTCCCTTATTATATCTAGTTTATCGGGAACACAAAGTCTCTTCCCAAATTTCAAAATTCTGTCTTAATATAAAAATTTGATAAATCTTCCATCACTCCCAACATAAATTTTCTATTGATACTCATCATCCTCAATTTGAGAAATTATTATCCTTTCTAGTAAATATGGATTTTCATGTATTTGAAATTGTTTCTATTTTTCACATTCTTTTATTATTCTAATATCTATCATTACAATATCCATGAATATAGGATCCCTATCAACTCTCATCATATTTAGAACTCCATGATCTTTTCTTTTCAAGGCATCTTCCACCTTATTTTACTTCCCTGAGTGGTAGTGTATAGTGAATCTGTAAACTGTGAGTAGTTCAAGCCATACTATTTAAGTTGTGTTGAGTTCTTTCTGTGAGAAAATATACTTCAAAATCTTGTGATCGGTATAAATTTCACATTTTTACCATATAGATAATGTCTCCATATCATCAAAGAAACAATTACATATTCATTCTCATGATCATGACTATGATAGTTTTGTTCATTAATTTTTAGCTACTGTGATTCATAGGCAATAACTCTATCATTTTGTATAAGGATACAACTGAGTCCTTTATTTGAAGCATCATTATAAATAAAAAACCCATCATTCCCTGATGGTAGAGTCAAGATAGGAACATTGGATTTTCATCTATTCAGTTCGTAGAAACGTTATTGACACTATTGTTTTCAAAAAAAAATATCCCCATTACATGTGAGCTTTGTTAATTCTTTAGCCAATCGGTCAAAATTATGGATGATATGCCAATAATAACCTATTAAACCAATAAAACGGAGTACCTCAGTTAT
Source organism: Viscum album (assembly GCA_963277665.1). Lineage (NCBI taxonomy): Eukaryota > Viridiplantae > Streptophyta > Magnoliopsida > Santalales > Viscaceae > Viscum > Viscum album. The sequence goes on from OY728135.1 coordinate 547,083,152, forward strand.
ACTCATCAATTCTATGCATTTTTATATTTCTCTTTTCATAGAAGAATCAGCACAGATTTCATCCTTAGAGGCAATATTTCCAAGCAAAGAAATATCTTGACGCCAGAATTTAGGCATACTAAACATCTCATATAATTCATTTATTCTAATAGTCTTTAGAATATTAAGCATGTTATTTTCACAATCATAGTAACTTTTGGAGTATACCAAGATATCATCTATAAATACAACAACAATGTCTTTAAGATATTCCTTGAAACTCTATTTATAAGATCAATGAATATAGAGGGTTTATTAGTTAGTTCCAAAGGAATTACTATAAACTTGTTATGCCCCTAACTCATAAGAAATGTTTTCCTGGGAATGTCATCCTTCATCACACACAACTGATGATTTCCAGGTAGAAGGTCAATATTTTTAAAATAAATTTCTCCATGAAGATGATTGAGTAAATCATCAATGTGATGTAGGGGAGACTTGTTTGATATTGTTCTAGCATGGATCTCCCTATAGTCGTTCCACAACCTCATTGATCCATCTTTCGTCATAACAAAAAGAACATGGGCTACGCATGGAGAAACACTAGTGTGAATAAATACTTTATTATCAATTCCACTAGTTGTTTCTTTAGTTCCATTTATTCCATATTGGCTATTTTATAAGGGGTATTTGATATGGGTCTTGAACCAAAACATTTTCCAATGAAAAACTCAATTTCCCATTCTAGAATATGTATGGGTAAATACTCTAGAAAACCATCAATATATTATTTTTCAATATGTAAATCCTTTATTTGACCATTCCTTTCCTCACCCATTGTTATTTCAATCTCTTCCTCCCTGATAATTGAATTTACTAGAGATACTAGGTTGGATCTCGATGAGAATCAGATGGTGATGTTTTTGATCTAATGATACGGCAATCTTTACCATCATAGAAAATTGTATCCTCTTTCATTTTATAGTATATTTTCACAACATGGTCTGAATGAAAATACATGATAAGGAATATAATAAATTAATTCAATGGTTTGACAATATGATCTACTGATAAAGAACATTTATTTTTCATAATGGTAACCGATTCCCAAAATATTGTTGTAAAGAATCATCCCATAAAAGTATTGACTGACAACTCCCTTGTTAAGTCCAATTGAAAATATCTAATTTTCATTGAAAATTGGGAGGATATGAAGGAATGCGATGATCCAGAATCAAATAATGCATTGGCTAAAGTTGATGAAATGATTAATGTACCATTCCCCACATCATTCAGAACTTAAACCACTTTAGTAGTGATCACATAAGCTTGGCCTTACCCCCTTTTCCTTCCCTAAGGTATGTTTCTTTGATGCTTTGATAATTAATTTTAATAATTCCCCATTTCACAGACACTGTAGATTTCAATATTGAAAACCTATTTTTTCCCCTTTCAATTATGAGCATGGTGGCCATTTTCTCTACACTTGTAATAGACTCTCATTCCCTTTAAAAAAGTACCAAGGTATTTCATCACACATTTACTAGAGGATGGAAATTCAACTTTTACCTTATTCTCCTTATACCCATTTCTAGAGTTTTCAATAGATCTCTTCTTCTCTTGATTTAATTTAAAGTCGTAAGACATAGAGAATTCGTTTTTTGTCTTGATAGCACAAGAGACTATATCTTCAAATGAAGAGATGGATTGTGAGATTAATTCATGAAGGGGAAATTTTTATAACCCATCAATGAATCGATAAATATACCTCCTTGCGTTACGTATATAATCTGTATCATGCCTTCCAATCCTTGTAATGTAATCCTCATACATTGCAGCATTATCATCCTTCTTTTGACTCAGACTCAGAAATTATTTTTCCATATCTTCACGGTGTTCACGAAGAAATTAATTTTATATGAAAATATCATTAAACTCTCTCCATTATGTAATTGATACTTATTCATCCTCCAATATATTTTGAAATAATGACCATCATTGATCTTCATCTCGTGTGGGGTGGTAATATTCCATGACAACTTTTTCCCTTTTGCTACTCCCCAAAGCAAGAAATGTTTTCTCCATGTAACATATCCCTCGTTCAACTTCAAATGGGTTTGTAGTCCCATTAGATATTGAAGGATGTTTCCTTATGAAGCAGTCGATCATTGATCCTATGTGTTGTAAAGCAGGATGATGCATATTGGTGAGGTTATTATTCATAACTTTAGTGAGTTGTTCTAGTATGGTGATAAGTTGTTCATCACCAGTTGTCTCACCAGCCCCACAATAATTATATTGAGTAGGAGGAAAATACCTACATGGATTATGTGCATTGATACAGTTTCCATTTCATCAACTAGGATCCATTTCAAAACAACTCCATACACTAAATTAGTTTCTGAATTGCAATACGCAATTCCAAACTAGTAAAATACCTATCATAAATTTAATATTTTATGTATATAATCCATAATCATAAAATATGTTTTCATTGAGGAAGTATTTTCTCCTACATCCTTCACCATTTCTTGTAATGAAAATTTGAATTATCCTTATCATATCCATAGTGACTGTTGTTATCAAGAGTGATGAAAGACCATTGTCATGCATGAGTTCATGTTCGAGTATAGATCAAAGTTTTGTTTTCAGGTTTTATCCCTAGATACATTTGTTCCAGAGCCTCCAATACCTGATCCTATCTAGATCGGGATGTATTTTATGTAAAATTCACAAAATCACTACATTACCTAAATGCTATTATGTTCATAAATATTATTCCACAAATTCCATCTTAGGGAAATGTTGTTTAATGAATGTTTTTTTAAATATATTTTCCATGGTTTGTACTAACAATCGTCTGATACCCACTGTATTAACCCGACCCTATTTAACCATAATAATTTCAATATTATATAACATTGGAATGATCACAAGGGATCATGTCCCAAATTTCCGATCAGTTTAGTATACATGGAAGTAGTAGATACATACATAAGTTTTACATTACATTATGAAATGAAAAAACAACAACATTGTGTCCCATTTGACCACACTCATATCGCTTAGCCTATTCTTGCAAGCTAATCGTAACATACATCTTCATATCCTGGGAAAAATTAAACATAAGAAAATGGTGAGCTCAGATGCTCAGTATGGATAATAATATAACATAAACTGTCTAAAGAAAACATGAACATTTAAGGAAATGTATAAGAGTAAAAAAAAAGTATTTTAAACCTAATCATCATCATAATATGGAAACGATAAATCAAATAATACTATTTACTTATTCACATGGATAATATACTAGTTCAATAATCACATTTAATATAAATGAAAATTTTCATAATGACGGAATGCATAATGTCAGATATCATAATCACATAGTCCAGGCCTTGTTCCAAGATTATAAATAAGATTTCTTCAAGGCAGTTTTCAAAGACACTAGTTTTTCTAATGAGAACTACCGATTCACCGAGGGGCTATATCGGGCCCCACCCATCTCATAAAGAGTACAACGCAATCCTAATATGAAACGGTTGAAACAAAATAGGAACATTCGTATTAAAACTAGAATATGAAATGTCGATACTTTAACCATGAACCTATAATGGTATAAAAATTGAACATCTAGAGTCAAACATATGACAAAACAATCAATACAATATAGAATATTGTAACATTATAAATCTACATCTAAAAAACATAAAATCAAATGAATGATGTTGACATAGATGAAATCAATCCAAAAAATATTTGAGTAAAATTTATCTTAAAATATTTCAATAATTTACAAGTAAAGAGAAAATTTTATTAAAACATATTTTTATAATCTTATTACGGAATCATTAAAGGTTTATCATGGTGTTAAAGTACCTCACCTACTATATAAGATAAAAAATCAATTCCTTAATTTGTTGAAATGGTTATAAAGTAACTTGTGAGGAATGTGACAGAATGATTCCTTTCAAAAAATCTTATAAAAAGTCAAAAAATTGAATAAATAAATTTATCCCATTGTCTAAAAAATAATTAAAATGTTTTTAATACATTTTTAGGAAACACAGATGTGGATGATAATTATGTCCTAGTAGAAACTCACATATAAACCACCTCTGATAATAAAGAGATTGAAAAATAAACCATTACCATGTACTTTTCCACAGTAGAGGGTATGTTAACCTCTTGTATAATAGTTAAATCATAATTATTAAATTATAAATGAACCACATAGATAAATATTATATCATATATGGTCTTCTAAAATTTCATTTTTAATACTATTTCTGTAGTATCATTGTTTTTTTCTTAAATGAATCATTTTATTTTATAAGTTTTGTTTCATAAGTCATGTTAGTTATGGATTGGATTTATTTGATTCATATCATGAATGATATTATGTTCCTAAAAATTATTCTTAATCATCAAATGAAAATTATTATTGAATGATTATGATTAGAAATGAAATCTCATGACGTCGTAGAGATGATAAGCTGTATGTACGCGTGAGCGAAAATATATTTTTTTTACTATCGAAATCAAATGTAATTGGATGTTATATTATATATACAGAATCATTAACATGTTAAATTTATTATTTACATCACTTAAAATTTTTATTATACCCATACAAATAAGGAAGTGTTGAATAAAAAACTACAAAATGACCTGGAGATGGTAAGTCATACATACGAATGTTTGGTGACTTGGTCATTCATAAGATATATAGAATAATTAATATGGTTGTACCATATTTATAATAATATATTACTATGTATAAGGCACTGGATTAATTATTTTATCATGGAAAAAACATATAACGAGGAAATGGAAGAAGAAAATAACATTGAAATATGTGATTATGTTATTTTCTCTACTACGGGGTCTTCCTTTTGATTTGAACAAAAGGGCTCCATAAGATGGATTTCTGAAAAATTTAAGGATTCTATGTTGATGTGATCATAGTTGGGATTATATTTGTGTAGGGGTTGCCCAATCTAAAAATCATTGGAGGTGTGAAATAAAGAGAAGGGGAAGTACCCTTTTATAAGATAGGTGACGGTCTCTTTAGGAAAATCTAGAAAATTTATTTTATTATAAAGTAATTTTAAATTTATAAAATCTCCGAAATAATTTATTTTCAAGGATAAGGTGGGTATGGGTAGAGAAACTCTCAATCAATAGGTTTTATAAATTTTTTGATCACTATATTAACCTTATCCTTAATATGTATCTCTTAGTTAAATATTTTAACATTTAATATGTCTTCTAGTATTTTAATATTACATGGTTAATAAACATACTATAAAATTCCAAAAGAACCTCATGTGGTTCATTGAAAATATATCAATATTTATACAGTCCTTTTTCTGAAAATTGTTTTTCTAAGACTATTATATAATTTAATAAAATCATACTTGTTTTAAAAACTCATTTTTTCAATTTTGAAACTATTTAGTATTTGTTTTTTTAAGCAATAAAAACATGATTACATCAAAAAAAATTAATAAATCAATCAAAACATTTCATATTATCCTAGAAAAATTGTGAAATGCTTAAAAAGTCTCAATTTACATTTATCGTAATATATATGACATTAATTAGTTTAGTCTTTCATTAGAAAGTTAATTACTGCATCATTACAGTGTCATAAAAATAATAATTATTTAATGTCTTAAAATTATAAATAAAATATAATGATGTATTAAATCATTTCATATTTCTAATGAATATTTATAATTTAATATATCTTCTGTATAATCTTATTCGAAAATTATTTTTTTTATTAAATTTTGAATATAACACTTTTAACTCTTCTTAAAAAAAATATTATAAATGTCATAATCTAACCCAAGTAGATAAAAAAAGTATCATATTTTTTTCCTAAGGTGGATTTTGGTCCAAATACACTTATCTAATAGAATTAGAACATGTGTAAGGGTAATTATAATATCATTTTTACCTTTAATTACCCTATTTACTTTTAACCGTAGTAAATAAAATTCAAAAATTACTATTCACCAAAAATTATTTTCATCCAATTGAACCACATTTTATTCACTAATGTAAACTAGGTCTCTCAGATTTTTAAAATTCAATTCACAAAAGTGGTAAAATTATGTTTTTTTTTCAAATTTTAAAATGTTCCTAGAAGGTTCGTAAAAGGCGTTTAATAATTAAATAAATTTTTATATATCTAATATTGTTATAAAATGACATCCATTAAATGTTTTCAGAAAAATACCAAAAATTCACCCTAAGATAATTATTAGATGAAGAATCCAAAAATTTAGTCCATTTTGAAAATTAGAATTAATAAAATTTTAAAAAGTGTGTATTACATTTTGTAATGGAAAGTTTGATTGGTCATAGTGTGCTAGAAATTGAAGTTACGTACAATAAATGTTATTGTAATATTCAAAGAGAGGCATACCGTGGATTCTTGGGGTGTTAAATGAATTAAATATATAATTTAAATAAATAGACTACTTGAAGTAACACATCATATTATTATCATTCATTTATGATGGTGTGGATTATTTGAAACCCCTTTTCAGAATGTGGTTATTGTGTAGAGAAGACACTAATTCGATCCCCTCTAGTGGTGATCCACTTTTATTACTTTTATCTCAAAACAAAAAAAATGGAATTTTGGGTGCTATAACTATGGATTAATTATTTTGTTCTCATCATGTTCCTTCAATCTTGTTTTATTATTTATTGTTTCTATCACTCTTCACAGTGTGAGACAAGGATGTATCTAAATAGAAATGTTTTTTGGACAATGATTAGAAATTATCAATTGACCCTATATAGTAGACATAAATATCTATTTATATACTTAATTTCCATGTTAAAAATGTTATTTACTATCACAATGACCCTTAAATAACATAACACAACTTATCTGACACCATGACATTTAATAATAAAAATTATTATTAATATAGTAAAAAAATTCATGGAATCATCTAACTGGCGTAATGAAAATTATTTTATTATTGAATTACTAATTAATATTTATCATCACACACTATTATGGTTCACACATCCCCTTAATTATTTATATAATAACAAAAAATTATTAATTAAATATAATTTTAAATATATATATTCTACTCACAATATGTATATTAAATATATATTAATTATTTAATATATAACATAAATATTTTATTGACACTCTTGAGAATAAGTAATTATTAAAAAGTAATTTAAATAAAAAATTATTAATTACCTTATGAGTATTTATGGTTAATAAATACTTAAAAAAATAACTCTTATGTATTGATAATAATAATTATTCCAATAATTAAATTAAAATAGTATTTAATTGTGATAAATCGAAACAAAAAGTTCTAAAACCACTAGTTTTATTTCTCATTGGCGTTAAGATCTTATATAAAAGGGTTGATATTACAATCTATTAATTATTCAAGGAACCCAAGAGGAAGAAGTTATCACAACATTGAGAAACACCCATGAACACTTAATGTGAAATATAATGACCTTCTCATAATATCCCATCAAGAGGTTTACACACACATGTTTCATCAACCTATGTGCTTAATTTGTTATTATTTTACTTTTTATAAAATCAGGTAATTTCAATGCTGCCATGGAATTTAATGTAATGTTTCTATTTCAACCAAAGGGAATAGATATAAAATTCAATAAATATAGATTGGATAAACAAATTCATGAATTATTCATTAATAACATGTCATTCCTAACACACCCCATATATGTTATATCAAATGAAAAAATGAAATCATGATTTTTATCAGTGTATTAAATTCTATGATGGAAATAACTAATAATAATCTTATATCATATGGATGATTAAAATTCTCATATATAGGAATATGAAATGGGATATAAACATGTAGAAATCTTTCTGGTGGGATTGTTCTCAAAACCTTACATCTAGGAGATTACCAAATGATAACTTAATGATTATAAATATCATCATCGTACTAGGTCATGTACCTGATAGTAAATAGTCCAGTTTTACCATATTATTATTTTTTGAAACCATGGTATTATATTTAATAATATCTTGGTGGAATTTAATGGTTCCCACCATAGAGTGAAACTTCTAAAACCATATCAATGAAATGAATAATCTTGTACATTATTTCATTAAACTCAAAAAAATATTAACTATAAATAAAAATATGTTTTACTAATATTCATATCATTGAATATATGTGATCAAACTAACAAAAAAAATTCATGAACCCAAAATCCAAAAATAGAACCTTCTTATCCTTCCATATATGGGATCCCATTCCATCAAGAATATAAACATGCTTATTATTTATTGTATTCAAAGCCATTATAAAAATCATCAATTAAATGATATTTGTAAAATAAATCAATCATAGCACCATGGGATAGTACATATAACCATTAAATTGATGATCTAAAATGTATATAAAAACGGGGAAACACAAATCCACTACTAAGAGGGTTTAAATTAGTGGTTATGAAAAAAACTCATAGAAAATATTATTTCCCATCAACAATTAATGGAATCAGATCTAAATGGAAATGATGTTACACTATCAGAGAGTGAAATAAATATCAGAAAAAGTATTTGGGGTTGTACATAGTCCATATAAGCTGTTTAGTATGTGTTTAATGCTATTTCTGATATAAATGTGTTTTTGTTAAGGAAAATAATGGAATGAGGAGGACTAGGATGTAAATCCTTTTTATCATGTGAATGAGGCTCCACATATAGGTCATTCATGTCGAGTTCTCCATTGTTGGTTTCTTATAGAAAATTGGATTCCTTATGATTGATTATTGGTGGTTGAGTAGTGTGTAATCATTCACATTAGGCTCACTATTTCAGAATGGTTTACAATGGGTTTTTTCATGGAATCAAAAACAACTAATTTTTTTATATCCATGATGGACATACATTCAAAAGGTTGGTGCTCGTTGGGATGTTTTACTACTGTTCGTAAGAAATCACATTGGCCTAGGGGATGGGTGGCCGGGATCATCACACCCTACTAGGGAGAATTATTTCCTACTTCAAGAATATTTTATATATTTTTAATATGTTTATGAGTCCTTTTTTTATTCACAAGTATTATGTTTACTAAAGATGCATTTTCATTAAATAATAAATTCTGGCTTTGACCCCATGCATTTAAAAATAATTCACAAGTATGATGTGGGTCACCCATGAATTAATAATCAATTATTATCAAGTATTGATATTAGAATCATCTATACAAATCTATGGAATCATCTGTACATATCTGATGTTCTTTGTCAATAGATATATCTATATGTATCCAAGGTTCTCTATCAATGGTTTCCCCTTATGTACTAATCAAATAGCATTTGTTCGTTATTAGGACAATGCTCGTTTTCTAGACACATAGTGGGTACTCTATATTGTTTCATAATTTTGGGATACAAGACTTGTTTTGGTATTGGGATATAACCCATGTGATGGGATTATTATGTATCCTCATGAAAAGAATTAGAAGACACAATGATTAGTGTCAATTTTTTAGGTGACATCTTACCTTATAAGGATATCTGATATATATATATATATAACCTTTCATTTTAAAATCATGTGGTGAGGAATTTTAGAAGAAAGGTGTCTTGTCAATGTTTAATGTGGGAGTTTTGATGATGTGGAACAAAGAACCAGAAAGGGATTTGAATTTCAAGGTCTAATTATACAATACTATGAATGATGAATTGAGAGAATATGGACATTTTTGTGTGATGGGTTTGAACCAAATAGTGGATTCCTACATACCCCACTTTGGATGGGAATCCAAGACCACATAGTTAGGTTATAAGAACATATGACTATGGATTCCCTTGGATTTTTCTCGTATGGGATTATGTCAATTTTTTAGGATTAAGATGGTTCTTACTGTAATGGAGGATGACCAGAACAATTAGTTTATGAAAATGATATGTGGATTTAATCATGGAGATTTGGGGTCTTGGTTCGAGGCTTACTCTTGAGGGGGAATCAATTTTTTTCTTCTGTTATATTGGGACTTAACCATGAGGATGATGACCTTGGTGAATTATTATGGTTTCATTTAGGGATAATTTATGAGGAGGATACCCATTTGTTAGTTACGGTTCAGGCTTACATTTTAATAAGATTCATGTTGATGAGTTGTGAAATACCCTTGTAATTCTTCCCACTGATAGGTTTAGATGGGGCTTACTCCAGACGAGGAATCCAAGGGTGTGATTTGTGATGTGATTGGGCTTACTCAAGGAAATTATTCCAAATTATGATTTGGTTGGGCTTATACAAATTAGGAGGTCCATATGATGGATTTTGGTTTGGGGATTACTCTTGAGACAAATGACCAAGGATCAGTTGGGGTGTACTCAAGAAGATGATTACCTTTATTGGTTGTGTCTTGTACAAGTAATGAGGCTCATAGAATAGTGTAACTAGGGATTACTCTTGAGGAGGATTTCAATAGCGTTTGGATATTGTGGTTGTCATGACCACCGTCAACCCCTAATACCGTGTAAGTCATTCTCATTGTAAGGAAAAATATGGAACACAATATCTAGGGAAAACACATGATTTTATTTACCTAGAGGATGGATACATGTCCATGAGGACTCAAACCTATAGAAGTACTATAAAAGAAGGTCGGGGGAAATTCTAAAAAAATAATTCATACCAAAACATGAATCCAACTATGTGGATATCATGATCAATGATATCTTTTAAGACCACATAATTCATTTTGATTAATGATTTAATATTATAGAAAAGATTAATTAAAGGACAAGGAAAAGTTCAGACTTTTCATCCTCTACTAGTATAATTATCTGAGGGTTTAAGAGTATAAGGAGGGGAATTTGTTCCCATTACGCATATATCAGCATACCCCTGATATTCATGTTTAAGTACATGTACCACATTGTCCTCAGGGAAAAGAGGATAAAGATTAAAGCCTCCCGCATGAAAGGATATGGGATTACTCCATGACAGACTACCTAAAAATGGTACCAGAATGCATGAGGAGTATCTCGTTCATTGTTTAATGGAAAATAAAGTTCAATACTCATCCTCCAATGCACAAAAATGGAGTCTCTAGGTCTTACACACGAAATGGGTAGGACTGGGTCCAAACCTCAATATCCAAGACCAAAAAATTCCTGAAATCATTCCCAGTATCGGGTCCCTTGAAACATTATGAATTCATATTCACAAGCAACCTTGGGACCCTAATTGAAAGGTAGGATTACTACGGGAATCACATGAATGTATTTTTGAAAATTCAAAATGGTATACACAATGATTGCATTTCTGCATAATTTTGTTAGTCTAGAGGATTCTGTTCTGGTTTCCAATTGGTCTCATTAATAAATAGGAATGAGATGAAAAAGAGACCTTCCATTTGTTATTTTGAATAGGAATCAAAGAGGGGTTGGTACATGTATTCTCTTAGAGGGAAATGTGCATCATGAAAGTCTAGGTATCATCTAAAAGTTCTTCACTTAGTGGTTATAGGCATGTGTGACCCTGTTAACACTTGAGTACTTACCACAAGGGAGATAACACTTGTGGGAGGATTTATCCTATAAACCATGGGTCTCCATGGGTTTCCCTAGACGGGACTCTCTCATGTCCCAATTTATGTAAGAGGCCCCCACACATATGGTTTACCTATAGATGATAAGTGTCCTTTGTGTAGGTGTTTTAAATTTTGGACCCTAAAGGGTATCTGATCTCAGTTATCCCCCCTAGATTGGTATTCCCTCGTGTTGTGGAGATCTAATTGAGAGGTTTTAATAGTGTTGGGTGAATCCTTTTCATTACCAAAACATGGATGATTATTTTGATTTTCCAATTGTGAAACAATGGTTCCATAGGGTTATTTTTATATGAAACTAGGGGACACTGGTCAAAGGATTTTCTTGTACAGGTCATGTGCACAGGTGTTCCTCATAGGTGATCTTTGGAGGGGTGATATTAAATTTAAGGATGCATAGGGGGGTAACATTGGCCTTCTAATGCACATGTGTGCATTAAAATAATGATTTTAAAAATTACCTAGAAATTGATCATGCTTAAGGTACACATGATAATAATTTCATTGAACATGACAAAAAATAGTCATAATAAAATCCCCTCCTCGATATTGGTTACAATCAAGAGATGTGGGTCTAGTCTTTTGGTAGAATGAAGAAATGTTTATAATGAGTAATTAAATGAATCATTTAGTCCTTATGTATAGGGATTCAATGTAGGGATAATGTTTTTGTCTAATGTGAAAGTCTATGGTTATGAACTAGTTCACATATCCCATGAAAAGGGTAGTGTCATTAATAATTACCATTAAACCATTTTTTGTCTTCCTCACATTATAGGGTTGTAATTTTCGCTCTCTCCATGTAGAAATTCCTAACATCCTAAATGTTCTTAAATTTTCATTTTTTTTTCTCCCATGGAATTTCCAATGTTTCCACCACTTGAGAAAAGGTGTTAATCGTGGAACATAGTTGAAATTGCTACTCATGGAACCTGGATGAAGGGGTTCCATGGGTTTATTTCACAAAACATGTAAATTGTATAAGTAAAAATATTAACATTTATAAGACAATATTACAACATAATGGTGGAACATTGAACCTTATGTAGGTTCTAAATGGAGTCCCGGATGACTTGAACCAAAAATTCTACTTCACATTATTCTGAGATGATCAAATTTGTTGGGCTAGAGTACTATAAGGTGGTTGAGTTTTATCTTTATGATTTGGTGAATAATTTGGCACCAGAACAACATGAGTACCCAAAAATGTTTTATATAAAATGGTATTATTACATAATTTTGAGGGAATCCTTTAACATTGGGGTTCAGAGTTACTTCATAACATCCTACTTTTTAGAGATTATCTGCTTCTCAAATTCCAACATTTCACCCAAGGGTGTTTATATTAATCAATGAATGGTTTCTATTCGATGTATGAGAAATCACATTAGTTTCACTATATATCTGAATATTAATATCCAATTTTTGATTCCTCATTATTGTGACTCAGCCTTCTATGATTCACAGATAGATATGATGTAATGTTATAAGGATTTCATGGATTTCATTCTAGTTGGGGATCTAGGATCGAGTGGATGTGGGAATGGTGGGTATGACAAACTAAATAGAATTCAAAAAAGTGATGTGATACATATTTATCTATGAGGATATTTGGGTAACAAAAACCTAGTACTAAATTACTGGTATAATATAGCCTTACAGTTTTAAAACATTATAATGGATGAACCTAACACTTAGGTTAATGATATCTCATGCCAATTATTTATAGAGACTAATTCTGGTAGGCCCCAATTGTCCTCTAATATCCTTGTTATTTCATTTTTTGATTTTACTCATGGTTTATCACTTCTTCATTAATAGTTTTTCGAAATAAAAAATATATTTTTTTGTAAAAAAACCTTTGACTACAAGATGTCTTACATCATCCTTGAACTATTATACTGATGGAGTCCACTAAAAATGCATTACACCCAATTAATGACAAATTGGGAATTATCTAATGGGACTACTATATAATATGTATAGTTACAATTATTAGGGAAATGAATAACGTGTTCATTACATTGAAGACAAGAAGGTATGGAGCTGAATAGACTACACCATTAGGTGATGAACATTTTATATTGTGGTGAAATTTCAAAACTAATATCATCTTATTTTATGGTGAAATCTATGTTGAGTTGTAGATGAATGATTTTATAGAACCACCATGTAATATACCCAATTTAATGAACCCTACACTATGTCTCATCACATATAATTAGGGTACTCTTGGAACATTCTATCCTACATTGGAGAAGGGACAATACACCTTTTAGGATTATAAGGTCAATTCTACGTTTTATAAAAAGACACCCCAAGTCGGATTTCATTATACAAGGCTAGTAATTTTTCTACTTCCATTCCCGCAATGTTATTATGGTGTGAGGCTAGTGTCATTTTTTATAGAGGTCATAGTAGAAGAGGGGGTGCCCATATGGTCAGTTTCCCATATTCGGGAAAAGATTTTCCCTTATTTCTATATATTTAAAATTTGAAGACACCATTTAGTGTTTCATGTCCATATCAAGGGATGTGTGTGGTGTATCACAACACAATTCAATTATTATACTATGCTATGCCTAGTAGAAATCCACTGTAACTGATTCCTTCAATTCATTCATGATGTCTTTAAAAACCATCCTATGAACATGATGTGTCATGAGGGTCTAAAGAAGCTAAACATGATGAGGGAATTTATCCTATTTATTCTTGGTAACCCATATATTGGGTTATTTAAAAATGATTCCAAGTAAAATAATGATGTGATGAGGTCATACATGACATCATTTAGTGACAGTGTACTGGAATCCTGAAATGATAGAAAGATCATCTGTGAGGGTTTTGCTCTTTATTGATTTCCAACCTATTTAAATGTCCTTAACATTCATGAATTTATCCCCTTACACATGTTAGTCTTGAGATTAATTTGTTGGTAGCCTGAATGATTTCAATCTTTTTGGCCATGGATATATCAACAATGTTAATCATCCTGCCAATTTTTGATTTATCGATGAGGCTGGGGGATAGATATTCCATGTTGTGGATATCATCATACCCTCATGGGGTATTGGAGAAAGTAATTTATAGATCATGGACACATTGAATACTATTCTTGGTATACATGGAAAAAACACATGGGAAAAAGATGATGATATTTTAGTTTCAGAGCCATCAATATCACACCAGAAAAAGGACAATAGGATGGCTAGGGTCAAAAGGACCACACATCCTCATCCATGTTGTTCCATCCGTCATTATTTGTTTGAGAAGAATTTTTCATCCCCCCATTCATCTATAAAAGAAAAGATTACAAATAAGGATTTCAATTCGAAGGGTTTCAGGACATCCTCAAAACCATCCACACAAAATCCATATTATGTATGTTCCATAGTGATTCTTGTTTGGGAGTACGTGACTCTTGTGGTTAGAAATGAATCAAAGATTATACAGGTCATCCAATAGAATATAGAGCTGGGAGATATCAGATTTCCATCTAATGTCCACTATGAAATTAATTTGGCTGAGGTGATGAATTACTTTTATGAGTTGTAGGTTTTGATATGTGAAACTGATGATCAAACCCCTACCACAATGTGACGTTCTGATATGCTAAACTGAGGAGTTCTTGAGATGGGAAATTTTTATTTTAGTATTAATAGGTTATCTATCTTAATGTTGGTGAATTATAACTCATTTTCCATTCCCTATTATCCTATTTCATCCACCATCACTACATTTGAAATTATTTTATTTTTCAATTCACATGAGAATACTATGAATATCAACTAGTTGGACTAACAAAAAATAAGTACTGGATATGCTAATGTATGGGTGAAATGGACCTCGTATCAAGTATATGGATGAGGCCCTTAGGCCCCTAGTATTATCCATGGGACAATAGACCATGATAGAGTAGATGAATACTATAACTCCCCAACTGTCAACTCAAATATTGGAGTCCAAGAATATTGAGACAGATCTTTATCCATATCTATAATGGAAGAATATGAGGGCATTAATGTTGGACCAGTTCATGCATTGTAGTAAGTCTCGATAATATCATGTAATATCATGACACTCTAGAATACTCATTCAACCATTCTCATATCTTAAAGAATCTGTTTTTCTCCCCCCCCCCTTAAGGGGTCCAATAATATTCCTTCATGGATTGATGATGATGAACATGGGGGTTCATAGTTCTTGGATGATTAATCTATTATTCAAATGGAAGATTTAAAAATATATGTAGTTGTGTGTTCCCCAAAACCTAGAAAGAGGGGAGAGGGCCATGGTATTGTCAGATGAACTCCCTCAGGTGTCATCACTATTTATAACATTCCTATCATCATGATACTTTAGATCTATTTCCTACACCAAGGTAACCTACAATAGTCAATTTTGATCCCATTATAACCTCGGATGGGGCTGATCCGGATCTTGAATTGTCTAATGAAGGTGATGATGTTGACCCAAGCTCCATTGGGAGTAATGATTCCATTCCTATAGAGTTGTTCGCAAAAGAAATCAATGTCGAATCCAATATTGGTCCCAAAAAATGTACCTCAAATTCAACTACTAATGACGATTCTCTAAGACATGAGGATATGTATCATAATCTATTCGATCTAGTCAATCCAAATAATGTAATACCTGGTTCCATCAATGTGTTCTAGGATTTATTTGACGAATTAGATTTAAATGAGTTTAATAGTTCTTCCTATTTACAAACACATTTCATTTTCATTCATATGATGCTTCACATAAAAGTTCAACATGGATATCCATGTCTATAGAGAACACCGCTAAGGAACATCATGAATATGGAATCCAATTACACCCTACAAATTTTTTCAAGGAATTCATGGGTAAGAATCCCTAAATGTGATATTCTAAAGATCATTTGATCTCAGAAATGATGAAAACACATGAATATTATCCCCATGTATAGGTTCTTTATATGATATTTGTGTTTTGGGGTATATGGGAGGTACAAATTACATCTTTTAATCTGACAATGGCTGCGTCTTTCAAGAAGTTTTTGTTACTTCATTTACATTATTACATTTGACCTTCTAGTATTCATGATGAGTGTCACATGTTATCTAGTTCCATTAACATTGATTATTGGGATTCTATTTGGGGCTTCCATTCCAGTTAAAATAAAATCATGAGGTTAGGATCAATATATTTTTGAGGGATAAGAAAAAATGAATCACATTGAGTGTACTAATACTAGTTTATGTCTATCCCTTCAATATTTCATCTTATTATGGTATGGAGACACATGATACCTTCCAAAATATACATAGTTTAGTCTTGTGGGTTATCAATAAGATAATCATGGGGATGTCTATTGAATGAATATCATCATGGTATCCTTGACTTCAATTTAAGGTAAACATATTTGGATATGGAATATTTAATTATTGTTACATACAGAAGTCAGTGAAAATAATCATCTGGAAAATGGAATAGGGAAAAAGGTTTTAGTAATCTTAGGCACAATAGGATGCCCATTTTGATGACCTCAAAGATTCTATAATACATACTGGGGTCAAAAAGTCCAAGAAAATGGTGGGTAACCAACATCACATATATAATAATTATCTTCAAATAATGTCCCTTGAATATGAATTAAATTCTGATAGGGAAGATGTGTTCCGACTCCATTGATCTTTAGATGGGTATTTGGAACAACGAATAGTTGTCTCTAGCACCAACAGAGAGAAGATTCATAATTCTAGGGATGTTGTTTCCCCAAAAACAGATTAGATATAGATGTTTTGGTAATTTCTATGGGTATTTTTCAACTAATAAAATCGTAGGTCAAGGGTGAAATGCAAAAATTGGAAGACGAGCCCCAGAATGTGGAAATTAAATTGCATCTTGATACATAAAACGATAATTATTTTTGTTTCCAATCACATGTTCATGAATTTATTTCTTTACTAAAATAAAAATAAAACAATGAAAAAAATATTCATTTGACTGAATATCAATGTGTTATAACTTCAATTACCAGGGCAAGATAATTCTCTAATTATTTCTTATGTGATGGGCCTAGAGAGTGTAGTTTGACTATTTTTAAGTTCTTATGAATATCCATATAAAATTTGTTTAGTTTTACGTAAAAACCCTAATTATTTCCTATTTCCATTATAAGTAAGGCATAGTGGGAAATATTATTCTTTTATGTTATACCATATAATTTGGATTTCAAGACAAATTGGTTTTTTACCTATTATCTTTTGATTGTTCTATTTTTTTCTTAAACTATACAGAATATAGGTATAGTTAGTTGAGACTCAAATTTTTCATGTGTTCCCTTTTATACTATTTAAATCTAGTGATTATTATCACTTTTTAGGGAAGTTTATATTCATGAAATCATGATAAGTGAGGATAATGTTTTAGGTCTAATATCACTGATGAAGTATTTCTAAATATTGGACCAAATAAGGTTTTTTGTCTATGAATGTTTCAACATTCATGAAATTCCCAATTGGGAATCATGGGACATGATTTTTTTAGTTTTCAAATCTAAAACATGGACATCAATAATAGAAGATATATCTCATTGGGATGATGTTACCACTTGTTGAAAAACCTGTTTTAATGGATCCATTATGTAATGTCATCTGGGAGTGTTCTTGCATTGTCAATAGTTAAATCCATCAGAACAAAAACATGTTTTTTGAGTTACTTTATGAAAACCCAACATCGGTGTATTATAATATAGTCGGGAAAAGGAGTTCCCAAAAATCCTTACATTCTATCAGGGATGACTAAAGGAATTTTGTAAAAATTCAGATTTTTCATGACCATGATGGGTGGTTTTTTCGAAGGGGGGGGGATATTGGTGAATGAAGATGGTAATTGTATTATCATTGGGAATGAACGGGAAACCACTCATACATGAATTTTGTCCATGTAAAGGAGGGTATATTTTGATAAAATACTATTGATAATGGAGGAAGGAACTTATACGACAAGGTTTGAGGAATTGTGTAGTTTAATATTATGTGACCAGGACATTGGGCATGTAGTTTAACATCTTACAGAGAGGAAATTATTGAATTTTTTAACATATTTTGTCTATAATCTTATTCCATTTATTTTAAGGTCAGGTTGAGAGGAAATTATCTTATGCAGTTTCATATCATATAGCATGGATATTATCCAATGTAGTTTCATTTTGTATAGTAGAGAAATAATTCTATAAAATTTCAAATCATACATCATGTAAATTATGTGCCTATAATTTTCATTATTTATTTTTTATTTAAAGGGTAATTATTATACCATAAAATGTAATTTTTCATAGAATGTACCATCTTATTCAGGTATGTGGAGGGAAATGTTGTCAGATGTGGTCTATGGATCTTTGGATCTAACATGTGGTATGAATGAGGGGATTGTGTTTATATAGGATGTCTACCTTGGTAATGAATTAAATTCATATTAACACACCCATTTACAGTATTATTTATTCTAATACAACATGGGAATATTATTTCATAGTCAATAGTGGAATCCTTTCGCTAACAAACCTATTTTGTGGGGGTAGCTAATGCAAAGACATCAATGTGTTTAAACCCACAGTAAAGAAAATAAGTTATCATGAATTTTGACATTATATTTATAAAATATTATTGATGTTTTTAGATATACATATTTCTATAAAAAGAGAGTTTTGTTTGTGGAAGGAAAATACTTAAATATGGATAGAGTATGTAATGTAAAAATTAACTGAGAATATGATGAAAATGATCCTTATGCCACTCTAACCCAATCACAGAAAATACGATCCCTGTAGTTTTAGGTCATACACCCTGAACCATAATATTATGGAAATTAAAAATGATATGTGTCCAACCATACAAAGGTCATTCAAACATACTAAAAACATGAGGGAGAAAATTGTAAACTATGGTCTGCATGGTTTTCATATACGATGGAATGATATGGGAAATGTATGAAAGGGATGAATACAACAAAAATTGACTTAGGGTTTACAACATAATTTCATAAAATCATAAAAGGAAATAAAAGTGTTCTCCCATGGGATAAGTTTTCATAGGGTGACAAACCCATTTTGTGTGATGTTTTATGTGGATCCATGTGTGGTGTATTACAACATTGTCATTATTGTAAATTTCATTGCTTCCCACATAACCAATTCTTAGTTTAAGAGACAAGGACAATATAATTTTCTTCCAGTGATTAAAGGAATACCAAGTGAAGTATAAGGGTATTTAGAATCTATGGTGAATGGGTCAAGAGATATGACCCATGAATAACTATATATCTACTAGGAATGAGAATCAATCCACACATATTCCTTATTAAGTTCCTTATATAGGTTCAATCCATTGATATAAGGTCATGATTTTTTTTTGTGATTGGTCCAATGTACCAAGATCTGGTCATCACTACATTTCTCATGGAATTAGAATAAAAAACACAAAGATCATGATAAATTTTTCCCACATCGATCAGAATCTGACCTAGAGTAAATATGGCTTTAATACATTCCAGAATTATGGTTGGGCACAATACATGAGGACTAGGTTTCACTACTCATCTCATTGAAATGTGAACTATTCAATATGTTTTGGTAATGTATCATATGTAGATCTAGATTGTACAAAGATAAAATGATGAATTTTCACATTGTGGCCATGGTTGTACCCAAGATTAGAGACTGATGTGTCACTACATTTCATTTTGGAATAATAATTAATCCACAAATAGTTCTTAATGAATCCCATAGTTTAACATCATATATTAAGGATGTAAGATTCCTGACTTGATAAGGGGTATTGTAGAAGTACCTAGTTCTTGGATATTAGTGTCCCTACATTTCTTGTTGAAGAGAAAAACAGACCAAGATATGTTCATGAAAATAGTTCACCACATCGATCATATTCGAAGGTAGGGAAGATGGGATTTGATATAATTTAGAAGGATGGCAAGTCCAAATACAAAATGTATATTAGTCACTATATATCACATTAAGATGAGAATAAAGCCACACGTAGTTCATTAAAGACAATGTATTTTAACGTCTTGTGATAAGGACATATTAATCAGGGGGATTATACCTATGAGGGTGACCCAAGTGCCACTATGGAGTTTTAATGACGTGATTGGGGATCATGCATGGGAGATTATAATCTTTTCATCATTTTTTACGACTAAGAGGTATTCTCGACACATTGTGTGGTTGTAGGGTTATTATTGGGACTGAAACATGGTATGACGACAAATATTTATGGTTTCATGAGGATTTTAACATCTCAATGTGTTTTGGGGGTTATTAACATTGAAACTAATGGATTTTAACCATGCATTTTAACTTCACAGGGTGTGGAATAATGGTATATTATAGTTTGTGTTCACCAGACTAGGATCTTATGTTGTCCAATTTATCATCATGTGATAAGAATGATGATTTCAGGGATTTTAATTTCATGTGGCACATACATGATGTCGTATATTTTAAGTTAATGCAATAAAGGACATCTTTTCATTTTAACATCATATAGCTGGGAAAAACATCTCCTGATTAAAAATAAAGTATTTCTCCTATAATAATTCATTGGTTGAGGTGGTGATGATCTATCCATCCAGTGATATTAAGGAATATGATCAATTATATCGGAATTTATATATGGAGTGAGGTCCTTCCAATATTTTTTCAATCATTGAAGTCTTCTTTATTGGTATCATTTTAAGACCCAAGGATCAATACCAACTCTCCATTGAGGAATGAACAATGGTGGATCTTCTTTTTAAGGGCTCACACTATCTTATTTTGATAGACTTACATGTGATACAAGATATGGAATATTTTTCCATCCATTTTATCACATTCATCAAGTTGTTTCTAGGACTGATCCTTGGGGGATATATTATTGCAAATGGAAACATGTGGAGATGGATACTAGACCTGAAAGGGAAAGAATTATTCTATTCTGTACACTAGTAAGTATGGGTTCTCATATGTAGTAGTAAATTTTGTAATATAATAAGATCATAACGCATGAATTTTCCTTTTAAGAAAATAATTCTTATCTTTAACCACCATCTTATATAGTATTTTTGATACAGTCTTTTTGATAGCCTCATTATATCCATTAGTCTTTTCATGATATCAGGTTGAATGATTGGATTGGGTTTTATATTCCACATCTAGCTTTTCCACCTCAACAGAATATAAAATGGTTCTATATTCCATCAGTATTTTAGGTGGGACACCAAATATGGTAATGATGTTGGGTTTCACAAACCCAAAAAATCATTGTAGCCCATATTTTAATAAGTGGTGTTCCATTAGGCCTTTTAGAGAATAAATTGGTGGAAATTTTATTATAATTGGACTTCATAGATGTCAATGGGAGTATAACACCACATTATCCATTCCCTATATGGAAAATGGCCATGTGTATTTTTTTATGAAGAAGTTATGGGGGTTGGTGGATGAAGATGGAATTCATTTGGAAGGAATGAAATTTCATGGTGATTTCTATGCAATCCCATGTAATCGAATTCCAGATGTATCGAAGTCATGAAATTCGATTAGAAAATCTACACCCTTACTATTTAACACTATAGGCTCCAACATGTACTTCTTACATAATATCCATAGTATATACTCTATGGATACATCTGAGACGGACTCCATAAAATCCTTCTTTATATAGGAATTTTTTGTTATTTAGACCATCATAAAGATTGAAATTGACTGCCCACTGTATCATTTTATCCTTCCCATCTCAGTCTTATGGATATACTACATTTTGGATGTAATAAATGATGCACATTATCAACTATGCTATTGGACAATATTTTTTTGGTATAGGTCTAACATTGTTTATCTAATCGATTCTTATTTGAATAAAATGTGATACAGTTTGATTATGTGAAATAACGATGAAAGTTTCATCCTAATTTTGAGCTTCATGAGTGGTATTTTTATTTTCCAATGTGTCTACTTGGGTGTTCCATGATAATGGGATGTGAATAAACGTTGGATCTGAGAGGAACTATTCTATTAACCCCCAGACATACTAAATCTGGGATATTTTTTCGTCTTTTGAGATGGACTAATCCCCATTTATCTATTTTATTATCAACTCTTAGTCACCTTTAACCTCCAAGTTGTCCATTAGAATTTAGAGTTCCATTTCTTGGCCATCAGTATGTGTATGTTATTCCTTTTGGATATTGGTATTGATTTATGATAGCCAGATGTTTTAAGGTAAAACTACCTTAGTTGTGGTGATAAGAAAATTCCTTATCCAAACATTGTTGAGTTAAGGGTCTTCCATTATTTTTCCCATTGGGCTCACGGGGGATCCATAAAAATACACTCCTCGTATTTATGGAATGTCTTGAATAGAAAATAATTTTTCATCTGGTTGTTCGGTATTTCATAATTTTTTTTTCAACAGATGGGTCTTCTACAAAGAAATATACCAAGGCCTAACAATTCCATTAATTTTTTTAGAATGAAT
This sequence comes from Viscum album, assembly GCA_963277665.1. NCBI lineage: Eukaryota > Viridiplantae > Streptophyta > Magnoliopsida > Santalales > Viscaceae > Viscum > Viscum album. The sequence goes on from OY728135.1 coordinate 547,106,265, forward strand.
TGTATATTAATCTTCTATAGGATAACATCATATTGTTCCATATGTCATACTAAAATTGGATGTATGAGGATTTATTTGAGCATGTTGTTGCGAAATACCAATTTCAATTCCTAGTGCTAATGATTGGGCCTTAGATTCCAAACCATAAATATTAACACCAGGAATCTCTTATCGATATCTAAATAAAGTGTCTCATCATCATTCATGATAAAAATGAGATAATAATGTGGGTTTTTATTAACTTAATCATCCTTTTTTCATGATGAAGGTTCCCAATGATTACTCAAGGATTGTCACAAATAAAATGATCATATTTCAGTCAATTATTGTGATGAACACTATAAGTATCAAGAAGTAATTATTGATTCATTAAAATGTTTTTTAGCAGTCACTGGTTAGCTGATATGACACCCCATTCTTTATCATTCTGGTGACTGTAAGAAACATGTCTTCAAGTATTGTTATAAATGGTCGTACATAGGCCATATTTACTTGAGGTTCTTTAAACATGTTATGGTTTATAAAAGGGAACATTCTTATGATATATTTATTTTTAAAAGATAAACATTTATAATGTGATGCCTCGTGATGAAGTTGAGAAATTTTCTTAAAATTACCCCAAATTCACTTTTTATTATGTTCATATTTACTCTATATTTCCATATATTACTGAAGATGGTCTCTAGTTCAATGATGTTGTCATAGTATTGTAATAAATTTACCACTATATCATCAACATTACATTCAACAATCTTTGTCATAAAGGGTATGATGATGTGATGCATTTCTCATTACTATGTGATGTCGGTGTTCATTAAGAAAAATTGTGTTCATGATAGCATAATACTCACTGAGGGTTCCTAATGAAACATGATGATTCATATTCTAGGTCCATAAAAATTTATTTGTTATATAAATAACAATCCATGATGTAGGGGGCTTGATAACGATTGTTCTCATCAATTTGGAGATTTATGATTGGAACTGATAAGTTTTCATTCAGATACTGTTAGTTGAGATCTCCAAAATAAATTAAAATTTTGATATTACAAATTTTCTTAATTAATAGGATAATATTGTATAATAATTTCAGATATTATACATCCTGTATAATGTTATCCTTCGTGATCTTATCCACTTCAGCCTCATGTCTGGAGGTTAATGTTGGTTGTGTCTATCTGTCTTACTTTTTATAACCCTATTGGTATTAAGGAAATACAATGTGATGGGTGAACACCTCAACATTGTGGCCTAGAATATCATTGTAATTCAAGGTGAAGACAACCTCATTTTACTTCTAGAAGGAGGAATATACCACCTATTATTTAGATTTCATGGAAGCACTTATCATAGAGGTTCCTAGTTCTTCATACATTCCAATGTTGATTTCCATGTGTACATCCATAGTTGTGAAATAACCTTCATAATATGATGGAATAAAATCCATGATATCTTCTTCTTTATTATCCACCTCATAAATTTCCTCTTTCACCTCTTCATGGTAGGTACGTAATGAAGCGAGTTCCATAATGGTAGAATAGGTGTCACCATTTGGTCATCTGGAATTTTAGGTATCCATTTAATGATCAGTTTCTAGTATAATGACTTTTTGGGGTACCAATGGGGAAATGTGTGATAGAAAATTAGCCCATAATTTTATCTAGTTGTCAGGACATCTTCTCCAAACCAAACTAGTAGGAATTGACAATTTTAGAACTTGGGGGTTTAAATAAAGACATTTTTATACAGGATTTCATTATTTCATGGAGAAATGATATCTTTTACAATGTTATTAGTCTTAGTTTTTATGATTTACATCATGTAATTCATTGTATTCTTGCTTGAATTTGATCCCACCTCATCGATTTGGTAGATGGGAAGAACAGACACCATACTAATCTATTTCAAATAATTTTTTATAATAATCTCTCACTGATTTTGTGAATTGATCTATGATAAATTATCATACATGGATTGTTTCCCTTCCTTATGATAGAATCATACATCAATGTATTCAGACATGTGATATTTAAGTAGTAACTTTCCACCATGAAATGTCCAAATTTAAAAATTCTAACAATTTTTGAATCATTTTTGGTATGATGAGGGGATTACCATGTTCTTATGTAGCCAATGTATTACTATCAAAACATTCAAGTATGTATCTTGTCTAAAAACAATAAATTCAAGGTCCTACATGAAATCCTCAAAATGAGTCCTGATTTTGATTTCATCGATAGTATTTTTTTCATTAATATCATAACCTAGAAATATTTGTATAAATTTGGTATGAGTGATTTATTGAAACAACATTGATATATGTTTCATATTATAATAAGCTAGGCTAATGATCTATTGTCAATGAAGGATCATTAGTTAACAATTTCATTTATCTTTCTAGATATATACAAGGGGCTTATATTCCCCTGTATAACAGCTTCATCATCCTAGTAAATGAATGAGACGATTGTATTGAGTTGGGTAGGATCATTCCCAATATGATACACTTCTGCAGTAGAAACCTCGACTTCTAAATCATGTGGGCTCAATAAAGAAATCTTCGATTTCTTTTCAAAGGACTTTTTATAGTCTTAGGTATTCGTTGATTGAAATCCTTGATGGATAGATGTTATTTCCTTTATGCCATCATATTTTATGTCCAAAGGTATAGTTTTCCCAATATAGGGGTGTCATTTTGTGGTTGTTTACGATATGTTATTCTAGATATAGATGGATATGTCCTTGGAGTAGGAGTGAATGTTTCCTCCACTCATGGTGGATTTGGCTAGCTAGATCTGTCTTCATGATGAGGTTAACTATGCAGTGATGTATTGTCTAAAAAATATTATAAAATAATTAAGTATTGGAATACACAATAAAAATTGAGAGCTTCCTTGCTTCTTTTGAGATCACTTGAGAGATCCCCCATGATTTTTGGACCCATGAATAGATCGAACATGGGAATGTGTAAAGTAGTGAGTTCTGTAATGACTATATCTTCCTCTGTTTCCTCGACTCTAATACCTCCTTCCCCCATTTAACCAATAATTCTTTTGGAATTTTAGTTCATGATCATGATAATAATTCAATAATGGATCCACTATGTGTATAAAAATAATGTAATTAACGATCAACTCCTCATATAATTGGGAATATGTATTGTGGATAGACCCTTATTGTACAATTTAGTGGGGCGGTACCCGTGCAGTTGGGATTGTAGGAAAGAGGTTTAACAAATAAAAAGATATATTTTCCCTTGATACAATATCATATTCTTACATTTGTTTATTTAAATTCTGGGTAAATCACTTTCAATAGAAGAAGCCTTTAGTGTATAGAAACACTACTGAAGCTAGTTTTGTTATATATGAAGTTGTTGAGGGAAATTTTTTTTGTTTTAATAATTCTCAATGGATATCATGAGTTTGGTTGATCATATTAATGACAATAATGGTACGAAATCTATATGAAAAAAGTCTCTGGACATTATTCCTTTTATATTCCTCTTCCAGGTTCATGAAAGAGACAAATTCTTTATGAGAATGAAAATTATTAAGGGCCTCATTAAAAGATTAAACAATCTTTTGTAGGAAATATTTGAAAAAAAAAATAATCATGTATGTGGTTCCCCAGTACAAGACGAATGGTGAATTAATTTGGGATATCAACATCACCTTTTTTATGGGCTTTATAGGAATTGGAAACACAACTATTTTGCTTTCCAATGACAGGATAATGTATCGAAGGGCACGATAATTATGAAAAGAATATAATTATTTTTTCATATAATAAATCTATTTTCACCTCTTCATTATCTTTATTAGGAATATTTTTTTTCTGATTCATGGGGGTGGGGCCATATAAAATGGTTTTGGTATTGAAGCCAGAGTGGGTGTATGTGCTTGATTAAATGCAACTATAGGTACCTCAATATTCCCTAAACTATTTCATTTAGACTATGATATTACTAGACTATTTATTATTTTCTATTCGATGTAGTCTTCAACCAATGAAGATATTTTTGAAATGTCCCAAATCCTCCTGTATTATTACAATAGGATATGTAGGGTGAAAAAATCATCATGAAGATTCACTATAAAAATGGGATCAAATATTCTAGTGGGAGAGGTAAAAAAGGGTTCATGTCAATCCTTTCGAAAAATTAATGAAATCTAACACTTTTATTGTGCTACTTCTTATAGTTTGAGATATTGAAGTATATTTCCATCTATAGTGTTGATTTGAAGTAGAAGAGAATATTTTGGCCGAGGTCTTCCCCCCCTGTAATAGGCCAACATAAATAATTGTGTACCACAAGATGGATGGTCCCTATGTAATTATAGAAACCACACGAGTTTCAAAACCTCCTATTGTTCTGGGATCTCCATCATTAGATCACAGAGGTAGAATAATTGAATCATGTGTTTCTCTAGGTCTCTAGATTCATTGAATATTAGGAATTTTGGGTTCCCTAATTTTGGTAGGGGAAGAGTCGGATCAACAAATTCAGGATAAGACTTATTTTCTAGTTGTGTTGGCTCTCTCCATACCTCTATGGTTTCTAATCAAACTATTAATGACTCAATACTATTCATATGAATTCATTGAATGTTAAGTTGGGTCAAATCTTGATTCAGTTCTGTGGAAGGATCCAAAACAGGATTGTCAGCCAAAGAATGAACATGTGTGAATGCAGACAGGGATATCAAAGTGGAACATCTAGTATCTGATCTGTGTAACCTATAGGGTCATGTCTATAAGGTTATCCGTGACTATGTTCTGGTTTCACACAAAATGAATAAAATTATCGATACGATGTTGTAGGATCCATGTATATTGGTGGTTGGTAACCCATTATGAGTGTATGATATAGATTTGATATAGTTACTATATACAACACTGTTTGTTGAGTTGCAAAAAAATAGATGTTTATATTGAGGATTTTATTTATATACACATCCATACAAAAGGCTACCTAAAATTAATTCTTCACTGATAATTCTCCATTCTATCACCTCTTATTCTATATATGGAAATCATTCATCATGTGAAAGGTGCTTAACTTCTTCTTTACGGTGGTGAGGTAAAATTTAAACATTACCGTTTTACTTGATGGATTTATTTTGAGGATATAATGATGGTTTTTTGAGGGGATATACATAATAAGTGAAATACATTGGTTTTAGTTTATAAAACCTCATTTAATTGAATTAGTGTGGTCCACATTTTGAACAGGAATTTCATCTTCTGACACCATTGATTTAGACTCATGTTCTGTATAATCAGTTATGACGGTGTTGATGAAATTCACTGATGAATGCTTCAATAAAGGAATTTAATATGTTTATTCCTGAGATTCCCATCTTATATGTTGTCCATGAAGATTTTCTACCTCCTTTTTGGATTCTGGGGGAACAATTTGGTGAACAAAAATATGAAGGGAATCTCAATAAATATTATTTATTCACATCCCAAATGAGGGTACTAGATTGTGGGATGGGATGAAGTGGCAGTATCCACTCTGCATCACATTCCCTTATTTAGATAATATTGATTTATTTTAAGGGTGTTGTTATGGTTAAAAATGCCCCATTCCTACAATATATGGCCTTTATCATTCCCCTTTTACAACTCCTTAATCTTTTCTTGCAGTCCTAGATATTTGAAAGAAAAATCCCCAGACGCATCTTGATGGGGTTTCTCAAGAACTAACCAAGATGTTACAACTACAAATTTCCATCCAATTCATTGGATTTTTTTACATACTATGTTTGGGTGAATTATTCATTATTCACATGGATCATCAATTTTCGATGACCATTTCACTACATATGAAATTTTGGATTTTTGAAGATTGAATTTCACTAAATCGGTGTATTTCCTCGTATTATCATTTTCCTGATGAAAATTTATCTCAATTTTACACTCTCTTTTGGCCCATTGTTTGTGAGAGTTAGAAAAGGTCAAATTTTTAGACCATGTATTCAATTATAAACATAATATTTTAGTTGAATCCAAATAGATGTTATATGTTTGAACACTAAAACCATCAGTGGTTATTGTTGGTTTGTAAGCATTGTAAAATGAATCACTCCATGTGAACCCCATCCTATGTTATGAAAATCAGGTATGTTATAAGATATAAATTATTTCAACCCCATTATTGCGTTGAGGATTTCATGTTGAAAGGATCCATCCAGTTTCTCAATATTTGGATATCGTGAAGCCATTAGAGATTACAAGTCAATTTGGCTTTAGATGCTTTATATAACATTGTAATTACTGTGATACTATTCATTGGATAATACTTTTCCTCTCATGTGATGATTATTTTTCCATATATTGAGAAGAATTTCATGCACACAGTCTTCCAATATGACATATGGAATATAGTATTGAGGGGAGGATACATGCTAGAACATAAGGGATATTTCATCTTTAGCCACCTAATTTCTCATGTGTGGAACGTCTGATTCAACATTCTCCAAATGATATTATACCAAGTCTAAACAAATTGAAATATTTCATTCTATTTTATAAAAGGTTGTGATATTTTTATGTATTTACTCTATCATTTGGGAAGGCATATGGATATAGGGTGGTTTGTGAAGAACCGCTTCCTTAGGATGTATTCTGATTGAGAAATAACTTCACTTTTAAATGGTAATTCATCATACGTGAATGGCCTTTTTTGGAATGTTCTTTACATGAGAGGAAATTATCACCACTGCATCACTAAGGAGATAACCATTTAGATGACAAGGAACCCTATTGCAGAGAGATCATTTTCAATGACCACCATACCGGGGAGGCAAACCATATTGGGTTATAGTAAGGGGAAGGCCCTCTATTTTTGAGTTCATTTTCCCATGAGGAGGGATTTCATGGATCAAATTAGAATATTGGATCTCAAGATCGATCATATTGTGGTCATGAATCAAGAATTTATGGTGAATTTCTATGCCAAAAGGTTAGGGAATACACCTTCTTATTAAAAAAGGAAAACAAAAGAAAACATGAAAGTTGAAGGTGTCATAAGAGCACACATTCCCTCATACCTAAGTAGAATCAAAGTGAAAAAGTCAAAAGTCAAAGTCACATTGATATGATGTGTCATTGTCTCCATCCCAGTTAGGCTCAATGTTCATAGGGCCATGAGACTTGGTAACCAAGGCTGGCTTCAAGTATCAGTAATCCCTCCTCAGTCTCGCTTTCCTAGAAGGAACAGGTTGAGATCCTTCAACATCCACCACAACATTTTTGCCTTTGGAAAAAACCTGACGGTATGTTAGTATTTTTGGGGAATCATCATCAACCTCATCCAATCATCCCTTGATGTCATATGAGTCGTTTAGATTACCAATTTCCATGCGAGTCCTTGAAATCTTCTCACCTTTCCCTTCCAGAATAAGGTCCATTATCTCATGCTCCTTTCCCACAATAACTTCTGGCATCATGTCACCTTCACCCACAGTAGTGCACTCCCCTATTTTATGCACCTGATCCACATCCTTATCCCCCTGAGGCTCATGGGTATAATCTTGGGGAGCATCATCCACCGCTCATGATGCGTTGACCTGCATTGATTGTTTCTTCGCATTCTTCCCACAAGAAGTCTCATGATGTCCTTTTAATGAGAAAAAGGCACAAGCCACATTTTTGAAACACCTCACATTAGTATGTCCAATAACATGATATTCATGACAGAAATCAGGAAATATCTCATACTCCACCTTGAGAGAGATATCATCATCCAAAACAGATAAGTGTATATTATGAAATATACAAGTACTTAAATCAACATCCACCAGAACTCAAGAATAGTGACAAAATATTGTAGCCTCAGTGGTCTGGTCCATTTTAGTTGGAATGCCAACAGCAGAGGCAATGCCAAACAGAATTTTAAGATGCCATAAGATCCAGTGGAGTCCAACAATTTTGATCTAGACCTGAACTATGTTGTTTTTAATAAAAAAGGATTGAAACGGAAATCCCATTCATGAAAGAAAACAATTCCTGGTTTTAGAGAAATTGAACAAAACCCCCAAGCTCTCCACTTAAGAATGTTTGATGGAAAAATAATATGAATGAATCCACATCACATAGGTATGCATCGCCAATCAGAGAACTCCCATATAGAGATGCGTTTCCAACCAAATCATCAATTCTCCATGTTTTACCTCCACTAGGAAGAAAAAGTCTGTCTATAATTGAATTCTCAAAAAGCTTGAATCTGTCAAGAATAGCCTCCATACTACAAACAACGTGGGCAGTGTCACCCTTCCCAACAATGCACTCAGAAATACCATCGTGCATGGATGTAAAATGCATTCGTTCAGATTCTCCTGCAACTCCTGAGGAGGATTTACTAGATTTACATGTATCTGGTAATTTATCAGATGAAATTATGGCCTCCACGAGGACCCTCTCCACTGTAGATCAAACATCAACAGCAGCCAATGCACCTTTTCTATTCATGTCAAATTTCGAGGGATGATTTTTAGTCACCCTCACCGCTTCAAGAATAGGGAAACCCAAATCTGAAATTTCAATAGACATCGCTGCCTTTGAACCCAAAACCTCCACCATAGCAGGTGAATGATTCTTGAACACCGTCGGGACAACATGACCGGCACCAAAGACATCTTCTAGACACCGGACCATCAGCGCAGAATATACAAGATCAACACCGGCATTCTAAACCACCAGGTCCGGTTCGAATCTGCATGGAAAGGCAGCAGCATCCGTCTCCATTGAAGTCGCGTGAACCCCAACCTTCCTCCGATCCTTCAGCGCAACACCCCACAAGGATCGATTTTCATCCCTCTCATCACATGAAACAACTGTATTCGGATCCAATCATGGTATGTAGGAGATACGAACGGCTTCCAAAGCCGCCTAAAGACCACACGATGGGCCAATCTTTTCAACAGAAGAAGCCACAACAGGGATCAAACCATCCGTAATAAGAGATTTACTAATAAAATGAGGTAAACCTATTGAAAAAAACCATAGGCAAGTAGAAGATATAAATTTCCATGAGGGGAAGCATCCCAAGCACCCGCCATCTAAAAACGTGACGTTTCTATGGATGGAATTAATAATTACTGCTATAGCCCCTATAATTTAATAATCGGATTGTAGGATCACGAAAAACCATAAATAAACATCGTTGAGATTATAGAACTCCAATATCATGTATAGAGGGATTTTATATGTTATATTCAGTTTCAAATCATCTTTGGTGAGGCTTATTTTCAGGGGGATTCTTTTCAGAGGAGTGGGGACACTAGCTATAAGAAGCGGTTTTTATAGAAAGTTGATTGTACCAAAATTAAATTAAATATTCAGAGAAGTTAATTAAATCCATTTGTAATGGGTGTAAGTTATTGACCTGGTTCACTATATAATATTTAATTGGTTTCCCTTGGACCCTCTTAGTTGGGAGAAGTGGTGTTTATCTACTCTGGGACATCATGATGAAGTGCCACACCACTTGTGGGGATGTATCTGGGAGTCCATACATTGGACACTACATTTTAAACCATTATTAAATTATATAAAATATATATTATGTGGGTAGATATTTTTGTCTACCCATTCATCCTTTTTAGTATATTATTAGTGACTTCAGATATTGAGATGGTGATATATGTCAAATCCATGTTTGGATGAGGTGTGTGTGCATACTCCTATCCACCATATCCTATCTGTTGACACTGATAGTACTTTTTGTTAGGGTTGAGACTATGTTATTCCACCTATTCAATTTTGAAACATTCTCATTGAAATATTCGATTAATGTCATAAAAACTACTGGAAAGGCTTGATGAGTACAGAATGGTTTGTGTGCTAACTCAAGTATTTTCGTCAAACTTGGATGTGTGAATATTTTAGTGATGCTAGTTGAGTCCTCTAGAATCCATGGTGACTTCAGACATATGTATGTTCCTAAAGTTATTATGCCATCTAATTTTAATGGAAGAAATCCTATGAATATTCTTAATGTGGATACTGGCATCCAGAATTATGGTGGATGGGTGTATGTTCCTACTCACAACTGTTCACCAAAATGTGTTGGTGGGCTTTTCTTGAGGGTGGAGATGTGTGAACCTTCCCCCAATTATCCAGTCGCTCCCCCTAGTGTTCCTTCTTACATTACTGTGTCTGGATTACCAAGTTCAACTAGTTTAGGATGGCGCACGCACCATATTGAGGGATCACTACCGGACAACTTTGGCAATGTCAATTACGAGAAATATCCCTTCAGGAGGACCCATGTTTGTTCTATATGAGGTCATATGTGGCCACTTAATCAACCTCCCTGAGAAATCAAAGATATGGGTTGTCATGTAGAATATAAAATCTTATCAAATGGATGTATATGACATTAGGTTATGTTTTCTCCCAGAGTACCGGTTATTTTTGGCCAAATAAGAAATGGGTATTGTGGATTTGTTGTGTCAATTAGGTCACCTCTGGGGTTAGTACCATACAATGTGGTTGATACTACCAAACTAGTGTGCATGATACAGAGCATTTAAGACACTGATTTAGTGATGAAATCATTTTTTAGAAATATAATTAGTATAAAAAGTATCCAGTACATGCATTTGTAGAAGCAAGAAAGACGCCATTTGATCAATTGGTATTCTGATAGAAACTACCATTATATTTAAGAAGAAAAAAAATAAACACCCAATCAAAATTTCACCTTATTTGAGTGAAAACAAGATGGATTTATTTTAATTCCCCTACCTCTTTATTTCTTTGAAATTGGATGGGGCATGACATTTGGCGATGTTATCATCCTAGATATGGATTCACAGTAGGTTCACCATTTTTTGTTATGGATGGAAATAATTTATTATTTAGGAATGGAATGTTACAATAAGTATTTGATGGTATAACCATATTATCTATGAAGGATATGCCTCATTTATGTCAGTCATGTCATGATCACCATTTCTTTTCATGGAAAATAAATCACTTGATGATTGATTATTGGGGTTAATTTTTGTTCAGTAACTCACATTAGGATCACTATTTATGAACAATTTCTAATGGATATATTAAGGTAACCGAAAAATATAGTGGTTTTATATCCATGGGTGAATTTCTGTACCAAGCCTTGGGACCAGTAGAATTTTTATCCTATGATAAGTTAGAACCCACATTGATTGAGACGGTGGAAATATGGGTATATCATAGATTTTTGGGGGATTTTTTTCCCACTATAGTAACTCACTTATATATTTAATATATGTTGATGATTTCTTCATTAATTTCATTGTATACTGGGGTCACCCTTGAATTAATAATCAATTATTATCATGTATGCAAATTACAGTAATCTATAAGTATCTAACGTTATTCATCAATGTATATTTCTATAAGTAAATATGGTTGTTCAACAATGGTATCCCCTGATGTACTGATGATAGATCCTTTAATTGTTATTATGATGATTCTATTTTTCTATCCACTGTATGGGGAATTTTTGAGTGTCTCACCATTTATAGATATTGGAGTAGTTTTGGGGTTAGGATCAAAACCATGTTATGGGTTTCAGATATTTCCTCATAAAAGGAATCCGAATCCAAGTAGTCCAGTTCAACTTAGTAGGGGACATCATAACTATTAAGGTTTTGTGATATAGAAAAACCCATGTAGATTAACTTAATGTAGCGATGACATTTATGTGGACGGTCCCTAGTCAATTTTCCATGTGAAACTTTTTATGAAGAGTCCTAGGGATCCCAGAAAGGATATGAATATCATGGAACACCCTACTATAAATGTGGCCCAGAGTGAATATGGTTTATTTTGAATATTCTGTTTGAACCATATGTATTCTTTCTATATATGACATTCTGTATGAGAAATAAAGTTGTCATAGTTTTTTTATAAGGATCTACTACATTAGAGGCCCATAGATTTGTCTCTATGGGGAGTACGACCATTTTATAAGATTATGATGGGACATACTCATATAGATGATATAGTGATTAATGAGTATAATTCCATGAGAATTGAAATTTACCATGGAGATTTGGGGGTTCATTTCTTATCTTACCATAGAAGAGGATTCTCGGATATTTTAATGTTTTTTAGAACATACTCATGATGAAGATTCACTTGGTGAATGTGTATGGTTTATTTTTGGGATTAATTCTAATGCGGATTCCCATGGATTAGTTATGATTGGGGATTATAATGAAATATTATCCCCATTGATGAGCTAAGAATGTCACTTTGATTTCTTCCCATTGATATGTTTGGTCAGGGCTTACTTCTGTGGAGGATTTCGATATTGTTTTTTGCAGATATGATTGGGGATTACTCCAAAAAAGGATTCCTATAGATGACATATTTCATCTTATACCAAGTAGGTGGCCCATATGTTGGATTTTGGTATGGGGTTTTTATTGAGAAGTACTCCCATTGATGGGTTGGGGATTAATTTTCAAGAGGATTCCCTTAATTAGTTAGGTATTACACATTGAAATAAGTCCATTTAATAGTATGACTATGGATTACTCATAAAGTGGATTACATTAGGATTTGGACCATGTAGATTTCATTACCACTGTCAAAACCTAATCCCATGTGATTCATTCTCTATGTGAGAAAAAATGGAACATAATATCTATTGTAATAGCATAATCTGATTTTATTTAAGGGTTGATACATGGCCTTGAGGACTCAGGCCTATGGAGGTACTATAAAAGAATGTTATGAGATGACCTTATATAATAATATCTAAAACTATGTGTCAAAATATGTGGATACAATTATCAATTATATCCTCTAATCAAACATAATTACTGATGATCATAACATTAATGAGAAGGAAAATAATAAGTAAAAGATGGGCAAAACATACACTGATCCTCTTCTATTAGTGGAACAATCCATGTGTATGGGAGAAGATGTAGGGGATCTGGTTACCATCCTCTCTCTGGTCATTATATCTAGGGTTGTTATATCAAACTACCTATTCACACACAACCCTTGTGTAAAATAGTTACAAAATATAATACTCCCATAAGAAATGCTAAGCAATTAATTTTGGAGGGATTCATTAAATTGGTTCTATAGTGGGAGAGGAGGATATAATTCCATGTTGAATGGTAATAATGTATAATCCTCATCCCACTAACTGGGAACTAGAGGATCTGATTCTTAGAGACCACATGGGTAAAATATTTTCAAAACCCATATATCTATGATCGAGAACTCCAAGAAACCATTATCATGTTTTGGATCCTCATGACCATGAGAATACAAATTGACATCCACCCTTAGGACATTAAACATTATGTGTGAAAAATGTGGGGTTTCAATTACTGTGGAAATGAAAAACCAAATAGAGGACCCACCAATTTTCTTTTTCCATTATTTTGTGTGCCCTAAGGATTCAATGGAGGTTTTAAATTGGTCCCATTTAGAAAAGTGAGCGAGATGAAGAAGAATATTGACATTTGTGGCTTCAAAAAGGAATCAAAGTGGGTCACGTACATGTTCTATAATAGTGTTGAAGAGGTGCCTCATGATAGGACTGGTAGGTATTAAAAATGATTCAGAAAAGGGTTATTGACAATGTAAGCTGGTTATTCCTTAGACAATAGACCACCTGGGATATAAGACATTGGTGAGGCATTAGCTGAGGAATAATGGTTTTCCTCAAGTGTCCCTAGATACATTTTTAACATGTCCTAGGTTAATGATGGGGGCACACATAGATGATTTCCCATGGGGGAGAAGGGGTCCGTGTGTAGGTGTCTCATGTTTGGAACCCTGCTGTTTATTTAATCCCACTTATTCCTGTCAAATTTCATTTATATAGGGTTTTGGAGAACAACCAGAGACGTTTTAATGGATTTGGGTGAAGGGGATGCAAGACCAAATATTGTATGATTCATTCGATTTTCATGTTATGTGAGTGTGGTTCACTAGGGACCAATTTATAGGATACTAGGGGAAACTATTCCTGGGAGGATTCCTTCATAGGTATCATTCATAGGTTTTAATCATTGGTGATCCATATAGGGCTGGCCATCAATTTAGGGCCTTGTAGGGGAGGTCACACCAGTGTTATGATGTGTAGGTGTTCACATAGAAGGTGATTTAGTAAATACCACTATTCGTGAACATGCATAAGCTACTCTTCATAATAATTTCACTTCACAATGAAAAAAGGATTTTCAATGAAAGAATATTCTAATTTGGTTGTAATCCTAATTACAATGTTCATTTCTTATTTTTAACAATAATAAGTAATGTTTTATTAATAAAATCTTGAACACCATTTACAAAAAAGAAAGACCTAAATTAAAAAATTAATCATTTTTTACTTCCTGACATAATATTCCTCTAGAATATTGACAATGTGTACAACTATTTGTTATCATATATCTTATCTGATGTCTCCCCATAATGGGTGGCCAAGTTTCTTAGATATCTATATTATTTCTGTCACAATTTTGGATTGGATGATGGATTCATATTTTGTGAATTATAATGAATCACATTACGATACCCTCTAATTGTGGAATGCTGGTAAAATATAATAGAAATATATCATTAGATGAAAAATATATCTATACTGATCATAATTTCGAAATTGGTAGATTAATTTTTGTGAAAAGTATCCAATTTTTCAAGAAGATCTGAATCATAAAAACCTAATGTAATAACTTTTGCGGTAGGGATTACATGATTTCTAACTGACATCAACCTATCTAGAAAATAATGAATCAACAGTTTTATGTGTCTCTATATCATGATGAAATCATTTTCCCATTACTTCTCATGTTATCTCCTAATGTTTCAACTTTTTTGTGTTATGTAGTTACCACTTTCGTATGAGTAGTATATTTTTCTAACTAAAATCCATCACAATGAAATTTCTATAAATAATGTAATTATATATTATTTTAGAGTAATCCTATTATTTTTTTAATTCTATTGCATCATGACCAGTATCCATAACATCTTGAATCGATGGTATTCAAAATTCATTCATTCCATTGAAAATTCAATCAACATTAATGGCTCTCCAAATCATCCATATAATTGTTTTCAATAAGAAAATAACAATACCTAATTGCAGAATGTATAAATTATATGAAGAAAAAACTAAATCAATTAACCCTATGTGAGAATTATAAAAGTACCACACAATATGATAAAATGGTATCTATGATATTATAATAATTTTTTGTGTAATAAAAAAATATGGACTATTTTTCAAATGATATCAACTAACATTACACACATTCTAAAGCCCTATTACATGTTCTCATATATAGTATCTAATGATCTGTGTAGTCACAAAATGTGGATAGTGAATTACTTTAAAAAAAATTTCTAAATTATTTGTATATTTGAATTAACAGTCACAATATTCACACCACAAGACTAGTTATGGTTAATAGAACCATTTAAAAATTCCCACCACCATTTACATTATACAAAGGATTAAAAACAAGAATAAAATAAAATAGTATATTTATAATGATATAACATGATTTGAGTGAATATGTCCCTATTGTGTTTGGTTCTCTAATTATACATTTGATATATATAAATATAATCGATTGAATATATGTTTTTAATTTATAATTAATCTCCCATGAGGCTATATTTTTTAAAATCATATTTCGACTCCTAATAAGATATTTATACTACATTCCTCCACATTATAATGGTTCCTTCCAATCTCAAAAAACAACATGATCTTCCACTTTTACCGTGAATAAAATTACATCAAATTATATAATTTTATTCTCAAAAGGGTATTCAACTACCTATATATATTTTTCTGTAGCATCTTATTGTTATTCAAAGCTATCATTATCTCAATATCATAATGATCAATTAATTAATGTAAAAATAATCTTTCCATTCTCTTCATCATCTTTAGTAAACTGAATAGAAACTAATTGATATTCTAGAAGTTTCATCATATTTATATTTATTACAAATTATTTTCCCTCTTCTTTAGGGGTCCCAACACTAGTTATTTGTATATATAAACAATAGATATTTCATCATAGTAATCACTATTATTTACTAATTCTTTGGATTCAATGATATAATGATATTATAGTAATGTTTTCCACCTATAATTCCTATTTTTCTTATTCTAAAATGATTATAAAAAAGAATATATTTGAAATACCTCATCATCATCACCTGTATCCAACTATGAGGCTTGAGATATATTACATCCAAATATGATCTTCTTCAGGTGACTCTTATATTTCCAGTAGTATGAAACATATTATTTAATTAGTAGAATTATATTTCTCTCATATACATTAGACATTTTTAGTACTCTTAATCTCCCTTATATTTATCCTCACAATAGATCTTGTGTGATTATTTCCCATGATCTGTAGTTAATAATAAATCACATGGAAATGATCCAAATAATCATAACTCATTCAAACTCTATAAATATTTTTCAATTGATAATATAAAAATAATCACACAAATTAACATATTCAATAAGAAATGGATCATATGTGGAATATTCTATATTATCTCTTCCATAATTTTAATGAGAAGTTTATCATAGTAAAAATTCTATTTATTTTTATCATAAATGATTTCAATAATTCAAAGATGGAATCCTAGAATTATCATAGCATAATATTATCAATATTATTCAAATTTACATATCCTTCCACCATTGATTTTTCTTCACTTTAAAATTTCACCCAATTTTTATATCTTTTATCCAATACTATATGAAAAAATATAATAAAAAATTTTAGTGAAATGAATATTTTAATGACACATTCTTATTCTTACAAGGATTATGACATGAAATAATTATATAATAACTCAATATCATGAAATTTAATTCACTAAATATAAAAAAATAATTTTTTAAAATATAATGTTATGAATTTTTTTTAACGTGTTTGATTTTATTTGAGAATGGGAAACCATAATTATTACTTTTGTGAGAACATGTATATTATATACCATTAACATTACCACCTAGAAGTTCAAAAATAGAATACATTTACCAATACTATCATGAATGGTTATTATTATAGTCTAAACCTCATGAAATATATGTCATATGCAGTGGATTATTTAATGAATCTCTTAGAACATCAGAGCATTAATATATATATATATATATATATATATATTCATCGGTGTACAATGAAGTTCAAATGCAGACACTGTACACAGAAAAGCTGTAAAGGTAACCCATATCCCCCTAGGGGATATGTCTCCCATTAATACTTATTTATTTAGTACAATGACTACAGGTTGAGTTGGCATAAAGCCCATTTTTTGGCCTGAAATCACATTTATGTTTCATCCATGCATCGTCCATCCTACGTCACTAGGTCGATATCATACCGATGCCACCACCTTCATATGACATCGTCTGTATCCTCACTTACAAAGTATCGTAATAGTACCTATAGCAAATAGAGCTTAAACACATGACATACAAGATTCTAAGAAAGTGTGTTTATATTTTGGGTAAGAGATCATTGGAAAAAATATATTATATATCACTTTGATCTTCTCATTTTCGTTATTTCTATGTTTTATTCATGAATTATATACAATACATAGTGAGAGTTAAAATTATAATAAAAAAACCATTATGAACCATTTGAATTATATTAAAAATAAATTTGTGACTCTCAATGTTTCTTATGTAAAATATATATCACTATATATATCTTTGTAAGGTCAACTAATTTTAAAAACTCTACAGAACACATTCGCCTATTCCCAATATTTTTAAATGAATCCCAAAAAAATGTTTTAATCAAAATTTACAACCAATTATTGGACATCTTTTAAGATAAGAAATGTCAATGTAACAACCTATCCCATCATACTATAATCATTAACCAAAATACTGGAACCACATAACCTCATGTTCACCTCATCCTATTATAGAGGATTCCAACTATAAATGGGAGTCTAAGGTTGTACTAAGAGGATACTATACCCCATAAATATGAATGCATAATAAAAAATAAATAACCAAAAAAATAAATAATAATAAAATTAATATATGTTGAATAAGTTAAACATCCAAAAAAAACTAAAATACAATATGGAAATGTAAATATAGTAATACTAACATGATCACCCATTGGAATGATCACATATATTGAATACACAAATTGAATGAAAATAATCAACTTTAACATAGAGAAATGGATCATCTAATGACCCATGTACAATATTGATTTATCATGTTTGATAAAATTTAATGTTTCCTTAATACATTATCCTAAAACATGTTTTGGATACGTGGTTAACAGAATTCAATGATGACCCGAGAATGGTGTGACAATATACCTCTTTATAATAATACCAAAATGGACTAGTTCATTGGTAATAGATTTCATGATATGAGTGTGTGACATGATCTAAATAAAAAATAATAACAAAAAAAAATAATCACAATCGGTCCTTGGATTTGTGACCCCAATCAAAAATGATTTCTTTTTTCTATACTAGATCATCTCTAAGAACGTCGTGAATCTCATTCCACGACTATAACAAACCAATGGTATTTCAACATATTTTTTCATAATGTATTGGGGGTATGATCCACCTTACTATATAGTGGTAAAATGTTGTATAATCCTCAATCATGGAATAATAAACTGAGGAATTAAACATCCTTGCATATAGTGTTTCCTAATGTAAGATCCTTAGATGTGAGGGAGACTAATATTTGCCCAATGAATTCCCCAAAGTATCACTATAACAATCACATGAAAGGAACCCTCTATACATTAATTGAAACCAAAAAATCAGAGCTCTAAAAAAATATTATTTCCATTAGTTGTATCAAAACCACCCTGAAAAGGTTGATTTCTTCAATTCCAAAACCTCCCCATATAGAGTTTTCATGACCTCTACTTAGGTATTTTTTTGACCACCCATAAATTTGTTTTCGTTACATACAATATTATTACATTCATTATATAATTTTCTATTTATAATATCAATAATAAAACAAGAATGTGTGTTAACTATCATGTTAATACATATTTATATGTTTATAGACAGGGTAAGATGAATCATGTCTTCTAATCAACCAAATCCAAACATTATTATCCCTAACCAACATGATTTTTTTCAAGATAAAGGTATAAACCTAAAAAAATCTATAATAACGAAAAAAACATAATAACCACTAGGTCAATCCATCACTATTGAACCTAATAGGGTCCCCTAAGTCACTATATAAATAAGTAATCTTATTTATATCCTCAATAATGATTGTGATTTTTGATCTAGTTATCATCATAATGATTAATCACGGGCCCTATAATGGAATTCATTATTGAATAGGTCTGAGGAGATGGTGCAAGGCCCATCTCACATCAATGGTCATTCCACTAACTAAAGTAAACCATTCATCAAAAAATAACTACAGGACTCTATATTACTACTATATATAATTAACCAGCTTCCTTTACGATGGATTTCAATGAGTATCTACATAAGGGTAATTTGAGACACTATAGAGGCAAGGCACTATCCAACAATCACCTCTTATTGGAGGTGTCTATGGACCCAAAAATTACCGATTTAGAAAGAAAAAAAATTCATTTCATATTAATTATTCCGTTGAATATAGGTTCAATTATGTTGGAATACTACATTAATCGAGGCATTTACTATCACTTTTGGAGGAAAACATTCCACTATATGAGGGTCAATTGTGGGCCTCAACACTTTATTCACCTCAAAAATGTGTTCCATTTTAATTTTTAGAATCCAACTCATTAAAAATTCCATTTAATATAAATGGTTCATGAACAATAATATAATTATATCACACTATAGGCCCCATATAATATTCATAACCCATAATTCATGGTACTATACACCCCCTACCTTGTTCGTGGATCCATTCCCCCTTTTATTATCTACCTAGAAACAAAAAATTGATGATTACATGATCATTTACCATCCACATCAATATTTTAAATCCAATAATAACTTACATGAGGCCCAGACTAAATCCAAAAATTCAATAATAATTATTTATATCGTTTATAATTAGTTACACAATTCATTCGAAATAGGAATAGTGGATAAAAACTCACACATTCTTTCATTTCCTGAAACCATATCCGTAAAACAATAGGAGGTTCACAACATGAAACTTGTATCATCTCAAAAAAAAAACTCTAAAAATGTGAAAAGGAACCCACCACCAATCCTATATAATTTAATATTGTAACCTTAGTAAAATTAACCATGATTATATACTAAAATGAATAGCAGATGACTATATGGAGACTATATCATTGGATATCCTCCAACAATGTTTCATGAAATCACCATCCCTTCATGATGATTCCAACAATATTTGTTGGAATCAACCATGAACCCTTCCTCTAAGAAATAAAAATTAAAATAGAACATGGAAGGAGGTCCCATAAATTTAGATAATATCAAATCACTGTAACAAACACCCCATGGTGCAGAGGAAAAGGAATGGGGATAGGGGGTTCATCCCTTGTCTGTAAGATAAATTGAAAGGGATATGGAGGGGTCACCCTCTCTTTTTCATAGGGGAAAATAGTAATTTTCAGCCTTTTATATCCACTGGCTACTCGAAAACTCCACATTAGATCCAACACCACTACAACAACCATCAGCTAACTAATGGATAGCTTGGGGGTAGTTAGTGGATACAATAGTGAACATGTTGCCTCTAGAGCCATTCCAGGCTTCCATCCCTACTTATATGTGTTCCCTAGATCACATTCAATACTCATTACCTGTCCAAAATATATTCATTTGTGTGATAGAAAACTAATTTTTGAAAAATAATCCAATTTGAAACAACACCATGTAATAGCTAAAAATTTAAATTTCTAATAGATGATTTCAAAATTTAAGGGAAAGTGATCTTTCAACCTCCCCACCGTAACACTTATCATCCTTAAGAAGCCTCAATGATCATCCAAAATAAACACCTGGCCTATAACATTCATAAATTAAAGTGAACATGTTATGTTCTAATCTCAAAATATTTACATTATTCTAATGTGAATCATTGAACATAAGGAAAGCACCACCCAGAATATAATCCAAATCTTACTATTATCACTAAAGCAATAAGACATCAGAAAATTATTTCATTATATCCCGAATCACCTAATGTTTTCTTCCAATTTTTCCTCAAACATATAGTATCTAAATAACGTATCTCAACTCTTAATTCCCAATTACATACCATGGTGATTTTCATCATAGGTATTATCTCACTAAAAGTCTATTCTAGAAATCCAAAGACCCACTCAATAATTTTCCCATTTCATTGAACCAAGACACACACACAAGTATAAATGGAACAGTTGTACAAATAATTTTTCTACAATTATATTTCCAAATGGAAACATACTCACTATCCATTAAATAGTCCAAGATCTATTGTAATTTCCATAAAAACACCCACATAACAACCAAAATATACATGTCATGTCCAAAATGGTGTAGTTGATATGGTTCTTTTCCCACAACATAAAATTCTATTTAATATAGAATGTCAAACTAGCCAAGGATAACCATGCTCAAAATTCTCGACCTAATAAACCGACACACTATCAAATACCTAATCATACTACCTTATATCCAAGAGGCATTCAATGGATGGATGAATATTTCTTAAAATGCCTATGAAGAACTATTGGTGAAATTCCTTGACTGAAACATGAGCCTATAAAAACCATCTTCATGATCCCACCAAAGCAGCGATGAAATATCCTCCCAATCAGTGATGAAATCATATCCAACACACATATGGAACAATTATAAGTCCTAGAGTCCATAAATCAAAAAATAAATTATATATGGAATTCAATTAGTCCTTAGAACCCAATTTCATTCATACCTATTACTGACTGGCCTCATGAACCCACAATACTAACCACATAAGTTCATATCATCCATGACCAAATATGGCACTCCCACCTAAGGATTGTCTTTATCTCCATTCCACTAGTTTAAAACCCCAACTTCCAATGTCTATATCATGTCCGTCACTAATCATAACAACCAAACATGGATACACATTCTATCACCTAACCATCACTCAAGGAATAAAATGGTTATTATTCTCATCTCATAGAAACACATTTTAATAGATTCACTAAAATTTAATTCTTTGAAAATAATGTTAAAATTATCAAATATATATTTTTGTTGTTCCAACCATATATCTTCCTCGATACCACTCCTAAAACATCTACTCATTATGTTCCACTAACACAACATGTGTGTCACTACTTCTGATCCATTATCATCAGATTCACCAATACAAGGACCACTCACACCCATCACCATTTTATAGATACGCATGGTCCTTTCTACAACCTCACATCACCTAAATTTTACTAAAACTGAGGGGTATAATTATCTCTAGTTACTAACACATCCCAATTCAAAAAACTAATCAAATATCTTTAAAATTGTACTTAACATGCCATTGTACACTATTATTACATTAATAATCATGTATCCTAAATGATTCATCGATAATGATAGAAATATAAAACATATTGAGACTCACTGCTAATGACTATATACAATTCATTTAATAATTGTAAGCCCCATCCATCTATGACCCCACTATTATCTTCTCTCCAAAACTAGGAATTTCACTAGTACCATGATCCCTCCTACAGTCACCATCCACCACATAAATTTTCAAAAAATTATAATCTACCTATGCTCTAATAATTCTAAAAACATGTATAAAAAGAGAAGGTCATGGTTCTAAACAATCATTACCTTCAATATCAACCTATAAAAAAATGCATTAACTGCAAAAGTGATCTACCTCAAAATTTGCAAACATATCCATGCCAATATTGAACAATCAATAGAACATAGAGTGCACTATTATAAAACAGAAACACCTATCCAAATATATATTTACAAATATTAATAGGCTTATGCTAACCCATACTATGTTTTGACCTCACATATTACATCTCCCTACTCCCTATGGTACTCATTCATATCTCAAGGGTCGCCAGGGTCTCTCACATAGCCCATAAATCAGGGATCAAATAACTCAGGGGCCTTATATTTTCTCAAATATCTAGAATCACATTTCAATTCATGTTCTACAATACCCACTCCATGGTTCATGTACCTTAGAAATCATGTAAAATGATCACCACACACTCCTAGGAAACCAATTATGTCATAGAATATGTACTAAGATAATTCTATCACGAGGATATTTCCGCATCATATAGGGATACATATACATTCACATTATCCTATTGATTACCAGTATTAATTTTTCCATAGTTATTATATGTGGTAATTAGATATTCATTCTATTTTGTAATTGAAAACTCTATTTAGTTTGTAACTACCATGTTAGAGATATTAGATTATGTAAACTATCATACATCAAGTAAATTTCAAAGTAATAATGTTATGGTATTGACCTACTTGGTTCTCCCCCATGTCTCATATAATGTGTAAATATATCAATTTCATCAATAAGAACCTAATAATTCATCCACATGATTTTAAATCATAAAGAATGATATGTATATTTCTCAAGGTGAGTAGAATTACACTAAAAATGTATATAGGGAAATATCATATGATATTTTGTTCATACTTTAAATAATTGGTCCATTAGTGACAAAAATCATAGTAGTTGTAATTTATGTAATTTGAATCCTAAATTCCTAATCAAGGTGCTTATGATGACTCTTTCATTTATTTTCTGAGAGCTGAATTCATAACTAGAGACTTTCCAATGGTCCAAGAGGTAAAAATCAAAGATAAACCCTAAATATTAACAAACTCTATGCAACATGATGTGAAATAAGTCAACCATAAATTAAAAAATCTAGAACATCAATCATATCCTAGGTAACTACGATTCCTCATTAAAATTGGTGTTCATGAAACAGTAATAAAAGATAGAGGTCATTACTACACACATTCCTATGATATCGGTCTACTACAACACAAATAGTAAAACAAATAAAAATCTATTATGATAACCAATTTTATCATCATCCCAAAAATCACTATGAGTAGTAACTAGATATGGGGCAACACATTGCCTTAGGAAATCCACCTCATGTTCTATAAGATGCAGACTAATCTAATGAGTCCAATGTTGTACATTGAGGAGAATATACCCCATGTATTATAGTAAATAATAAATGATAAATAAAAAATTACATTATAAAAATTATTGGTGTATGAACAACATGTTCAAAATATAACAATTAATATTGTGAAATTTTAAATTATATAAACATTAAAGTAGACATAATTTGTAAAAAATATAATTAGATATAAAAACCAAACAAATGATTTAAAATAAAAAGGCTTCATTATATCTCAGAGTCATACATCACCCCATGATATATTAAAAATATCAATATATCAGGTTTGATTGAACATAAACCTCACAATAACCAAATCCAATAAAATTATAAGGATATATGAGTACACAAGAATTATGGTTCTTGTGCAGGGTGTGAGTACATAACATTATAAAGACCCTTGAACACAGTACATACAATGAAATTAAATTTATTGATATGTACAAGTGACATGATTTGAAAAAATTACTACCCATAATTATTAAATATTAAAATAAACACCATTGATCCTTAGTTCTAGGACCCAAATCAATCACACATACATTGTACAGTGCGAGATTTTCCCTATGAAAATCCTATTGATCATTTTGGAAACTTAATGACCCGTAGGTCTTTGACCCCAATTTACATATATTGATCAAGGGGCCTAATCCACCCTGGTATATAGTGGTAATGTCTTAGTAAAATATCCATCCCATAATTAAAACATAATAAATGATGCATCCTTATATATAATTGTTTCAACTAGGATAACCCTACAAGTGTGAAAGACTTAACCATGGTCACCAAAGATCCCAAAATTCCCCAATATCTAGAATGTAGAAGAATGTCTCTATTTTATTAGGGATCCTAATTCCCAACTCTAAATATAATGAATCCCTGCCATTAGTATCTGAACCTCCATAATAGGGGTATTTTCTAAATTATTATAATATACCCATATGGAGTTTTCATGACAGCATCATAGGGTTTTTCACAACCACACAAATTTTTATATTCTTTTCAAATAATCGAAAAAAACCTCCACGAATGTGAGTTTTCCACCACATCAATTCATATTATCAGGTTCATAGTGAATTTCTTATTAATAAGTTCTATAAAAAAATTTAATTCCCTTATCATGCTCCATGACCCACATTATTGGTCCGGAATCTCGGGTGGCACCTACACCCATCTTTACTAATCACTATCATACCCTCATAGTGTCAATCCATCAAATAGGTAACAGATACGGACTCATAGGTCATTATATATTTATGTATTCATACTTTCCTATTCCACCATGACCATGATCCTTTTTCTAATTATTATCATGACATCACCTCATGGGTTCTTAAGGGGAGTCCTACTAATAATAGCTTGAGGAGATGGTGTATAGACCATGTCAAATACCATTACATACCACTAACTAAAGGAATTATGTTATCCTATAACTTATTAAGGCATGTAAAGACTAAAAATACACAATTAATCATTTTCCCATATGAGAGAGTTTAAATATTATATATAGAATTGTTTTCTAGGGCCAAATAGTCCCATGAATTTATCAATCACTCACTCTACATAAAGATGTATAAGGATCCTAAAATAAGAAAAAAAATCTTATGAATTTCAATTCATCTTAATTACATACCTTAGGAGGGGTTCAATTATATATCAATACTACTTTAATTAGGGTATCATCCATCCATGTTTGAAGGAAAAAAGATTGTGCATGAGTGTCTTCCATGTCCCACAACACAATGTTCACTTATCAATGAGTTCTATTTTAATTATTTTAAATTATTTGATTCATCATTACCTTTTAATTTAAATGGTCTATAAAAAATATTTAAATGAAATCACACCATAATCCAAATATACATTCATAAACCATAAGGGTTGGTACCAATGACCCCTACCTCATTCAGGGAGTTATTACCCCTTTTATTCCCATATTGTATACTTGCTTCTCAAGCTCATCCAAGAATTTCCCAATACAATCAGTGTTTCAAAATCAATATATAGCACACTATAGAATCTTAATCAAGATAAAAATTCTATAAATACTAATTATAACATTTCTAATTAAATCGTATATTTATTTACATGAGTAATAATAGATAAAAAATAACCAGTGCTTCCACTACCCAACACCATAACTAACGACCAATGGGGAGTCCACCGATTGCAATAGGTATAATCTATAAAAAATCCCCAAAAAAATGTTTTCATTAAAATAAAAATTTAATTTAATTTATGGTAACGTGATTATTAAAAATTCATTATGATGGAAAACATCATCAATTCATCGGGTGGCCACCTGAAAACTGTGTCTTGGGATGGTCTCTAGTAAAATTAATGAAAATACAAAACATATTGGTATGATTTATCTATTATGTAGTGGAATCTTCCCTAAATCATCACCCAAGAGTCAAAAATATTTGATGTTAATATTGAATTATATCAATGGTATCAAAACAGGGAAAAAACACACATTATACACAATAAAATCGTTTTCAAAACACCCCTTCATCAAATGGGAAAGAGGATAGAGGGGTTGACCCTAATCCATGTGAATTAGATTTTTAGAAAAGGTGGGGTAACCTTTGTTAATCATGATTGGGATAAATATTCATTTTCCCCTTTCTTTATCCAACAATCTATCTCGTGGCTAGAACAAGGCCTGTCGGTGGTTTCAGTAGTCAGCCTACTATGGACTTGTCCACCATAGGTATCCTGACTCTCATATATGAGTCCCTTAGATATCTAAAAAACCTCTAACTACAACCAAATATTATATCATTGGATGTTTAAACTCTCAGTTTTTATTACTACAATTTTATTTGATATCTGACCCACCATTAGAAGCAAAATAAAGTCACCGTTGTATTTTTTTCATCATGTATGAACATTATATATTATTGTAAAACAACATCAATTAAAAAATAGATTTAAAATAAAATATATATTTCAATTAAATAATCATTCATTATGTTCCTTTTATTAAGTCAACATCTTTAGCCATCATATACTAACAGTACTTTTTAGAAACAATAAATTTATGGTCCAATAAGAACATTAACCCCCCTAGAATTGTTTTTATCAGTTTCAATTATAAATAAATAAAATTATCCCCTTTATACTATTCCCATTATTCAATAAATATATAAAATTCATTTACCCCTCTATTTAATATAGAAAAAATATTGACTTTAGAGAAATATGGATGCATGTTTCTTATAATAATGTGTTGTAATTTAAAAAACACATGTTCAATATTAGTTTAATATGCATAAAATATATGATATTTTTATATAGGGGTAAAATAAATATATATAATAAATAAACATGTCATAGAAACTCCAAATATTTATTCAATTTTTTATTAAAATCTATTTTTTAAATAATCACCTCTACTAAACTCAAGAAACACTTCAAAAATATTAATTCATGCATGGGTTTCTCCCCAATCTAGTTACTTTTCATCTCTATAATACTTTTTTATTTCACTAGAAAAAATATAATTAATTCAACACAAAATAATGATGTTGAAAATGGTCAACTTATACCTCAAATTCAACTTTTTTTTCGAATTTTAGATTTAACTTAAAATAATAAATTGTTAGAGATAGGTTTATCCATCTCCCCCTCAGGGGTTAATATCTACTAGTCTTCACTATGAGTGATATAAAATAAATTAAAATGTACATATATCATTATAATAATTTTTGGAATATTTTGGAAGATAATAATGAAATGATTTTGATAACAATATGTTGGATGACTCATCATATTGTAAATTCATCACAATATTTCCCCAAGTGAACTACCTACATCCATCACCTATAACTACTTTTATATAAAATTAAAAAAATTAAAAAATGGTGGTTCCTCCATTGATTCATATTAAAAGGAAAGGGGGGATAATTTCTTCTAAACTAGATAACTTTTTTTTAAAATAAGATCTATTAATGTGAGAACACATCATTATAGTTACTCCTCTTATTTTATATATGTAAACTTCTTTATGATACAATTAATTTTTCTATTTTCATATTTCTTCTTATATAGATTGTTGTCTTTCACATTATCAAGATCAAAACATTCCATATTCTGTTCTAACACTATATTCAATAAAATAACTGTCATAAATATCCATATAATATTTCATAATTTAGGAATGTGATAAATTTTATTATATAACCAATATATATTCCTAAAAAACCCGAGTGACCCTCCATTGGAAATATATCTAGTTCATATTATTGGGTGTATTCTACTTAACAAATTATTTTCCCTTTTTGTATTATTTTTATTATTTCTTCAATCCTTATATCTCTACATTCAAATTTCATGTCATGTTTTCAATGGTATATATTTTATTCTTTTTCTACTATAATAGTTTTATCTTTCCTTTGGAATTAATCTTTTTCAATATTATTCTTAGGTTTTACTTTAATAATAATTTTCATTTTTATATACCCCAATATGAACTCATCACCATTATTGTTACTATTTTTCCACTTTATTATGGAAATATTCTATTTATATATTGTAGTATATTATAGGGTAATTAATATCATCACTCTTTATCATTATGAAAACTAATATTTAAAATTCCAAATAATTTATTAAGATATTCAAAAATTTATTAATACTGGATAGATTGACCTTCTAATGTATATTGTACTCACTTTAGGAGGACCTCTCATCTTTTTTATATAAACTACCCCAAAATTTATTACTGCTACATAATTATATAATGTAACTACTATAAAAAAATACATGGCCTTATGCCCAAACCTTTCACTACATAAAAAAACTAATAACAAACCCAGTTATTTTTTTCAGTAGTTATAATCATTATTGCATTAGCACATTTCCATTTTTGAGTGAAAAAAATATTACACATTGAACAAATTTTAGGGAACCACAATACCAAATAGTTCACAAATCTATCCTTGATGTAATGGTTGGATTATAATTTATTTCTCTTCTAATATATGCATATAATTTTTTAAAAACCTATAATTGTTTTTAAAAAATTATTAGTACCAACATGGATTTATGGGACCGGGGTTTACACATTACATAAGCATTGATTATAGGGATAGATAGATAATATAAACAACAATTTTCTACCAATTTTTTCCTTTTGATTTTAGTAATACTCTTACAAAACCCATTCATTCCTTCACTTATAAATTCAACTTCTTGTGAAGACTCATATGATGAATCATCTAGATTTTAAATGTATACCAATAACTCAAGACATTTTATATTTAGAGTGTTCTTCTGATCATTAAAATATTCCTCATGATCATGAAATACCAATATCTTCATCTAAACATGTTCATCATGCTATTAACAGTTTTCTACTAAGAAATTTCAATGATCTTTTATCAATTAATCATTGACCTCAAACTATTCATTTTTTTCTAAAAAGGAAGCTCATTATATTTCTTCTCTAAAATGAATCATCTCAATACAAGAATTTCATTAAAAAAATTTCTAATTATATGTTTTTTGAAACACTTCTTCCAACATATATAATTTTGATTTTTTATATACTTATAATTTGGTCATTGTCTTTGACATTATTGGTAAGTGTTCTTCACTTTTCAGACTTCAATAATAATTCTATATCCATAGAATATATATCCATTTAGAGATATGATTTCTCCTCTTATTAATACTTTATAAACTAAAATATCTACATTTAAATGTGTACACATACAAAGGAGGATTATTTATCTAATCAATAATTTTAGGGTAAAAATAAATTTTTTAATATATTCCAACTCATCACAACATGATTTTATCTTATAAATATGATGATTCCAAAAAACATTAATAGATAAAACAATAATTTGACTACCTTTAACTTTATTGAATCTCATTTATATTTTATCACCCATGAATATCATTGAATTTTATAGACTTTTTTTCTTCTTCTACATTGGATTACCTGAAACAACAACAATGTTTGTATCAACATTGACAGAAAGTGCACATTTATCTAGGGAAATGAAAATCAATATTAAAAAAACATAATTATATAAAAATGATAATAAAATTGTTAAAATAATTACATACAATCATAGGAAGAACCATCTTTGTTCCCAATTTTAGTTCCCAATGTTTTATGTAGTCATATTGAGAGGGGTGGATAATTTTAAATAAAATTATAGTATTATTTTTCTCATTAAATTTCCCAAATTTATATTTAAATCATTTAATGTATTTTGGTTAATGGATATAATAATAAATTCCCAACATCAAACACCAAATGGAAAGAAGGTAAAAAAAGAGTAACAAGACAAGAATCATTTAGAAGGATTTCCCATGATGTGGGTGACTGCACCATTTTTGTGTTCAAGAGGAATATGTGACAAAATTATCCTCTAAATTAATCATGTGAATATATGTGGGGAATGTATCATCCATAAAACGGATGGATAACTACTTAATATTAATTGTTATCACCTAATAGTTTCATTATACTAGCTTCTCACATCTTATTATAGTTTTTCAAAATTTACTACTGATTAAGATATTAATATATATACCTTTATTAGAAAATATCATATAATAATATATTCTACCACACCAAAATTCAATGTCATTATAAATTCTAATCTACAATACTATTTTTTAGGAAATATGTAATCTCATCCTTAGAATACTATAATGATCAATGAATGAATAAAAAATACATGTTAATGATTTATTATACATCCACACTAGTTTGAACATCATGAGTTAATTGATATTATAAAATTAGAAACAAATTTAACAATCTCAATCAATATTATTATTTTATATTAAAGAGTTTAAGAATAAAAAATATACATACATATAAATGTAGTGTCACCCTTACCCAACAATGCAATTCACTTATGATTTGGATTCAATGATATAAAGATATCATAGGGTATGTATTTATCATTGTTTCTTATTATTCCTATTATCCTTTGATGATACTAGAGTTTGTAGAGAAAATACCTCATCACCCACCAACTAATTAATTTCCATAGATATAATTATCTATTGTATCATAATAACATTGTAATATCAATATTCTCTCCCATTCTTCAATGAAAATATATATTCATAACTATTGTAATATCAGTTTTTTATCAAGCACATAAAACATCTTTGTACTCAATCTTCCATCAATTATATTATCACTCTCAAATGACTGGATGGGTTTTACCATTGATAATCAATCAAAAAAATATTATGTGGGACCTTAAAACATGATATAATATCCTTACCATTTTGTTATGGTTTTTCCATTATTCTTCAATGAAATAATTTCTCTATGTAATACATTCCATTTTTATGATATCATATATAGAATATTCTCCTTAAATTTCTCATTTAATGTGGTAAAATTTACATCCATATAAAAAAATAGATATTATTTTCATAAATTATTTGAAGAATTTTTATTTTAGTTCCCAAAATATCCATGCCAAGATCCTCTTTATTTTATTAATATTTTATTAAAAAAAATTCTATTTTTTTCTCTTAAAATATTCACAAAATCTACTCATATTTTACGAATGCATTCATGATCATATTTAGTAAAATATTGTAAAGAGATTACTATGATAGTATTTCATTTTTGTTCAAATTATCATTGCTTCAATCAAAGAAAAAATCACTCATCCAGGATATATTTTATTTATTAAATTTCTGTACAGAATTTATTGAATTTAATCAATAGAAATAATCACTTTTTTAAACCAGTTTGATCCTACATAAAAAATGGTAAAAGATACAAAAAATATATGTTATCATTAATTTATAATGTACCCTAAAAAATATTATGTTTTCTCACGAATATATTATTTATATTGATTTAGTCAATAATATTCTCTATTTCACTCTAATACATAAGAAATTTAGATAATTCCTCATACCAAAACACACCATTATTTTTTTAAACATATATAATTTCTATAAATGAAAAGAGTAATAAAAAAATCCCAATATACAAATTTCTGTTTATTTATGATATATGAATAAAAAACATCAAAAACCAATACTATATTAAAAATAATTATCCTTATTTGAATGACCACTTATAAACTGATCACACTCTCTATATCACTAATGATCACCTACGGATATAGGGAAACATACCTAACAAGTTACTTGAAATTTTTAATAAGGGGTAAAACATTTACATTTAGACATTATAAAATTACAAAAGGAGACACATGATCATGATAGTAATTTCATGATTAAAAGAAAAAGAGCATGATATCATCTAAAATGAAAATGAGGAAAAATTCTATAATCATAAATAATGTATTGTATCATAACCATCACATAGAAACTTAGAATATGTTTCAAAGTGTTAGATATGAATGATAATCTTGGTAATCAAATTGTGTTTTCAGAAACACAAATCTTGTAATAAATGTAAGTCATGTATCACTACAACGAAATAAAAACATAATATATGCCCAAGTGCTTCACCATGGGGTGCACCAGTCCTCTTCGTCAAGAAGAATGATGGGTCAATACGGCTTTGCATCGATTATCGTGAACTTAACAAAATCATGATAAAGAACAAGTATCCACTCCCACGAATTGATGACTTGTTTGATCAGCTGCGTGGAGCACAATACTTCTCCAAGGTGGACTTGCGGTCGGGATATTATCAAGTAAGGGTGAAGAAGGAAGATATCCCCAAAACTGCTTTTCGTACAAGATATGGGCACTATGAATTCATAGATATGCCTTTCGGACTCACCAATGCTCTGGAAATATTCATGGACTTGATGAATAGAGTCTTTAGAGATTACCTTGACAAATTTTTGGCAGTCTTTATAGATGATTGTAACACCCCGAGATTTTATGAAAAATATTCCTTTTAATTTCATTAATGTCTTTTGTTGTTTGCTACACCAAAAGGAGCTTTCACAACATGCATCCTTGGCTTGCCTTACATTACACGCAATTGTAACCTTCCTCGATAGCGTGTGTAGTACGCAATAACGAGTTTCACTGAACAACAATATGCTTTTAAAATATTATTAAAACTAGCCGTTATGTATAGTAATAACCAATTTTTGAAATTTTGTAAATTTTTGTTTTCAAAATGGACTTCATTTTTGGATTTGGAATATCGAAATTAGCTTAGGGTGAAATTTTGGTACTTTTCGGATAACTTTCATTTTCTGATGAATAGTGAAAATTACTAAATTTTAAATAAAAACAGCCTTTTTAATCGAAATAATTAATAGTGATAAATTATTAATTTGAGTGGTTTAAAAGTATATTTAAAATATATTTTTAAAATTTAATACAATGTTGGTCATTGGATATAATTTCAAATTTAAACCAGACATAAACCAGTGTCAATCTTTTGATAGTTATTATCTCTTAAAAACACGCTATTTGTTTTGACGACGGGAATTAATTTTTAAATTAATTAATGCAACTGATATGTTTTGAATTTGGTAAAATAGACATCATTTTTGAGTTCATAATATCAAATATAGCTTAGGCCTAATTTTTGGTATTTTTCTGGAAACTTTCATTTTTTAATGAATAGTGAAACCACTAAGTGGTAGTTAAAAAAATGAATTTTTCATAAAACATAATTTTACCGGTTATGTGGGTAGAATTTCCAAAATCCAAGAGACACGGTTGATGTCCGTAAATAAAATTTGGTTCAATGAGATGAAAATAATTTTTGGTGAATAGTAATTTTTACTTTTTTTTACCACGGTTAAAAGTCAATAGGGCAATTAAGTGTAAAAATGATATTATTATAACCCTAAAACATGTCCTAATTCTATTGGATAAGTGTAATTCGACCAAAAAAAACCTTAGGAATAAAACATGACCATTTAGGCCCACATGGATTTGATTAGGATATTTATTATTAATTTATTTAAAGAAGTGTTAAAATAGTTAAAATCAATGTTTAATAAAAAAATAATTTTTAATATAGGGTTATACATAAGCTAAATTCGACTATAAATATTCATTAGAAATATAAAAAGATTTTCTACATAATGGTATTTTATTTGTAATTTTTAAACATAAAATAATTTAATTTATTTATGACACCAAGATGATGCAGTAGTTATCTTATTAATGAAATGTTGACATAATTGATGTTATAAATACCCAAATAAATGAAATTTGAGACTTTTTATGAATTCCACTAATTTTATAAGTTAATGTCACATGTTGGTATTGATTTAATTAAATGTTTTCGAACTAATAATTCTGTCATGATTTTTACAAAAATCAATTACTAAATAGTTTCAAAATTGACATAAAATTGTTTTTAAAACAAATATTATATTATTAATTGTTATTTTATTCCTAAAAATATAAGGTTCGGCAAAATGACTTAGATAATGTTATATATATTAATAATAAACAACTTGGGGTTCGTTTGTCTTGTTATAGTATGTTTATCAACCTTATAGTGTAAGAACACAAGAAGACATGGTAAAAGTAAAATTATTTACCTTAATGTTAAATCTAAATGATAAAGTTAAAATAGGAACCTAAACGTGTCTAAATTCTATTGGATGAGAGGATTTCGACCCATCTCCACGTTATCTACTAAATAAATCAATTTGGAGCTATTTAAAACCGAACTTGACTTTATAAAAAAATAATAGTTTTAGTTTTTCCAAAGGAGCCCCTCTCCTCCCTTATAAAAGGGCACCGCCTCCCTCTCTTCCTCACACCACTTTGAGCCTTCAAGCTCGGCCAACCCCTGCCAAATTCTTTTCTACACTTCGATAGAAACATCCTAGAGGTTCTGGTATTCTTCAAAGACCAATTTTGGTTCCCTAAAAGGAGATCTCAAAGAGGCGCTTCAAACAAGAGGTAATGTCCGTTACAGATTCTTTCAACTTTATTTCTTTTTCCACTTCTTCTTCTTAGGTTGTTTCATTATGATGTAATAACAGCAGTATCACTCATATACTGATATGTTATTATAAGTATGAAAAAACCCTATTTCACCATCTATCCATCCTACGGAAAACAAAATCACCGCGCGTGTGTACGTAAGGAATACCGTCTCCACGCCGTGGTGTAATCTATTTTCCACCACCACCTTACTTGGATTGGTATAATGGTGTAAATAATAACTATATATGATTATTGTAAAGTGATATTTATTCTGAAATAGTATACATACAGTCCAATACAATTCCACGATCATGAGAACGATATCATCGCTCGTGCGTACGTACGGACCACCGTCTCCACTACGCGATGAGATTCATTCACCACGTTAAACATTGATGAATGATTATTGTAACACCCCGAGCTTTCACAATATGCTTCTCATTCAATAATGAAATAGCTTGCATTGTACGCAACTTCAAGTTCTAAAACACCGCGACTACTCATAGTAGCCGTTATGAATAGTAATAACCCGTTTTTAAAATTATAGAAATTTTATATTTCAAAATGGACTTCATTTTTGGATTTGGAATATCGAAATTAGCATATGTTGAATTTTTGGTATTTTTCTGAGAACTTCTAATTTTTTATGTATATTGAAAAACACTTAAAAACAAATTTTTTAATAATAATAATTTATAGTGATAAATTATAATATTTAGTGGTTTTAAAGTATAATTAGAATATATTTTTACAATTTTATCCAATGGTGGTCATTATAATTATTTTAACATTGAAATTGGACATAAACAATTGCCAATCTTTTGATATAAATTGTTTCTTGAAAACACGCTATTTGTTGTGACAGCGGGAATTAATTTTAAAATAAATTAATGAAACTTATATTTTCATAATTTTGTAAAATAGACATCATTTTTTAAATCGGAATATCAATTAAAGCTTAGGGTGAAATTTTGGCATTGTTCTGAAAAACATCAATTTTTGATGAATAGTGAAACCACTAAGTGGTAGTTAAATAACTGATTTTTCATTTAAATGAAATATTACCACCTATGTGATTTGATTTTTAGAAATCCTACATACATGGTTTCCATTAATAAGTAAAATGTGTTTCAATGAGATTAAAATAATTTTTGGTGAATAGTGTCTTTTAAGTTCTTAATCGACATTAGAGGTAAATAGTGTAGTTTAAGGTAAAAATAATGTTTTAATAATATGAGATGAGCTTGAAACATGTACTACCCTCATTGGATGTTCCATGGCCGACCAGGACAATCCATGGGTCAACTTGGGGACCCCATGGAGCCACTTTAGTTGTAAAATGACATAAATACCTTTTATTTAATGTTAAAGTAAAAAATGACACAAACATGAAATGTTTTACTAAAAAAAATTTACATGGGGTTATACAAGTCATGTTTTTGACTATAAATAGTCATTGGAAAGATAAAACTATTTGCTACATAATGGTATTTTTTAATAATTTTTAGACATTAAATAAATTAAATTATTTATGACATCATTATGATGCAGCGATATCCTCATTATTTAACGATTTTAATAAAATGAAAAGATAATGTACAATTCAAGGCATACACTTGTCCAAAGACTAATGGATGGGTATATTTCGAACCCTTATCACCTTAGCCACGAATTATATAAGTGTGGGACCATTATAATCCAAAAATCATTCTATAATAATGTAAAATTTCCTTACATTCCAAGAGTGCCCCTCCTCTCCTCTTATAAAAGGCCCCCACCTCTACCACCTCATTTACACTTTCAAGCCATTTGGATCGGCCAACCTCTGCCCAAATACTCTCCCAACTTTCCCCTATTACTCCTAGAAGCCTCACTTTGGGCAGAACTATTCCCAAGGAAGCCTTTGTCTCAAATCAAAAAGAGTTACCCGATTTTGAGGTAATGTATTCTCTAATGTTATTTCGTTTTATTTTGCTTCTCCAACCCCATAAAATATTTTTATTCATTTCTTTTGTAACAATACCAGTATCCTAAATATACTAGGATGTTGTTATAAGAAGGATTCGAGCTACACTTACACACACCTACATCTAATGGTTAAAGAACATACGGTTTCTGTGGATGGCGAATTTCTGCCTCACAAAACGATGACTGTTCAACACTCATAAAACACCTTCAAAGGTGCCCATAAAGATGTCACTATATTTATATATGATATATAATATGTTTAAGTATTCCTTATGCTTCAGTATTTCTCATTTATGGCATAATTTATGATTTCCATTATGGGTAAACGCAATAATTTCATTTTAGGAAGTGCGGACTACCGCCCCCTCAAAGTGATGTGAATCGTTAATGCCATATGTGGGATGTATAAAGGATGGAGAAAATGATATTATATGCTATACTATACTGGAATTATATTATACATTTATATCATTATTATTTCATTCCATTAAATACAAAATAGAAATGAAAGTAGCGTTCATGCGTACGTACAGCTTACCGTCTCCATGAATGGTGCATTTCATTTCTTACCTCTAAATGTTACGTAATATTATAAATGAATGTATATAATGGATATATATGATTTATATGAAATATAAATCATGAATATAATTCTGGAGATAATGGATATTCTACCACATAAACAACTTGTAATTATAAGAAGTTTATTGTTGACTCAAGTACCAAAGATCGACAAAACGATCGTTATTAACTTAAATAATTACATAATGTTCATATCATTGTAATAAGTGATATAAAAAAGATAATGAAATTGAAAATGGTTCTTAATAAGGTATATATTAACTCTAGTTTATTATTCATGAGGTTAAAGAACGGTTGAGTCAAGTCAGACACGAGGTAAGGGAACTTCTTAACTCAGTTTCCATTCTTTGGGTTAATCTCCTACTTTCAAATTATGTCATGAAATTATTATGTCCTATTTTTTATTTTTACTTTCTTTATTTGTACCTATAGTGAATACACATAATAGATCTATTTATTTTAAAAATGATCTTTTTAAGAACTTCGTCTCAATCTCCTTTCATTGAGGCATATTTGGTTTTATACACAACTTTCTTTTATACGGTTTATAAACCCCTTTGACTTTTACGTTTATTCAAAAGTAATCTTTTTATACGAAGCGTTTACTAAACGAAAAACGGGGAATTTTTTTGTCGTACGTATGCGGTGACAACGACTTCTCCGCCACCGTGACCATTATTTGAGTTTCGACTTCCTCTACAATCCATGCTTTTTTTAAAGAAAAATAAATACCCTGTTTTACTTGTCTTTTATTTTTGTATTGAAAATGGTTTTGAAAGTGTTTTTATTATATCAATTTGTTTTATTGATATCATGTGATTTAAATGTGAAAATTTTATATTTCCTTTATGCATGTTTTATGTGATACGATTATGTTATGATTTATGTTATGTTTAAACCTATTCATATGAGGAATGTATTGGACTTAATAAGTGACGGGTGGAGCCCGTTGTAGATCCTCGATGCATCGGTAGGTCTCATTAGACAACTAGACATGGAATTGGCCGAGTCCCTTTCCCAATTTTATTTATGGTTTTGGCCGAGGCATTAATCATTTTAGACGTCTTGGCCGAGGCCTTGACAAAATGTTTCAGAATGTCCGACATTATACATTCCCTCATTATGAAAGTGGTTATTGATATTGCATGTGATTATTCGACTAGTAGAATATCCATGTGCAGAAGTGAATGACATTATCTCATTTTACTTTTTCCATATTATGTTGAAGTTCATGTTTAAAAGGTTTTTTTAGTTATACATTGCCTTAAATGTTTATGTTTATTGATGAATGATTCTGCTATATGGTTATCCTTACTGAGCAGCTGAGCTCACCCCTTTCAATGTTTTAATATTTTCCAGGATGTGAAGAAGTATTTTAGGAATGACCCGCAAGGATAGTCAGAAGAGGATATGAGTGTGTACTATGAAGACTTTGTTATTAGTTTTTCACTTTGTGATGTAATGTAAGACTTATGAATGTATCTAGTGTTTCCAAGGATACTAAACTAATCAGTCTTTCGAGACATGATCTTTTGTGATCATGCCAATGTTACGAAGTAATGCACCGACTCTGGGTAGCTGGGGTTGGGGCGTTAGAGTTGGTATCAGAAGCAGTTTAGTACTAACCTTGGAAGCTAGATTTAGATAAACTCTGATTAGAGCACATAGACCGAAGATAGACTTTGAGGATTAGTATAGAAGAACATCCTAGAATTTTTCTGTTATAGAGATTTTATGAGTTTTTTGAGCAATACATCCCTGTCTGGATACGAGCAGGTAGAGGCGGCTCTGGCACAGATGTACCTAGGGGTAAAACCCGAAAACACCGCTTTGAGCTAGACTCGAACGAGAACTGGTGCACGACAAAGGGCCTTGCTGTACTCATGGTTACGACACTCCCGGGGGATATCCTTAGAATAATTCTCATTTTATTTACAAACCACTATGAAGGGTTATGAGTATATACTTCCTCAAAGAAAACATTTTTATGGATTATATCCATAAATAGTTCAATTTATGTTAAGTATCTTACAAGTATGGAATTATGTATTTTGATTCATAAACTAATATAGTTTATGACATTGTTTAGAAATGGCACCTAGTGGAAGGAATGGAAACCGTATCAATGCACGCACTCCGTGTAGGGATTTCCCTCCTGCTCAAGATAATTATTGTGGAGCTGGAGATACAACTAGTGCTGATCAACTTATTACCATACTGGGAAAACTCACTCAGGTTATGAATAATAACCTTACTCGTATGGAGCACCCTGATTCGCAACGTGCAGGATCAATGTTAGAACGCTTCATGAGGAAACAACCACCAACAATTAATGGGGGTACAAATCCATTAGTAGCTGATCAATGGGAAAACTCCTTAGAGAAAATATTCCACGCCTTGGGGAGTAGTGAAAGGGAAAAGGTTATCATGGAAGTTTACCGCCTCACTGGAGATGCTGATCAGCGGTGGTCGCTGATTCAAAACACAAAGGAAGATGATGACGAATCGAATATGGAATGGAGGGAGTTCAAAGAGATTTTCCTAGAAAAATACTATCCTCGTGACCATCGAGCAGATATGGAAAGACAATTTTTGAGTCTGAGACAAAAGGAGGATGAGAATGTCGCAAAGTATGAGGCCAACTTTACAAGGTTAGTGAGGCATGCTGTAGATTATATACGTATCCCAAGAAGTAAGATCGATCGTTTCTTTCATGGGTTAAAACTATTTCTCCGTCGAGCCGTAGTCTCACAATCTTTCTCGCCGTACGAAGACATTGTCTAATGTGCTATCAAGACAGAAAAAGAATTTGGTAAATATTTTGACAACAAATTAAAGCAAGAGAAGAAGAGAACGGTGGAACAAGAGACAGATAAAGGGAAAAAGGGAAAGAAGGATTTTCCATTATGTGATAATTGTGGGAAGAATCACCCTCGTACTTGCCTAAAAGGAATTGGAGTTTGTTATAAATGTGGGGAAAAAGGTCACCAGGAACGTGATTGCAAGGGAAAGAAAGAGGCTATCAATGTTGAATGCTACAATTGTAGGGAAATGGGGAATTATGCAAATGAATGTCCTAAGCGTCAGGGAAACATACCTCAGAAAAGGCCAAGGGATCAAGGACAATCTTATGCTGTTACTATAGTTGAAGCAGAATAACTAATGTATTGGTGCTTTTGGACTCAGGAATTATATTCTGGTTATTAGAATAATGTGATATATATATAAGGATTGTGCTGCAGTACTTTTTGATTTCAGTAAGGTTTTAATATGATGAAGGTAATTATATTTTTAGTATGTGACAATAAGAGAAACTTTACTTTGTTTGGGGAATCTGATAAATTGATTTTTGAATTTAGAGACCTTTAAGAGAAAGTCTGGATAGAGGTATTTTGGATAACTATAAAGGTTGGAGTGAATTTAGTTGATCTTTGGATAGTATTGTTTAAGGTTAAAAAAATTTATAAAGATT
This sequence comes from Viscum album, assembly GCA_963277665.1. Classification (NCBI taxonomy): domain Eukaryota; kingdom Viridiplantae; phylum Streptophyta; class Magnoliopsida; order Santalales; family Viscaceae; genus Viscum; species Viscum album. Next base: position 547,147,329 of record OY728135.1, read on the forward strand.
ATTTATGAATATTATAATACTATAGTTTTAGGAAATGGACAACCTGCAGGGTGGGGCATAACCCGTCGCGTCGGACAAAGATGCAGGAATCGAACCCACAATCATAGTACGACAGGCCTTTATTTCCTACCACTATCCTACAGGAAGTCCCTGGTTATTACAATATAATTTTACTAATCTAAATGGTATGTGTTAACATTTGGAACCTTATACAATTAGGATAAGTATAATATTTTTGAGTTCTATTATCTTTTTGAGTGAAAGATGAGTTGAAGGTTGAAACTCTAATTGTCAAGCATCAATATATATATATATCTATCTCTTATTAAATGAATGAATTAATTCTTAAACTTTAGTAAAGGGATATTAAAACAAAAAAATGTGTTATCCTAATACCTTAGGTCTTGTTGAACTGATGATATTTTAAATCAACATAGATTGAAGGCTTTGAGGCCCTCAATTTGACAGTTGATTGTGATTGATGACCTCAATCACTCCCTACATATATTTACGTTTTCCCCCAATTATAGGTCCTTAATTGCCACCAATGTTCTCCTTATCGAGATCATAATTTGGTGGTGACTTTCTTATTTCCATTTCCCTCTTATTAAGGCTAAATTTTAATAATCTTATTTTCGATGTGGGTTTTCAACAATGGTATTTTCTATTTTCAACCTTTTATTTTCCAAGAAAAATTTCAAATTGCGAGGACGCAATTTATTGAAGGAGGGGAGAATGTGACACCCCGAGCATCCACAATATGCTTCTCATTCAATAATGCAATAGCTTGCATTGTACGCAACTTCGAGTTCTAAAACACCGCGACTAATCATAGTAGCTGTTATGAATATTAATAGCCACTTTTTAAAATTATAGAAAATTTATATTTCAAAATGGACTTCATTTTTGGATTCGGAATATCGAAACCAGCCTATGTTGAATTTTTGGTATTTTTATGAGAACTTCTAATTTTTTATGAATAATGAAAAATACTTAAAAACAACTTTTTTAATCAAAATAATTTATAGTGATAAATTAAACTATTTAGTGGTTTTAAAGTATAATTATAATATATTTTTACCATTTTATCCTATGGTGGTCATTAGAATTAATTTAACATTGAAATTGGACATAAACAATTGCCAATCTTTTGATATAAATTGTTTTTTAAAAACACGCTATTTGTTGTGACAGTGGGAATTAATTATAAAATAAATTAATGAAACTTATATTTTTTGAATTTTGTAAAATAGACATCATTTTTGAAATCGGAATATCAATTATAGCTTAGGGTGAAATTTTGGCATTGTTCTGAAAAACATCAATTTTTGATGAATAGTGAAACCACTAAGTGGTAGTTAAATAACTGATTTTTCGTTTAAATGAAATATTACCACCTCTGTGATTTGATTTTTAAAAATCTGACATACATGGTTTCCATTAAGAAGTTAAATTTGGTTCAATGAGATTAAAATAATTTTTGGTGAATAGTAACTTTTAAGTTCTTAATCGCGATTAGAGGTAATTAGTGTAGTTTATGGTAAAAATAATGTTTTAATAATATGAGATGAGCTTGACAAATGTCCTACCCTCATTGGATGTGCCATGGCCGAACAAGATAATCCATGGGTCAACTTGGGGACCCCATGGAGCCACTTTAGTTGGAAAATGACATAAATAACTTTTATTTAATGTTAAAGTAAAAAATGACACAAACATGAAATGTTTTACTAAAACAATTTTTACATGGGGTTATACAAGTCATGTTTTTGACTATAAATATTCATTGGAAATCTAAAAATATTTCATACATCATTGTATTTTTTTATAATTTTTAGACACAAAATAAATTAAATTATATATGACATCATTATGATGCAGCGATGACCTCATTATTTAATGATTTTAACAAAATGAAATGATAATGTACAATCCAAGGCATACACTTTTCCAAAGACTATTAGATGGGTAGATTTCTAACCCTTATCACCTTATCCACGAATTATATAAGTGTGTGACCTTTAGAATCTGAAAATCATTCTATAATAATGTAAAATTTCCTTACTTTCCAAGAGTGCCCCTCCTCTCCTATTATAAAAGGCCCCCATCTCTACCGCCTCATTCACACTTTCAATCCATTTGGCTTGGCCAAACTCTTCCCAAATACTCTACCAACTTCCCCCTCTTACTCCTATAAGCCTCACATTGGGCAGAACTCTTCCAAAGGAATCATTTGGCTCAAATCAAAAAGAGTTACCCGATTTTGAGGTAATGTCTTCTCTAATGTTATTTTGTTTATTTTGCTTCTCCGACCCCATAAACTCTTTTTATTCATTTATTTTGTAAAAACACCAGTATCCTCAATATACTATTATTTTGTTATAATAAGGATTCGAGATACACTTACACACACCTACATCTAATGGTTAAAGAACATACAGTTTCTGTGGATGGCGAATTTATGCCTCACGAAACGATGATTGTTCAACACTCATAAAACACATTCAAAGGTGGCCATTAAGATGTAACTATATTTAGATATGATAAATAATATGTTTATTTTTTCCTTATGCTTTTGTATTTCTCATTTATGGCATACTTTATGATTTCCATTATGGGTAAACGCGATAATTTCATTTTAGGAAGTGCGGACTACCGCCCCCTCAAAGTGATGTGAATCGTTAATGCCATATGTGGGATGTATAAAGGATGGAGTAAATGATATTATATGCTATATTATACTGGAATTATATTATACATTTATATCATTATGATTTCATTCCATTAAATACGAAATAGAAATGAAAGTAGCGTTCATGCGTATGTACGGCTTACCGTCTCCATGAATGGTGCATTTCATTTCTTACCTCTAAATGTTACGTAATATTATAAATGAATGTATATACTGGATATATATGATATATATGACATCTAAATCATGAATATAATTCTGGAGATAATGGATATTCTACCACATAAACAACTTGTAATTATAAGAAGTTTATTGTTGACTCAAGTACAAAAGATCGACAAAACGATCGTTATTAACTTAAATAATTACATAATGTTCATATCATTGTAATAAGTGATATAAAAAGGATAATGAAATTGAAAATGGTTCTTAATAAGGTATATATTAACTCTAGTTTATTATTCAGGAGGTTAAAGAACGGTTGAGTCAAGTCAGACACGAGGTAAGGGAACTTCTTAACCCAGATTCCATTCTTTGGGTTAATCTCCTACTTTCAAATTATGTCATGATATTATTATGTCCTATTTTGTATTTTTACTTTATTTATGTGTACCTATAATGAATACACATAATATATCTATTTTATTTTAAAAATTATCTTTTTAAGTACTTCGTCTCAATATCCTTTCATTGAGGCATATTTGGTTTTATACACAACATTCTTTTTTACGGTGTATAAACCCCTTTGACTTTTACGTTTATTCAAAAGGAATATTTTTATACGAAGCATTTACAAAATGACAAAAGAGGATTTTTTTGTCATACGTATGCGGCGAAAACGACTTCTCCGCCACCATGACCATTATTTTAGTTTCAGCTTCCTCTACAAGCCATACTTTTTTTAAAGAAAAATAAATACAATGTTTTACATTTCTTTTATTTTGATATTGAAAATGGTTTTGAATGTGTTTTTATTATATCAATGTTTTTTATTGATATCTTCTGATTGAAATGTCGAAATTTTATGTTTCCTTTATGCATGTTTTATGTGATACGATTATATTATGATTTATTATATGTTTAAACAAATTCATATGAGGAATGTATTGGACTTAATAAGTGATGGGTGGAGCCCGCTATAGCTCCTCGATGCATCGGTTGGTCTCATGAGACAACTAGATGTGGAATTGGCTGAGGCCCTTTCCAAATTTGATTTATGGTTTTGGCCGAGGCCTTAATCATTTTAGACGTCTTGGCTGAGGCCTTGAAAAAATGTTTCAGAATGTCTGGCATTATACATTCCCTCATTATGAAAGTGGTTATTTATATTGAATGTGATTATTCGACCAGTAGAATATCCATGTGAAGAAGTGAATGGAATTATCTCATTTTACTTTTTCCATATTATGTTGAAGTTCATGTTTAAAAGGCTTTTTTTTAGTTATACATTGCCTTAAATGTTTATGTTTATTGATGAAATCTTCCACTATATTGTTATCCTTACTGAGCATCTGAGATCACCCCTTTCAATGTTTTAATATTTTCCAGGATGTGAAGAAGTATTTTAGGAATGACTTGCAAGGATAGTCAGAAGGGGATATGAGTGTGGACTATGAAGTCTTTGTTATTATTTTTTCACTTTATGATGTAATGTAAGACTTATGAATTTATGTAGTGTTTCCAAGGCTACTAAACTAATCGGTCTTTCGAGACTCGATCTTTTGTGATCATGACAATGTTACGAAATAATGCACCGACTCTGGGAAGCTGGGGTCAGGGCGTTACAATAATAAAGTATATATGACAAGTAATCATGAAATATATGACATACTAATGATACTGGATTTATGTGTATATATATGTATGTCATCTACTTAATTCCATTCAACTCAATAAGGAAATGAAAACAGTGTTCATGCGTACGTACGGCCTACCGTCTCCATGAATGGTGTATTTCTTTCCATTTACTGATCTATTATATATATGCTGAATATATATTATATATAAATCATGTTTTATATTCTAGAATTAAGTAATCATGATCTATGTAATCATATGAATAATTACAAGTCAAAACACGGACGACAAATGAAACGATTTTACCCAAAACGATCTTTAACATGGAATTTACAAAAGAACGGGTAAAATAAAGTCATAAGTGAACCATATATGATGTCATAAAAATAAGTATGATTCTGGAATAAGTCAATAAAATTATTTAAATCATTATAAATGAGGTTCAGACACTTACGATGCAAATCCGACCTAAGGTAAGGGAAAATATCACAATTTAATTTTTATCCAGGATTGTTTATACTTTGGTATTTACTAGGTTGTATTTTTTCATCCACATCCATGTTTCCTCAATATGTAATATTATTTCCATCCACCTACAATTTTTTAAATCCAATTTTACCCTTCGGTGAGTTTTTAGTAAAGATATGAAAGGAATCGTTTGTCGTTTTTCGTACGAGGTACTTTTTGACTTTTCCGACAAAAGTACGAAAAATATTTTTTTAACATATACGTCATGAATGGATTTTTAAAAAATTATTTCGAAGAAGCTTCCTTTACAATTTTTCATGTTTATTTTTAATCAACTTCTTTTACTTTAAAATTGTATGACATGTTAAGAAAGGAAAAATGGTTTTTAAGTAGAAAGGATATTTTCCTCATGAATGGAGGTCAAGTGTTTTATCAAAATTAATTTCCATCTAAGATAATATCGGGTTCTGATTATATCCCTATCATTACATTGATTTGATTATGTTTTGATGGAATTATTTTTATGAATTCATTTATCTTATATGAATTGTTTTATGATGTCATGATGTTTAAGAATTCCATTTTTATTACATGGGTTACGCAATGATGTATGATTTATGATTTTTGTGGCACACATAAGAATGGTTTCATTATGAGATGGGTGGGACCCATATCTCCCTCCAATGCATTGGGTAAAGATTTTATATCTCATGAGATAGACATGGCTGGAATGGCAGGTTAAACCGGTTCAGTGAAACAGGACTGAAACGAGGAGTGAACTCGGTTCAGAAATGGACTTTGTCCACTAAGATAGTATTGTAAATGAGTCTTGACTAACAAGAAATGATTATAAATGATTATGTGTGTATTCCACCAAGTTTCATGTTTTATGTTATGATTATTGGGATTACATTTCACTACTATGATTTATCCCATGTTATGAAATTATGATCTCTTTTGCAGGTTAAGATTTCCAATATTTATGTGCTTATGTATATGATGTGATTGATATTTCTTTTGTTTACCCTTACTGAGCATTTGAGATCACCCTTTTGTATGTTTTCTTTCCCCAGGTCAGGAAGAAGGTTATTAAGTAAGATATGCCAAAAGGGAATTTAGATATGATGAAATATATGGGAGAGAGTGTAGACGCTTTATGATCTAGTTGTTTATGTTTCCTAGTTTCTAAAGACACTATACCTATACTGTCTTTTCGTGGTTTTGTAATATGTTATAATAATTATGCTTCAATTTTTCAGTATTAACAATGTATGTAATGTGTGGGTCGTTATAGTTGGTATCAGAGGAAAGGTTTAGTCATCCTTTGGAAACTAGGATGCGAAAACGTTAGTGATATCCCTAGAGATATTTCTAAGGTATGTCTAGGGATGTATCTATGGTTTAGTATACGTATAGGTTATAGTCCTAGAATTTCACTAACGATCATATGATTTAACCTAAGATGTTAGATATTGAGTTTACTCCCCCTTTACTATGTTGTTTTCCCTAGTGTGATTTTTGCCTCTCACACTATTATTTTTGGGATTTAGATGATGGCTGGAACTCGAAGGAACTGTGTTGATCAATGAAATGGATAATGCAATGATTATCCTCCAGAGCAATCAAGTGTTATGGGATATGGAGTGAAAAATCTTATTGTTATACTTACACAAGCTATGAATCATTCTGGACTTCCAAATGAGCAGAGAAGGGAACTATATTCTATTGAGTCCTTAATGAGGCAACGTCTACCTTCTTTCAGTGGGTCTTCTGAACCACTTGTTGCTAAACAATGGATCATTACCACTAAAAAGATATTTTTAGTTCGTCAATGTTATGAACTTGATAAAGTCATCTTAGCAGTATATCATTTGGAAGGTGATACTGATCAATGGTGGATTCTTGTCAAGAATACGAGGCCAAGAGTTGAAATTGAGTCCATGGAATGGGACATGTTCAAGAACTTATTTTTCAATAACTAATTCCCTCATATTCTTCGAAAAAAGATAGAGAAGGAGTTTCTTGAACTAAAGGAAAAGGATGATGAATTTGTTGGTATATACGAAGCGAATTTTACAAGGCTTTCAAGGTATGCATCTGGATTTATCATCCAACCTGAAAGTAAAGTTGATCGATTCTTCAGTGGCTTAAAACCAAATCTTTGAAGGGCATTAGCTATAAGAGACTTCAGTAGCTATGAAGAAATTGGGTGTGGTGCTATCAAGGTAGAAATGGAAGTTGGTGTTACTTATCCATCTCATTGTTTTGACAAGAAACGAAAGATAGAGTTCAAGGAGAAATCTCAGAATAATGGAGAAAAGAAGATGAATGTTTCCTTATGGTCAAAGTGTGGAAAGAATCATGGTGGAGACTGTCTTAAAGGGACTAGAAAATGTTTTAAGTGTGGAAAAGAAGGTCATCGAGCAGCTGAGTGTAGAAGTAATGGAAAAAGGGTTTCTAATTATGTGAATAAAGAAAAGATTGCAGAGAACGCACCACCAATAGTTCAATGCTTCAAGTGCAAGGAAATGGGTCATTATGCTAATAAATGCCCTAATCCAAGGGTTAGTGATGATCAACATGAGCAAACACTTATGGAAAAGGACAAAGGGAAGTCACATGAGATCACTATTGGTGATGTTGAATATGACAATGATGTGGTGGAATTATTAAGTGTTTATGTAATGGGATTCCAAAATAATGATGTATATAGTATCGTGGAATATTTGAATATTTATGTATTGGTCTATTGTGGTTTTCAATAATTTTAAGGTACCGGTAACCATGGAAAGTGATTGAGATATTTTTGGAATATAGATGATATGCGCATAATGAATGGATAAGGAGAAAATTAAATGTTTGATAGTATTCATAATCTCAGGACTGATATAAGGAGAAGGTTATATCATTGTTTGACTATATAGAATTTTTGAGGATTTTGGTTTTTGTAAAGTGTTAACTTTTAACTGCATTCATGTTTTTACTATGGTTCAATTAGTATTCATTCTTCAAGAGAATATGGGATTAAGATATTCACATGTTTGTAATTTGACCAAAAAGATATATCTTATGATATATGGGGGATAAATGATGGAATTCACGTGATTGTTATGTGACATTTCAAGTAATCATTTTCTTTATACTATGAGCTTGGACCGAAGTATTTTAGATAAGCCTAAAGATTGGAATGGATTATGTTGGACATAACATAGTATTGTTTAAGGATAGAACATTTTTCTATATTATTTATGGGATGTTATAGTAATATAGCTTTATAAAAAGGAAAACATGCAGCACGAGCAATAACCCATCGCGTCGGACAAGGCTGTGGGAATCGAACCCACAACCGAAGTGCGGCTGGGCTTTATCGCCTACCACTGGCCAACAGGAAGTCCCTGGTTAGTAGAAACTAGTATTATTTTATTACGTGGTATGATATATGATGTATAAGTTAATTTTTGGAATCGTATACAATTAACCTCACCATAGATGGACTTATGTATATTTGATAACTTTTGCTAACCTTTTGTTTGAAACAGATGGAATGGCACATCATTATATCACATGATCTGTTAACACTTCACGAATAACAAATTAAACTTCATTTATTTAAGAGATGAAGTGTAAATTGTTCAAATCACGAACAACAGTGAGATTGTACCAAAATAAAGTAAGTATTTATTCTAATTCAAATTATTCAACTTTATGGAAATGATCTTGAAAACCAAAAATGATGTCCTAGTGCCCTTATATCTGATGAATCAGATGGTACCCTAGATCATCAAAACTTTATGGCTTTGTGATTGTTGGATTTTTCATAGCCATGTTCTCTACCACTCTCCATCAGAACATGATGGTTAAATTTCTCTTCCATATCCATATTTTCACCTATGTGGAAACCCATTGATTAGTTTATTTGGGTAACCATTAAATTTCATACTTATGTTTTTAAAGATTGGTTTTGGTATTCCTTTTTATGATGTGGGTTTCTATTAAAGAAACTTTTGAGTAGTAAACCATTTATAACCCCGATGAATTTCGTGGGAGAAATTCATTTTAAGGGGGGTAGAATGTAACACCCCGAGATTTTATGAAAAATATTCTTTTTAATTTCATTAAAGTCTTGTGTTGTACTCTACACCAAAAAGAGCGTGCAAAACACGCATCCTTGATTTTCCTTGCATTACACGCAATCGCGACCTTCCTCGATAGCGTGTGTAGTACGCAATAATGAGTTTCACTAAACAACAATATGCTATTAAAATATTATTAAAACTAGCTGTTATGAATAGTAATAACCACTTTTTGAAATTCTGTAAATTTTAGTTTTCAAAATGGATTTCATTTTTGGATTCAGAATATCGAAATTATCGTAGGGTGAAATTTTGGTACTTTTCGGATAACTTTCATTTTCTGATGAATAGTGAAAATTACTTAATTTTAATTAAAAACAAAATTTTTAATAGAAATAATTAATAGTGATAAATTATTAATTTGAGTGGTTTAAAAGTATATTTATAATATATTTTTACAATTTAATAGAATGTTTGTCATTGGATGTAATTTCACATTTAAAACTGACATAAACAATTGTCAATCTTTTGATATTTATTATCTCTTAATAACACGCTATTTGTTTTGACAACGAGAATTAATTTTTAAGTTAATTAATTCAACTGATATGTTTTGAATTTGGTAAAATATACATCATTTTTGAGTTCATAATATCAAATATATCATAGGCCTAATTTTGGGTATTTTTCTCGAAACTTTCATTTTTTGATGAATAAGGAAACCACTAAGTGGTAGTAAAAAAATGATTTTTTCATAAAACATAATTTTACCGCTTCTGTGGGTAGAATTTCAAAAATACAAGAGACACGGTTGATTTCAGTAAGTAAAATGTTGTTCAATGAGAAGAAAGTAATTTTTGGCGAATAGTAACTTTTTACTTTTTTTACCACGGTTAAAAGTAAATAGGGTAATTAAGGGTAAAAATGATATTATTATTACCCTAACACATGTCCTAATTCTATTAGATAAGTGTAAATCGACCAAAAACAACCTTAGAAATAAAATAAGCCCATTTAGGCCCACATGGATTAGATTTGGACATTTATTATTAATTTATTTAAAGAACGGTTAAAATAGTTAAAATCAATGTTAAATAAGAAAATAATTTTTAATATAGGGATATAAATAAGATAAATTCGACTATAAATATTAATTAGAAAGATAAAAATATTTCCTACATAATGGTATTTTATTTGTTATTTTTAGACATTAAATAATTTAATTTATTTATGACACAATGATGATGCAATAATTATCTTATTAATGAATGGTTGACATAATTGATGTTATAAATACCAAAATAAATGTATTTGGAGACTTTTTATGAATTCCACTAATTTTATATGTTAATATGACATGTTAGTATTGATTAAATTTAATTGTTTCTAACTATTAATTCTTTTATGATTTTTACAAAAATCAATTACTAAATAGTGTAAAAATTGAAAAAAATAGTTTTTTAAACATATATTATATTATTAATTGTTTTTTATTCCTAAAAATATAAGGGTTGGAAAAATTACTTAGATAAGTTTATATATATTAATAATAAACAACTTGGTGTTCGTTTGTCTTGTTAAAATAAGTTTATTAACCTTATAGTGTAAGAACACAAGAAGACATGGTAAAAGTAAAATTATTTACCTTAATGTTAAATCTAAATGATAAGGTTAAAATAGGAACCCAAACATGTCTAAATTCCATTGGATGAGAGGATTTCGACCCATCCACATCTTAGCTTTGAAATTAATCAATTTGGAGCTATTTAAAACCGAACTTGACTTTATAAAAAAATAATATTTTTAGTTTTTCCAAAGGATCCCCTCTCCTCCCTTATAAAAGGGCACCACCTCCCTCTCTTCCTCACACCCCATTGATCCTTCAAGCTCGGACAAACCCTACCAAATTATCTTCTAAAATTCCTTAGAAACATCCTAGAGGATCTGGTCGTCTTCAAAGTCCAATTTTAGTGCCCTAAAAGAGGATCTCAATGAGGGGCTTCAAAGAAGAGGTAATGTTTGTTACCGATTCATTCAACTTTATTTCTTATCCCTATTCTTCTTCTTAGGTTGTTTCATTATGAAGTAATAACATCAGTATCACTCATATACATTTATGTTATTATAATTATGAAAAAACCCTATTTCACCATCTATCCATCCTACGGAAAACGAAATCACCGTGCGTGCGTACGTATGGAATACCGTCTCCACGCCGTGGTGTAATCTATTTTCCACCACCACCTTACTTGGATGGGTATAATGGTGTACATAAGAACTATATATAATTATTTTAAAGTGATATTGATTCTTAAATAGTATACATACACTCCATTACAATTCCATGATCATGAGAAGGATATCATCGCTCGTGCGTACGTACGGACTACTGTCTCCACGACGCGATGAGATTCATTCTCCACGTTAACTATTTATGAATGATTATAAAGTAATTATAACAAGTAATCATGAAATATATGAAAGGATAATGATACTGGATTTATGTGTATATATACGTATGTCATCTACTTAATTCCATTCAACACAATAAGGAAACGAAAGCAGCGTTCATGCCTACGTACATCCTACCGTCTCCATGAACAGTGTATTTCTTTCCCTTTACTGATCTATTATATATATTCTGAATATATATTAAATATAAATTATGTTTTATATTATGGAATTAAGTAATCATGATATAAGTAATCATATGAATAATTACAAGTCAAAACACAGACGAAAAATGAAACGAGTTTACCCAAAACGCTCTTTAACATGGAATTTACAAAAGAACGGGTAAAATAAAGTCATAAGTGAACCATATATGATATCATAAAAATAATAATGATTCTGGAATAAGTCAATAACATTATTTAAATCATTATACAGGAGGTTCAGACACTTACAAAGCAAATCGGACTGAAGGTAAGGGAAAATATCACAATCTCATTTTTATCAGAGATTGTTTATACTTTGGTATTTACTGGGGTGTATTTTATCATCCACATCCATGTTTCCTCAATATGTAATATTATTTCCATCCACCTACAATTGTTTAAATCCAGTTTTACCCTTCGGTGAGTTTTTATTAAAGGATATGAAAGGAATCTTTTGTCATTTTTCGTACGAGGTACTTTTTGACTTTTCCAACAAAATTACGAAGAATGTTTTTTTAATTTATACGGAATGAATGGATTTTTAAAAAATTATTTCCAAGAAGCTTCCTTTACATGTTTTCAGGTTTATTTTTTATAAAATTCTTTTAATTTAAAATTTTATGAAATTTTAAGAAAGGAAAAATGTTTTTTAAGTAGAAAGGATATTTTCCTCAAGAATGGAGTTCAAGTGCTTTATCAAAATTATTTTCCATATAAGATAATATAGGGTTCTGATTCTATCCCTATCATTACATTTATTTGATTATGTTGTGATGTAATTATTTTTATGAATTAATTTATCTTATATGAATTGTTTTATGATGTCACGATGTTTAAGAATTCCATTTTTATTACATGGGTTATGCAATGATGTATGATTTATGATTTTTGTGGTACACATAAGAATGGTTTCATTATGAGATGGGTGGGACCTATATCTCCCTCCAATGCATTGGGTAAAGATTTTATATCTCATGAGATAGACATGGCCGGAATGGCAGGTTAAACCGGTTCAGTGAAACAGGACTGAAACGAGGAGTGAACTCGGTTCAGAAATGGACTTTTTCCACTAAGATAGTCTTGGAAATGAGTCTTGAATAACAAGAAATGATTCTCAATGATTATGTGTGTATGAAACAAAGTTTCATGTTTTATGTTATCATTATTGGGATTACATTTCACTACTATGATTTATCCCATGTAACGAAATTATGATCTCTTTTGCAGGTTAAGATTTCCAAAAGTTATGTTCTTATGTATATGATGTGATTGATATTTCTTTTGTTTACCCTTAGTGGGTATTTGAGCTCACCAATTTATGTTATCTTTTCCCTAGGATATAAAGAAACGTTTGTGAAAAAAAGGAAGTTCTTTATGGGAGATGTTGAAGATCTTTCACCACGATTACAAGATTATGTTACGAGTTTCCAAAGACACTAAACTATTACGATCCTTGTGTGTGTGTTTTTGTTATGTAATAAGTATTCCGCAAAAGTAATTTAATGTCAATGTACGTCAGGTTTTGGGTCTCTACAATGATATTCTAATATACTCCAAAACCATCAAGGATCATGAGGAGCATTTAAGAACTGTACGAGAGACTTCGCGCAAGGAGTAGCTCTATGCAAAGTACAGAAATTCTGAGTTCTGGTTGAAGGAGGTCTCATTCATGGGCCATATCATCACAAGCATTGGGATATCTATGGACCCCTCCAAAACAGATGCAATTGAGGGATGGCCGAGGCCAACATCGGTAACGGCTATCTGTAGCTTCTTGGGGTTAGCTGGATATTATCGATGATTTGTGAGAAATTTCTCACAATTTTCCAACCCTCTTACTAAGCTAACTCGAAAGGGAGTAAAGTTTTCTTGGAGTGATGAATGTGATGAAAGCTTCATGGAGTTCAAAAGGAGGATTATCACTTCGCCCGTGCTCACATTACCCACAAGTGGGGAACTTTTTGTGGTATTTAGTGATGCCTCAAAGAAGGGATTAGGCTGTGTGCTGATGCAGAATGATAAAGTGATATCCTATGGCTCAAGGCAGTTTAAAATCCATGAGAAAAACTATCCAACGCATGATCTGGAGTTGGCGGCAGTGATCTTTGCCTTGAAAATCTAGCGGCATTATCTCTATGGAGAGAAATGTGAGATATATACTGACCACAAGAGTCTTAAATATATATTCACACATAAAGAGCTAAATATGAGTCAGAGATGATGGATAGAGCTCATAAAGGATTATGACTATTCAATACATTACCACCCTGGGAAAGCGAACAAGGAGGCAGGTGCCCTAAGTAGAAAGGATCCAGCGATTCTATCAATGATGAGAATTGAGAAGGATCCAATCATCTTAGACTTGAAGAAGATGGATGTGGGAATCATAAAGAAGGGAATATCATCAATCCTTTTACAAATGATTGCTTAACAATCTCTTTTGGAAAGGTTAAAGGATGCTCAAAAGGATGATGTGGGAATTCAATAAAAAGTGGATGCTATCAAAAAGGGGAAATCCTCGGAGGTTAATGTTATTGAAGAAGGAATTGTGCGGTTTAGGAAAAGACTATGTGTTCTATCAAGTCCGGAGCTGAAGAAGGAACTTTTGGATGATGCACATAGTTCAAATTTCCCTATTCACCCAGGGAGAACAATGATGTATCGAGATCTCCGAGAAAACTTTCGGTGGGATAATATGAAGAAGGAGATCATTGAATATACATCAAAGTTCCTGGTGTGTCAGCAAGTGAAGGCAGAGAGGCAGAAGTCTAAGGGGATGATGCAACCATTGCACATACCCGAATGGAAATGGGAGAACATCACCATGGACATTGTCACCGGACGTCCGAGGACATCCAAAGGCAACAATGCAATCTGGGTTGTTGTGCATCGCCTTACAAAGACTGCACACTTCATTTCTTTTCGAGAGGATTTCTCTTTGGACCAACTAGCACGGATATATATCAGGGAAGTGGTAAGGTTGCACAGAGTACCACTATATATTGTGTCTGACCAAGATCCAAGATTCCCCTCTATGTTTTGGAAGAGTCTTAAACATGCTCTGAATACTGAACTAAACCTCAGTACGGCCTAGCATCCTCAAACTGATGGCCAATCCGAGCGGACTATCCAAACACATGAGGATAAGTTGAGAGTGTTCTAAATGGACTTTGATGGAGGATGGGATCAATATCTTTCTCTGGTTGAGTTCTCATATAATAACAGTTTCCACTCGAGCATCCAAATGGCACCATATGAAGCCCTGTATGGGAAAAGGTGCAGAACACCGACATGTTGGGATGAGGTCGGTGAACGTAAGCTTCTTGGACAAGAAATGGTCTAAGAAATGGTGGATAAGGTGAAAACCATTCAACAACATATCAAGGCATCCCAGAGTCGATAGAAGAGTTATGAAGATAATCGTCGACAAGACCGTGAATTTAAAGTTGGAGACATGGTTTTTTTACGCATATCTCCATGGAATAAGGTCATGAGGTTTGGAAATAAAGGGAAGTTATGTCCAAGGTACATCGGCCCCTTCGAGATTCTTGACCGTGTTTGGGTTGTGACCTATCAACTAGCACTTCCACCTACTATGGCCAAGGTGCATGATTCCTTTCATGTATCCCTCTTAAAGAAGTACATACCGGACCCTTCACATGTACTCTCTTCTGAGGTGGTACAATTGGATGATGATATTTCTTATGAGGAGCAACCAGTGAAGATCTCAGATCGTAGAGAAAAAGTTCTACAAAATAATACAATACCCCTCGTCAAGGTGTTGTGGAGAAACCACAAGTTTGAAGAAGCGACTTGGGAGTCAGAGGATATAATGAAGCTGAGTTACCCACATTTTTTTTAGTGTGGGAAAAGGAAAAATTTGAGGGCGAAATTTCTCAAGGGGGGAATATTGTAACGACCAAAAGTTCCATTAATGAAAAATCCCTCTTGACCCAGTTAAATGTATCTTTATGAAAAATGTTTTTTTATAAGACGTCATCTTCTTTGGTTTCATGTTATGAATTTTGACTGTTGTTAATATAGACGTTGAACAGTGATCACATGATTAGAATAAATGTAAGGCATTAACAAACCCAATTTTTACTCAGAAAAAGGAAGCGATGGCCTCATCCAGTAGAATTGCACCATACAAAGACCATTTGTCGGAGCTCGAAAGAGGTGGTGTCTTTGGGATTCTCCGTTGACCAAACCCAAGTTGAGCTTCATTATGTCAAGCTCTAACGTGACCGTCTACAGGAAAAGTGGAAGTTGATTAAAATTACCACTCGAGCGATGTTTTCCGAGCCGCCCCAAGAGTCTGTTACCATTGCACACCTTACCCTTAGGTCTTATGCGGCTATTTTAAGGGGTTATGTAACAAATAAGTAGTACTATGTTCATGTACATTATTATTTTATATAATAATGAATATAATTTCTAGTCATTTTTGATTGTTTTTAAAGTACAAATGGTGTTTTTAATTATTATTTAATTAAGAAATCTATTTTACTAAATTAAGGGATTTTTGAATTAAATAATATTTTAATAAAATATTATAATTAATATTAAATTAATTTTTATTAAATATAAATGATCTTATAAATTTATGAATGCAATTGAAATTTTTATTAAGGTTTGAAAGCCATTTCTGTCAAAACACGTGAATTTTTTATAAATATTGGTTTTTATTTTAAAAGTAAAAATTAACATATTTATAATTTTTTTATATAAAATAAATGTCATTTATGGAATCAGGACATCAAAATTATCTAACGGTGAATTTTTCATAATTTTCTGAGACAGTCAAATTTTTGGGTAATAATTTAGTACCATTTAGTTAAATAATGTGTTTTATGACATCATAATGACCCAATGGTGATTCAATAAAATATCATAATCCTTATGTTCGGCCAATATATGTTTTATCATTAAAATAATTTTATTTTTGGTTTGTTTGATTTACTTTTCAAAACATTAATGAACCCCTCAAGACTTATTCAACACTTTGCCTTTTTAAATTAATTTCCATGGGAGTGTGACTCACCTCCCCATAAGCAACCTTAATTTTTTAATATGTTCGGACCTTGGCCATGTAAAATTTTGTTTTCCTCTTTACTTTTCATGAAACCATGGGCAAATACCATGGGATGGTTTGTGGTTTGGATTATTTTAATATAAGGGGTCCCAAACCTAAATAATAAAGAATTCTCTCACCTTTCCCATATAAACCCACCAAAGCTCCCACTTCCTCCTCACTAAAATCCCTTGGAGTTCGTCCAACCTCTACCCTACTCTCTCTATAATCCTGCCAAGGTGCCCCAAGCTCCCAAGAATCCTCTCACAAGCCTCTCTCCAGCCTTGGAAGCACACTTCCAAGTAAGGTTTTTTTTCTTCGGTTCTCATTTTTGTCAAATTTTTTTAACTTGTTTTTCACTTTTAATTTCAATTATAAATGATGTGGTATGGTTTAGGACCTCCCTCATACCGACCTCTTTATATTTGAATGATGGGAGACCCCTTTCTCTCTCATTAAATGCCCCACATGTACACTCGTTAACATGCCGAAATTCCGAATGGAACTTATCTCTCTTCTTTTACTTTCAAGCAATACTTTTTATCAAGAATCTAAATTCCATTTCAATTGTTGGGACATGTATCTATATGAACTCTTTACTGTCCATTACATGTAAATATGATGAGGAACCCCTTTCTCTCTCATCAACCTTTTTTATGAATTCTTATGTCATGCCGTTACGCTGCCAAAATCACACTGATTTTCGAAGCCAATGTCATTGTGTAGTGAATACCATGCCCATTTCTCCATCAAGGGTATTCACCTTTATGAACATTTACATATTGATTGTAAAGTTTCATGTATGAATTCCACATTCCTTTATCGTGGAATAAATTATTATGTTTTATGAATCCATGTTTTATGATCCATGTGGCACACTTATGCATGAAATGAAATGTTTAAGAAGGGTGCGCCCTTATAGCGCTCCAATGCATTGGGTAAAGTATAGTATCATGATACATAAAGTGCAATGAGTGTTGACTCATGCTATTTCAAGTGCAACGAGGGTTTACTCGTGCTTCATGTGCAATGAGGGTTTACTCATGCTCCATGTTCAATGAGCCTTGGCTCATGCTAATTCAATGATAATGTTGTTGCCACATTTCCATGTTATGATTATCCTGCTTTATCATGCCTTTATGTTCATGTTTCTTTTATTATATATTGATATTCCTATTGTTTAACATGTATTGTACTCCTCATTTTATTCCATGTGTACTCCCTTACTTGGATTTATAGCTCACCCTTTTCTTATGCATGTTCTCAGGTTATCCCATGCAATGCTAAGTACGATGGAATGTAGTGGTCATGTAAAGGAAGTTTTCAATAAAGATGTTGTATTTCAAGTTTTATGTTTTATGTAATGATCATAAGCCCCAAAGACACTAAACCTATCGATCTTCTTTGTTGTATCAAGTGAAGTTTTAGGTATTAAATCATGTTTAAGTTGTAATTAAAGCAGGGTTGTCATATTTTCACACCATGTAAGATAAAAAAACAATGTCCTGACCTCTCCTCAGGAATGGATTCCCTAGTTTTCATTCAATCCATTTTATTGGTCACTAGGGAAACCATGTGAAATTTAATATCATATATATGTTTTCAAATAGAAACTAATATGGTTTTAAATCTAGAGTCCTCATATTATGGTGCATCAGGCACATGGAACATGTCAGTTCTTAATTAGCACACACACCCTTGGTAGGGGTTTGGGATATCATAATATTTGTATATTAACTAATCTAGTACCATGGAATTTAATTGTTTATCCTTGTGATGTTCATATCCATTAAAATACCCCCAATTCATATAATAAGATTAAATCACAGATGGGACAGTAAAAGTGTCAGTTCTTAAAATAATTAGAAGGATATAAATGTGTGGCTTCATATAATTATAATTATCCAAATCTAAACAATTACAGAGTCTCCTTAATACAAAGACCTGCTTTATCGCTAGAAGCGAGAATCATTTTCCCAACCATTATTTTTCTATGAAAATGTTTAAATGATTTCATTTGTACCAAAAAATATCAATGTAATGTAAAGGTATTTGAAAATAAAAACACTATATGAGGTGGAAGATATACAATTCCTCACATTAGTTTTGAACATTGCCTCATGAGATAATTTGACAAAGATAAAATTTTCTCTCCCAATGTATTCATGAAAAACATAACTCAAACAACTTCACATAAGTATCATGGTCAAAATCACTTGTCAAGTGTCACTTCCTGAAAGTTACAACACCCGTGATTCTTCATGAAGATCAATAAATGAATATTACATTATGAAAAATATATCTTCCCTAAAAGTAGCATAAAAATCATAATATAATGCATACATAATGTATGTGTGGCCTATTTTAGTGAGAAGATGATTTATTAGAAATAAAAAGATTCTAATCATATGAGTGTGGGGGCCATGTTCGGTTCATGTTGCAATATATAGGTGCACCTATGCACTATGCATAGTCTGTATGAATCACATAAATGACTTCTATGGGTAAGAGTAATGTGTGAAAAAACATCTCCATGTCCAATGCGCACAAGAATATGGGGTAATGTGGCACTAACTGAAAGTGAAAATGATAAGAAATGGTTGTTCTATGTTTAAAGAAACTAATCGACAACTATCAAGGATGATTTTAGGGCTATATTAATTTTAACCCATAATTAAATCATCATTGTTCCAAACAGATTCAACCTTGATTAGGGAATTTTTTTGTCTATCATTTTTGAAGAATTATATTAATATTGAATGTAAAATAATTAAAAAAATGTAAAAAAATAATGATATATAGAAGGGAAATACACCTGCCCTAAAATGTGGGGTGTTCCTGTAATTGGATCTTATACACAACACTTCCATAATGAGAAATCCCAGGTCACTTTAACTTGCATGACCCACTTATTCACCTCCATTACAAGATATTCCAACTTCACCCAAGGTCCCAAATTTTTCTATAATTAGCAACCTTAGGTGTCGGATTTTCACCCAATAGAAGAATTAGAAACTGTCAAACCTCTTACCACCTACCCTCTTCACCTATGTCATAATATGTCTAATGTATATTATTAGGATTTAAAATAATATCGAATTAAGAGAATAGAAGGGTACATGAGTTCCAATTGGAAAAAACACTAAGAAACATTATACAGAACCACTTGTTCACTATCCAATATCACTATGGAAGAAGACACCTATCAAACTAAAAACATTCATGACCTTATTACTGGGAATTCATATGATATAATTTATCACCAGGTGGAGAAATAATTCATTTGGTGTAACAAAAATATTTATTTTTTCCATGTGTCACTACTGTGCTATAAATCTCTCCTCACCCAATTATCACTTGGGAAAATACCTTTGGTTTTTCTCAATATCACTTGGGTGAAGATATCTCTATTTTTCCAAGTATCACAATGAATAAGATGATATTTTTTCTCATAATTATGACATTGTAAAAGTCTTCCCCAAGTAATAAAGTCCCAATCATCCCTCAAACGATAGGGAAATAGGTTACCCAAGCCTCATATACAAGGGAGGTTGTATCAAGACCACTTCTAAGGGATCCATACATGCTTGGTCTGGGCATTGGGAACAATAATGATTTTTCTTTTAATCATGTATTCCCATGTTAAAATATATCTCACAATTACCCCTCTTAAATTTGTGATACTCATAATGTTCAAAAACATGAATTCTTATGGCAATGAGGATACCATCTTTAGTTGTAGTTGTGGGCGACACCTCATTTCAGGAAGAAATATTCATCTCCTGCATGTGGCATGAAATATGAAGCAACTCAGGTGATATCTATGCATTTTTCACAAATAAATGGATACATAATTACCATTTTAGGGTTCATAAATATTCAATAAGATAGGAATGGATAAAACCCATCTTTTTTGGATGACCCCGTTATATATCACTCATTTTTCGACATTAGATAAGAAGAAAATATCTCCAATTGGAATCCTTCTTTGAGTAATAAAGTCAAATTATTTTGTTGGATATCATACATCTAAAAAATTTTATATCACCATCAGCATTCATTAGAGTATAATGAGTAGAATTACAACATTGGGCCTCCAATACATGTGTAATTAAATTTTAAACCCAAAATCCTGACAAGGAAACTTTTCTACTCTATGGTTTCATATAGTGAGAAAGAATTACAAGGGATTAGGGATCAACAATTATAATATCACTAGAATAATAAAAAAATCCATTGAGTATCCCTTATAGGTGTAAGACCAGGAAGCTTATGAACTATATGGGATTTTATGATCATACCAATGGGATATGTAAGAATCCTCTGTGATGTTCAAACCCCACAACTTTAATCCACCACCCCCAATTCTAGGCTATATTCATAAAATAATCATGTCACACTATGAAGGAAACATTCGTTCTGGGTCCTGTAATCTTATCCTCATCGACACATATTCCCGATGATAGTTATATTTATAGGTCCATATTCTTTATAAGATAATTATGACCTCATTTTGAAATATTAAATATAAAATCTACCATAATGAAATGATTATGCATAAGAAACACACCATCCTTTTCTAGATAACTTCCTCCAAGATTTTTATAATTAATGATGCTAAAATCCTTGGCCTGGTCCTTAACACATGACATTAAGATAGTGTGATGTGTTCCATTAAGTGGGTAAAAAAATTCTTTTTTAGATTCCATACATTGAAATACATAGGAGTCCTTTATCATTCTCCGAATACTAATAGAAAAACAAGACATGTCTCTGCATATGATGAAAATATTATACAGGTCCATACATCATTGGATAAAATCAGCATTATGTTGTTATAAATGAAATAAATTTGATACCCTCCTGTATATAAATATGGAACCATTTAAGGAGATACTATTTCAAGTAAAAAAAGAATTTTACATCAATATATGTTAGTAATTGATTTTTAACATATGTGTGACCAGTCCCGCAAATTGGATTTGGGGAGGATTAATTAACATATCATAAACAAATAGGTGATTCTTGGAGTAGGAATTCATGGCACCAAATATGGAGTTATGGGACCAGTATCTTATCCACACAACCAAGGAGTGATCATAAGAATAATTTGAATGAAACCCAATGATCACATTCCATTTGAAAGTGATCCTACAACCCATCATGGATTTGGCTACCATTAGGTGTTTCAAATTCCATAAAGATACCAAATTGGAAATTATCCAAATAATGTGACCTATATAAAGATAACCTTTCTTTAGAAATTGTCACTAGGTGTGAAAAAAATATAAATACACTTTATATTTTATTGAAATACTTACACATTGAGATTGAAATAATTAAATATTTAAAAATAAATGAATGAATTAAATATTGAAAAATTAATTTTTGTTATATTGCTAGAAGAAATACATGTAAATAAAGTCGAAAATTTATATTCTTTATTAATTTTTTTGTAAAATTATAGTAATGATAGATGAAATTATACAATATATGAGTTAAAATATACCATATTCTTTGGGAATGTATATTGGAGTATGTCTTAACTATGTATTCACAAGCAGTTAATATAGAGTTCTGAAATTCCTAAAACTTGAATTAAATTATTCACATTAGAGAGATTATAGTAGTATAAGGAAGAGTAGTAATGAGTCTTATATAAGTATTTTAGTTTTTATGATTCATTTCCAACCATTTTTTCGAAATACAAGCATAACAACTAACCACCTACAAATTACATTTACTACTGAATATATATATATATATATATATTTAAATTATTAAATTCTAACATGTAAAAGCCACACATGTTTTTATAAGACCCTCATGTAATCTCGATGATGGATACATAGTTTTATCATGTAACACACAAGTTGAATATTCATAAATGACCCAATTTCTAAATAAAGTAGCTAAAATAGAAAATTATTAGTCATGAAAAATTTCTTCATTTTCGGTAATCATTAATTATTTTGAAATAATCTCATAATGGATGAATTAAATTGAATCTTGGCCTTGGATTAAAAATTTGGAAACAAAATATTTAACTCCATAGGAATAAGTGGGAGGAATTAATCATGATTAAAATACTACATAGACAGGTTAAAACCAATATTGTAGGTTATATATTTATCATACTGGGTGAGATGTTATCAAAAATAAATAGTAAATCCAACATGTAGTATTGATATTTAACTAGATATGATTGGAAATAAAATATTAAAATCATAAATTGATTCCATGAACCAAGATTTTTTTGGCTATTATAATGTTTTCGGTGGGTATTTCAATAAAATTGTATAAGGATAGTAAGAGATATATTATAATATTGATCGACTAGTTATAAAAAACCATTTTTATTAAATCCTTTAAAATTATAATTTTTATTTCCACTACGATCATTATATTTGTTATAATATGTCAAATTCCACCTCCATTGGTGGTAACTTCAGGGAACATGACAATATAACAAGACCAAAAAGACTGGTGATCGAAAAGAAATGTAATATTGAATAAAGGTTTTAAGGGTCAATTTATGGGTTAAAATAATTACAATAATCATAGTACATTTTTTTGAAATTAATATGGTCCAAAGATTCTATAATTGTTCATAGGGAGTGATATTGTTTTTAAGGATAATATTTATGAATACATTTAAAAATGAGTGATTGTTATTATGGTTAATTAAGAATAATGTTAACTTATCTGATATAGAATAATAGTCCACCTAGGTTTTATGATAAATGAATTACTACATTATGTTAATGGGTTGAATAAAATTTGTAATTATACTTATTTAACATTGTATTGAAAAATTGAACATGGAATAAAACACATTAATTATTCCATTATCTCATTGTATTTTTGTGATTTAACGACTATATATGTGAGGAGACAAGATATATTGGAAATAAATCAATATTGTAATATATAATTATTAATTTTACTTATTTATATTCATCATATTCTTGTTAAGAATTTTATAAATTTTCATAGTCAAATAAGAACTATTTTAATTTAACTATATTATAATTCCTTGAACTGCATTGCTTTTTAAGATAAATTTTTTTACTTAAGAAATTGAATTTGGTAAAAAATAATTAATTTTCTAATAAATATATTAAAAATATATTAGGAATACTTTTTATTCTTTTTAAAAAATATTCTTTTTTAGTGAATAATTGAAAGTATTTTATTTTTACGATGTAGTCATTTATTTTCAATAAATAACTACATTTAAAATGGGGTTTCTATTTTAGATTTGGTATTAAAGTAAATTATTATCAATTTAATTTAAAATAGTCCAAATAATTATGTTGGAATAAATATTTAATTTTATTCTGGTATTAGTTCATTTTTATTCAAAAAAACATAATTTTATAAAAACTATTATTTATTGTGTTTTGCGCACTGATATGAAATTAAAAATTTGACACGTATATAAATTTAATATACAAAAAAGGAACCTATATTTGTAATTCGGAGATAAAAATTATTAATAATTATCTTTACTTTTTTCATTATGAATAGTGTACATGGTAAAAATGTGTCACTAATATAAATGGTAAATCGTGTTAATTAATGTAAAAAATAAGTAATAAGTTTGAAAAGTTTTATCTAAATTATTTTTTTAGGATTTTATTTTGATCATTATAACATGGTCTTCTAAATTTTATAGCCTTTATCAAATTTTAATTCATTAATATTTTATAATATTTAAAGGATTCCAAAGATAACAAGTCTTCCCCTACACTCACTTA
This sequence comes from Viscum album, assembly GCA_963277665.1. Classification (NCBI taxonomy): domain Eukaryota; kingdom Viridiplantae; phylum Streptophyta; class Magnoliopsida; order Santalales; family Viscaceae; genus Viscum; species Viscum album. The sequence continues at coordinate 547,171,850 of OY728135.1, forward strand.
TAAAAGAGAACCTCATATCCACCCTTCCCCACACCTTTCAATCAGTCTAGTTCAAAAAATACCTACCAAATAATATCTCCATCATCCATATCCACATCATATGGTTACTGGTATTCTCAAAATACAAATCCTAAATGGCTTCAGGGGTAATCCAATGAGAGATATTTGGGAAGATGTTAAAAGTCCCAACCGACCTATTTCGGGTTTATTTATTCTAGTAAATCCAACAAATATTCTACACCCATGATGAATATTAAAATAATTGTATTCCATATACATAATTTTCTATTATTATTAGTGAACACCCCTTTTTTCACCTTTCATATCCTAATATAAAAGAAAACATTGCTCGTGTGTATTTATGGAAGACCACCTTTGTGAACATATGAGTTATTTTCAACACCAGATAATACGGAAGGGTATATGGAAAAAATTAGTATAAATAAAATTTATGAAGTGATTTTTATTTAGTAAATATTATAGATTTATTAAATTATTACTCTTTTCATCATTTGTAAATTGATAGTGTTGATCATGAGTACACATGAAATGCCACCTACAGACTATCATCAACATGAATCAACATCATTCATTTTTCTTGACTACCTTCTGTGGGGTTTCTGGAGAGTTTTTTCTCTGCTTCTGAGCATTCCTATTCTCAAATGTTTAAATTGAAGGACGTTTCAATTGTAGAGAATGGAATTACAAAGGACCCGAGTGGCTGAGTGAAATTTCCCCTATCTAAGACTCTTTTTTCATTATTAACTGACTCTTACTCAATTTGGATTCTTATTAAGGGGTCAGTGGGTCATGTTGATGTTATTAATGATATATTTAATGAGAGTATTTAAATTAGGAATAATTCTCTAGTTTCACATATTTTTTAGTGAAGGGTGAGAAGTCCTTGAAATTTGATGATCTAATAAGATGGACCTCGTTTTTGTGGGGTTCCTATAATTGGTGATGTAATTTTATAGGTCATGGATTCTTCCACTTAATTTTCCCATAAGATTCATTCAAAATACACGCATGGATAATTGGGTCTCTATCATTGAAACCTAGATGGATTCATCTTCATGAATGGTCACTTTTTTTATTACTCTCATGGAAGGAATACTTTTTCTCATGGTTTGGATCCATTTCATGGGCTTAATTAGGTCCTTTTTCATAAAAACTTTTTGCATGACATTGGCATATCAATTGGTTCTCTTATTCTCCTTGACTATGAAATTGAGGATTTTAGTTTTGGGCATTTTTTTCAAGATGTTGGTGGAGGTTTATTTGAGCTCCTACTTGATTGATATTGTAACTATTTTACACTCCCCCAGATAACATCCATATTATTGTTGATTATATATTTATTCCACATTTTTTATTGAATTCATGGTTTTTTGGAACATGTTAGAGTTATTTTGGAGGAGGATATATTTTTAGAGATGTGTGGTGAAGGGTCATCCAACAACTCTTTGTAGAAGGAATCATTAGAGGAAACCCTTGGATTTTTCAAAGTCTCCTTTTCATGATTTAGATGCTTTAAAGAATTCATCTTCCCCTCAGGGTGATATATTGTCTTCCGTTAAATCTGATTATCATGTGCATAAATTGAATGGAAAAGGACTAAGCGGGTTAAATCCTCGATGAGTGGTCTCTCTAATGCTCAGGCTGATTTTTCTAAGGAGATTACATCAAAATATGGTCATGTTGTTACTCTCACTAGGTTAGTTGTGATTGGGCGTACATATATATTTTCTATTTTGGGATCCCCTACATGAACTGACACTTTAAATATAATATTGAGTTATAATCATGGTGTAGGAAAAATACATGACTAGAATATTGAGTTGGCGCCTAAATTAGGGTCTACTCAAAATTTTTATTATCATCAGGAAATTTAGAATATTTTGATCTACTCTATGATTTTTAGGAAGTGGGTGACATCTATATGGCGGAACCGTCAGCAGTATGTTGCGGTAGTCCTATAATTTTCAATGATTCACTCCTTTCATGGAAAGAGAAGGTTGATGATTGTTTATACTTAACTCTTGATTCAAAAAATAGTAGGTCACAAAAAGTCTATTAAAAAACACCTTACACTGTGTCTACACGATCTTATAAGCTTTTTCGAATGATCTAATCAGATATTATTAAGATCCTCAATTAGGGTAAGTCCTAATTTGTATGGGAGTATTTTTATGGCTCTGATTGTTGGAATGAAATTTCTTATTACATTCTTTAATGTTGTGTTTGATGAATGAGGGAATGTTCCTTTGTTTGTCCCTACATGTCTCTTCTATATCGTTTTTTATTTAATAAATAGTCATAATATTAGCTTCTGTATAGACTTACTGGTAATATGATTTTATTATTCATGATTTAGAGAACATATGACCCTAGACAATTCTTCCGGTAATATATTTTTCATTGAAAAATTAATATAAATTATTCCTTTCAAAATAATTCTACTCCATTTCTATATTTCTCTAATTCTTCTATAATGTTCCTGTTAATGTCTAAAATATCTTTAAAAGTAATTTCCAACTCCTTTATACATTCATTTTGGTTTCTTAAAATAAATCTCATATTTTTTTAATGTATGGTACCTTTGGATGATTATTTTACCGTGATAAAAAAATGTTTTAAACATATATGGATGGAGTAATTTTCCCCACCTTAATACCCATTATTAGTTATAAATATTCAAAAAACATTATTTGAAATTTTTAATGACATATTTTTTCATTATTCCTTGAATACTTATATTTATGATATTTTTCTAGAAAAATATAAACGTTTGTCGATGATCATGAAATAACTAAATGTGTTATTTCTTAGGGGTTTGAATGCGAATTCTAATGAGTTTTATGATTATAGTTTAAGATAATTGTTTTTATTCATTATATGTTTTTTAAAATTTTTATATGAATGATTTGTTAATTATATATAGATCATATGATGGATTATCATTGTATATATATCTCATTAATTGAGTAAAGTGATGTATTTTATTGGGGACATGTTACTTTGAAGATATGTGGGATTATTTGGATAGGTGATTCCATTAGGAAGAGTTTCTAATGGGTAATGTATGGATAATTTATAAAGGAACTTACATGATATTATTATTATGATTTTGAAAGGAAATAAATATATTTTAAAGAATATATGAAAACGAGATTGGCTTTTTTTTTTGATTTTTTATGACTTGTTTAACAAATGTGAAATGATTGTTCCTTCAAGGAATGATATTCCTGAGTTTTCATGTTTTAAAATAAACCATTGTGATATAGATTTTTCCTTTATCATTTCAAATGAAATTTTTCATGAATGATATTAATAAATTTTTTTCTATTCAAGGAAATTTAAATTGATAATTAAGTTTAAATGTACATTGTGAAAAAGGAAAACATTCAAACAAATTTTTTACGTTTACAAATGGAATAAAAAAAATTCCCTATATTTACCCTACTAATACATTTTCACTCATACGATAGTTTTATTTTAATTTTCAAGGTGATTAGGTATGAGTATAAAATTTAATATGTCAGAGTGTTAGATATGGGAGTTAACTTGAATTTATAAAGTCTGTCTTTATAATGAATTTCTATTATTCGTAAAATGGATACTATGTGGAAATGTAAAGATTTTATAAATATTTTTAACTAATTCTTTAAAAATATAAACATAAATGTTTCTGTAAATGTATGAATGTTCTACATGTGTAATAAATCATTTAATAATGATTTGAAAAGGTATGGGGTGTATTATATTATATCATATAGATGTTTTAGATACCATTATAGGTTAAAATAATTATAAAATATAATTTAAAGGCATTCCAATTTATGATTTTATTATTATGAGATAAATGTTTTTTATTTTTATGTTCCTTCATCAAATCCATGCCTTTTCATAATTCTTTTCTATATATGAATCATTTCATATGTGGTAGAAATAAATTAAGGCGATGATAGTCATCTAAATTGTTAATTTGTAAAACTTGGAATATAGAAGTTTTGGGTAATTTTATCTCATTTAACAAGGGATTTTAACGGTGGAACCCATTAATGAGATTAACAAAATTTTCTATATAAGAATATGTCTAAATTGGGAAATCTCATGAAATATCAACCGTCGACATTCCATGGATCTTCAAACCTGGTGAATGATTAAGGATGTATAAATTCACATGAAAAGATATTTATTGTTCTAGGATACTAAAACTATAAGATGGTAGCCCTTTAATTTAATTATTCAAAAGGTTAAGATGATCAATTTTTATATTTTATTAACTAATATATAGACAATTAATAAATTGAATCATGGAATGAAAGGTATTCTATGATATCTTCGCTGAAATTTATTTTCAAAATGTTATTAGATATACAGGGGAAATAAAATTATTATAATTTAAGAAAAATGAGGAGGAACCTATCTCAACTTATGAATAATATTTTTCAAGATTTACAAGTTATGGAACAAAATTCATATTAGGCCATGATAAGAGAATTGATCAATTTTTTTGAATTTTGAAACTGTTTATAATGTTATATAGTAACATGTGATTATAGAAGTCATGATGAGTTTGTGTAGAGAATTAAAAAATCACTAATATGTTTTTATAATTTAAAATAATAAAGATAAGAATTGAAATATTTATTAGAAAATGGGTAAAATTTTATTTAAGAAACCAAATGGTAAGGAAAATACATTACCCTTTTGTGATATGTTCCAAAAGGAGAATTAGGGAGAATTTATGATGAGATCTTGGATGTCTCACCAATGGGAAAATCCTAGATACATGTCTCATGACTACAAAGAAAACAATAGATGAAACTGTGAGATTGGTAATGGAATATATTAATTAAAATGTGTTAATTACAATGTTTTGGGAGATTATACTAATTAGTGTGTGAATCTAGTTACTTGATATGGGTATCATCATGATTAGAAAAATAAAGGTGAACACCAATGTTATCTACTGTTAATGTATATGTGGGTCCCTCAAATGTTGTAGTGATAGGTATATTTCTTATTTAATTATATTATTGAACGTATTTTATGTTTTTTGATCTAAACATACTTTTATATCATGGAAATTTTCTTGTAAAATATAATTAAAATGTCAGAAAATAAAATTAAAACTCTTAATAAAAATTCTCAGGGTATTATAAAGGAAACATGATTTTATAAAAATATCACATTTATCATCTGTAAAATAGATGTTCCTACTAATATTATTTTCTTTTACATTGTAGATTGTTATGGTATTTTGTGTATAAATTGATATTATTTTTATCATTAAATGATAGATTTTAATGTTAATGAATACATATTCCATTTTAGGTTAAGTTTTAATTCATATATGATAATGATTTCAAACATTTGATAACATGAAATTATGTTGAGAAACATTTTCAAATAGTATCTAACGTTTTCTAACACATATTTTTCATAATGAAATGAAATATTCCAATTAGTGATTTACTAGAAGTGAATGAATATGAGTATATATTTCATAATGTTTTTATAGTTTTATTTTTGATTTGGAGGATAAGATTACTATTGTCTTATTTCATAATTAATAAAAAATTTCAAAACCTTATTATCAAATGGATTTTGGTGAGTTTTTAAAATTGAAAAAGAAGTTATTGTATACTATTGAAAAGGGTTTCACAGACCATATAAATTCATCGTTTTTTGCGCCTATTTTGATCTTCAAACATATATATTGATCTATGAGGATGTGAATTGATTATTGATCAGTCAATGAAATCACTATTAAGAACTCTTATTTGTTGCGTCATGTTTATAAATTGTTTGATGTGTTAAAAAGTAAAAAACGTTTTTAAAATATAGATATTAGGTTTGGGTGTCTAAAACTGAAGGAGATTAAGGAAGAAGTTCTACAAAAGGTAATATATACTAGTTATAGAATATATTATTTTACATTATATACATTAAGTTTAACAAACACTCCTAAAATAATTACAGACCAAATAAAAAAAGTCTTCTATGAGTACTTTTTTAAATTTGTGGGCTGTGTTTATGGATGATATTTTTATAATATAAAATATATAAAGGTAATGAGAAATATCTAGTGATTTATTTACAATAAAATTAAAAGAAATGTGTTTTATTCAAAATTTTGTGAATGTGAATTTTGGTTACAATGTATTTATTTTCATTAGAATGTAGTGGTTAATGATAGAATTAATATTGATCATTCTATAATAATTGTTATTAATGAATGGGAAAGACCAAAAATTGTCACTAAAATGGGATGTTTTCTTAGATTAGTTTCTTAATGTTGATTATTTTTTGAAAAATAAACTATAAATTAACTATCTCACTAACCATGTTAACCCATATAGTTCAATTAATCTATATAATGAAATGTGAAGAAATATTTCAGGAATTGAAAACAATATGGGTTAATGATAACTTTTTTCCTTTCTAATAATAAATAGTGAATTTGTTATTTATAGTGATGCTTATTTGATATGAATTTCATGTTTTGTAATGACTAATGATTGGGTTATCATATATGCATCTCATCAATTGAAACCACGAGATCAGAATTATCCAACACAGGACTATCATATATATATTGTATTTTTTCTCTAAAATTATATTTTTATCATTATATTGGAATAAATGATAAATATATATTAATAGTAAATGTTTAAGAATGTTTTCACAAAAAAAATTGATGAACTTTTGATATAGAATAAGAGTATATCTGAATAATAATTTTGATTTAATAATCTACAATCATCAATGAAAATAAGAAATGTTATATGTTGACTTAATTTTATAATATAATCCATCATAAACTATTTTACAACTATAACATGTTCCTTTAGTTAATTATTTAATGAATTTTGGACTGGAAATTGTGTTTTCAATTACTACATGTATTTTTTCTTACATATTATTGATGTCATCTTGTTTTTTAAGAAATGTTATATTCAGTTAATAATGGTATGTTTACGAAGGTTAATGTTGATTATGTAGGTGTTATCATATTTAGAAGGTGGTAGTCTTTTCTATGTGATTTCCAGTTAAACAAGTAATTTTTATGTGATGATCATACATCTCTACTTTCTATTCTACATGCCAGTCCAATTATATATAGATACCATTGGGAATATTTCTTTAGAAGGTATGAAACATATATTTCTAACATTAGAAATAAAATTTTCAATTTTCAACAGGTTAATGTGGAGTTTAATATATTGTAATAGATTATTCAAATTTTTTCAGTTCATGAATGGAAATTAAAAAATATATACATATAATTTAATTTATTATTATAAAAAAACACATGAGGTAATAACATGATTTTTGTAATTATTGATTGTTTTGATAAATATGCCCATTTTTTCCTATATGATATATTATGTATTTTGATTGTCATTAACGACATCACCTTAATTAGATAGTCATGTTACATGGAGTTACCCAATCCTTTGAATCAAATCATGTTAACATGTTTACATTATTTTTTTGGAAGGGACCATCAAATTCTATGGGAACATAATTAAATAATAGTGAATCTTTTTATCCTCAGTTTTATAGAAAATAAAAATATTATATTTAGTCTTAAGAGGATAGGATTTCATATTTAACAATATATTATCATGGAAATTGGAATTATTTTCTTTATTTATTTTTAATTTATTGTTATAATGGTTCTAATTAAAGATTACATATGACCCCTTCTAAGTAATTATATAGAAAATAGTGTCACACATCATTATATTAAGATGAATTATATAAATGGATTTTTTTGGGCCATAACTGGAAGATGAAATGTTAGAGAAAAAAAAGTTTGTTTAGTACAAAATGAGTTCAGCCCTGAGATGTGTGAAGATATATATAGTTCATAAGGGGAAATATATCTCTATTGAGGTTAGATATCATTATTTTCTTAAATTTTCTCAATGGAAAACTATTACGATTTTTTGAAAGAAAGGGAATGATATTTGCATGTTTTGTTGGTCTGTATGAAATATTTAAAAGGTTGTATCATTTTCATACCAATTATGATGATCTATGTGTTTATATCAGGTACATGATGTGTTTCATGTTTCTTTCCTTAAAGAATATGCCTAATTAATCTCATGTTATGAGTCCTCAAATGGAACAGTTATATAAAAGTATCTCTTAAAAATAAAATTCAATTCAGATTTTTTGTTATAGAGTGTATGTACAATTAAATAATGTAACTCATCTAGAAATGGTTTAATAGAACAATAACATGATTGAGGAAGTGACATCGGATTCATAATATACAATGATAGAAAACACTCTCAATTGTTTAAGAAATTAATGAAATTGTAAGGATGTAATCTCATATGGTGTAATGAATGTGTAGGCATTGATAGTGTAATAAATAAAGCATTCTTATGATTTCGACATTTTCATTCTATGGATTTATATCCATCACAGTCTTATAAAACATTTTTTAAAAGTTTTAATTTGAATAATGAATACTTTTATTTAATTAAAATGTCTTTCCAGGAATTAGATTGTGTTATTTAAAAGGTAAAATTCTATATTTTTGAAAATTATTTTTAATTAATTGAATTTTATTTTATAATCAACATTTCAAATGTATCATAATATTATTATTTTTTTAAATGGATTGATTTTTGAGTGAATAGTGAACATGTCTATTTTGGTAAAATGATTATTTATATTACTTAAATCACATATTCTAAATATATAATTTCATATAAAATTTTTATTTAAAAATAAACTAGATATTTTAGATTAAAAATAATTAAACTAAATCCATTGAAATAAAAATTGTAGTTTATTATGGTATAAATTAATTTTTGTTCAAAACAACTCAATTTTATAAAATGATGTTTTTAATGAGTCTTTGACACTTATATTAAGAATAATTTATAACACTTATAAAAATTAAATTATGAAAAAAGGATTCTATATTTTTAATTAGTATTTTAAAATTTATTTATTATTTTAATTTCATTTTTTCATTATGAATTGAAATGGTTGCAATAATTTTTCACATAGTAAATGGTAAATTGGGTTAATTAGGCTAAATGTTATGTGATAAGGCTAAAAAATATTATCTTTATTTTTATTGGATGATTGCATTTTTAATCTTATCACTATATACTATAAAATGGATATTTTTTTCTAAATTTCCTTAATATTTTTATAAATTAAAATTATAGGAAATATTCAAGTGTTCCACCCCTTTAATGTGTTAAAGGGAACCAAATATCTTCCATTCCTCAACCATTTTGAGCAATATAGTTTAGAACAACCTAATAAAAAACTATCCCAAACACACCTTACAACATCGTAGATTCCATTTTATTCATAAAAGGATAATACGAGATGTCTTAAGGTGTAATATAAATGTATATAACTAAGAAGAATATAGAATCCCTAACCATCCAATTTCATGTTTATTTCATTGTATACTATAATTATAAATTATTTACAGTGATTAAATAATAATTTCAGTATGTTAAATATATTAAATTAATTAATATCACTATGTTATATTCCATTGTCGTCTCATTTTAAAGCACTTGTGAAATGAAAACAACGCTCGAGAATAAATGTGGAATACCACCTCTATGAAGAGATGTGTTTCATTTTTCATCACCGGATAATCTAAGTGGATAAAATGGGGGAAAAATATATAAAAAATATATTTATGATAAATTATTTTTATATAAAATCAATATACTAATTGAATTCTTAATCATTTCGTCACGTTGATTTTGAAAATATGTGCATGACTACATGTGGTATAACACCTTCTTGAAGGAATATGATTCATTTTTCACTCATTATAAAAATTAAAATTTCATTGATGTGTACATACAGACTATAGTCTATATGAAATAATGTGCTTTATTTTTTAGGACCTTCATATTTATTTGATATGAAAAGTTAATTTAAGGTTTGAATGTGATAAATATATTGTTTTGAATATTCTAGAGATAATGATAATATATTCCATTTGACCATGGTTTGTTAACCTATGTGTTTTTTTATTATAAACATAATGACAAAAAATCATTGAATATTAACATAACACTTTAGTATATAATAAATCATTGTAATAATTGAAATAATATAAATAATGTTATTGGAATAAAAAATAACTATTTTCATAATTTTTTTTAATGATAATAGATTTACTATTAGGTGTTTAGTGAATGTACGAAGCTAAATGATACATAAGGTAATGGATTTTGCATTAAAATAATATTTTAAAGTTTTCCATTGTGTCACATTTACCTCAATGTCCATGTTCTTCTATTGTTTCAAGAATTTTTTTATTTATGATTTCAATATTTTTTTAAATCACTTTCATTATATTTTTAATTTATTATTAATTCTTTAAAAATTAATCTTTTTTATGTTTATAGAATGGATCATTTGGATGTTTTTTTAAAAAAATTGAAAAAAATATTTTTATCATATATTTATTAACCACTTTATTCACAAAATAATATGAATTATTCATTAAAATGATTAATTTAGTATTTTACAAGGATATATGAAAAAATATTTTATCAATATTTTTTTAATTATTAAATTTTAAATGATTTTATAAAGGATAAAGCTATTATTATCATAATAAGAAAACTAAAAGTGTTTTTATGTATTAGATTGATTGTCAATTAAAATGGTTTTTATAATTAATGTGAAATATATATAGGTTTTATTATTGTTATGGTTCTTTAACATATTATATGAATCATTGGTGAAAATGATATAGTTATACAATTTATTTGGTAATGTGATGACCATTACCGATGATTTATTACTCATAAGTGATTTGGGAATTGTATTGTTATTTTATTCCATTTTAAGAGTAAATATAAGGGTGAATATAATGATAATGTATTAAGGTACACATATTATATGATTTCAATTGTTTATAAAAGAAATAATTTTATTTTAAAAGTGAATTAGTTGAGAATATTTTTTTATGTAATTTTTATGACATTTTTAAAATGGTTAATGTATTTTTTATCATGGAAATGTATTCTAGGGTTTTCATGTTTTATAAGAAACTATTAGTATTATAATTTTTTTCATTTAAGAATTCATATGATATATTTCATGAAATATATTAATAATCTAAGTTATTTTTGTGGAAGCATATAGAGATATTTAGGGTAAAATGATCACTGTTAAAATGAAAAACATAATTATTTATTTTTTAGGATTACATGTAGACTAATGAGTTTCATTTATTTTATATCCATTACTATGATTAAATTTACTCTTCCCACCTTTTCAAATTAATTTTTTTATGGCTTGAGAATGAGTTTAACGGTTAATAATTTAGATTCTGTTATATAAGATTTAACTTGGATGAAGAGAATTTGTATTTTTAAATAATATTTTGGTGGGGAAAATTGATACAATATTGAAATATCTAAATAATTATGTATTTATTTACATAAAAATATAATTCTTTTATCCAAAAATATTTTATAAGGAAAAAATGTAAAAAATATATAAATCATGTAATTATGGGATGAATAACATAGGTGGTGTTATAACATATGTCATTGAGAAATTTCAAAATCAATGTAACATGCCATAATATATAATTGTTTTTTAACATTCTCATGCATATATAATAAAATTAAAAAATCAACCATGTAAAATATAAATACTATGTCTAAAAATAAAAAAATATCATCAATTATACAGGAAGAAAAACATGATGAGTTCTAGAAAATTAGAGAAATTGGAAAAATAGTTTTTCTATATATATAACACTATTATTCTTTATATTGGTTGATATTTTATTTTTATAAGGAATTTCTAATTTGAAATATTCAATAAAGTTGTATCTATAAGTTCCCATATCTGTAATATAACATATGCTGCAGATTATGATGTAGATTAAGAATAAGGATTAAAAATAATTGGTTTCAAATTGTGGATTCAAACAAAGTTAATAATTAAATAAATTTTCATATCTTATATGGAGGGATTTTTCCGGTGATATGATGTAAGAGGATTTATATCAACCATAGGTAGAATGGAAGGCTCAAGAACTATAGCCATACCTCAATATAATCATCATTATTATGTGATAATAGATAGTAGTTCAAGAAGAATTTTTTTAGAGTATGTTTCCTAAAACTAACTAATTTGATATCTATATTAAAAAAATATATTAATAGTTCTGAATATAAATTAATTACTTATTTCATAATGACTATTATTATGCCTAAAATATGTGTAATAATGTCCTTGGGGTACATATCGCACTAAAAGGTCATAACATGTTTTTACTTTGTTAAAAACATAAAAGATAAATGGTAGTATTCACAAATACATGTATTATAGATGTACAATATAATTTTATGGGGCTCCAATGATACATACTATTAGAGTTGGTGAATCATGGGACTTTGAATAACATTCTCATTCTGTATTCCCTTGGTATTCATTAGAGCATGAGATTATTGGGAAAAACCCACTATGAGGAAATCATTATTTTTATCTTTTATTATATATTATTATCTATTGATATGTTTAATGATCAATATAATTTAATATTATTTTTAACACATGTCATGATTTTGGTATTTTTATATATTGAAAAAATAGCATGGTGAAATATCATCAGAAAGAGGTAGGTTATGATGGATTAATCAATAATGAAATTGTATTAATAAATAATTTAAAAAATTATTTTTCTATTTTATTATTTAGTGGAATTTGATATAATAAAACCTTTTATGGGAGTGGAAAACCCTTATAATGTCTATATTCATGGCGTTCAGTAGGAATGTACATTTCTAAAATTTATAATAAAGAGACCACAAGCGTATAGGTTGATAAAACTAGCATACATCATTCTTTATAAGAAATATCAAGATAAAGGGATTCTATTGCATTGCATATATTCATTTGTGGTATTTTTTTATTCATTCATATTATTACTCTATATGATCATCTGAAATATTCAATATACTAACCATGTAATTTAGATAGTGTAACTAAGTTTTACATATAATGGTGCTGGAGATTTAAAAATTATGTGTATTTTAAACCGTATTTAAATCCAATTTAAATTTATAATGTATAATAATTGTTATTCACATATTTAGTTTAATAGATTTTCCTTTTTGGTTGGTCTCATATATTTAGTCACTCAGCATTCAATAGAATTTTATGTGAGTTGAATATTAATTAAATATTTATTTTACAACATAATGATAAATTAGAAGATTAGATTATATTTATGTATTTTACATCATTAACAAGGAAAAATATAATTATTTATTTACTTATGTGTATATTTAATAATTATTTATTCTCTATTTTATTTTATATAAAATTTATTTATAATTGGTGAATAATTATGTGATTTTTATTTATTAAAAATAATTATTTTATTTGAGACTTGATAAATATTTAGGAGGATTGGAAGTATAATTTAAATTGTTTTCTAAGAAATATCTTGTTAAATATTTTAAAAATAATCATTATAGTTTTTATTAAGGAAAATAAAATTTATTTTATTCATGATTTTAGTTCGTGTCAAATAGAAAATAATTGTATTATCATCATTTAGAAATTGGGTTAACATGTGTTTAACAATATAATAAGGGCCCATCTTCTATTATTTTTTCTAAACCAAGGTAAATTTATTCATGTTTATATCAATTTCATAAGATAATACATTATAATTTTTTTTTCAAAATAAAATCTATGAAAATCCTGAAATATATATATACTCCATCTCCTAGAAGTTTCCCAATAAAGGATAGTATTCCTCCACTACTGAAATGTAATGTCTAGAGTGAATAATGTGATTCCTTCAAAACAAGCTGATTATTTTGGCTATCAGTAATAAATAATGTAATCATTATCATTAGTATTATGACAAAGATACTTTTTTTGGAAACATTTTTAGTATCTTGGATGGCATATAAATCCCCACTAGAGGGATTGTACACATTAATCTAGCGATGAAATAGTTGTATGATGAGAAGTCTTGATCCTATTAAATAATGAAGAATGAATTTCAATCTAAGGTAATTATTTATTCAAATAAATTATTTTTAAATTATATTGGAAGCTATTGAATTTTCTTGGTTATGAAATTTAGGTCTATTAATATTTGAGTTAATTCGGTTAGACATGACATTCCCCATTGTATATATAATATGTATTTAGTTCTTGTAACAAAATGATGAGTTGGAAACTAACCAATATGTTTCTCCACATTAGATGGACCATTTACAGGACACCAAAAAATTTATGAAGTATTTTATTGTACCTTTTACAATATCATTATTCTTTGAAGGTGTGTCCAAAATGGTATATAATATATTATCAAAACTAGTTTAACAATATGTGTGACATCTAACATTTGTGGGACCAATAAAATTAAACTAATGTGGAAATTTCAGAAAACTAAATCACATTACCCAATTGCGATATATCATAATATTTTATATTATATAATTATATATAGTGGTTAAAAAGGTAATAGGAGGCAATAGAGTGATGATAGATTTTATCAAATTGCCTAAGATGACTTATGGAGGTCAATCGCTTTCTATTATAAATTTTAAATCGTGTTTTTATACAATTAAAAATGATGGTATATGTTAATATATATTCAATGATAGTAAATACCCAAGGTTACATCCATTGATAAGTGTAGATGCTTCACTATAACCTATGAATTATTGGCATGATTTTGGACCGTACATAATCCCTTCAGACAAATTTATATACACTAAAAAGTCATTAATTATCCACATTAACTAAACACCCATTACAATCTCATATTCTATCATGACATCACAAATAGTTACACAATTAGTCCATAAACAATTAAATCATAATTAAGCATCTTTAAATAAACATCAATATCATTCTTTTGATGTAATATAATTACTAACAATAAAGAGTTATCTGGTTTCCTCATAAACATCACGGGAGGTAATTTATGAAATTTTTTATAAATTATCCGGAAATAATATTGACCTTCATATGTATCAAAAGGATATAAATCATCAATAAAATTAAACAACTTCATTTCATTCGGTTTTGAATTATAAAGCAGATGGATAAAATCAAAAAGTTACCATAAATCATTATAATGTAAAATATTAATGATTTTCATGATAAAAATATTATAATTATTCCATATATTCTATGAGATTAAGATCTGAGACATAAATAGACACTACTATCTATATGAAATTCAAAAATAAATCAACAATTTAATAAGAATACATGTCTAAATTTTTTGTTTTAACTCTATATACAGTGATTTTACACATGTTGGATAATTATCTAAAAACTCATATTCATATTAATATAATATGAAATTATTTGATAATGTATGGTTATATTGATTATTAAACCCAAAATTATGGATCAACATCACAATATCTTTTCAATTTTTAGGATATGTATTTTCCTTAGCGAAAAAGAATTAACTACGGAAAATATTTTATTGAAACATCAATTTGACATTCCCTCTTTTATTTAACAACTATAAATTTATTAAAATATTTATAGTTTCTTATCATCCATAATTGATATAAGGAGTCCTTATAAGACATGGAAAACCCATAAATTTTAGATGGTACCAATTTTGGAATCGAATTATCATTCTATTTTATTGTTTCATAATGTGATGGGGTAGTAAACACATATAATAATTATTAAATTATGATGAATCTAGATCAAGAATAGTATTATCTTATTCAAAAATGTGATCTCCATGTTGATATACCAAATAATTATTTCTAAAATGAACAACATGATATATGAACCCCAACATTATTAAATGTATCAAATATCAAGATATCGCATTTCATATATGGACACTTAAATGTCCTTTAAGAAAAAAAAATCATATTTTTATTAAGAAAATGTTATAAATATTTTTATACCGTTAATGTAGATAGTATTTAGAAAAACACAAATTGGATATCTAGAATGATTTATCGAATCATGAACTCTTAATAAAAATAGGTTTTTATTTTATAGGTCAATTGTTTCATATGAATAGAAATTTTTTTTTATATAAAATGATAATAAATTATTATGAAACTTATACTCACTAAATTTATAGTTAATTATTTTTTAACATATTTTATATAATTTTCATTCATATATATTATTGTGCATTTAAATTTTATAAATATATAATTGTTGGGGGTGTTATTTTTCTCTCTTGTGAGTGTAGGTGGTTGGCGTCATGTGGTGGGGGGAATGGATGAATCAAATGGAGTTAGTGTGTGGAAGGCATAAGGATATGTATTTGATTCATAAAATATCACTATACACTAGTTTTTTCACTTTTAATAAGTATTTTTTAATCCACTTTAGGCCTTTTGGGAAAAAAATTAAATAATAATTAATGACCCTCTAGTATACTAGGGTGTTTATATATTTTTAATTCTGATCAATTGATTTATAACAATTTAAATAATCTATACTAATTAAAATAATTTATACCAACTTATTATAATTTAAACTAATTTATATTAATATATTAATTATTTGTTATTAATTTATAATAATTTTTATTAAATTAAATTTGTTTATACTAGTTCATTAACTATTTATAGATAATTTGTTCAAATTTATCATAATGTATAGTGTTTCACCCCAAAAATTGATATTATTTTCATTTGAAAATAATTTTAATTTTTTTTCTTGCTCTGTTTCTATGTAACACTATATTTAGATTATGTTACTCCCAATAAAGAGTTACCATGAATTACAGGAAACACACAGATTTATGGAACTATATTATATTAATAAAAATATTATTATATAATATAATACATAACTTATATATTAAATTAATAATATGAATAGTATTAACCAAATTTTGAATTTAATATATTCCAAATATTTTTAAAATTAACATTATGTGTTACTTAGACATGATAAAGAATAAATTCAATTTTCGGAAATCAGAAATATTTTTTTAAAAAAAATACAGTTTACACATATTTATGGAACACCAATTTTAAATTCCATTTTTTGAAAAAAAATTTATATTAAATTATTCAAAATAAAATTCTAATTCGGATGTTTAACTTCAAAATTTACCTTGTTTCAATTTTTGGTATTTTTGTAATAAGACTTGTATTTTGATGAATACTGAAAAATTCTAAATTTTCATTCAAACCTACTTTTCTCATAAAAACAATTTATTGTGTTAAATTATAAATATTATGGGTTTTAATTTAAAAATAATAATAATATATTTTTATTATTTAATATAATTTAGTTCATTGGAATAATTTTCACATTTAAATTGGATATAAACAAAAGTCAATCTTTTGATTGTTTTTTACTTTTTATAAAACATGTTTTCTTGTTCCATTAATGGGATTAATTTCAATTTAATTAATTTATATTTGTTATTTTGAATTTTTAAAACTATATTCAGTATTTTTAATTAGTGGGTCAAAATCATGTAAATAGGTTTCTTTTATTATTTTGAAATTATGAAATGTAACTTTAGTAGTATAGTAATTATATGTGTTTAAGGTTAAATCAAGTAATTAAACGTAAAAATATTATTATAAAATTACCCAAACACAAATAAAATTATTATTTTATACCTAAATTCGACCCTTATCATCGATTTTTCGAAATTGGATCATTTAATGGATTGTTTTCCAGGATCATGAACAAGATATTATAAAAATTATAGAATGTGACAAAATATCACACTCTCATTTTATATAAGTATATTAATTTTAATATATAGATAACCAAGAAATAACATCGATTATAAAATTTATATAGAAAAATAATATAATTACCTATGTAATAGTAATTTTTTATAATGATTAGATATTATATAATTATAATTAATGATGAAACAATGGTGAAGAATAAATTACTTTATTAATAGAAATATAAAATAAATGATATTAAAAATATTACCATAAATATAATTTAAATTAATTAATGTTATAAAATAATTTAATAGGATAAATGACATTTTAAGAGTATATTTAATGATATTTTTTGAATTTATTGTCTTTTTGGAATTTATTTAATGACAAAGTAATGAATAATGAAAAAATTGACACAATTGATATTTTAAAAAAATGAAATATTATTAAATTATTAAAAAATAATAACAATATTTGAGGATAACCATGGTATAATTTTAAGGTATAAAATCTAATAAATGTTCCATTAATTCACATTTTACCCCATATAATAATATATTTACAACCTACATAGATTTATAATTCTATTACTACAAATAAAATAAAATTAAATAATTACTGATAAATCAAAATGATGAGGTTTGAAGTAAAATCAAAACAAGTATAAAATTTATTGGAAGATTAGATTTAGAATTGTAATAATCATATCTTAATAAAATTCAATTTGAATCTATTTGGAATTGAAAATTATTTTATATTAATTTAATACATTGAATGTTTCTTAAAGTGCCTTTCACCACTCTTATTAAAGGGATCCCCTCCTTATCTTATAATCACAACTCTAAATCCCATTGGCTCAGACGAACACAATTTAATTACACTAAAAAATTCCTAAAATTCATCCTTTATTATACAATTTTGGAATAAGTCCATTATAATCTATCATTTTGTAAAACTCAAATGGTTACACTAGAAGAATATGTAATTGTTTTACCAATTCCATTCAATTTATTTTCTTCTCATACTTACACTTCCTATGTTATATCCATACAAAATTAATAAATATAGTATATTATAATGGATAATATTTTAATATATTCATTATAAAAATATATTACTTATTTTCTTCATCCTACGAATGACAATATCGCCATGGGTGCATACATATGGCTTACCTTCTCCTTGTTATAGTGTAATTGTTTTATTCAACACTATATTATTCATATGGATATAATGATGAGAATAATGGATTTAAATAATTAATATATCATTGTAATTATTTTTATGATAAATATACAATCCAATACAATATCATTTAACCATCAAGGGAATGATATTGTCTCTCATGTGTACGTACAACCTTCTATATCCACGAATTGGTGACATTCATTCTCCACGTCAACCTTTGAAGAACGATTATAAAATTTATAATTTTATTAAATGAAACATTTATGAACTTAATATAATTATGGTGTGGAATTATGTATACCCTATACATAAGAAACATTACTTAAACAATAAGACCGGATTAGGAAAACGAAACATTAAACACCTGAAACAATAGAAATACTGATATATTATTAAAAACGATGTAGAAGGATAATATATGATATCATTAATATGGATATGGAACTTGTATAATTTAGTACCATGATTTAGCCATTATAATGGAGTTTAATTCAACCCCGAGTAAAGTAATATACAAGGTAAGGGTTAATTTTGTATTCTCATTATTATATGTGGGTCATTATACGTAAGTATATACTGGTACATATTAATCATCCACGTCCTTGTTTCTTAAAAAAATTCACAATATTATCTAATTTTTTTTAAATTTATTTTTACACATTTCCTTAAATTTATAAAACATTTTGAAATGAATATTTAGTTCATTTTTTAAAGGTGTTACTTTATGACCTTTTCTACAAATTAAAAAAATAATGTTTTTCTAAATTATATCACACGAGAATCTATTTTCATTATCAAGACACCGTAATGTTTTAAAGATTCTCTTATAAGATTAAAATTTAATTTTTTAAAGAAATGTTTTTCTTTTATAACTGTGTGAATTTTAAACGATTACAAAATTATATTTTAATAAATAAATTATTAATGTTTTTATTATAGTATTTTTATTTTTTCAAAATCCTTGGTTGAATCATATTTTAATTGAAGAAAATATTTTATAATATAATTTACCATATTTTATTGAATGTTTTATGATCTGTTAGATTAGGTTTGTTCTGTTAAGAAAATTTTATTTTTTATTGTTATTGTATTCATATTTCATATAATGGTTTTTAATACAAATGATTATGTAGTTTATATTTCAAATAATTAATATGATGAATGTATTTTATATATTATGTGATGGTTGGGGCCCGAATAGCCCCTCTATTTATTGGTAGGTCTCATGAGAAAAACTATTGTCATGGCATGAGGACGTAATGGTATTGTTATATATGCTCTTTGCACGAGGCCTTGACAGTGTGCTTATGATATCTGGCATTATGAAATTCCCTTATTATGAGATTAGAAATTGATATCAAATGTGATTATAAGACTAGTATAACATCCATGTGAAATATTAAATAAAATTATTTGATTTGTTATTTCCATATTATGTTGAATATTATGTTCAAAAATCTTGTGTTTTTTTGTATTTATTTAAATGTTTATACTTTTTTTATAAAAGATTTTTCAATATTGATTACCCTTACTGAGCTTCTGAGCTAACCCCTTTATTATGTTTTATTTTACCAGGATTACAATATATGTATTATGATTTACATGAATAGTTAAGATAGGAATATAATGACATTCTCTAAGGATTATCTATGACATATTTTATGTTTATAATTGTAATGTATGGTTCATGTATGCAATCTATTATCCAATACTTCTAAACTGATCAGTCCTACAAGATTTTATTTCATATGATTAAGAAAATGTATTAAAATAATGTACCATATTCCGACTTCTGAGTTTGGGGCATTATAGTTTGTATCAATAGAAGTCTAGAAACCGAATTGGAAATTATTTTTAGATAACATAGATAGGAAACATAACCATGTTAATGACTTTGAAAATAAATCTATATATAGATTATAATCATATTGATTTGGTAATGAATGAACTTGGTTATTCCTATAGAAAAATAGATTCAGAATAAGATTTCATCATTCAGATATCCTATAAATGATTCTTCAAGAGAATATCCCTATGATTTGTGTTTCTCAAATTCATTCACTGTGTTTTGGTAAATGGTTAGAGTTAGTAAATTTATACATGAAATGGTTAAACTATTTATTATGATGTTATTAAAAAATTGAAATGAAATGATGGAGGTATTGTATAATAAAATGTTGAAGCATAATTAAGGGTGTAATAGTGATGTGGAATGACTAATATTTTTTTTCATATTTGGATTCAATAATTGTTACATCATTGGTTCCATGGTTATAGGAATCATGATATATGTATGTATTCTAATGTTGTACTTCTTCATCAACGATTTTGATATATGGGTGATTTTATTATAGTTATTATTGTGATAAAGGTATATGATAATATGATCTGTGTTACATTGTTTGTAGAATCTTATGTATTTTGGAAATGTAGAGACCTTTTTTGGATAGTGAATTTAGATGGCCATATTTTAGTTGAGTCTTAAGGTTATAATGGGTAAGGATGAACATTGGATATATATTTTTTTGTGTTTTTGTATTTTATTATGAGATATTTTGGGCTTGACATTTTGGTTTAATAAACATTTATAGGTTGAATAAAATACTCATGGACTGTATGATTTTAAAAAATGGCGGCATGCCCAAAGAATCATCATAAATATCTATCTCTTAGTGAATGAAATGAAGTTAAAATATATCAATACACAACCAAATGATAAAATTTATGTAATAAAGTATGTTTTCTACAGTTCTCCTTCAGATAATTATATAATCCTTAAAATCATGTAAATAGTATCTGAAACAAAATATATCTTAATGCCTTAATTTTTATTGAACCGATGTAATTTTAAAGCATCGTAGATTTATGGATTCGAGGAAGTCAATTTTCCCTTCATTGTTCAATTATTTTAGATCGATGACCACAATCAGTCCCTCAAAATATTTGTGTTTTTCCTTCCAGTATATATCTATACTTTCAACTAATGGTCTCCTATTTGAAATCCAAATTTTGTAGTGACATTCACATTTACCATTCCCTTTTAGTAAGAGTATTTTTTCTTAAAACGGTTTCCAATGTGGGTTTTCCACATATTTATTTTTTAGTACCAGTCTTTTATTTTCTATCTAAAATTTCAAATTGAAAGGACTGAATTTATTGAAGGAGGGGAGAATGTAACACCATAATAATTTTAATTATTTTCATTTATGACTAAATATAATTTTATTTCTTTTTATATTTTTACGAAACACCATGTTAAGCATATGATACATAGAATAATGACTTGGCTAGAATTACATATAAGTATATGTTTTACTGAAAACAGAATATTAATAAAATATATTTATTTAATATAATGTATAAATGAGCTGTTAAATTAGCAATTATGAATAGTATTAAACAAGTTTTAAATTTTATATATTCTATATATTTTATAATTCATATTATGTGTTTTATAGAAAGGATATAAGAAATAATTCAATTTTTCGGATAATATATGTATTTTAAAAAAAAATTATTTTTTCAACCTTTTGAGAGTGCGCCAATTATAAATTTAGTTTTATACACTTTATTAATTTAAATTTTAAAAATTAAACATCTAAATTTATTGTTTAATATCAAAATTTTCTATGGTTTATGTTTTGGTTTTTTCTAAGATTCATGTTTTGATGAATTGTGAAAAATACTAAACTATAACTGAAAAAATTAATTTTTCATCAAAATAATTCACTATTTTAAATTATAAATTATATTTTTTTAAAGTATAATTTTATTTTGTATATATCTTTTAATATAGTATAGTTCATTGGAATGATTCAAATTAATATTGATTATAAATACATGTCAATATTTTTACAGTTTTTAATTTTTATAAAATCATTTTTTCTCATTCATTAAATGGGATAAAATTTTTTTAATTAAAGAAACGTATAGTTTTTCAATTTTGATCAATTGAGTCCATATTTAGAATTAGTGTGTCCAAATTCTATCAATAGTGTTCTTTTAATTTTTTCACATTATAAATTGTAATATTAATAATTTTTTATTTATAACGATTAAGGGTAAATCGGGTAAGTAAATGTCAAAATAATATTATAAAATCTCCATAACATTTGTTAAAATCCTATTGTATTACAAAATTCAACCCCTTTCACCTCTGTTTTCAAATTGACTCATTTAATGGATACTTATTCATAAAAATGACATAGATATTATAAAAATTACATAACCTAATAAAATTCCACACTCTCATTTTATATAAATATAATAATTTTAATATATATATATATCTTAGACATAAAACTGATTATAAATTTTTATCAAAATCTAAAATAATTTCCAATATAATAGTTATTTATTTATATTTTTTAGATATTAAACTATTACCATTGATGATGATACAATAGTGAGGCATAAATTATTTTATTAAGAGAAATATCAAAAAATGATATTAAAAATTTTAAATGAAATATAATTTTATTTAATTATTTTTCTCTAAAAAATCTATAGGGGAATATGACATTTTTGGATGATATTAAATTTTTTGGTTTTAATTTATCATCTTTTTGGGTTTTATTTAATTTCAAAGAAATTAGTAGTTTCAAAATTTACATTATTGATATTTTAGAAATATAAAATTTCATTAAATTATTTAAAAAAACCCCAAAATCATTAAAATCTAGGAATTTATAATTATAATGTATAAAATGTCATAGTGTTATAAAGATTTCATTTAAGTTCAAATAAACCCATAACTATTCCAAAACCAAATAGATTGCAATATTTATACATTATCCCATATATTTTCAGTAATGGGCTATTATTGTGGCCTAGATATCAGATACTAGATAGTTTGGAATAGAATCATTCATGAAATTATATGTGTCCCACTAATATAACTTATAATATGCTACCCACTCCCCCTCTCTTCACTTATTAAAAACTAATTTGGTCAATATATAATTTCCCAAAAAACTTCTCCCCATCCCTTATTTCATCCTAGAAGAATTTATTTTCATAGACAGACAACGAATAATGACTTTTGGTGTAATTAAAATGGATATACATGAAGAAGATGTAATGTCCATCAATGGTATTTTTTTGGATTATTTGTTTCTCCACCCCCATAAATAATTCTTTTACCATGATGATATAATTACCAAATTATATAAAATATATTGATATGTTTTTTGGTTAATGTTTAAACCAAAAACCAAATGCACATCCATTAAAATTTGATATTAAATTATCAGTCATGTGTAGGTTGTTCTACTTTGTAACACCATAAGCTTCTACGGTATGTTTCCCTTTGAATAATGCAATATCTTACATTGTATGCACTATAGTGTTTTAACACACCATGACCAATCAATCTAGACATTATAAATAGTAATACCCACTTTTTAAAATTTTAAAAATTATATTTTTAAAAATTGACTTCATTTTCAGATTTGGAATATCAAAATTAGTTAAGGGTGATTTTTTGGTATTTTTGTGAAAACTTTCAATTTTTGATGAATAGTAAAATAATGCGTTATTGTTTAAACCCAAATTATTATTTAATAATTATTTATTTTAGTTATATTTATATTAGGTAAAATTAGATACAGAAAATCAATATTTATTAAATTCAATTCATTGGAGTCATTTTATAATAATATTAGATATATAAAATATTATTGAACTTTTTATCATCTTTTACCAACCTTCTGGGAGCATTTCAAAATTTGCATAAAACATAATTTTACCTCCTTTGTGAATTTAATTTCATTAATACATGAGAAAAAGTTGATATTAGGATGTAAAATGTGGTTCAATAAGATGAAAATAATTCTTTAATAGTAACTTGTGACTTTTATTTACCGTGGTTAAATGTATATACGGTAATTAAAGGTAACAAATGATATTATAATTACCTAATCACATGTCAAAATTCATTTTTAAAAGTTTATTTCTACCAAATCCAACCTAATGAATAAAATATGATCATTTTGGCCCACTTGGATTAGATTAAGACATTTATAATTCTTTTCTTTAATGAAGAGTTAAAAGTGTTAAATTCAGTGATTAATAACATAACCATTTATAATATAGGGTTATATATAAGATAAATTATACCATATGTATTCATTATAAATAAAACAATTCCTACATAATGGTATTTTATTTAAAATTTTATACATTAAATTATTTAATTTATTTAAAATACCTCGATGATGAAGTTATTACCTTATTAATGATTGATTAAAATTATTGATATTATAAATATCTAAATAAATTTAAATTGAGACATATGTTAAATTAAAATAATTTAATAGGATAATATAACTTTTTATGGTTGATTAAATAATTTTTTTTGAAGTGATAAAGTTGTTATGAATTTCACAAAAACAAAATACCAAATAATGTTAAAATTGACATAGATGAGTTTTTAAATAAAATATTATATTATTAATTGATATAGTATTCCAAAAAATCTAAGGATCATTAAAAAGACATAGATATGGTTATATTTATTAATAATGACAACTTGGGTTTATCATATATTTATATATTAATTTTATAGACCATTTATGATAATAATACATGAATACATGGAAAAAATAAACTATTTAGAGAATAATTAAATCTAAATAGATAAGTTTAATATGCTGAACTAAACCTGTCTAAAACCTATTAGATGAGTGGTTTTGACACATACCCACCTTGTAATCTAAATAAATCATTTTGGAGCCATTATAAACCGAATATAGTTGTATAATAAAATAATATTTCAAGCATTTCCTAAAGTGGCCCGCGTCTCCTTTATAAAAGAGTACTTACCATTCTCTCAAAATCACAACACCATTGCCATTTGGCTCAGACAAATCCATCTCAAATATCCCCCCAAATACCCTCAATTCAACCTATAGACCTTACTCGGTTCAGAAAGCCATCCTAAGGATCCCTTCTGATCAACTCAAAAGAAATCAGTCGATGAAGAATTAATAATTTCACAACCTATTTCAAAGTTCTTTTCATCTTCTACATCATATTTCATTGTTTTCTCCATACCAAAAAATAACTCTCGTAACTTATACATATTTTTATGTTATTTTAAATATGTTACAACCATATTACTTATTCTATCCTTCCTATTAATGACATGTCACCATACTTGCATACGTACGGCTTTCCGTCTCCACATCCTGGTGTAGTTGGTTATTCTAAAACGTCATTATTTGGATGAGTATACTAAGGAGAATAAATGATGTAAATAGCAAATATAACATGTTAAGGATTCTTTATATATGATTTAAAATCCAATTACATATTATTTCACCTTCAATATAAATATATTTTCACTCGTGCGTATGTACGAATTACTGTCTCCAGGAACACGATAAAATTCATTCCCCATCATAACCATTCTGGAATAATTTTAATATTATGATTACAAATAATGTTTAATAACATAATATAATTATGGCTATGAATCAAATACATCATATAATTAAAAACATGGATTATGTAACCAAGTATATAAAGGAAAATGAATCAGTTGACACCTGAAACGATGATACTACTGAAATATTATTAACAATGCAATATTAGAAGAACATATATGATATCATACTTATGTATATGGTTATTTTGTAATTTAATTACAATGATTTAACTATTATAAAAGAGTTTAGCATTCCCTTGATCAATGAAATGTACAATATAAGGGTTAATTATATAATCTCTCCATTATCTGAGGGTGTTTATATGTGAGTATATACATGGACCTCATTATCATCCACATCCATGTTTCATAAAATGTATTTCAAAACATTTTTACTATTTCCTATACTATTGGTAAAATTTCATTTAAACCCTTTTCTGACTTTTGAGTATATGTTTATAAAGGAATTTTTTTTTTCATTTTTCAAATAAGGTCCTTTGCAACCTTTTTGATAAAATTGAAGAAAGAATGTTTTTTTTAATTTATATGGTGGGTGCACCTAATTTCCGTCATTATTACACCTTATAAGGTTCCCCTAATATATTATAAGAATATTTTAAAATTAAATTTGTCTTTTAATACTTATGTGACTATTAATTTATTTCAAAATAAATACTGATATTTCTCTCAAATGGTTTTGATTTCATCTATGTAAATATACATTGATGGATTTTACACTTATTTGATGTTGGTTCATTATGATACAATATTACATATTGTATTGAATATTTTGTGACTTGTTTGATGGTGGATGTGTTATTTTTTAAAAAAATTTGTTTTATGGTTAAATTATTAACATTTCGTATGATAGTTTTAATACGAATGTTTATGTTATGTTTCAACCTTTTCATATAAAGAATGCATTAGACTTAGTACGTGACTGGTGAAGCCTACTATATCTCCTCAATGCATCGGTAGGTCTCATTATATATTTAAGTGTATTGGAAGAAGACCTTGAGAAAATCGTATTAGTAGTCTTGGAACAAGGCATTGACAATGTGGTTATGATATCCAGAATTATGCATTCCATCATTATGAAATTGGCTATTGATATTGCAAGTGATTATTCCACGAGTAGAATATCCATTTGAATAAGATAATGGATTTATTTGATATAAATTTTCTATATTATGCGTAATTTTATGTTTAAAATTCTTTTGTTTTATTCAAATACATTATATTTAAGGTTTATGCTTGTTTATGAATGTTTCTACAGTATTTTTATCCTTAATGATCATCTGAGGTCACCCCATTCATATGTTTTATTTTTCAATGAATTTGAAGAAGTATATTATCACTGAACTAAGAGGATAGGATAAGGGATATGAGTGTGTTCTACAGAGACACAATGATGTTTTTTTATTTCACAATTTAATGTAAGACTTATTTATGTATCTATAAATTCCAAGGATACTAAACTGATTGGTCATTTGGACATGATTCATTGTATAATTCCAATGATAGGTAATAATGCACTGACTCTAGAAAACTAGGGTTGGGGCATTACAGTTGTTATCAGAAGAATTTTAGTTAGTACCTTAAAAACATGATTTAGAAAAACACTAATCTGTGAAAATTACCCCAAGATATACATTAATGGATAATATTGATGAATTTCATAGAATTTCAGTAATGTAGAAGTTTTGTGAGTTTTCATAGAAATAAATCCATGTCTAGATATGAGTAGATAGATAGAGCTCTGTATTAGATGTTCCTAGGATTGAAAACACCAACAATGAGTTTCGGGATTGATCTAGGTTATACTGCTACCCGACAATGAGTCTTGATGCACTTTTGGTTACGACACTCCAAGGGGATATTCATAGGATAATTCATGTTTTCCTTACAACCCATTAAGAATGATTTATGAGTAAATAATTCCTCAAATAAAACGTTTTTTATTATTAGAGAATACGTGCATAAATTTATCAATTTATGTTAGGTATTTTACTATTTTGAAATTATGTATTTCTATTCATAAACTAATCTATTGTATGCCATTATTTATAAATTTCACCTAGTTGAAGGAATTGAAACCTTATCAATGCACGTAATCCTTGTAGATATTTCCCTCCTACTCAAGAAAATTATACTGGAGCTAGTGATGCAACTGATGTTGAACAACTTATAACCATACTAAGAAAACACACTCAAGTTTGGAATAATAACATCACCCATATAGAGAACCATGATACACAGCATGGAGGATCATTGTTAGACAACTTCATAAGGCAACAACCACCGACATTCAATGGTACTACAAATACATTAGTAGCTGAGAAATGGATACGTTCCTTATAGATAATATGTCATGCTTTGTGGAGTAGAGAAAGGGAAAAAGATTTCATGGTATTTTATTTCCTCATGGGAGATGTAGATCAACGGTGGTCATTAAGTAAAAACACAAATGAAGATAAAGAAGTATATAATATATAATAGAGGGTGTTTAATGAGCTTTTCATAGACAAATACATTCCTCATGAAAATCGAGTATAAATGGGAAGACAATTTCTGAGTCTGAGGCAAAAGGAGGATGAGAATGTCACAAAGAATGAGGCTATCTTTACGAGGTTAGAAATTCATGATGCAGATTATATACATAACCCAAAGAGGAATACAGATCGATTCATTGATTGGTTAATAACATATCTCCATCAGTCATTAAACTCACAATCTTTCTCATTGTATGAAGATACTATCTTATGTGCTATCAATATAGAAAAAGAATTCATTATGTCTTACGACATTAAATCATAGAAAAAGAAAAAGAGATCTGTTAAACAATCAGGAAATGGAAATAAGGGGAAGAAGGGAATAGATGGATTCTCATCCTATAATAAATATGGGATGAAATAACAAGATACTTGCCTGAAGGGAATGAGACCCCGTTACAAGTGTGGTAAAATAGGCCACCAATATCGCAATTACAAAGGTAATGAAAAAGGCTATCAATGTAGAATTCTAAAATTGTAGAGAAATTGTGCATTATGATAACAAATGTCTTAAGAGCCAAGAAAACATACCTTATAAAGGTCCAAGGGAACATGCCCAATCTTATACAATCTCTACTACTAACGTTGTCACTCTAAACGACATTGTGGGAGGTGTTTCGTGGTAGGTCTTGAAACACCCAACGGTTTCATATTCGATGACATGTGGACCTGCTTTCCAAAGGTAGGCATTCACTGGGTGGTCTGACTAGTGACGCTTAAGAACTCACACTGGTCAAGAGGATGGGATGATGGGCTCATCGCACCCTTTTGGGGGGAATTATTGCATGTTCCGGGACTCTCTTATAGATTTAAGGCATATTCATATGTTCACGTATCTTTGTTTTATACCCAAGCATAGTATCCACAGACATCTCCTGGTGGGAAATGGTCAGCGGGGTACAGGGGTTCAGCATCATTTATGCATGTGGTTTACCATCCCTCGTTGGATTAATGACCACAAGGAGTCAGGATTCATTGAGGCGGTACTTGGAGTGGCGCAGTGAACCGATGTGAAGATATTTCGGTCGACCAGTTGTTGGGCTTGAACCTTATGGAGGCTTCCTATGCACCCCGTCTAGGAGACAGGGATCAAAGTCCATGTAGTTTGAATTGGGGCGTTGGAGAACTGACGTGATAGTGGACCTGGGGGTCCGATGGTGACCGGTCTTGAACCTCCTGAGAGGATTCCAATGTAACCTACCTAGGAGACATGGATCAAAGTCCACGTAGATTGGATGAGTGGGGGTTACGCTCTTAGGCAGCCCAGGGTGACAGATTGGATTGGGGATTACACTCTGAGGAGGCCCATAAGAGGAGGTCATTGTCGATCCTTACTCAAAGCCCATGTGAGTCATGCTCGGTGTGAGAAACAAGAGGCAGCAGGGACCAGTGGATAATGTCGCAAAAGGTGCGCCCATGAGGAGTGGAGTGGGGCTAACGCATGAGGGTGGCCAAAAATGTCGTGGCTTACTCTGGGATGGATGCCCATGGAGACAAAGCACACCGGGAGAGGGAAAAAGGTGCTGCTATGCATGTCACCTCTCTTGTTCCTGGGGGAAGTATGGAAGTGCAGGGGGGCATCCTTCTGATGGGTATATTACTATCCCCCGAAGAAGGGAGAAGTGCGCCGGCCTCAACAAGTGGAGGGGCGGAAATGGGGCTCCCAATCTCAGACTCCATATTACCATGAGAATGTGAAACCTGGAATGCTTCAAAAATCCACTCAAGGGTTGGATCATCCCCTTCACCGCAGTTTACTGTCGATATGTGAACTCAAAATGGCCCACTAATGTAGCTGAAGGTTACATCACACGGGTCTGGTGGCTTATTTGGAGGCCTCGGCTTGGGGCCGATGAGTATGCTAGTGAGGGAGCCACTGAGGATCAGGCTATATTGGAAGTAATTTATCTGGCTCGAGGAATGGGAACCCTGATGGATTTTCTGGGCCATGTGGGTATATGAGGAGTGGTGCCCTTCTCATAGGGAGGTGCTACGCGGTTGGGGAAGCCATCCGCGAACCAGGGTGTTCCACGGACTGATGGGAATCCCGCAAACCAAGGTGGTTCACGGCTTCGGGTTCAATCCACATACCAGGATCATCCATGGTGGGTTCTATGCGGGCATCGGTGGCCAAGGGCGGCGCCTGCCGGGGGCTTGTTGGTCAGGGCTTCACCCGCGTAGGGGGGTGCTACGTGGTGCGGCGGATTAGAAAAGAGGCAAAAACTCCCTGGTCCACGGGGATTGCATCCTCGGAAGGGACTTGGTTAACAGTTTTCTATTCTTTGTTATTTTAGGTTCGTGGTTCACCTTGTTACACTATTGGAAAAATAACCTATACCGACGGTTTGGAACCATTGGTATATGCCCTCAAACCGTTGGTATAGGCTATACCAACGGTTTGGAGGACCATTGGCAAGTAAGTCGTGACAATAGGTCTATACCAATGGTTTTGGGAAAACCGTTGGTATAGACCTATACCAACGGTTCTCAAAACCGTTGGTATATGTATTTCAAAAAAAACATTCGGTGGGATTTGATCCCAGGACCTCTAGTTTATAATTGAATGACATAACCACTAACCTAACATGACTTTTGTGAACATAATTTCATAAATATATATATTTATTGTTATAATAATTTTAAATTTTGATTTATATAATGTTCTCGGTAAGAATATTCGATTAAAAATCGAAGGACCAATACCAACTGTTCTCAAAACCATTTGTATAGACCTATACCAACGGTTTTGAGAACCGTTGGTATAGGTCCTTTGATTTTAGGACCTATACCAACGGTTTTAGTCAAACCGTTGGTATAGGGTGGACCTATACCAACGGTTTGGCCAAACCGTTGGTATAGTGTCTCTATAATGGACCTATACCAACGGTTTGGCCAAAACCGTTTGTATAGGTCCTATAGGTCCCCCCCTATACCAACGGTTTGTCTAAAACCATTGGTATAGGTCCATATAAGTGACATATACCAACGGTTTTGGCCAAACCGTTGGTATAGGTCCAAATTAATGGACTATACCAATGGTTTCGCCAAAACCGTTGGTAAAAGTCATATTTCCAGTAGTTTTATTATGGGTTTTTGGTTCCTTTTAGTTCGTTCCTAGGTTCATACCTGCTCTAGTTCGCGAATTAGAACTTCCAAAATCCAAAGCCTTCCTTTGAAATCCTTCCACCCGAATCTGATTGATCTCCTCTCCATCCTCTCTTCTCTTCCCCATGATCTCCTTTTATATAGCGGGGAAAATGATGTATCTATGGTCATGTGGCACCTTTTCTGGAGGCCCATGACTGAAAACCAGATTCATGGATGACTCGGTCAATTCAAAACTTGCGGGGGCATTGAGCGCATCTCCCCTGTGAACCAAACGAGTTCGGAGAGTGCTTCATGGCCATAGAGGGTTCCACCTCCATTCCGCGAATGACAGTAGATGTGGATTGGGCCGATCGACACAGTCCGCGACTGGGGCGGTTGATGATGGTGGATTGGTTCGGCACATGTTCTGCTTCACGCCCGCAGAGGATCTCCACCTCCATATCGCGAACGAGGCTGGTCCGAATAGGAGAGCGGTTCACTAAACCGGCCGCATAACACTTAGACCAGTTCGTGAACCGGTTAGTCTTTCCAATTTTGAGTATTGGCCTCCTTCTTTTTCCCAATTTGTGGAAGGGAATTGAGTAAAAATCCTCTCTCGAATGAAGGGGATTATTATCTTCATTTTTGGATTTTTCAAGACCCTACATATGCCCCCCATCGGAATGGGGTCTGATCGGAATGAAGTGCAGGCTATTCCGATGTAGAGTGGTCCTTAAACTCGGGTAGTTCACGGTAGAGAGGTGGACCCGGTAGGGGACCATGCCTATAAATAGAGGGCCCCCTTCATTTGTCCTTAACCAGATTCTTTGCGAAATCAGAGTTTTCTCACTTTTTTTGTCTTTGTGCGCCCGCTCCATCGCGAAACGCCGTTTCCACGAACCAGCTTCCATATTCGCGAACCAACCTTCGTTCGCAATCGCCTTCCTCCGCGGACCAATTTTTCAGCCACGAACCACAACATTTAATTAACTAAAAACTGAGTCATGCCAGGCCGCGCTGGATATTGCTACACGGTTTTGATTCTTCACGGACTGAAATTTTCCTAACATTGAAAACTTCTTATGTTTCCCAAATCTTAATTATTTAAATCCGAGAATAGGATTCTGTGGAGAAACCTAGTTCGCGGTTCTCTGGCCAACACTCTGCAGGCCAGGGTTTTGTGGATGCATTCCACATAAGGATGGTTTGTTGGATGCTTTCATCACGAACCAACCTTTGAGGCCTGCTTGTAGACCTTATCACGAAGGCCTCCCGACTTCTTTTCCATGCATCTGGTATATTTGTCCAATTTTGATTATTCCGGACTAACCATTGGTGGTCTTCATATTGTAGTGAGAAAACATGGTTCCTCCTCACCCTGCACCCAGACCTACTACCGAAGCCCCTCCCGACCAGTTTAGGGAGACGTTTAACCATGATTCGTATAGCGGAGAGCATCTAAGATGACCCTAGTCGGTCTATAATCCTTGACGATAGTGTCTTGAAGGTATTGCTATCTCTTGAGCTCCTGGGTTATTATTTATTGAATCAACTCCTACATTATAGCTTCAGCCTTTAAGATGATGCCTCTATCCCCCCTTCTTTCTCTGGTCTTCTGTTACCTTTCTTGGATGTGTCGCCGAAGTGTACTCAAGGAAACCTCACCCAATCGGGGGAGATGATCTCTGTTCCTGATCCAAATGATAACATCATTTTGAGAGGCTCTGTCTGGACCCACAGTGATCAGTGCACTCAATACATCTCTCAAAAATCTGTCCTTAAGAATTAGCCTTCTATTATCAACCTTTCTCGAATGGATCCTGACGTAGGGTGGATTCCTAGGTGGGATCTTCAGTCTGGCAGGCTGTATT
The DNA here is from genome assembly GCA_963277665.1 of Viscum album. Lineage (NCBI taxonomy): Eukaryota > Viridiplantae > Streptophyta > Magnoliopsida > Santalales > Viscaceae > Viscum > Viscum album. The sequence continues at coordinate 547,205,661 of OY728135.1, forward strand.
CAAATGACTGGGCCTGGGCCTTTTAGGTCCATCATCATTGCTGGGAATCTCCCGAGTCGTTGGAAGTAGTCAATTTGTACTCCGCAGTATGGGCCTCTCAGTTTTATGTTTACCCACCATCCTTGATCCTACCCGACCTACTCAGTCGCTGGTGTTCAAGCACTAATACTTTACACCTTTCCAATGGTGATGTTGGCATTAGTCTATGGGACATATATCAATTGGGATGGCTCTCAATTATCGGTGTTATGTATGATGAGTTCCTGACTACTCCTAGTGCGTGGGATGGCGTCGAACAAGTGCCTTCGTTGGCAAAGGATTTTCTGGTTATGGCGGAGCAATCACTTGGTCAGGCATTGCGTTCCCACTCACTTATTCCCTATAGCACATGGATATGGTTATTTCTAAACACCACTGGTCTTGTTCCGAAGCTCAAGCGCCCCAGGACTAATCCTTGTCAATAGTTACAAACCACCCCAGGTTTTTACTGGGTGGTTCTGGTGGTGGGCGACTACCTTTCATGGAGATACGAGGTGCGCCCCGGTGTATCGCCTGTGCTCCGGCTAGCATGTTTGTTTGCTATGTTTATGAGCGGGTGGCCATTCCCTTCTCGAGATATCAACCCAGGCATCAGAGCTTTCACCTTGATGATGGCAGTCGAGTTGGCAGAGGGTCGCCCGATGAACTATGAAATGCCCACTTTGGATCGTATTTACGAACTACTGAGTCACATGCAGAAGGGTAGAACACCCTACCATCTGAGTTGTCCATTTCAGTTCTTATATGGCTGGATAGCGAATCACTACCACTATTATGAGCATTGACATAACACGGTCATCTCGCATCTTACTTTCTGGCCTACCCTTCTCAATATCATTGGGGTTTGTTTGAAGTCCTTCAATTCTGATGAAATCATCGAGTACCTAAGTGACTTCTCCCAGTTTACCTTCACTCCCTACCCTTCCCCTTCCGGCGTTGTGGTTGATAACCACCAGGGGAGCCTGGAAGAGTGATCTTATGTGATTTCACTGAGGGGTGGGGTTTTGTCCTCATGAATCGACGATGATTCTCTGCACACGTTGTATGCCCCACATCATTTTTCTCAACAGTTTGGGTGTATTCAACTCCAAATTTCCCTTCCTCCACCTCAAGCTCGAGGAATGCACCCAGCCACTCTCTATCAATGGTGGTTGATGCTGATGTGGGAGGGATCTGACACAAGAATTCTCTTTCCTGATACGGGAGTGGCTTCCAGCCTATCCTTGGAGTATGCAAGGATGTGGGTAAAACATTACCCCAATGGGATCTTGGGGAAGGCGATCCAGGAGGTTCCCATGTCAGGAGCCATTGTGGCTGTTGTTCCTATCGTACCTTCCTCTTCGGTTCTGATGGAGGACCGAATGATGGTTCGTCAGTCAAAGAGACTCAAGGGATTCTCCTCTCCCATCCCCTCTGTGGTCAAAGCTCAGATGAACCCAACCTTCTTGCACGTGGATAAGGATGACCCTCTGGCTTTGTGTCCCATCGAAACAATTCCTGAAATTTTTCCAACCGATCCCGATCATAGCAACATGACTCCAAAGCCCGAACCGGCGTTAGAAGATTCAAGTCATCCAAATTCAGAACCATCTTCTGGCATTCACATGCCTATGCTGATTGCAATGCCAGACATTGCTTATGTTCTATCCAGCGAGGATACCAAATATCCTCGTGTCTTGGTGGACCACAAAGAAGTGCGCAGGTGGGCCTGGCCCCAGATTTGTGAGATTGTTGCTGAATCGCCTCTAGCTGAGATGGAAACTAAAACTGATGCTCTTCGACAACTCTTCTTGGGTTTGGGGTTAGGAGACATTGACTATCGGTAGTTCTTTTCTCTTTCTTACCATGTTGTCATGGCTCATGAGGAATTTTCCACTAGAGAACGCAAACATTCACACCTTGTTGCCGCTTATTGCGAGACCCGAGCACTGGAGGAATCCACGATACCGCTCCATCAGCTGATAGCATAGGAGGCGATATCTCGAGATCAGGTGGTCGTCCTATCCTCCATGTTGCATGAATGTGAAGAATAGGCAGTGATGCTGAGGGATCAGTTATCAACTATGATTGGACATTATGAAGCCACCAGGAAAGGGATCAACTATATCTAAACAAAAGTAGAGTGTAATTGTTCAGTGGATGAGGTTGATGCTAGGGAGAAGGCTGTGATGGAGCAGTATTTCAACAAACTTCACCGCTCAGTTGTTGATCCCTCCTGTTTGTTTTTGTGAGGGAGAGAACCCATCTTATGGACATCCTCCCTTTTTTGATCGAACAGAATACAATCTCTCTCAATCTATTGACATTGTATAATTTGATTGTTAATAGAACAATTACTGTGTAAATAACAACTCACTGAATCAGAATTAATCATAACTCAGTAAAACAAACTCTAACATTTTCATGGACCATGAAATCCAGTGAGCATAGTTTGAATATTGTTAGGGATTTGTATAAAATCCCCACAAACATTTTGTCTCTTCATTTAATGCACTAATTTTTCCTAGGCCCATTTTTTGTGGGCACAGTAGGTATGGCCCAACTTTTTCTTAGGTATCCAATTTAGAGTTTTTGGCCTAACAGGCTTTGTACCTCTTTTTGTGGGTGGTTTACTAGCATACCGTCATGACTATTATTACTAATGTTATAGGTTGAACAGATTTGACCAAGTAAGGTGGGTCAAGGGACCCAATGCGGTTTGGTTGATTAAAAGATGTCTCAATATACTTTAGATGCATGTGGAGGGAGCATGTTTATATTTGAACGACACACATGGAATGTCTCAATGTAGGGACCCATATCGGTGTGGAGAGGTGGGAGGAGCATCTCCTAATAAAATATTGCATTTAGTAGACAGGCTAGGGGCGATCAATATTCAGAGCTATTGAGGGAATGGTATTCATAGTAATGTGAAGGTGTCCTTAAGTCAATGACTCTCTATTTCTAATGGCCATAGGCCTTCATGAAATTCCAGCCTATGGAAACCTCCATGGGTGGCTTGGAAAATTATGAATAACAACAGGGGTGGATGGAAAGAGTATGAGACATCTGAAAGGTTCTGAGAACATTTTTATCAATCATGAGTGTGGAATCATGGTTCTAGTCCTACGCATTTATCTAGCGTAAAGGACGGTTGGAGCTTGGCGTAGTTTAAAGACATGAAGATGGGACATCATCTAGAATGGAACGAATTCTCCTGGTACATGGTAATCTTTTCCGAGAAGTTCCACCACATTTTGGCAGGGTTATGAAAGGGGATAGTAAACTACAACTCATAGGGTTTCCAAATGGATATGGGGGCTTAAAGGCTAGCAAGAGTATGCAGAGACGCATTGCCTAAAAAATCTTTCCTTTGGTAGACGAGCCATTAGAGATCAATATGAAGAGATGCTGAGGGAATGTTATGTATAGTCATGAAAAGGTGTCCTTAAGTCAATTATTGTATTCTTCAAATAGCAGAGAAACTTCAGAGAGGTTGAGATTTGGGACCACCAGGGGTTCCTTACAAGTGTTCGGCTCTTTCTGGGTGCAGAGTATGGTTTATGAAAAGAGGATGCCTGGACACGGGAGAAACATCCCAGCTAAATTTCTGGGAAATGGTAAATTCATCCCTCCCCACTCTGATGTGAGGTGGTAGATTTTGCAGGTCTGGCCCTTACACTATATAGGGGAGGAAAACCCCTATCACTGGCTGGGCTAGTGAAGAGTTTGACCATGCAGTTTGATGTTTTGTGGTAAATAAGGATTCCGTGAATTTTAACGTCATGCGGTCAGGTGGGGGACATTTTTTACATTCCGTGTAGTTTAACGGCATATAGTAAGGACGAAGTACTCTTAGATTAATAGTCATAGAGCTCGGACCATTGGGAAACTATTTCTATAATCACTCGGAGGGAAGTTGAATTAAGATGCTTTGGCATGCTCTGAACAAGTGTGCTGGAATGAAGGTGTAAACTGTACCTCTAGGATTTCCAGGATCATGAGAGATGATATTGGTGCTCTGAGGCCGGTATGCGTATGTGGCTAGGAAGAGTATCACCTGAGGAAATCTTGATTTTGATAGACAAGCTAGGGGCTATCATTTTGTAGAGCCACTGAGAGCATGGTATGCATAGTCGTAAAAAGGTGTCCATGGGTTAATAACTTTCCACTCCCAATGTCCATCAATGATTATAAAAATCAGAGATTGCTCATAGCACAGAGTTCAGCACATGGGGATAATGGTTTCCCAAGCACAAAAGAGAAATCTACACGGTAGTTGCCCGCTGAGTTAGAGTAGCCCAGTTCTAGCTTGATGCTTGTAGATGCCAATTGTTGTGTGAATCGTGAGAGGATACATAGGCTCATTAGGCAGGGGTTCCATGGAAACACATGGATGTGGGTGAGGAATGAACTTGTAAACCACTGCTCCATAAATTTTTGGATCTGGAGATATGACATGGGGCACTAGTGCTGGTGAGCTTATGGAGGTAAGAAGATTATCGCATGAGTAAATATTTCCTTTGATGGATTAGACAGGGTCTATCATTATGCTGATCCGCGGAGAGCATGGTATGCATAGTCATACAAAGGTATCCACGGGTCAATGTCCCTCCACCTCCGATGACCATGAGTGGTTATGGAGGTCCAAAATTATCCCACCTGTAGAGTCTGGTGTATGAAGAGGATGCATCCAAATGTGCCAGGAGTATTCCATTCCCCTTCCACCATATATCTTGGGTGGGTATCGACAATTCTCGTTAAGTTTAACGCCGTGAGGTAAGGACAAACTCCATGCAGTTTAGCGTCATGTGGTGAGGACGAAGTTGAGCCAACGTGAAAGGAAAGGGGGTCAGCGCAGTTTAACGTCGTTCGGTGAGGATGACATCCGTGCAGTTTAACGTCATACGGTAAATACGGGGAGCATTTTTGGAGGATGATGTGCAGTTTTACGTCATGCAGTGAGGACGGGGGGAATTTTTAAACTAGTGAAAATGCTTGTAGTTGAAGGCATTTCCTAGGATGGTTAATTCTTGGTCTCTACAGTTTTATGCCAAGCGGCCAAGATGTTCCGTGCAGTTTAACTTCATGCTGTAAGAACGTAGTGGAAAAGGCCACTCTTCATCAAAATGCAACTAGGCTCAAACATCTCGGAATTCCCAGACGTGGAGAGGAGTTTATCGGTGTAAATCATGGGTCCAGGGCTTCTTGGATCATGGGAAATGATATGGGGCTCCTGAGGCCAGTAAGCGTACGGTGCTAGGAAGTGTGTCTCCTGTGGAAATCTTGCCTTCGGTAGATGGGAAAGGGGCTATCAATATGCAGAGCTGCTGAGGGCAAGGTATTCATAGTCATTCAAAGGTGTCCACGGGTCTATAACTTTCCACATCTAATGGAAGTGAATGGTTATGAGGATCCACAATTATCTGGGCCACGAAGTATGTCATTTTGGAAGAAAATATCTGGGCATGTCAGGCATACTCAGCCCTAGTTGTTGTTAATGCTTAGAGAGCTCCCTGCGCTGATTTATCTTGCGTGCGGGGGTGTACCTTAACATCATGCAGTTTAACATCGCGTGTTAAGTACGAAGTACTCCAAGTTTAGCGGTCCTAGAGCTTGGACCACTTGGTGAATATTTCAGCAATGACTTGAATGATTACTGAGTTACCATGCTCTGATATTCTCTAAACAGTGTGGGGGATGAAGGATGTAAACTGTAACTCTGAGGATTCCCATATTAGGAGATGTGGTGTGGGGGATCAGAGGCCGGTATGCGTACGGAGTTAGGAAGAGTACCACCCAAGGAAATCATGCCTTTGATAGATGGGCCAAGGGATTTCAATATGCAGAGCCTCTGAGGGCATGGTATGCATAGTCATGCAAAGGTGTCCCTGAGTCGATAACTTTCCACTTCTGATGGCCTTGAATGATTATGAGAATCCGAGATTGCTCATAGTACAATGTTCGGCGTGTGGGGATAATGGATTCCGAGCATACAAGAAACGTCTTCATTGAAATTGTCCGTTGAATCCCAGTAGCCTGGTCCTGGCTTGATGTTCATAGATACAGGTCGTCATGTAAAATTCTGGATCAGGATGTATGGAATAGAGGCTCTATGTCCAGTAAGCGTACAGATCTAGGAATTGTATCGCCGGTGGAAATATTTCCTTTGGTATACGGGCCAGGGGCTGTCAATATGTAGAGCCACTGAGGGCATTGTATGCATAGTCATGCAATGGTGTCCATGGGTCGATGAATTTACATTTTCGATTTCTATGAATGGTTATGAAGATCCATAATTATCTGGGATGTGGAGTCTGATGTATGGGGATGATGTATCAAAATGATCAAGGATTTTTTCCACCTTATTTCTCCATACATCCTTGGTGGTTCGCAATGAAATCTATGGAGTTTAACATTGTGCAGTGAGATGTGGTCCGTGCAGTTTAACGTCGTGCAGTTAGGATGATAAATAAACCCCATGTAGGTCTGGTTCACACATGGGGGAAAGGGTCATTTTTAACTTTCATTATCCATGTAGTTTAACGTTGTGCGGATAGGATGTAAAAATGCTCCCTGAGCAGGTCTAGCCCATACATGGGGGAAAGGGAGAATTTTTAAATCTTGCTATCCATGCAGTTTTACATCATGTGGTAAGGATGAGGAGTACACCCCGTACCGGTCTTGTCCATACATGGGGGGAAAGGGCATTTCTGTCTTCTATTCATGGGGTTGGGCGAGGATATGGAACCCTGGCGTCACTATGTATCTTGTGAGTGCAGGAATCAAGCCGCACATAGTTCTATTGAAGAAGTACACCCCGTGCAGATCTAGTCCGTACATGGGGGAAGGGGACATTGTTAACATTTATTTTATTTCATTTGGGAGTGGCTAGGCCAAGACGGGATCCTGGCGTCACTACGTATCACGCGAAGTCAAGAATCAAGTCGGACATAGTCGTCTTCCAAATACACCCCGTGCAAATATGGTCCGTATACGGGGGAAGGGGAAATTTTTTTTGAGAGGTGGATGGGCTAGGACGAGGAAACCTGGCTTCACTACGTATCCTGTGAAGACAAGAATCAAGCCGCATGTAGTTCTATTAAATTTAATACACCTCGTGTTGGTCTGGTCCATATATAGGGGGAGGGGTCATTTTTAACGTTAATTCGGGAGTGGCTGGGCTTGGACGGGGACCCTGGCATCGCTACGTATCCTGCGAAGGCGGGAATCAAGTCGTACTCAGTTCTCTGAAATCCGTTCAGTTTAACGTCATGCAGTAAGGACAATGGATACAACACGTGTAGGTCTCGTCCGTACATGGGGGAAAAGGGAATTTTTAAACCTTTTTTTTGGGATGTCTCGGCCAGGATTGGTGACCCTGGCGTCACTATATACCTTCTGAGGTTAGGAATCAAGCCATACGTAGTTCTCTGAAAGGCGTACACCCCGTGCAGGTCTGGTCTATACACGGGGGGAGAGGGCATTTTTAAAACATCTTGTTCGTGCAATTTAACTTCATGTGGTGAGGATGAAATGCTCTTAGTTTAAGGTCATAGATTTTGGAATGTTGGCTGCTTGGCTATTTAACTTCTTGAATCTTGGACGAAGAATACCGCCCATGCTGGTCTGGTCCATACACAGAGGGAGGGAGAAATCTTAACTGTTATTATCTGTGTAGTTTAATGTCTTGCTATAAGGATGATAAATACACCCCGTGTAGGTCTTGTCCATACACGAGGGGAAGGGGGCATTCATAACTCTTATTATCCATGTAGTTTTACATCATGCGGTATAGACGATAAATACACCCCGTGCATGTCTGGTCCATACACGAGGGGAAGGGGCAATCTTACCTTTTATTATCTGTATAGTTTAACATCATGCAGTAAGGAAGATAAATACACTTGGCCTCTATGAAAAATAAATTTTCAGGAATCTCACATTGGTATAATCCATGGTGAATTGCCCGTCCATAGAGATCAGGGTATATGCTCTTTTGCAGTAGACCTTGTGTACAACGTATGGTCCCTCCCACTTGGGCTCCATCATTGGTGGTTTACTTCCAGGTATCATTGGGGTCAGGGGGGCCAACACCAATTCTACTTCCAGGAAAGGCTAGAGACAGACCTTTTTATTGAATTCTCGTGCAATCTGATTCTGGTAGACTTCTAGATGGTGAAAAGTATGCAGCCACTTCTTGTCCAGCTATTCCAATTCACCCAACCGCTTTTATGATTGCTCAACTTCAGATAATTGATCACATATGGAAACACAGAGTGTGGGAGGTTAGAGCTCAATGGGAAGGACTACCTCTGTGACATATATCAGTGAGTACGGGGTAGCCTGAGTAGCGGTGTGGATTGTGGTTCGATAAGACCACAATGCATGAAGGAGTTTATCCAGCCATGACTTCTTGTCTTTGTCCACCATTTTATGGAGAATATTGGACATGATCTTGTTGAAATCCTCTATATGTCTGTTGGAAGCTGCATGGTAGCGGGATGAGTGGTTAGCCTTGATACCATACTCTTCGTATACATTCTCTAATTCAGTAGAGAAAAAGTTGGTTCTGTTATCCGTCAGTATGGTATGAGGGACACCAAATATGGTGATGATATTGGTTTTCACAAAGCTCACAATGTTTCTCGCCCCGAATTCCTTAAGAGGTACAGCTTCTACCCATTTGGAAAATAAGTTGGTTGCCAAGAGGATATACTTCAGCTTTTTGGTTGTGGTAGGAGGATATGGTCCCTCAACATCCATTCCCCAGATGAAAAATGGACAGGTGTACTTGGCCTGTTGAAGTAACTTAGGGGGTTGGTGTATGAAGTTGGCATGAATCTGTCTTGAGTGGGATTTTGTGGAAAAGTGCTCTCAATCTCGTGCCATCATGGGACAATAGTATCCATGTCTTTGAACCTGATATGAAAGCATGGACCCTGGATGATGTGCCCCACATACTCCGGCATGTAATTCAGTCATGACGGTAGTGGTTTCCTCTACATCAATGCATCTGATGATGATTCCATCTAGGCCTCATTTGTAGAAGAACTCTTGTTGACCCATGCCACCGTACATGACAAACATAATTTCCCTTCTCCGTATTTGATCTCGTTCAGCACTGCCTGAGGGATGTTCTCCCTGTTGAAGGTGGGTTGAAATGGGGGTCATCCAAGAAGTGGTGGGACCATATGGATCAAGGAAAGGACTGGCATCATGGATCTCCTCTGTCTTGGTCAGAATATATGGAATGACCATTCAACGGTGAGCAATACTAATGATTGTTTCATCCCGATCTGGGTCGGCTAGGTGTGTCGCTGCGTTGGATAATGTGCGGCCTGGGCATTTTGAGACAGAGGAATATAGGTCAATGTTGGATCCATGGAAAATTCCAATATTAGCCCTTGTACATGGTAAAATATGGGAATTGGCTCCTCCTTTTTGATAGCATAGTCACTATTGACTTTCTTGATGACCAGTTCTAAGTCACCTTTTACCTTAAGGTGATGTACTTGTGTTTGGAGTGTGAGTTCCAAGACTGCAATGAGGGCTTGATATTCCACTTCATTATTCGTACATCCTTCTAACAGGAAGAATGAATATGGAAAGAATACCTTTTACGGGGAGATGAGTATTATCCCCAATCCCACCTTGATAAATTGGTGGTCTTCCATCCTCTTCCCGGTCGGCCTTCGGGATGCATCGTCGATGTACATTTCCCATGTTGGGAGCTCCTCTTGAACCATGAAGATGTCTTCATCTGGAAACTCGATGTCCAGTGCAGTAGTCCATGTTGAGGGGTGCTATGCTAGAAAATCAGCTAATTCCTGGCCCTTGATGGAATTTTGAGGCACAAACTAGATGTCAAACTGTTGCAGGATGATTGCTTTCGGGATAGGTGCCCGGTCAGAATTGGGTAGCCGAGGATGTAATTGATCGGGTTATTACATGAGACCAAATGGACATCATGATGCTGCAGATAATGTCGCAACTTTTTATTCGTGAATACCAATTCCAAAAACTCTTCTCAATGTTTGAGTATTAAGTCTTAGTATCAATCATTTTTTGGATGAGGTAATAGAGATAGTTTACACTGCCAGCATCGTTCTTTTGTGTGAGAAAGGCTCCCAGTGACCACCCTAGGGACCTCACATATAGGAGGAGAGGTATTCCTTTAACCAGGGGAATGAGAACTGGTGGGATTAAGAGGTACCTCTTTAGGCTGCCAAATGCCTCTTGGAAGTCATATGTCCAATGGTACATGACTCCCTTTTTCATTAACCTAGTGAAGTGAAAACATTTGCCTGCCAGGTTGGCTATGAATCACTTGATATAGGCTAGGTGTCCTTGGAATCCTCTCACCTCAGTGAGATTGTGTGGTGGAGGCAGTTCAAGGATAGACATGGTATTTTCAGGGACGACACTGATGTCATGATGGTGTACAAAGAAGCCAAGGAATTTCCCTGAGGTAACCCTGATGGTGCACTTCAAGGGGTTCATCTTCAGGTTCTACTGTCGAAGTTTGTTGAAGAAGGTCTCAAGGACTGACAAGTGATCTGAGCGTTGTCTTGATTTCACCACCAAGTCATTTACATAACATTCGACGAATCTCCTAGGGAATAGTTTAATGATATGATGCATGGGGTGTTGATATGTGGCACCAACGTTCTTGAGACCAACGAGCATAACCCTATAACAGAATACTCTTTGGGGGGCTCTGATGGTGGTGGAATCTTTGTCTTCTCTGGCCATCTGTATTTGATTATATCCAGAATAGTAGTCCATGAAGGATAGACCCTCATACCCGACCGTCTCATCGATTAATAACTCAGTGATCGGGATCGGGAAATCATCTTTCGGACAGTGCTGATTGAGATCTCTGAAGTCAAGGTAGACGTGGATTTGCCCATTCTTTTTCCAAATAGGGATGATGTTGGCCAACAAGATGGGGTATTGGACTTCATGAATGAAGCCTTATTTAATGATATTATGGACTTCAGCCTCTATTTTGGCGGCATGTGAGAGATGTGTCCATATGGCGTCCTGTTTATAGCCCCGGTGGTCCTCTGGAGGACCCAGGTGACGTGTCGCAACTTCGAGATTGATTACCGGCATTTCTGTGTAATTCCAGGAAAAAACATCCCGATGTTGGTTTAGGAAAGAGTTGTATTCCTCATGCTCTTCGGGGGACATGGCTGCACTAATAAGGGTAGGGCTCAGATCTTCCTCAGTACCCGGGTTTATTTCCCAGATCTCGTCCATCTTGGTGGAGAAACCCACCTAAAATGCGGGAGGTGCATCCTAGAGATCATCCTCCTCTTCTTCTCCCATGTCCTCATCATCTTGATCTGATAGGGGGAGTGTTTCTGGTTCAAGCCTTTTGGGGTTTGAGGAAGAGGCGTCGTGGGCAGCCCCGCTTGAGTATTCGTCCCCAGATCGAGGGTTGGAGGACGTTACTGCATTTTCATGCTCAGTCATCATGGATGAATTCATGAAGACAGTTGAGTGTGTGTCAGAACTTGAACCCATGCTCTCAATATGGTTGATGGGAAGTATGTTGTCCCTGCCAAGCTTCCAGAGGGGGTCGTCAGGAACCACTTCCAAACCATTTGGAGATGGGATCCTGTCAACACCATCAGCAAAAGGATTCATCCTATTTGGCTCATATAACCCTGCTTCAAAGTAGTGTTACTCATTGAGCTCGAGAGGGGCCCTATCGGCATGCAGTGTCCTACTTTTCACATTTATGCAGTACTTAAAACATTGGTGGTAGGATGAAGGAACATCCATGTGCTTATGGATCCACGACCTTCCCAGTAGGGCATTGAATGATGTGCTCTGTCGGACCACCGGGAATTCATAGTTGGCCAAAAGGTCGCCAAAATGGGTCTTTAGCATGATTTGTCCCATAGGCTTCTGATCAATCTTTTCGTAACCTAGCAAAGTGGTGGCTGAGGGTATTAAATCACCCTCACTATTTCCCAACTTATAAAGTTTCCATTGGGGAAGGAGGTTAACTCCAGAGCCGTTGTCAATAAAGACTTTGTGGATCTCAACATCATTTAGTGTGCCAGACAAATATAGTGGTTTGATGAGTCCCTACGTGATGGAATCTTCATCTTGATCGATGAAGGAAATCACCGCAATGCATTCAGTTGAGCCAGTCTCCATCCTGTATATCTCGGCGGCAGCTACCTCAGCTTGAGACTCCTGAGGGCTGAGCAACGCTTCAATTAAAGCCTCCCTTAGGTCGGCTGACAGACTCATGGAATCTAGGATTGACAGCTTGGCTGGTACTGATGGCAGCTGCTTAAGGATGTCGTACATTTTCACCAACAACTGATGCTTCTCTGCTGGCGGGAGAGTTATAGCAGGTGGCTTGGGAGTTGGAGTGTGTGATGAGGAGGGACCCACCGTGGGGTCGAATGCTTACGAAGTTCCCACGTTCTGGGACCCGGCATGGCTGGTCAGTTTGTGCGCAGTAGGAGGCTAGGCGCTCATTCCTCCTCTGATGGGTATCACCGAATAATGGAGCTAGGGTGGCCTCTTATAGATGTGGAGGGATGTTCTTTCTCCTGCTGAGTCCATTGAAGGGTTCTCCCATGGGTTTCCGTGATATTAATGGTTCGGGCTGGGTTCCAACCGTAGGGATGGATTCGGCCGTGACTGTGTCCCCCCTGGTATCCCTTGCCTCTGCGATTACTCCTCCTAACCCCTTGTGTCTGGAACTCGGGATTATAACTATACCCTTCATTAGGGGACGATTCCATGAGATGGATGACATTGATGGAACCAAATTTTGGCTCCTCATCCTCTGAAAAGACCTCCTGCTATATTGTCCCTGACGGTGCCGTTTGGTTGGTCAGTGTCCGTGGGGCCAAGTTTGAGGGCATGAAATTTCTTCCCTTTTTCGTTGGTGACTTCCATCCACCCCTCCCCGTTTTCGGAGATAGTGGTAGAAATATACGTCACATGTGCTTGGGGTGGTCCTAGCTATACCTGTCTAGAGTCTACCATCCTTTGCAAGAGGTCATTGATGACAAAACATTCCCAAATATTGTGCCCCAACATTTGGTGGTAGGGGAAGTAGTCTGGCCTATCATCTCTGCCAACTTCTTTAGGTTTCTTCAGCTCCGAGTTGCGGAGAAAGTTGCAATTCATGGTGGCGATGAAGTTGCAACAAACATGGTCTTCTCGTAACAAGTATGCATTATGTCTGTGTTCCTAAAACTGGTTCCTCTTAGATCCTCTCTGATCGTCCCAACTAGGCGAAGGAAGCCACTAATGTAATGGGGGCCCTTGAAGATTTGGTGGAGGCCTGGGCGGTGGAGCAGGCAAAGGGGATAGCTTGAGCATGAAAGAGGATTCATTAGCTATGCCTGCTCTCTTTCTAGGAGCCTGCGAGGCTATTCCGGACTTCAAATTGGTCCGCTGTAGGGAGTCCTTGATTCTCTAGGCAATGGCCGAGAGATGGCAGAAGCCGGTGGTGCACTCCACTGGTATGAGTGGTCTCGGCAGCTCATCTCGAATATTGTCGACACATATGGCAAGCAACTCATCATGAGGCATTGGCATGTTCAGAGAGTAGTTCAGACCATTCCATCTAGCGATGAAATCTGAGACGCTATCATTCTCCCTATACTTGTAGTTCATGAGGTCACAGACCGTTGTTTTGGGAAACGTTGAGATGAAGTGGAACAATAACTTCTACCAAAGGTCTTCCTAGCTTTCTATTGACTAGACTGGCAGACTCGTATACCAGAAGAAGGCAAATCCTTGCATGGTCTCCACGAAGCATCTGAGTTTCACCGCTTCTTGTTGTTCTGGATTTCCCATCATAGGGTCGCAATAGGATGCATAGTTCATCAAATTATTTTCTGGATCAACTGATCCATTGAAGATAGGGAATAAGAGGCTCCAAAAATTGGGTGGAGGAAGTGTGTTGCTCACTCAATCTGGGTAAGGTTTGCTCTCTTGCTGTATCAGAGCGTGTTGACCTTCCATCACTTCTGATCAAGCCATTAGTGCCTCGATGGTGTTGTTCAGACCCTAGTTTACATCCTTTTGGGCCCAGTCCTGAGAAGGTGTAGCCCGAGGCATTTCATGAGGATCCATCTCGATTGGCACCTGGGGTGCATGTGCTGTTTGTGACACCTTCGGAGGGTACAAGAATACTCCTTCTGGTTTCTTCTGGAGTGGAGGGAAGTCTTGATATTCATCTGGATCCATATTTAGGTAATTGGATGGACTAGGCACCTCATTGGGTAGGGTATGCCTGGGTCTTTGATGTGCACATACTTGGAGCGCAGGATGCGGCTCCTCTTGGGACTCGTTTTCGATAAGATGTTTCCTCTAGACTAGCTAGGCGTTAAGCCGCCTCAATTCCTTCAATTCCTCTTACTGTTGAGCGAACCTCTCTTCGAGCGTGAGTGGGTGGTTTTTGTCGAGAGAAGGGGACGGATTAAGGGCAACCAATCCTTTGTTCTTATCATTGTTGGAAGATCTCAGGGTAAGAGGAGGGGGGTTAGCAGAAGGGGTGTCCATATTTAGGGCGGCCCTCTGGTTCCGGTTGTGCACAACTGGTGGTTAGTTGTGGGTCACAGCCTGACTGGAACTATCGTCTCTCGATCCATCCTCATTTTCATCATCTCTGTTGTCACCCATGGGGTTATCCTCTATGACATTGATAGATGCATATCGTGGGCGGAGAAGATGTCATCTTCAAAATATGAAGAGGATCTCTCATGTCTCTTGCTGGCCTTCCCTTTCATGACTTGGGATTTCCGTGGGACTTCTTAATGAAGGGTGACACGGAGAGTTCTTTGATGTGACCTTATGGTGGGAATTCCTCTCGGAGGGGATGATGATTCAAATAACGGGATAAGATAGGAACCTCCCCTTCTGGATGTCCTCCCTAGATGAGAGAATATTGACTCTTGTGGGGGGAGGTTGTTGTTGAGGGGGTAATAATGCACCCAGCCCTGAGGGTTGGGATTGGATACGTTCCTTGGACGTCAAGTCTCTTCTTCTTTTTATTCGTATTACTGGGGAATTTGTTGTTAAAAATTCCCCCATCCCTGCAGGTTGGGGTTAACCATGGACTACAGTAGTGGTTGATGCTATTGCTACCTGCCTGATCTTGCATTCCCCCATTCGGGGGTGAACTAGGTTTGGTGCCGAGTTCTTCTGTGAACTTATCCCTTCATGGGAGACAGACAAAGATCGATGATTGGACTCTCTTAGGCGAGTGTCCTATTGTATGCTCTCGGTGGCCTGATTCAGTATTTCTTGAATAGCTTGTTCCTATCAGTCCTGATGCTGCTAGGACTTACTCAATGCCCGACTCTGATTGGTGTGTTGCCTTTCGCGAACATAGAGACCATTTTATTGATGTCATTAGGTGATGACGTTGTAAGACACCATGCTTAACGGGTTGTTCTGGGCAGGGAGAGGAGTGATATTCAGAGTTCCATGTTCTCCCCATCCCCTGATATGGACTCCTATTGGGGAGTCACTAATGAGGAGACACAGCTGGTGTAGCGCACGAAGGCAAGCCATCTCCATGTTTCCTTTACGCCTCTCGGGTCGTTGTCATCATGCCGACGGAAGAACTTCCAGGTCGATGTGATGTAGGAGGTCTCATATTGTCTTCACATGGTCTAAATACCCATTGTAGGGTAGGAACCTTGATTTAAGCTGGTGTAGGGTTGTCCAAATATTATGGAGGATGTCGTGCATGCAGTCTTCCGGCAAATCTCTAGTTATGTCGAATTGAGAGGTGGCCGTGGGGCAAAACATAACTAGTATATCACCCCTAGACAGTCGTTTCCTCATGCACAACAGGTTAGTATACTCCTCTGTTAGTGACTCCTCTACCTGGTTGGCCCAACTAAGATGCTCGTTGTCTATGTGGTCGGAGGCAGTGGGACCTCTAGGTATTGAATCATTATGTGGGAGATTATGAGGTGGTTTAGAAGATGAAAGTGGCCCCGGAACATATCCTAATTGAAGAAGGATGTCTTTGGCGACTAACTGGGGATCTGACATGCTTGATCCCGTCCTTCTGAGTGCCTCGGCATAAGAGGGATTTTCTGTGCTTGATTCAGTAGAGGGAGGACCTTTCTATCGATATGATATGTTATTGTAGGGAGGACCTTTGAAATGGCAGTGAAAATGGTGAGGACTACCATTAATACTTGAAGCCTCACTGCATAGAAGACTTTTGCTGTGCACACCCTGTGGATGACCTCTAAGGCATGTCGCAGCAAGGGGAGGACCTTCTAGCTGCGTAGCGTTGTTATGGGGAGGGCCTCCACAAGAACTTCCATCATGGTGAGGATGACCATCATGGTTTAACGTTCGATGTGTATCATGTGGATGAACTTAAAGACACACTGTGACAATGGGAGGAACATCTTGTTGCATGGGGCCACTGCAGGGAGGACCTTCACAATGGGGACCGCGGTGGTGGGGACTACCATTACAGCTGCGGTAATGGCAATGACTATTATTACAGCTTCAATAGAGAGAATACCTGCAGGGAACACCCTGGGGAGGGCCTTCTGAAAGTACCACAATGAGTGGAGGTCCTTCTCGTTTCTTGACGTCTCTACGGGGAGGACCTCCATTATCAGGGTGGTGAGGACTACCACCGTGATCTGATGCCCGGCTGCACGGAGTTTCGTTACAGCGTAACCCCTGGGGAGGACCTTCAGGGTAGCCCACGACAAGGGGAGTACCTTCTTTTCATGATGAGATGTCACTACGGGGAGGTCCTCCACAGTTGGGACTATGATAGTGAGGACTACTATCATAATCTGTGCTCCCACTGCATGTAGAGTGTTTGTAGCATATACCCTAGGGAGGACCTTCAGGGTGGACCCCAGCAAGTGGAGGACCTTCTTACCGCTCGATATTTTAGCTACGTGGAGGGTTTCCTTGACTCGCATCAAAAGAGGAGCTCTCGTGATCGAACGTTATGTGTCTGCAGGGGAGGCTCCCATATGTGCTCTGAGGAGGACCTTCAGAGCTGTTTGTAGTGAGATTTCGGGGAGGGCCTTCGCAACTGCTACTGCCACTCCAATAACATGGTAATGGGTAGGTAGGGTTCTGAGCCTTCGTTATATGATTATCACCGTTGGGAACCCCAGCTTCGAGCAAAGCAGAGTCATGAACTCCCTCTTTATTTTCAGGCTACCTTTGGCGCGTTTGGGGTGCTTTCTTGCGGGCAGCGGGGACCGTCTGCTATTGAAATTGGACTTCACCATTGGGTCTCTATGTAATTGGGTCTCGTGATTCTACCGGGATACGCCGATGAACATCTTGAATTTTATCAGGGTTATATACCTGCTCTAAAGCAGCCATCATGATAGATGGGAGTCCCCTAGTTGCAACGAGTGAAGCTACTTGATCTGGCTGCCCTTGAATCACGGAATATAGCCAGAGACCCTCATGGGAAGAAGAAGAGATGCAGATCTGCTTCGAGGCGGCTATCTCATTACTTAGATGAGTCACCTCAATTGGGGAGATGGGCTCACGGGCCCGAATCATTGATGTTGCTGCTGATGCAATTTCATTATGGAAAGTCTGAAAGATATGATCTGGGATCGATACATGATCCTCCACCATTTCTAGGATATACAGAGAGACAACATTGGCTGGAACGGGTATGAAGGCCCATTCCGGTATCGGGGTAGGAGTATCCTGCTCTTGTCCTCCGATGGTTAGTTGGTACTGACAATTCTCCTGTGTCGGGGCAGGTGAACGAATCTGCCCTTGTACAGGGATACACCAGTTTACCTCTCTATTTTCCGCAACATCGGGATGGCAGACATTACTTATATCCACAGGGAGCTGGCCCTATATATATTGGATTCCCATCGTATCAAGTCGGTGGCCTTTGTTGGCGGGAAGACGTGCCTTCCTATGATTTGCTGCCACATATAGGTGGCAGGCTTTATTGATCTCCACTGTATCCGGATGGTAGGCATCTGGAGCATCCCCTTGGAGCTGGTCATGTAGGCGCAGGGTTACCACCATGTCAGGTTGGTGGGCTTCAAGACCCTGGGCAGGGTTAGGTGTCTGCCTGGTAGGTGTCGTCCTATGTGAGCGATGGGCGTGACGGAGCGCGGCGGGGATGTGTGCCAGCTCATATGATGCGGCCATTTCTCGGTGGCAGGCCTTGGAGGAACGAAAAAGTATATGTTCCCGTTCATAATGCATCTCCATGACATGGCATCAGAGCACCTCATCAGGGACAAGGGTGATGATCGGTCCCCAATTGTAATTTTTCCACCCTCCTCGGGTGGTCCGATAGGCCAGATCATGGGGATCATGTGCCTGAATCCTCGGGGCTATATCCTCCTGAGTGTGAGGATGTTGAGTCGTGGCGTGACTGCAGCGACGTCTGACGGCGGGGGCCTTGGATCGGAACCCCCGTTCAGTGGGGATGAAGTCCTCAACATCGACCTCATTCGCCTCCCTAAGATAAGGGAGTTATGCAATGTCTCATTCTGGTGATAGACTCCCAAAATGTTTGGAGAGAGAAACATGGGCTGTCTGGATCTTCCTTTGCAGCCGCTGCTGGGAAGGCGACCGACGTGTTCTTGTGGATTGGAGGGCGTGCATGGACGCCTCCGCCATTGGGAGAGTACCGTTCACATGGTACTCTTAGATTAACGCTTCTGAGACCAAGCATTGAAGACGATGGGTAGGTGACGGGGTACTCAATTGGTGAGGACGTTCGGTCACTACGTTGTTGGAAGCATGAGCTTGTGAGTTCCGTCGGGACTCCATTGGATTGAAGGGAGTTCGGTGTGGTACCTGTAAAATATTTTAACAAATACAAACAGAAAACCCGTAAAAGTAGAATCTAATAATCCCATGTGTAATTAATGACCTTTCTTGGCCCTCCTTGTGAGTAAAAGGGTGCACATAGTGGAATTAGGTTAAATCCGCCATACTTGGTCAAAGATTCACACCAGGTTCATCATTTTTGTTTCACGGTAGGTCTAGAAATTCCCAACAGTTCTGTATCCGATGACACGTGGACCTACTTACCAAAGGCAGGAGATAGCCGGTTGGTCTGACCAGCAACGCTTATGAACTCATATTGGTCAAGAGGATGGTAAGTCGGGCTCATCGCACCCTTTTGGGGGGAATTATTTTCTGTTCCGGGACTCTCTTATAGATTTAAGACATAATCATATGTTCTCAAATATTTGGTTTATACCCAAGCATAGTATTAATAGAATTCTCCTGGTGGGAAACGGTCTGCTGGACGTAGGGGTTCCAAATAATTTATGCCCGAAGTTTACCATCCCTCATTGGATTAATGACCCCAAGGAGTTGGGAATCATTGAGGCAGTACTAGGAGTGGCATGGTGAACCGATGTGAAGATATTCGGATCAACCGGTTGTTGGGATTGAACCTTATGGAGGCTTCATATGTACCCTGCCTAGAATACAGGGATCAAAGTCCACGTAGTTCAAATTAGGGCGTCGGAGAACCGATGTGAAAGTGGACCTGGGGGTCCAATGGTGACGGGGATTGAACCTCCTGAGAGGCTTCCTACGTACCCTGCCTAGGAGACAAGGATCGAAGTCCACGTAGTTCGGATGAGTGGGGCTTACGCTCTGAGGCAGCCCAGGGTGATTGATTGGATTGGGGCTTACACTCTGAGGAGGCCCATAAGAGGAGGTCATGGTCGATGCTTACTCTAAGCCCACGTGAGTCATGCTCGGTGTGAGAAACAAGTGGTAGCATAGACCAGAGGATCACATCGCGAAAGGTGCTTCCGTGAGGAGTGGAGTGGGGATTACGCATGGGGGTGCCCCAAAAAGTCGGGGCTTACTCTGGGAAGGACGCCCATAGCGGCAAAGCGCGGTGGGAGATAGAAAAAGGTTTCATGTGCCAGTCACCTCTCTTTTTTCCTAGGGATGTACGGAAATGCATGGGGGCTTCCTTGTGATGGTTATTTTACTACCCCTTGAATAAGGGAGAAGTGCCCAGGCCTCAACAAGTGGAGGGGCAGAAAGGGGGCTCCAAAGTACAGACTCTACATTATCGTGGGAATGTGAACCCAGGAATTTATTGGAAATATGATCAAGGGTTAGAGCATCCCCTTCACCCCTATTTACCATGGGTATGTGATCTCAAAAAGGTGCGCTGATGCACCTAAAGGTTACATCACACGGGTCCGGTGGCTCCGGTGGAGGCCTCGGCTCGGGGCCGATGAGTAGGCTAGTGAGGGAGTCGTGGAGGATCAGGCTGGATTGGAAGGAATTTATCTGGCTCGGGGAATGTGAACCCCGAGGGATTTGGCGGGCCACGTGGGTATATGAGGAGTGGTTCCCTTCGCGTAGGGAGGTGCTATGTGGCTGGGGAAGCCGTCCACGAACCAGGGTGGTCCGCGGACTGATGGGAATCCCATGAACCAAGGTGGTTCATGTCTTTGGGTTCAATCTGCATACCAGGATGGTCCGTGGAGTGTTCCATGTGGGCAGCGGTGGCCAAGTGCGATGCTGGCTGGGGGCTTGTCGATCGGGGCTTTGCCTACGTAGGAGGGTACTACGTGATGGGTCAGATCAGAAAACAGGCATATACTCCCTGGTCCGTGGGGAGTGTATGCGCGGAGGGGTCGTGGTTCTCAGTGTTCTCTTATTTGTTATTTTAGGTTCGCAGTTCACCAAGTTATTATGCATTTTTGGTTTCTTTTAGTTCGTCCACAGGTTCATACCTACTTTGGTTCGCGAACTGGGAGTTCCAAAATCCTGAGCCTTCCTTCGAAATACTTTTACCCGAATCTGATTGATCTCCTCTCCATCCTATCTTCTCTTCCCCTCGATCTCATTTTATACAGCGGGGAAAAGGATGTTTCTATGGTCATGCATCACCTTTTTTAGTGGCCCATGACCGAAAACCCAATTCACGGATGACTCGTTCAATCTACAACTCACGGGGTTCATTGAGCGCATCTCCCCTGCAAACCATACGAGCTCTGAGAGTGCTTTGTGTCCGCGGAGGGTTCTGCCTCCATTCTGCGAATGACAGCGGATGCGGATTGGGCTGGTCGACGCGGTCTATGGCTGGGGAGGTTCGCGATAGTGGACCTGTTCGTCACCTTTTCTGCTTCGCGCCTGCGGAGGATCTCAGCCTCTATCTCGCGAATGAGGCTGGTCCACAGAGGGGATTGGTTCGCTGAACCGACCACGTAAGACATGGGCCGGTTCGTGGACCGGTTAGTCCTTTTCCAATTTTTATTATTGGCCTCCTTCCATTGCCCAATTTGTTGAAGGGAATTGGGTAAAAATACTCTCTTGAATGAAGGGAATTATTATCTTCATTTGTGGATTTTTCAGGAGCCTAAAACAGGTAATTTAATGGTTTCTTTGTGTTTAGACAATTCTTTATTTGATTCTGGATTGTTGCATTGTTTCATATTTTTCCAGTTTGCTAAGAAAAATTGATATTTCCAATTTGATTTAACAATAGAGTTATTAGTCAAAACTCTAAATGGAATTATCATTTCAATAAGTTATTGAATTCACATTACCGCAAATAAATTATCATTATCTACTGATATCATCATCATACCCACGATATAATTTGATACAATACTAGATATGTATTGGATTTCAGAAAATGATGTGAAAATTTATTGTAAGTTGAAGGAGGTTACAATTTTCGATGATGATAAGCAATACCTTATCGTAATATTATAAATATCACCATCTGATTATTATCTAGATCTTACCACAATACCTCTATTAAATTCAATTATTAGAGATGTAGAGAATGAAATAACTATGGGTGACGAAAATAATGTTCATGTAGAGGGTGTACCTATTCTACAAGAATATTTTGACTTGTTTCCAGAGGATTTACCTAGAAATCTTCCATAATAAGAAATTTATATTTCCATTGATTTAATTATTGGTACAAGGCCCATATCAAAGACCCCTTATAGAATGGCCACTATAGAATTAATGGATCTAAAGATATGACAAGAGGAATTGATTAATAAATGATTTATTCTCCCTAGTTTTTCTCCATGGGGAGCCCCTATTCTTTTTATTAATAAGAAATATGGATCTATGAGTTTGTGATTTGACTAAAGGGAGATTAATGTTATAACAATAATGAAAAATAATCCCCTACCTCGCAGTGATGATGTATTTAATCAAATTTATGGATATCAATATTTTTAAAAAATTGTCCTTTGATCTGGATATCATCAGTTGTGTATAAATAATGAAGACAATATGAAGATAACATTTTTTACCATGTATGGGCATTACGAGTTTATAGTATTGCATTTTAGACTGACTAATGCAACATATATTTTCATGGATCTAAATAATAGTTTTTTCAAGAAATATCTAGATAAAGTTTTAGTGGTATTTATTAATGATATCTTGGTTTACTCCAAAATCTATTTGAATCGTGAAAATCACTTGTGAACTATTCTAAAAACCCTCAGAAAAATTGAATTTTATAGGATGTTTAGAAAATGTGAATTATGGCTTCATGAAATTTCATTTCATTGCCATATTTTCTCTAAGGATGGAATCTATGATGATCCTTATAAGATTAGAGCAATAAATTAATGGACTACACTGACAATTGTAATTGAGGTTTGTAGTTTTGTTAGTTTAGTAGGTTATTATCAGAATTTTGTCAACAATTGTTCCTAATAGGGTAACCCATTAACCAAGATGACACATAATGGGGGTTTTTTTTTTTTTGGAAAAAAGAGTGTAAATAATGTTTTGAAGAACTGAAGAGAGTATTTGTCAATTCTCTTATATTGACTATACCATCGGGGAATGATGGGTTTGTTATTTATAGTAATGCTTAAAATAAAGGACATGGATGTGTCCTTATGCAGAATGATAGATTTATATCCTATGAATCACAAAAACTAAAAAATCAAGACCAAAACTATCTTACTCAGGATCTTGAGTTAGCAGTTGTAATCATTGCTTTGAAGATATGCAGATAGTATCTATCTAGTGAAAAATGTGAGAAATATACCAATCACAAGAGTTAGAAGTATATTTTCTCACCAAAAGAACTCAACATGAGGCAAAGACAATGGCTTTAACTACTCAAATATTATGATTTCACTTCACAGTACCACCTGAAGAAGAAAAATAAGGTGGGAGTTGTTTTGAGTAGAAAGGATCTTATAGTATTCACGAAGATGAGAGTTGAACGAGATCCTTTGTTAATGGATCTAGTAAAGATTGATCTAGTAATAATCCTTGAAGGTGAAACAAAAATACTTTTTCAATTGGATTCCAAACCATATTTACTAGAAATAATAAAAATTTATTAGACTTATAATGAGCAGTTTCGAAAGAAAATTAATTTTGTGAACGATGGGAGATTGATCGACTTCGTATATGAAGATAGGATTTTGAAATTTGGGAAAAGGATTTATTTTCATGACATACCTGATCTAAAAAGGGAATTGATGGATGATTCTCTTAGCTCCAATTTCACTATTCACCCTGGTAGCACTAAGGTTTATATAGATTTTATGGAACCTTTTTGGTGGGACTAAATGAATAGGGAGATTATTGATTCTGTGTGAAGATGTATGGTTTTTAAAGAGGTTAATGTTGGAAGGAAACATCCTAAAGGATTCATGCAAGCTGTTCCCATACCTAAGTTTAAATGGGATGATATTATGATGTACTTTGTCATGGGGATACTAAACACTCCTAAAAGGAATGATGAAATATGGGTCATTTTTGATTGTCTTAACAATTTAGTAAATTTTATTGTTGTTAGAGAAGATTGAACACTTGAAAATCTAGCAATACTATATATTGATGAAGTTTTAAGACTTAATGGAGTACCCCTATCGATTTATTCTGATCAAGATCCCCGCATTACATCATTATTCTTCAAAAGTCTTCCGAAGGCCTTGGATACTGAACTTAATTTGGGCAATGCCTACCACCCTCAAATTCATGGACAATAAAAATGGACTATTCAACCAATAGATGTAATGCTGAAATATTGCTCACATGTCTTTCAAAGTATGTGGGATCAATATTTAACTATGGTAGAATTTTCTTATAACATTAGACTCTATTCATGTACTTAGATGGCACCATATGAAGTGTTATATGGAAAGTGAATCTCCACACCAACTTATTGGGATGATGTTTGTGAATGAGAAATCATAGGCCCCAAACATGTTGAGGAAACAATGGAAAATGTGAATATTATCCAAACCCACATAAAATCATCTCAATGTAATAAAAAGAGCTATACTGATAACCGAAGGAATGATTTGGAATTTCATGTAGGAGATCATGTTTTCTTGAATGTATCTCCAACGAAGGGTGTTTTATGATTTGACAAGAAGGGTAAATTATGTCCTAGGTACATCAAACCTTTTGAAATTCTAGAACTAATTGGATTTATAACACACTCTTGGGAAATTCCCCCTAGTATTTTCAGTGTTCATCATGTTTTCCACATATCACTATTGAGAAAATGCATTCCTGAACCAACTCATGTACTCACCAATGTTGAAATAGAACTAGAACCCAACCTGTATTATTGCAAAGAGACAATCATAATTCTTTATACCAAAGAACAAGTGTTAAAAAACTAGACAAATCGTATAGGGAAAGTTCTATAGAGAAATCATAAGATGGAAGAGGCAACGTGGGAACCCAAGAATCTTTTGATGAAGAACTGCCTAAATCATTTTATGCAGTAATATTATAGAAATTTCAAGATCAAAATTATTTAAAGGATGGGAGAATGTTACACCCCAATCTTCAATTGTATTTTTTCCCTTTTAATAATGCAATAACGTGTGTTGTACGCAACTTGGAGTTTTAACACACCACGACCAATCAAACTAGTCATTATGAATAATAAATACACACTTTGTGAAAATTTATAAAGTATATTTTTGAAAATTGATTCATTTTTGGATTTGGAATATCAAAATTAGATTAGGGTGATGTTTTGGTTTTTTTTGAACAATTTCAATTTTAGATGAATAGTGAAAAAACACTGTATTGTTGTTTAAAACTGACTTTTTATTTAAATAATTATTTAGTTTATTTAAATTTATATTAGATAAAAATAGATGAATTATACCTATATATGTTCAAAGCAATTAATTAAATTTATTTTATAATAATATTTGATATATAAAATATTAGTTGAACTTTTTTCCGTCTTTTACCCACCTTTTAGGCACATTTACAAATTTTCATCAAGGGTAATTTAACCGCTTCTGTGAATTGAATTTCAAAAATCCAAGAGACATGGTTGAAAAAATTAAGTTATATTTTGTTCAATAATATGATAATAATTTTTTTTGTGGGTAGAAACTTTTGACTTTTATATACCACAGTTAAAAGTAAATAGTGTAATTAAAGGTAAAAATGATATTATAATTACCTTAACACGTTTTCTAATTCTATTGGAAAAGTTTATTTCGACCAAAATCAATATTAGGGATAAAATATGATCAATTAGGTCCACATGGATTAGATTAGGACTTTTATTATTATTTTATTTAATGAATGGTTGAATGTGTTAAATTCAATGTTTAATAACTAAATAAATTTTAATATAGGGTTATACATAAGATAAATTTGATTTTAAATATTAATTAGAAAAATAAATAAATTTCATATATAATGGTAGATATATTTATAATTTTTATACTTTATATAATTAAATTTATTAATGATACAATAATGATGCAGTAATTACCTTATTAATGAAAGATTACAATAATTGATATTATAAATATTCAAATAATTTTATATTGATACTTATAATCAAGAACAATAATTTTAAAGGTTAATATTATATTTTTGGGATGATTGAATTAATTTTTTTTGAATTTATAATTTTTTTTGAGTTTTACAAAAAAATAGAAAATAATTTCAAAATTGACATAAATGTGTTTTTAAATCAAATACTATATTATTAATTGATATAATATTCCTAAAAATATAATGAACATCCAAATGACTTAGATAATGTTAGATATATTAATTATAAACCACTTGGGTTTCTCATCGATTTTTATAATGAGTTTATTAACTATTTTTTCTAATAATACAAGAATTCATTGTTAAAGTTAATCTGTTTTTCTAAGAGTTAAATCTAAAAGATATGGTTAATATGTTGACCTAAAACAGTCTAAAAACAATTGTTTGAGAAGTTTTTGACCCACCCCAACCATAGCCTAAAAATAAATCGTTTTGGATCCATTATAAAATGAATATTATTGTATAATAAAATAATATTTCAAGGTTTTCCAAAAGTTATCCTCGCCTCTCTTATAAATGGGTACTTCCCCTTCTCTCAAAATCACACCTACAAGGCCATTTTTATGGGCCAAAACTAGCTCACAAATCCTCCCATATACCCTCACTTTGACTAGATGCATTTTATTGATCATAAAGCTACCATATGGTTCCCTTTTGATCAACTCAAACGGAATCATCCAAAGTAGATTTAATGATTTCACCACCTCTTCCAAAGATCATTTCTTAGTCCACATCCTCTTTCATTGTTATTTCTATACCAAAATAACAAATCCAATAAATTATACATACTTTTATGTTATTATAAATATGTTAAAACCATGTTCATTATTTTATCCATCCTATTAATGGAAAGTCACCATACGTGCATATTTATGGCTTACTATTTCCAGGACGTGGTGTAGTTTGTTATTCAGACACTTCATTATTTATGTGGTTCTTTAATAATTTAATAACAAAGATTTAACTATTATAAATGTTTTCAACTTACCCAAAAATCAGGAAATGTACATGTTAAGGGTTAATTCTACAATCTCTTTATTATCTGAGGTTGTTTATACGTGAGTATCTACTAGGACCACATAATCTTCCACATCCGTGTTTCATAAAAATGTATTTCAAAACCTTTTTACTATTTTCTAGACTATAGGTTAAAATCAATTAAACCCTTTTTTAACATTTTATGAGATGTTTATAAAGGAATAATTCTGTTGTTTTTCAAATAAGGTCTATTACAACCGTTACAAAAAAAGTAAAGAACGAATGTTTTTTTAACTTATATGATTGGTGAATATATTTTCCGCTATTATAACACCTTAGAAGCGTCCCTTACAAGATTATAAGAGTATTTTAAAAATAAATGTATTCTTTTATAATTATGTGAATTTTTAATTATTTTAAAATAAAAAGATATATTTCTCTCAAATGGTTTTGATTTCCCCTTTGTTAACAACTTTTGATATATTTAACACATGCTTGAAGTGATTTTACTATGATACAATATTACATATAGTATTGATGGTTTTTTTGATATGTTTGAATTGGATGTGTTATTGTTATACCACTCATCGTTTATTGTTAAATTAATAACATTTCATATGATAGTTTTAATACGAATGTTTATGTTATGTTTCAACCTTTTCATATGAGGAATTCATTGTATATATTAAGTAACGGGTGGAGCCTACTATAGCTCCTTGATGCATCATTAGGTATCATGAGACAAACTAGTGTCTTAACACAAGTCCTTGACAAAATCTTATTTGAAGTCTTGGAATGAGGCCTTGAATTTTTGGTTATGATGTCTTGAATTATGCATTCCATTATTAGGAAATTGACTATTGTTATGTCATGAGATTATTCGACCAGTATAATATCCATGTGAATAAGTAAATGGAATTATATGATTCACATTTTCCATATTATGCTGATGTTTAAGTTTAAAAGTCTTGTGTTTTAGACTTATAAATTACCATAAATCTTTATGCTTATTTATTAATGTTTCTTCTATATTTTTATCCTTACTGTGCATGTGAGATCACCCCTTTCTAATGTATTATTATTCACAATATTTGAATAGTAATATTAAGACTGACCTTTAGGGATTGGCTAAAGGATATGAGTGTGTTCTACAGAGACACAATGTATTTTTTATTTAATAATGTAATGTGAGACTTATGTATGTATCTGGTACTTCCAAGGATACTAAACTGATCGGCCTTTTGGTACATGATTCATTATATCATGCCAATGTTATGTAATAATGTACTGACTCTAGGAAACTGGGGTTGGGGCGTTACATACCACCCCATGAAGTGATGTCATTTTTTTCAATCACCACCTCTTATAGTAGGCTATATTGATGGATTTAAAGTTTAAATTGGATATTTATGAAATAAATATAAAATTTGAGTTAGTATATCATATTTAAAAATTTTATATTACATTCTTTAATAGATATTATAATGCCTCCCATGTGTATGTAAGACTACCGCCTCATTAAGCGATATGGTTTGTTTTAAACTAATACCAGAAATGGAAATTAATAAGGCTATGGAAATGAATATATGTGATATAAATGAAATAGTAATGATATTAAAAACATATTTCACATTATATAAGTATAATATATAATTTTCATTATTCCCATTTCACTCACTGAACATGTTATAAATCCTTTCATGGATATGTGGACCTCTACCTTCTCGAAGCATTGCGACTCCTTTTTTCGCCACCATGTAATTATAATGAAATATATATGTTTATATAATTAAATAATGTGATATTTATAATATTATTACCATTATGGAAGGATAAATATTACTTAACTTCATTCTATATTGATCGTTTGAAATAATGGAAATATTACTCATTCATACATACAAAAAAAAATATCTATGAACGTAACATTAGGTAATTTTTCATAAAAACATTTCATGATTGGTTTAGAATAATAATTGATGTATAAATATGATAATTATTTCATGATTATTATTTTGGGTATGTAAAAATAATAACCACTTTTACCATTATTGATATACCATTGAAAATTTTGGATACATAAGCCAAATATGGTCGAAACATCCAACTTACATATTGTTGATTAGGTAATTATACAATTAATAGTTTTAATACATGAAATAATAACCATTATAATGGTTTCCTATCATGTATATATTTTAATTTTTTTTATTCATGAATATAAAGGAATAAGTGAACTGTAAAACTCAAGGTAAGGGACTTCATCTCAATATCCTTTTATTGAGGCATTTCTTGAGTTTATACAACTTTATTATTTTATAAGGTGTATATACATACCCTTTGACATTTTGTAACATAAATTTATCTATTATCATGGTATTTAATTTTTTTCATTTTATTCAATCTAGTTGATTATAATTTAAATATTTCCAAATATATAACGGACTTTTCATATAAATTAATTGTCTTTTAATATATTCTTTCAAAAAATCATTATCTTTTATTTCCATGTTTTTTAATGTTTTTTGAAATGACTAATATCTACATAAAATATTTATAATGTTAAATATATTAATCATTTACTTTAATTTAGGGGTTTTCAACAGAATTATTTTTGTATGTCTTAAACAGAATGTTTTGTTAAATGACCTACGAAATGTTCAATTATTAATGTATGATGGAAATGACATTTCTATGTTCCATGACTCTTATTTTATTTATAGATTAATTTAAAACATTACGTGTTTTTTAAAATGAAAAATAATTATTCTATTTTTTTGGTATTTTGATACTGAATTTTTTTAGGAATAAATTGGTATTTTTTATTGAAAATTGGATTTTGAAAGGAAATGGAATTTTAATATTTTAAAGGGATTTTAAAATGTGTTTAAAATATTTCTTCAAATGAATAAATCTTTAATTCATGTTGAGATTATTGGACATTGTATATGATGTGTGTTCCCCGGTTCTACTCCAATGCTTTGTGTAATTATTATGTTCTCTTTATTATAATATTAGTATTTTTTATGGTTATCCCAATTGTTGAGGGTTCTGTAAGGGTTATATAAGGGTTTTATGAGCATAAATAATCAGATAACTACATTACATTTCTATTAATGCTAATTATTTTTCAGTGAAATAATTTTTTTTCAGTTTTTAAAATAAGTTATCCTTTAAAAAAATGACATGTACAATTATGGGTATGTTATGTGTTCAAGAAAATGTTTTTCATGGGTTTCCATGTAATTTATTGGAATAATGTTTTTCTTATTATTATTTTCCCTACTAATCATTTTATGATCATCCCAAATTTGTTGAAAAATAATATAGGATTTAACGATGGATAAGGGTCAAGAAGAGGTCATGTTAAATGTTGAGAAGAGTTTTATTAAAAAGAAATAATTTTTTTAATGTTTTATATAGGTGAAAAATGGATACTGATCGGAAGTGTTCACATTGAATTATATGATTTTGAAATATATGATTTATGAATTCATTCTCTAAAATCTATACAAAAAAAAGATCCTAAAAGTTAATGAAAATAACTTATTGACTAAAAGTGAATATTTTGTAATGATTCAGAATGGTTTATTATGGAAAATTTGTATAAGATATTAAAATTTGTAAAAATTAATTATATTAAATAAAATGTAATCATTATAGTAGTTTATGACTATTTAGTGAAGTAAAAAACTAAAAATGTAATTAATAATTATTATGTTTGTCGTTTACTTAATAAATATTTATTTTATTATAACTCACTAAAAATTTATTTTCAATCTTTGAAAAAATATTTAAAAATATTTTTATTATATAAAAATTTTATGAGATAATAAATTTTATTTTTATATAATGAAAAGTGAAAAATATATATAAAGAATAATAAATATTAAAGAACTATAATGTATAATGATTTTTATAGAATAATGATTTTGTATGCCCTTTAAGTTCATGAATAACCTAATGCATGAATTGAAAATATTTTGATAGCTAATAATGAGATAAAACCCATTGATGTCAAGGTAAATTTTGAAAACGATATGGACCTGCATAGTACATGGAATTTTCCACATAGCACACCGAGATGTTATGTTCTATATGGTCATTTTCATAGCACCACTAATATTGTAATTATTTTCTTGAGGGATGGAGTTGTTCTAAATCCCCTAAAGAAACAAAAATTCTTTTATAGAGAAATTCATCTATTCTGCACCCCCTGAATATGATATTCTTTTGTGGAGGAATCTGTTGGTTTTATTTCCCATAAAAAATTACATTTCAGGTTGAACCCTTCATTTTTAACCTTCAACATAGCGATTGGAATATAGTGTGGGTGGCCATTTTGATAAATACTTTTTTTGAACCTATTTGAAATACCAGATTATACCTAATTAAATAAACTGATGGATAAACACACAAAGCTTGATATAGAACTGAGATAAAAAAGGTACGTTACAAGAGAATGTCTGTTCGATAAATTTCCATTTCATGAGACTTTAGTCTTGGTATCACCGTAAAACTTAGGATACATGATCACCCTAAACGGAGAGAAAAATATCCACAAAGGATTCCTTCATAAAAGGGTCTTGAATGAAAAAGATATATTTCGAAAAAGGGTAGAAACACATGGTAATCCACAAATGAGATTTCTCATTTTTCAAAGTAATCCCTTCGAAACGGTGAACCCATTTAAAAGGACCCACTTATATTTTACCCTATATATCAGATTAATACAACTATGTGAAATCGCTTATTTATAGGTTATTCAAATCATTACTCTTCACAAAATCTTACCGTGTAGTGAATCTATTCACCTTAGTCCCTCCATGAAGTATCCAAATGGTTCAATCTCATTTATGATAAAACTTATGTAAGGATAATTCCACACCTCTTTCAAAACCACTAGATCCATATTATCAAGGTATTGGAGCACAAAAGCGTTTCTTTATTTGATCATGAATTTTCATTGTAAAATACATTTCCCACCTAACCTCCCTTATAGATGTAGTTCTCATTATGTATGTGATAATACATCCCTTTGGTAACAAGAAACTGAATCTTGGATGTAGTTGTTAGATTTATTCCATTTGATTTTGTGATTATTACCTCCCTCATTCTTCCAAAATTGTGAATTGAACAGGGTTGTTTATAATTTTTTTATTTATAATTAATAATTGTGTAATATAAAATATGGGGATTATAAATAGGTAATAAGATAAAAATGGGAATACGTCAAGGATAATCTCCCTATACTTTCTTCCTGGATACCTCTCCATAGCCTTGCCCTTATCCATTAGTAGATGTGGACAAGATACTTATGAGAATCCATTTTGGATTTATCCCCTAGAAATTCTCAACATACATTGTATTGATCTTTAATTTAATTCCCATATTCATATAAATAAATGTAATATAATTGATGTAATTATTCTAGATTCTCATTTATGTATAAGTCCCATCTTAGAACATTTATGATATTTTATTGATCTATTAGTGCGCCTTGTTTCTATAATTATTGATGACTCAAGTGGTCTTTGGGAATCAATTCAGCCAAGTCATTATTGTAATCAAAATTATATCATTTTTTCTCTTCCTTAGATATAATCCCTGACCCATTTGAACTAAATGGGCATTAACTCACCTCCTGGCAGGAGATGTAGGATGACTTTATAATGTTCAAATCCATAATATTCAATCTATTTACATCCTTAATTGGAAATATTCTTGATGAGACCATGCACCTACCTAAAGGAATATATTATTTTTGGAGTCCTTTCAATAATAAAGGACCACTCTTGAGTAATCCCTACAGTAGTATTTACTCAGAACATTTCACCACGATTTCCATAACACATGATGTTTAATTGAATTGTTTGGCCCATGTTAGATGACCCAAAAAAGAATTACCAGTCATGTGTTCGGTTTTAATGAAAACAAAGACACAAGAGGGGGTGAATTGTGTTTATTTTAAAAATATTAAAAGAATAATACTTCCCTCTTGATTTTAATGTGATTTTTTTCCTTCACACGTAAAGACAATTGTGCAATAGAAAATAAATAAAGGAATAAACAACACACATATATTTATAGTGAATTAGGGCATGAAAATATCATATTAAACTCCTCCAATTCACTATATATGATCATTGTAATTTTCAATAGTAGGTCCACTTATTTGGATACCTCACCAATATAATGTATGTAGTTTAAACCTTTAATATAGTTTTTTATAAGGTATTATAGTTCTTTTTCAAGGAACAATGATGCAGAAACATCATATGAGATGTTTATTCTTCACAAAAATTGAGTAAAATTAGTCAAAACATAAATATAAAATGAACTAGATATTGAAATTGAATATTGGTCCACCTCATAGTAGCAACCGCAATCTGAATGATGTGGATGATCATAAATAATTAACTACAACAATAAAAATCATCAACATAAAACATGATTTATTTAAACATATGTAAAGAAAACAATAGAAATATAATCAATTAGTATTGTCTCTAATGTGTATCAATGTTAGATTATTTGTCATGTTTTATAAAAATATCAATATAAATAGATCATTAGTAACAAAAAGTTGATCAAGATGATAAGAATAAAAATGCATGTCTCTAATGTGTATATCTAGTATAGATGTTAATAGATAGGGATGGGAGAGTCCATGGGGAGGACCATGCGGGCTACATATTTAATAGTATGGACCATCCTGGCCCACAAATAAATAAAGACTATAAAATAAAGTCCATAGCCCTACCCTCATGGGACCCACATACTTTCGGATGAGCACATGGGCCTAAAACTTTATATATGAAAAAATTTGTAAAAAAACATAACCAATGATTAACAAATAACATTACACCCAGACATCAAATGTATTAAAATGGAAAACCCTTAAATTCCTAAAGTCCCAAGAAACTACCCAAAAAAATGTCACCCATGAAAACATTCTACCACTCCATATCCATACTCTTGGGGATTCTATACCTATATTTCACCAATTCATCCAAAGTACAACTCCCAAACCTGAATTTGTGAAAATAAAAAAATAATATAAATCATTTAAAAATAATTAAATAAAAAAATTATTTTAGAACATTAAGGATTTAAATTAATTCAACTCATTACTAAGAAAATTTATTAGTAATGAATGAAATTTGATAATCAAATTCATACCCTTCATAGAAATGCAGAATATAATTTTGTCAAAAATGAAATATGACGTCAATATAATGTTTTCTTAAGAACCTTTTTTCTCATTATTTGAATTAAAATATTTATATATTACTAAATTATAAACTACCAATTTTCAAAATAAAAGTCTAATATATTCAAATCATGCTTCTTTGAAATAATAACAAACAAAAACTAACTTACAATTTATTTATTCCATATCTTCATATCCTTCATGGATATCTATAAAATTAGTCTCTTATTTGGACACAATATCAACTTCAATATCATGATTCTCTTCTTCTTCTGTAGTAAAAAATATTTATATGTAATCGATGGAGCACCGAACCTTCCTCTCTCACTATCTGAGTTCACAGAGTCTTCGGCCTTGCTGAATCTCACCCTGGTGGCTCGTTTCAAGAACAAAAGACCTTCAGTGGATGATTTCGATAATTTTTTATTTTGTTCGTGGGATCTTCGCGAACGAGCGGTCGTGGTTTTATTGGATAGCAAGAAAATCATGATTTGATTTTATTCTGAGATAGATCTCATCCAGGATTGGGCTAGGGCACCTTGTATTTTCATAGGCATCCATTTTATGCTCCTACGATGGTCATTCGATCTTCATATGAATTGGGTTTCCCCCTCCATCGTGGTTTGGGTTAGTTTTCCTAACATACCATTACCGTTTTGGAACCCATCTATTATTTTTTTATTGGGAAACATGGTAGGAAGATATCTTTGTTCCGATTGTTGCACAGAAGTGGTTTGTAATCTGGTAAATCCCAGGTTGTGTGTTGAAATGGATGCATCACGCGCCCCTTTTGAGTATATTTGGATTACAATGGGGGAGGAGTACAGATGTAAACAGAGGGTAGTATATGAAAGTTGGACAGATTTTTGTGGTTGCTTCAAGTTGTTGGGATATTCTAATGATGTTTTTCATGTGAGGAGGGCTGGTCACAGTGGAATGGAGGATAGGATAAGCTCTGAGGAGGGTATACGGCTCAATGAACTGGGCAATTATTTGAGGATGGGTCTGTATTCGAAGATAAAGGGGGCAGCTGAAATAGGGAGGGGTCCTCAGAGGAATCCTTCTGCAGGGGATAACCTCGGCTCTGGTTAAGGTGTTATTTCCCTAAAGGAAGATCAATCAATTGGTAATACCAGCATTGGGAAGAACATGGATGAGGTGGGAGTTGTTCGGTCTCCTACTACTGTGGGACCCAAACAGGTTGGAAAGAAGCGAGAAGACAGTCATGTGGAGGTGGTAAACTGGGCCAGACCGATTAAGGGTCTGGATTCTTTGGCCATGCCATTTATGAATTTGAATAACAGGTTTTATGTCCTGAAAGAGGGTAATGGGGATGAGGTTCTGGAGGAGGAGGCCTTTTCAGGGGGCGAGGGTGATGTTTTGTTGGAGGAGAATAGGCATGAGGATTGCTTGGGGATGGAACCGGTGACATGCCCTGAGGAAATTGTTGAGCAGGTACTTCCTGTGGAATTAATTGGGGGGGATAAGACTCCCGAGATCCATCTGGATGAGAGTAAGTGGAAGGAGGAACTGGTGATGGCTGGCATGGAACTCCCCATGAATGAAGGGCGACAACACTTGACAGAATTTCTTCATGCTGAACAGCGGCTGAGCAGTTCTGCTGGAGGTCATGTAGGTGGGTTGAAGGAACAATCTGGGGTGGATAAGAAGAGCTCCAAAGGAGGAAAAGAGAACTGGAGTCCCCCTAACGGGTGATCTTTTAGAGATATTGTTCAAGACAGGACCGCGAAGGGGTCTGCTGGGGATAGGCCTCCATCTACAACCTCATCAAGGAGGCCAAGAAGACACTGCTCAAATCTCCTGAGCCCAATGCTGACAAGGTCTGCTTCTAAAAGAAATAGCCAGGTGGATCTGGCCATCAAAAAGGGATCTGGGGTTAAGAAGGCCCCATCTATTATGAATAATTTGGAAATTCTTGGAAATAGGGTCCAAAGTGCCAATTTTTGGAGAAATCCGGAATGGGAATCGGCTACAGGAGAAGACTAATCATGTTTGTGATACATGGATGATTGTGGATAATACTATGTTTAATTCTATGTTTTTTTGTATGTTTGTGGTTTTGGTTAATGTTGTACTGGATTGGCATTGTATGTTGGGAACCGGTCACCCATAACCCGACTTTTATAAAATTGAAAAATGATTGGTAGGAAAATATTCAAATCAAATAAATTGTAGCATATATATATATATCATTTGGAAAAGATTGAAATACATCTAATGAATTTCAAGTAAATGTGAGAGATTGAAGATGATTATCAAGAATGGAAGACTGATACTTTTTCATAATATAACCTCTAATTCCTAATGAATATTCAAAATAAACTGTAGTAACGAGAATGCTTAAAATATCACACACCTCGTTCGCAAGATCACCAACGTGATGTTTAAGATCTTTCCAATATTTAAGCACATCTAGATTCTTAAAATGGTTCATTTATAATAATTTCTCATCTAAATAAACATTTTAATGATACATTCTAGTTTTTCTCACATGTTAAATATCACATTTCAAATATTTCCATATCGATAAAAGAATGCATACAATTAAAATAATTGTTAATTTATAATAACATAATTTATATAATTCATACATCAAAGAAACTAAGGCTGGTTTCAAATCCTCCCATCTCAGGATTAGATTAAGAGGATAGATCGTGAACTTAAAACCCATCAATTGCTTCATTGTTAGAATCCTTTTTCATAATTTTCATAAAACTTATAAATCCTCTTCTTGACATCGACAACATTATCATCACAGGTAATGAGATTATGTTTTAAATAAAAAACATAAACAAATCATGCTTCATTCTAGGATCAAGAATTACTACATGGGTAATAATAACAATATAATATGTACAGTACTTCTCTGATTTTAATTTTGTTCAAGAAGTCATATTCTTAACAATATCATCATAAATTTTCATGTTTTCTCTATGAAAACAGTCGATTTTCAACACTTTCATGAAGTAAAGATTTGATTTTGGATAATATGATACTAGTATCCACTTGGTCATCACATTAAATGGATGCAAAAACTCACATATAATTGATAACATTTTTAACTCATCTTCTAATGGGATGTATTTATATTTATCTTAAATCAATGCATGATAATAAAAACAAATTTATTCTTGAGAGAATTTTAAGCATATTAAAAGTTTAATTCTATCTATTTGACACAAAAAACGCAATCTAAACATAGTTTCAACAGTATGAACATTGTTAATTGACTCTTGATAAGAATTCATTCAAGATTCATATGATGTAAAACATTTTACACTTTCATGGACTTTAAAAAGTGCATTATTGGATATTTTTAAGACTTCTTGATCAATAATCTTTTAGATAGTAGCACAAGATATCACAATGGAAATTTTTCCATCACAAAGTAAACTATTTTGATTATGAAAACGTTGCTTCAAAAATTTTACCATGTTATCATTTTCTGATGAATTATCTAAGTTAATAGAGAAACTATTTTATCAATTTTCCAATCATTCAGTGAAATAAAAACATACTTGGTAAATTCAATTCTAGTATGGGAAATATCCAATTTACAAAACATTATAACTTTCGATTCATCTTCCAATTATTATAAAAAAATGTGAAGTCCATCATATGTATCCTTCACTATTGCAATCCATCCAACAATCAGATGTTAAAAAAATTCTTCCAGGACTAGAATCCATTTTTTGATTAAACTTTTCCATATGAGTTAATAGTATTTCATAATATTAGTGTAGTGACTCTTCTATATGTCTTCACATAAAAGATAAGAAAATTCATACGTTCATGGATTCATTTATACTCAATAAGGAAAAATGTAATATCATTCTCTATGATAAACATAGAGCGACATTCTCAAACTACTTTTTCATAATTTTTTATAAATTCCAACCTCCCTTCACGATAAACAATAATTCTGGACATATCAATATGTCATTGTTTCTCATTATTATAGCTGATCAAATTATGAGATAATGTTAATGTACTATATTTATTTCTCCCACAATAAAATCACATAAATTTTATTTGTCATGGATTTTATCAGTTTTGGTGCACCAATACTAAACATTTGACGTGGTTTGTATCATTTTCTTAAGAACTAAATTGACATCAATTTCTATCCCACTAATTCCAATATGATTTTGTTCCACAACTATATTTTCCTTATTAGATGGTTGTGATATAATTTTATCAGAATTGCTTGTAATTCTATCCAAAATATCATGATTCATAATATAAAAAATAAAAAATATATAAATATTATATTAGAATAAGTTATCTCTTAAATTTATATGAATTCATTGAACATGTCTTATAGAGGGATTGTGTCTATGTGTGGTTGATCAAATAAAGATTGATGTGTGGGTGTAAGTCACTATAGTAAAATCCTGATAGTAAATAAAACAAATATTCAACCAATATGATATCACAAATCTTTTGAGATAATGAAGAGAAAAAGATGAGCACTAACATGTAGTTTAGATGTTTTAGCCTTCACCACAAACTCAAATTGGAAAAAACAAGAATCTTAAACTAGAAAAATATTAGATAGATATAAATCCATGGTAGTAAGTTTGAACATCTCAAATTACAAAATACCTCAACAACTCTCCCAATATAACCCTTTTTTAAATAAAAATTCGCTAGCACCATCCCAATGACCAAAAAATACCATTATTTCAATTAAAACCTACAAGCTATAGAGTTGAGGTGAAACCCCCGCAATGGCACTCGAACCCAGTGGCATCAGAACCTACAAGGTATAGTGTTGAGGCCTAACCTCTAAAGTGACCATCGAACAAAGAGGTAGTCAAACCTACCTTATATGATCAACCCTATAACATAACTTGAAACAATATTAATGATTGACAACACACAGTAGGCTCGTGAGGTCATTTTGGCCTTTCCCCTTGGGGGTTCTTGTAGTCCTCCTTCCTTATTTTTCAATAAATAAATAATGTATGATGATGATGAGGGGAGTGAAGGGAATCAATCATGGTATTTGAAAAAAATATTTGGGGATTTGTTGGAGAGAATCATGCTTGTGTGAGAGATCTATGAGATGGATTTTAAGGGATTTTTTTTGGAAAGATGGTGGGACATGATGAGAGGTTTTGCTGCGATGGGATAGTGGGAGTCAGGTAGGTAGGGCCTTGGGAAGTGGAGGGGTGATGGGTGTGGTGGATTTTAGGGGAGTATGTTTTTTTTAGGAAGGGAAGGGGTGAGAGGTGTTGGGTCGGAAGAACACCCCAAGGAGGGAAAGATGGCAAGAGGGGGGGTGAATTGCTTTTTAAAAAATGATTAACAATTTAAAATCAAAGTTAAGAATGCAGCGGAAAAAAAGAGGCAAGACACACAAAATTGATAACGGAGTTCGGCCAAAACCCGGCCTACGTCTCCGCTCCCAACTCAACCGTTGAGAGATTCCTACCGCTTGCTTTTCAATGGTTTTAGCAAGAAACCCACTAGGCTTTGAGGTAGCACTAGGACCTATTACAGCTTGCTTTTTGTGGTTTAGCAAGAACCCACTTGCTTTTGATGGTTTAGCAAGAACCCACTAGTCTTTGTACGGGTGAAGACTAGCTCACCGATCTCAAGCCTTTTTACAAGGTAAGGCTTGACAACCTCTTCACACCTTAGTGGTGGTGTGAGAACCCAAAGAAAGGGAGGTTGAGAAAAGGGTTGGGGTTTGTAGGCACAAACCCAATTTTAAGCTCAAAGTAAATAAAACAATAAAACCCGTATTTGGGAAGACTTGGGCGCCTTTGATTGGATGGAGATGTTGAAGGCCGCTTCCAAGCTTCTTTGAAGGAGCTCCTTGGATGTGGAAGTTGTTGGAGCTAGGTGGGTTCCTTTGAGGAAGTCCGCCGGAGGTTGGCCAATTGATCCAAAATATGTCCGTTGGCTTCGTATATGATCCGGTTGGTGTCCGGGGCTTCCTTGGCCTTTATTTATAGGCTAGGAACCCTTGGGGAGGCTTCGGAGCCGTTGGAGAGGTCTTCGGAGCCGTTGGGAGCCAAAAGGAGGTTGACTGGTCAACCCCAACGGCTAGTTTGACTGGCCTACCGGCTGGCCGGTGCAGGGCCACCGGCTGGCCGGTGCCTTGGCAGAGGAGAAGGCCTTTGGTCCAGGCTCCACCGGCTGACCGGTGGAGGAGCCACCGGCTGGCCGGTGGTGAGGCAGTAGCTCATCCTGTTCTGGCTGGGTGCCACCGGTCGACCGGTGCTGAGGCCACCGGTTGGCCGGTGGTAAGGCAGTGGCTCCTTCTTGAGAGCAGATGCCACCGGCTGGCCGGTGGTGTGCCACCGGCTGGCCGGTGGTCTGGATTTCAGACCATTTGCCAGCACACTTTCTAGGCCCAATTCCTTGGCCACCTGATTTGATTCCTATCAACCAAAAACACTTGAAAGAGGATTAGATAAATATGAGGGTGATTGTGATCATGAAAATAAAACCTTGAGGGGTTCGAGAGGTACAACAATCTCCCCCTATTTTGATGATCACAATCACCAAAACAATCAAAGTAAAATACTGAAATTAAAGACATTCTTAAAGGATAATTTGAAAATAAATCAAAGCATGATAGAGAAGACTCTCCCCCAATCAATCAAGGAATTTGGGCAAGCGGGTACGGATTTTTCATCGGGTTCCTGCTTTTGAGCGGGTTCTAGCTTTTGAGCGGATTCTTGCTTTGGAGCCTCACTAGTACCTTCATAGGTTAGTTCTAAAAGCTTCCAAATATCATGAGAAGATGTGCAAGAAGAAATACAATTAAAAACATTACGGTCAAGACCACAATGAGGGAAAGATGGCAAGAGGGGGGGTGAATTGCTTTTTAAAAAATGATTAACAATTTAAAATCAAAGTTAAGAATGCAGCGGAAAAAAAGAGGCAAGACACACAAAATTGATAACGGAGTTCGGCCAAAACCCGGCCTACGTCTCCGCTCCCAACTCAACCGTTGAGAGATTCCTACCGCTTGCTTTTCAATGGTTTTAGCAAGAAACCCACTAGGCTTTGAGGTAGCACTAGGACCTATTACAGCTTGCTTTTTGTGGTTTAGCAAGAACCCACTTGCTTTTGATGGTTTAGCAAGAACCCACTAGTCTTTGTACGGGTGAAGACTAGCTCACCGATCTCAAGCCTTTTTACAAGGTAAGGCTTGACAACCTCTTCACACCTTAGTGGTGGTGTGAGAACCCAAAGAAAGGGAGGTTGAGAAAAGGGTTGGGGTTTGTAGGCACAAACCCAATTTTAAGCTCAAAGTAAATAAAACAATAAAACCCGTATTTGGGAAGACTTGGGCGCCTTTGATTGGATGGAGATGTTGAAGGCCGCTTCCAAGCTTCTTTGAAGGAGCTCCTTGGATGTGGAAGTTGTTGGAGCTAGGTGGGTTCCTTTGAGGAAGTCCGCCGGAGGTTGGCCAATTGATCCAAAATATGTCCGTTGGCTTCGTATATGATCCGGTTGGTGTCCGGGGCTTCCTTGGCCTTTATTTATAGGCTAGGAACCCTTGGGGAGGCTTCGGAGCCGTTGGAGAGGTCTTCGGAGCCGTTGGGAGCCAAAAGGAGGTTGACTGGTCAACCCCAACGGCTAGTTTGACTGGCCTACCGGCTGGCCGGTGCAGGGCCACCGGCTGGCCGGTGCCTTGGCAGAGGAGAAGGCCTTTGGTCCAGGCTCCACCGGCTGACCG
This sequence comes from Viscum album, assembly GCA_963277665.1. Classification (NCBI taxonomy): domain Eukaryota; kingdom Viridiplantae; phylum Streptophyta; class Magnoliopsida; order Santalales; family Viscaceae; genus Viscum; species Viscum album. The sequence goes on from OY728135.1 coordinate 547,247,411, forward strand.
GTGGAGGAGCCACCGGCTGGCCGGTGGTGAGGCAGTAGCTCATCCTGTTCTGGCTGGGTGCCACCGGTCGACCGGTGCTGAGGCCACCGGTTGGCCGGTGGTAAGGCAGTGGCTCCTTCTTGAGAGCAGATGCCACCGGCTGGCCGGTGGTGTGCCACCGGCTGGCCGGTGGTCTGGATTTCAGACCATTTGCCAGCACACTTTCTAGGCCCAATTCCTTGGCCACCTGATTTGATTCCTATCAACCAAAAACACTTGAAAGAGGATTAGATAAATATGAGGGTGATTGTGATCATGAAAATAAAACCTTGAGGGGTTCGAGAGGTACAACAATCTCCCCCTATTTTGATGATCGCAATCACCAAAACAATCAAAGTAAAATACTGAAATTAAAGACATTCTTAAAGGATAATTTGAAAATAAATCAAAGCATGATAGAGAAGACTCTCCCCCAATCAATCAAGGAATTTCTCCCCCTTTGTGATTATCAAAATAGAGTGGGGCATAAAACTTGATTGAGGGAAGTTAGAGATTTTAAAACAATTGAAAATGATACTAATTGTTGAAAAATTTGAAATGAAAAAATTGAATTGAAAAAAAATGAATAACAGTTTGAATTGAAAGTTTTGAATCAAAAATCAATTGAAATTTGAAATTTGAAACCAAATGAAATTTTTGAAATTGAGAGTTTTGAATCAAAAATTCGATACCAACTGTTGGAAATTTAGAAATGAAAAATTTAAAAGAAAATTTTGAATTGAGAGTTTTGAAACCAAGTGTTGAGTTTGAAATGAAAACTTTGAATACACAAAAATGCTTAAAGATCCTAACTCCCCCTAAATAAAAACAATAAATCACCGGGGAGAGGAAATAAATTTTGGCCCGGAGAGACTCGCAAGAAGGGATTTTTCAATCCATACTTGTCTCATGGCGGGTCTTCTTCTATAGAATTCATCGGAATAGAAAATACTTTTGGGTTGACCATACCGGGCGTTTTTACAATTACATTCATAAATGTGGTGCCCGGTTTTCTTGCAATAATTACAAAATTTGTAAGCGGAGCTCCCCCTTACAAAAACAGTTGGAGCATGGGAGGAGGAGGCTCGGTTGGTGTAGCCAAGTCCATGTGTGGTTCTAGAAACACGTTGAGAACCAAGGAGATTGGACAAATTTTGTTCACCTTGGGTGAACTTGGCTAGGGTCTCCCGTAGGTCTTTGATGGTTGATTCCATGGAATCAACATTTGGGAAATTTTGGATTTTGAGGGACATCTCCTCCTTCTCTTTGAGAAGTTGTTCTTTTTCGGAGGAGAGTTTTTTGAAAGACTTTTTTAAAGCAACAAATTTTGAAGATAAAGCATGAAAACCATTTTCTAGTTGGTCTCTAGCGTGTGAGAGTTCTTCATAAGATAAATGATTTAAAGAATTTGAATTTGAAGAACATGAGGAAGATGAATCGGAAGAAGTTACCTCATGGAATGCCATTAGGCATTTTGTACCTTGGTCGCTCGAGGAGGAGGAGGAGGATGAAGTGTCACTCCATGTCGCTTTGAGGACCTTTTTCTTTCCTTTCTCCTTGTGCGTGGCCCGTTTCTTGTTGAGTGGGCAATCGGGCTTGTAATGGCCCTTTTCGCCGCACCCGTAGCATTTCACCTTGGGCTCGGATCTTGAGGTGGGTTCTTGCTTTCGATGCTTGCGGGATTTCTTCTTCTTCTTGTGCATCTTCATAAATTTGTGCATTTGGCGGGCGAGATTCTCCATTTCCGAATCGCCGCTTGATGATGAAGAGGATGAGGAGGAAGAGGATGACGAGGAGCTTACTTCCTTTTGTACCTTGAGGGCAATGTTCTTTGGTGTCTTGATTGGTGTGCCCTCCTTTTGAGCTTGCCTCCTCATCGTGATCTCGTACGTCATGAGAGATCCGATGAGCTCCTCTACCGGCATATTTTTGACGTCCTTAGCTTCTTGGATCGCCGTCACCTTTGGTGCCCATGAGCTCGGAAGGACCCATAAGATCTTCTTGACCATCGTCTCGGCTGAAACATCATCACCAAGGGACTTTCTCCCATTGCACACGTCAGTAAATCTAGTAAACATTTCAGAAATAGATTCATTTGGGTGCATGGAAAATGACTCAAAATCCTGACGATACATGTCCAATCGAGTATCCTTTACTTTGTTGGTCCCCTCATGGGTAACCTCCAAAAGTTTCCAGATTTCATGTGCGGAGGTGCATGTGGAAACTCGATTGAACTCGTTTCGGTCAAGGCCGCAATGAAGAGCATTCATGGCTTTGCCATCAAGCTCAAAATTTCTAATGTCGGCTTGGGTCCATTTGGATTCGTCGGGGGTAGACAAAGTGTAACCTTGCATGACAATTTTAAATATGGGATATCCTATGCTTCTAAGAAAGGTAGTCATGCGGGTTTTCCAATAATTATAGTCGGTCCCATCAAAAAATGGAGCCCGACCCAAAGAGTAGCCCTCGGGGGCGAAAGAGGTAGATGCCATCAAAAAAAAATAAAAAAGATCTTAACTTTGAAACCGGGTTAAGGAATTACTCAAAGGTCCCTCTGATACCAATTGTTGGGTCGGAAGAACACCCCAAGGAGGGAAAGATGGCAAGAGGGGGGGTGAATTGCTTTTTAAAAAATGATTAACAATTTAAAATCAAAGTTAAGAATGCAGCGGAAAAAAAGAGGCAAGACACACAAAATTGATAACGGAGTTCGGCCAAAACCCGGCCTACGTCTCCGCTCCCAACTCAACCGTTGAGAGATTCCTACCGCTTGCTTTTCAATGGTTTTAGCAAGAAACCCACTAGGCTTTGAGGTAGCACTAGGACCTATTACAGCTTGCTTTTTGTGGTTTAGCAAGAACCCACTTGCTTTTGATGGTTTAGCAAGAACCCACTAGTCTTTGTACGGGTGAAGACTAGCTCACCGATCTCAAGCCTTTTTACAAGGTAAGGCTTGACAACCTCTTCACACCTTAGTGGTGGTGTGAGAACCCAAAGAAAGGGAGGTTGAGAAAAGGGTTGGGGTTTGTAGGCACAAACCCAATTTTAAGCTCAAAGTAAATAAAACAATAAAACCCGTATTTGGGAAGACTTGGGCGCCTTTGATTGGATGGAGATGTTGAAGGCCGCTTCCAAGCTTCTTTGAAGGAGCTCCTTGGATGTGGAAGTTGTTGGAGCTAGGTGGGTTCCTTTGAGGAAGTCCGCCGGAGGTTGGCCAATTGATCCAAAATATGTCCGTTGGCTTCGTATATGATCCGGTTGGTGTCCGGGGCTTCCTTGGCCTTTATTTATAGGCTAGGAACCCTTGGGGAGGCTTCGGAGCCGTTGGAGAGGTCTTCGGAGCCGTTGGGAGCCAAAAGGAGGTTGACTGGTCAACCCCAACGGCTAGTTTGACTGGCCTACCGGCTGGCCGGTGCAGGGCCACCGGCTGGCCGGTGCCTTGGCAGAGGAGAAGGCCTTTGGTCCAGGCTCCACCGGCTGACCGGTGGAGGAGCCACCGGCTGGCCGGTGGTGAGGCAGTAGCTCATCCTGTTCTGGCTGGGTGCCACCGGTCGACCGGTGCTGAGGCCACCGGTTGGCCGGTGGTAAGGCAGTGGCTCCTTCTTGAGAGCAGATGCCACCGGCTGGCCGGTGGTGTGCCACCGGCTGGCCGGTGGTCTGGATTTCAGACCATTTGCCAGCACACTTTCTAGGCCCAATTCCTTGGCCACCTGATTTGATTCCTATCAACCAAAAACACTTGAAAGAGGATTAGATAAATATGAGGGTGATTGTGATCATGAAAATAAAACCTTGAGGGGTTCGAGAGGTACAACAAGAGGTGTGGGGGATTTTGGGGTAGTGGGTTTTTCTTAGGGAAATGGATATGATGGGACTGATATTTTTTTGAGATGAGATGGTAATTTAATTCATTAATTTTTTTATTTAATAATTTGGTTATAGGACGGATATAATAGGTAAAAAATTGTTTTTCTTTTATTGAAAACTATAACACCTACTGGCTAAATATGAACCATGGGTATCTAATGGGTTTATTAGTACATGTTGTGGGTATCACAGATCAGTCCATATGCGATCCAGATTTATGTAGACATTAATATTTGATGTTGTTACCCGCACAAAATCCATGGGCTAGAAGATTGGCTTATGAGATTGCTGTTGTTTATATCTCTAGTATCTATAGATAATTATATAATATGATTTTGGAACAGAAAAACTATATCTTTCAAATTAGAAGGATAAAATATCAATAGGTATGAAGATAATTTAATTTCATTACGTAAAATAGCTCCCGAATGAAAACATGATAAATATAGATAATTCAAATTAATAATGTATGAAGAATGTCATAACTTCTCTAATGAATTACTCAATATACGGAACACAACACCTTGAATCATTCATTAAATATCATTAAAAGACATTTTTAATTCTATTAAGTTTATTTAATAAAATGTAGAAATAATCTGTAATTCAAAACTAATAGTTTGACAAAGTAAAATGTAGGGGTGTTCTATATATCGATCTATTTTAAAATAATGGTAGACAATGTATGGTTGATTAAGAAATTAGGGATGAGGACCCATAAGCATATTCCTCAAATATAGTGTTTCTTCAAAAAGTTGTTTTTTTACTCCATACATTTGCACTATATGTGTGGTAAACAATTATTGTCCGCTACCGAATGTAGGGTTCACAAACCATATGTTACACATAAAACAAAAATTAAAATCATTGTTTCCATAATCCTTTTATATTACTATATTTCTAATTATATCAAATAAAATCCCATTTCATTTGTGTAAAAAAATTATCCCATAATAATATAAATATTCCAATAACAATTTCCCATAAATTCATTATAAGTAACGCCATTTGGAAAATAGATGTGGGTGCATTTGAGCTTCAAAATCATAATTAATTTAATGAAATTTTTCAATAAAAAAATTACCAAATTCTCTCCCATTTTGAGGATCACAAAACCCAAAAAAATATATACATAAACAAAAAAATACAAGGGTTGATTAAATGAATTACATGGAGGTGTAAATGATAGTTCATGAAAATGAAAACATTTCCTAAAATTTTAATGTTTTGACTATCCACTATATTTCTGTCAAGAATTATTTTTACATGTATATTTCTCCCCTGAATATTTAATATTTACTTCCAAGTTTATTTCATAATGTTTTCTCAAATTTTTTACATTTCCCCCATACATATGTCCACATTTTAATTATATCAAATATGAAATTAGGATATACAATTTCATTAGTAGTATATTTGGAGAGAGATATTGGTAACGTCCCGGTACTGGAAGCCACCATGAGGCACCTCGTACCCGGTTGGTCATATAGCCTCAAGCGCATTTCCCCGAATTCTAGAGGCATCCAATTAGTAGTGAGGGCCATGGGTGTGACGGTGGAGAAATTATCCTCTCATTGGCTGAGTGCACAACGGATGTAAAAAATACATACAAGAGAAGAAGCAGTAATAATGACATATAATAGCAGCATCCGAAAACTGAAAGTATAAACTGGAGGACATATATAAAATGATGCATGATACATATGTCTTGGAAAATAGCCAAACAAGTCACATTACTGGAATAAAATAGTGCTAAACCAAATTTAAAAATAAAGCAGATGAACCCCTCATCATTTCAAGAAGAATCTTGGTCCCATGCTCTCCAGCTCCACAACAAGTCATGTACCTGAAGTAGAAGGTAGCTTACCCTTATCTATACCTGAAACAATATAATATGTTTTGTCCCAAAATCATGGCCCAAACAGAGAGTGTGACTAAATCCTTATAGGCAACCAGTGTGAGATCTGTACCTAACATTCAGTGAATATATGGCAGGTAAAATATATAAGTCAGTGAACAAGGAGGTACTCAGAAGTAATCTATCTACAATTCAATGCATTCAAAACACCACACAACATGCAACAACTAATCACAGAAGATAAACACAACAGGTAACCCTCTATGATGTACCCACAGCTTATCCACTATTGTCCTACCTATCAATACAAGCATGTAGCTGTCACAAGGTAACCCTCTGGGAAGTACTTACATCATATACTCTCTGGTCTTACCTAACATGTACAAGAAACCCTATTGACAATACACATGTCTAACCCCTCTGGTTCAGCTTAAGAATAGACTCTCTAAGGAAGCACTCACCATCAATTCCCTCTATAGTCTCATATCGGTACTAATGTTGCTCTTGGGAAGCACTCAATGTCCCATTTCCCCTGTGGCACACGTCAAAGAACTAAAGACACTCTAGGGAGGCACTCAACGACAATTCCCCCAGTGGTCTTGCATCTTAAATTATAAAGACACTCTCAAGAAGCCCTCAACGTCCTTTCTGTAACAACCCGAGATTTTATGAGAATTTTTTTTAATTTCATTGATGTCTTGTGTAGTACGCTACACCAAAAAGTGCTTTCACTACACGCATCCCTGACTTGGCTTGCATTACACGCAATCACAACCTTCCTCGATAACCTGTGTAATACGCAATACCGGGTTTCACTAAACAACGATATATTATTACAATATTATTATGGACTTGACTTTATGAATTTTATTTAGTAAATTTTGGATTTTATAGAATTATTATTCATCATACACATTTTCTAAAACAAGGTATGTGAAAAAAGAATAAAATTTATGGGTAAAATAAGTATTTTTAAAAATATACAGTTTTGCCGCCTTTTAATGGATCACCCATATTAAATCCATTTTTTGATAGGTTTATAAGTTCAATTTGATAGAATATAATTTTTCTTTGGAATCAGGATATAAAAATTTACTTTGGATAGAGTTTTCATATTATTCTGATAACTTTCATAATTTAATTAAGAGTAAAAACACGCTATGTTTTAATTAAAAACAACTATTTTCATCGCAATAATTTATATAGTTAAATTATAATATTGAATGGTTTTAAATTATAAATAGAATTTATTTTTACTATTTAATATAATTTATGTCATTACCATTAATTTTACATTGAATTCATAGGAAAAAATATTTCAATCATTGGCAATGTTTTAACATTTAAAACCTATTTTCTTAACAACGAGATTAATTTTAAATTAATTACTGAAACTTCTATAATATGAATTTTTAAAAATGGATTCCATATCTGAATTCAGTGGGTCCAAATTATTTTAATAGGTTTCTTTTTTTTTGATATTATGAATAGTAACTATGGTACTTTGTATTTACTGCAGTTAAAGGTAAATCAGGTAATTGAGGGTAAAAATAAGATTATAAAATTATCCTGACCCCTAGATAAATTCTATAGGATGACTAAAAGATGACTCATATCACATAAGGGTAGGAATAGATTAATTTTATGGAATTTTGACCATGAAAATAATTTAAATATTATTAAAACCAAAGATAGTGACAACATGTCACTCTCTTAAATCTTATATGTATAATAATTTTAATTTAGTGATAAACTTCATCAAACTTCGAACATGAATAGTCTCAAGAATGATAATAAAATTATCTAAATCAAGTAAATTTATTTAGAATATTTAGTGATTAAATAATTATCATTAATGGTAACATTATAGTGATGCTGAAATTATTTTATTGATTGAAATAACAATTAAATGGTTTTAAAAATAATAAAATAAATATTATATGAACTATTTAATGTGCTCCACTAATTTTCTAGATACATATGACATGTTATCAATATATTTATGCTTTTATTTTGAACATATATTTTGTTTGGATTTTATTTAAATTCGAATAACTGAATAGTGTCAAAATTGACACTATTGTTATTTTATAAAAACAAATAACATAAAATAATATTAAAATCAAAAAAAAATTTAAATGTTATAAATTAAAATATATATTGTCTAAAATTTCATAATTTATCAAATTATGGAAAATTCACATCACATAAGTAATTATTTCTAATAATTTAAAATTTAGAATCTTATTACCATGATTAAAGTTAAATAGATTAAATAATGATAAATCAAGTTGATTATGTTTAAAATAAATTCCCAAAATTACTAAATTTAATTAGATGATTCGATTACAACAATATATCATCTAATCATCGGATTTGATTCATTTTGGACGTTTTTATTTGGGGTATGATTTTATTATAAATTAATATTTTTGAGGTTTCCAAATGTGCCCCTCTACTCCCTTCTAAAATGGAACCTCCTCCCACTCCTCTTCACAACAATTTTAACCTTAAAACTCAGCCCAAACCTGCCCATTTCTCTTCTAGACTTCCATAGAAACATTCTGGAGGTTCTGTTCTTCTCAATAGACAAACTCTAGTCCTTTATGTGGAAGCTTAAAAGAGATGTGTCGAAGAAGAGGTAATCTCTTCTACCGATTCTTTCAGGTTTCTTTCTTCTTCAACATCTTATTCTTTAGTTGTATAATTATAAAGTAATAACATCAGTATCAATAATATACTGATATGTCATTATAAATATTAAACAACCCCATTTGACCTTCTATTCATCCTATGGAAAATGAAATCACCATGCGTGCGTACGTACAGAATACCGTCTCCACGCCGTGGTGTAATCTGTTTTTCCACCACCACCTTACATGGATGGGTACAATGGTGTAAATAATAACTATATATAGTTATTATAACATCATACTGATTCTGAGATATTATATCATCCACTCTAATTCAATTCAATAATTATGGGAATGATATCATCGCTCGTGCGTATATACGGATTACTATCTCCACGACGCGTTGAGATTCATTCTCCATGTTAACAATCCAAGAATGATTATAAGGTAAATATAATGAATAATAATGAAATGTATGGCCTGATAATGCTACTTTATTTATGTATATATATAGATATATGTCATCTACTTACTTCAATTCAAGTCAATAAGGAAAGGAAAACAACGTTCATGCGTACGTATGACCTACCGTCTCCATGAACAGTGTATTTCATTTCATTTATCTATCTATTATATATATATATATACTGAATATATATGATATATAAATCTTGATTTTTATTTTTGAAGTATGTAAAACATGATATAAGTAATAATAATATCAATAACAACAAGTCCAATCACATACGATAAATAAAACGATTTTACCTAAACCACTACTTTACATAGAATTTTCAAAATAACGGGTAATATAAGGTCATACGTGAACCATATATGATATCATAACAATTAATATGATTAATTAATAAGTCAATTACATAATTTAAATCATTATATAGGAGGTTTAGATACGTATAAATCATATCAGACCTAAGGTAAGGGATAACATTTCCAATCACGTTTTTATCCGAGATTGTTTATTCGTAAGTATTTACTGAGGTTATATTTATCATCAATTTACATGTATTACAACAATGGTTTCATGTATGTTTAATTTCCTTTTTACCCATTTTTGACTTTTACTACATTGTATGTAATGAATCTTTCTTTTGTTTACCATACTAGGAACATCTTGACTTTTCTGGAAAAAGTAAAAGAATAATGTTTTTTCTAACATATATGGAGTGAAAGGATTTTTATGATTTCATAACGCCTTATTTTCATGAATCTTACTCTACAAGAGTTCATGAATATTTTAAAAAAATCCTTTTCCATTAAAATTGCATGGAATTTTGTGAAAATAAAATTATTTTCAAGAAGAAAGTATATTTTCCTCATGAATTCATTTCAATTGTTTTATCAAAACAATTTTTCATCTAAAATGATATTATTTAATATGTTTATGTTTCATGTGTAATGTCTCTATTACATACATGTTGTGATTTTTTTTTATGATGAAATGATATCCATTTTTTTTACTTGGATTATGTTATGATGGGATGATTTTATGAAACCCAGTTTTTCATTGGGTTTTGATGAATGATTTATGTTTATTTGGTGGAAAAAGTATGAAATATTTCATTATGAGATGGGTGGGACCTATATCCCCCTCCAATGCATTGGGTAAATATTTATATCTCATTAGATAGACATGGATGGAATGACAAGTTAATCTGGTTCAGTAATACAGGACTGGAACAAGTAGTGAACTCGATTCAGTAAGGGACATTGTCCACTAAGATGTTCTTCGCAGCAATGCCTTGGATACTATGAAAATCATATCAATTCATTAATGGTTTTCCACAATTACATGTTTCCATGTTATTTTATCATTATTGATTTTCCATTGTGATCTATGCCTTATGTACTTTCATGTTTTGGGTCATTGCTCAAGATTTTGATGTTAAATCATTATGATCATGTTTTTAAGTTTAAATGTATATGGTTTGTTTTATTTTCTCCTTTCTAACCCTTACTGATCCTTGATCTCACCCTTTATATGTTATCTTTTCCACAAGATATAATGAAATGTTTTAGGTAAGAAAACAAAAAGGGGAAGATCATTATGGGAGATGTTGAAGATCATTCACCATGATTAGAAGATTTTGTCTCGAGTTTCCAAAGACACTAAACTATTATAGTCCTTGAGTGTCAGTTTTTATTGTATTATGTATTTCAAAAATGTAATGTAATTTCCATGTATGTCATGTTTGGGGTCTCTACAGTTGGTATCATGGGAACGGTTTAGTCAGCATTTGGAAACTAAAATGTGAGAACTTTAGTGAGATCCCTAGAGATATTTCTAAGGTATGTCTAGGGATGTCTCTAAGGTTAAGTATAAGTATAGGTTATATTCCTAGAATTATGGTAACAATCATAGAATTAACCCTATGATGTAATATATTGAAGGTAATCCCCATTTGTTATGTTTTTTCCCAAGCATGATTTTTTCCTCCCATACTATTATTTTTGGGTTTTAGACGATGGATGGAACCTGAAGGAACTGTGTTGATCAATGTAATGGACAATGCAATGATTGTCCTCCTAAAAACACCAATGTTATGGGAGAGGGAGTGAAAAATATTATTTCTATTCTTACACAAGCTTTGAATCATTCTGGATTTTTAAATGATCAGAGAAAGGAATAATATTCTATTGAGTCCTTCATGAGGAAACGTCCACCGTCTTTCAATGGGTCTTCTGATTCACTGGTTGCTAAAAAATGGATCAGTATGATTGAATATATATTTTCCATACTTCCTTGTTCAGAACATGAAAAATTCATTTTATCTTATTACCTTTTAGAAGGTGAAGCAGACCAGTGGTGGACTCTAATTAAGAATACAAGGCCCCAATATGAAATTGAATCCACGGAATAGGATGAGTTCAAGAACATGTTTTTCAGTAAATAATTCCCTCGTATTATTCGAACAAAGATGAAAAGGTGTTCATTGAGCATAAGAAGAAGGATGATGAATCTGTTGGTATATATGAAGCGAATTTTACAAGACTTTCATGTTATGCATCTATCTATATCATAAAAGTTGAAAATAAAGTTGATCTATTCTTCAGTAGCTTAATACCAAGTCTTCGAATGAAATTAGATATAAGAGACTTCATTAGCTATGAAGAAATTGTGTGTTGTGATATCATGGTATAACCGGAAGTTGGTGTGACATATCCATCTCTTTGTTTTTACAAGAAACGAAATATGGAGTTCAAGGAAAAAAATCAGAACAATGGTGAAAAGAAGATGAATGTTTTTTATGCTCAATGTGTGGAATGAAGCATGGCGGAGATTGTATAAAAGGTAATTGAAAATGTTCCAAGTGAGGAAAATAAGTTCATAAAGCAACTGAGTGCTGAACTAATTGGAAAAAGGTTTCCAATGACGTTAATAGAGAAAATAATACATAGAACGCTCCACCAACACATCAATGCATCAAGTGCAAGGAAATGGGGAATTATGCTAATCAATACCTTAATCTAAGGGTTAATGATGATCGATGTGAGCAACCTCTTAAGGAAAAGGACAAAGGGAAGTCACATGCGATCATTATTGGTGATGTTGAGTATGAAAATGATGTAGTGGAATGATTATGTGTTAATGTAATGGGACTCTAGTATAATGATGTTTAATCTAATTTATAGTACTATGGAATATTGGAATATCTATGTATTTATTTATTATGGTTTTCAATAATTATATGGTACCGATAACCATGAAAAATAATTCAAATATTTTGGAAAGCAGATTATATGTGCATAATGAAGGAATATGGAGAAAATAATATTAATTATATAATGAATGATATAAGGAAGAAGTGATATCATCATTTGAGTATATTGGAATTTTGGGATTTTGGTATGTGGAAGGAGTTACCTTTTGACAGAATTCATGTTTTCACTATGGTTCTATGGTAGTTCATGTTAGAAGAGAATACAAGACTATGGTATTCCCATGATTGGAATGTGATCAACAAGATATATCTTATGATATATGGGGGATAAATGATGGTATTCACATGATTGGTTAATGACATTTATAGTAATCGTTTTCTTTATACTATGGGATTGGATAGATGTATTTTGGATAAGTCTAAAAACTCGAATGGATTATATCAGACATTAGATAGTATTGTTTAAGGCTATAACATTTTTCGATATAATTTCTGTAATGTTATAATAGATATTTTTTAGAGAAAAAATGACAACCTACAGGACGGGAGACAACCCGTCGCGTCGGACAAGGTTGCAGGAATTAAACCCACAACCAAAATGCGAAAAGCCTTTATTTCCTACCACTAGCATACAAGAAGTCCATGGTTAGTAGAACCTAGTTTTATTTTTTTAAGCGGTATTATAAATGATGTATAAGTCCATTTTTGGAATCATATACGATTAACCTCACCATAGATGGACTTTTGTTTATTTGATAACATATGTTAACCTTTTGTTTGTGATATATGGAATGACCCATCATCCTATCAATGATCTGCTAACACTTCACAAATGTCAAATTAAACTTCACTTCTTTAAGAGATGATGTGGAAATTGTTCAAGGACTGAACAACAGTGAGATTATACCGAAATAAAGTAAGTATTTATTCTAATTAAAATTATTCAACAATAGGGAAATGATCTTGACATCCAAAAATGTGGTCATAGTGCCCTTATATTTTATGAATCAGATGGTTCCTTAGATCATCTCAAATTTATGGCTTTGTGGTTGTTGTCTTTTTCATAGCCATGTTCTCTAACACTCTTCATCATAACTTGATGGTTAGGTTTCACTTCCATATCCATATTTTCACCTATGTTCTCTTTTGTGGAAACCCAGTGATGAGTTAATTTGGTTAACTGATATGTTTCATACATCACTTTTTAAAATTATGTTATATTATTCCGTTTTACGATGTGGGTTTCTTTGAAAGAAACTTTCATGTAGTAAACCATTTATAACCCCGATGAATTTCGAGGTAGAAATTCATTTTAAGGGGGGTAGAATGTAACAACCCAAGATTTAATGATAATTATTCATTTTAATTTCATTGATGTCATATGTTGTATGCTACACCAAAAGGAGCTTTCACTACACACATCCCTGATTTGGCTTGCATTACACACAATCGCTACCTTCCTCGAAAGCATGTGTAGTACGCAATACCGGGTTTCACTAAATAACGATATATTGTTATAATATTATTATGGACTATCCTTTATGATTATAATTCTTTACATTATTAATTTTATAAAATTATTATTCATCATACAAATTTTCTAAAACATGGTATGTGAAAAAATAAATTTTTCGGGTAAAATTAGTATTTTCCAAAAATTGCAGTTTTGCCGCCATTTGATGGGCACCCACTTTTAATATATATTTTGATAGGTTTATAATTTCAATTTGAAAAAAATAAAATTCTTCTTTGGAATCAAGATATTTAATTTTACTTTGGATAGATTTTTCATATTATTTTGATAACTTTCTTATGTTAATGAATAATAAAAACACACTATATTTTAATTAAAAACAACTTTTTCATCGCAATAATTTATATGGATAAATTATAATATTGAATGGTTTTAAAGTATAAATAGATTATATTTTTACCATTTAATATAATTTATGTCATTACCATTAATTTTACATTGAATTCATAGATAGAAACATTTCAATCTTTGGAAATGTTTTAACTTTTAAAACCTGTTTTCTTAACAACGATATTATATTTTAATTAATTACTGAAACTTCTATGTTTTGAATTTTGAAGAATGTATTTAATATTCTAATTAAGTGGTTGCATAGAATTTTAATAGTTTAATTTTATTTTTGTGATATTATGAATAGTAACTATGGTAATATTTATTTACTGCAGTTAAAGGTAAATCAGGTAATTAAGGGTAAATATGAGATTATAAAATTAGTCTAATAGATGCCAAAATTCTATTGGATTACTAAAAGTCGACCCATAAATCCTAAGGGTTGTAATTGATTAAATTTATGGAATTTTGACCATGAAAATAATTTAATTATTATTAAAACCAAAGAAAGTTAAAACATGTCACTCTCTTAAATCTTATAAGTATAATAATTTTAATTTAGTGATAAATTTCATGAAACTTCGAAAATGAATCAACTCAAGAAGTCTAATAAAATTATATACATCATGTGAATTTATTTATAATTTTTAGGGATTATATAATTATCATTAAAGGTGACAAAATAGTGACGTTGAAATTATTTTATTGATTGAAATATAAAATAAATGGTTTTAAAAATAATAAAATAAATATTATATGAACAATTTAATGTGCTCCACAAATTTTAAAGCTTCAGATGACATGTTATTAATATATTAAAGATTTTATATTGAACATATCGTTTTTCTGGTGTTTATTTAAATTCATATAATTGAATAGTGTTAAAATTGACACTATTGTTATTTTAAAAAATTAACATAATTTAAAATAGTTTAAAAATACCAAAAAAAAATTAAAATTTATAAATTAAAATTTATATGGCCTAAAATGTCATAAATTATCCAATTATAGACAATTCATGACAAATAAGTAATTATTTCTAACAGTTTAAAATTTAGAATCTTATTACCACAAATAAAATTAAATAGATTAAATAGGGATAAATCATGTTGATAATGTTTAAAATAAATTCCAAATAAGTCTACATTTTATTGGTTGATGAGATTAAAAACCTATAATATCTAATATTTGGATTTGAGTCATTTTTGAAGTTTTTATGTGGGTTTTGATTTTATAATAAATTAATATTTTTGATGATTCCAAAGGTGCCCCTCTCCTCTCATATAAAAAGGCACCTCCTCCCTCTCCTCTTCACAAAACATTGAGCCTTAAAGATTGGAAAAACCCTTCCCATTTCCTTTATCCACATCCCTAGAAACATTATGGAGGTTTTGGTCTTCTCAATAGACCAACTCTAGTCCCTTAAGGGGAATCTTAAAAGAGGTGCGTCGAAGAAGAGGTAATATCTTCTAAAGATTCTTTCAAATTTCATTCTTCTTCAACATATTATTATTTATTTTTTTAATTATAAAGTAACAACATATGTATCAATAATATACTGATATGTCATTATAAATATGAAACAACCCCATTTCACCTTCCATTCATCATACGGAAAACTAACTCAAAACAAGTGCGTATGTACGGAATACCATCTCCACACCGTGGTGTAAACTATTTTCCACCACCAACATACGTGGATTGGTATAATGGTGTAAATAATAACTATATATAGTTATTATAACGTCATACTGATTCTGAGATATTATATCATCCAATCCAATTCAATTCAATAATTATGGGAACGATATCATCGCTCATGCGTATGTACGGATTACCGTCTCCACGACGCGATGAGATTCATTCACCATGTTAACCATTAAAGAATGATTATAAAGTATATATATTGAATAATAATGAAATAAATTAAATTAAAAAGCTACTGGATTTACTTATATATATATATGTCATCTACTTACTTCAATTCAAGTCAATAAGGAATGGAAAACAACATTCATGCATATGTACAGCCTCCATCTCCATGAACGATGTATTTCACTTCATTTATATATCTATTATATATATATACTGAATATATATGATATATAAATCATGATTTACCTTCTGGAAGTATGTAAAACAAGATATAAGTAATAATAATATCAAGAACAACAAGTTCAAACACGTACGATAAATAAAACGATTTTACCCAAAACGCTTCTTCATCATAGAATTTAAAAAATAATGGGTAATATAAAGTCATAAGTGAACCATATATGATATAAATACAATGAATATTATTCTATGATAAGTCAATGACATTATTTATATCATTATACAGGTGGTTCGAATATGTATGAAGCATATCAGACCTAAGGTAAGGGATAACTTTTCCAATCTCGTTTTTATCTGAGATTGTTTATTCGTAAGTATTTACTAGGGTTTTATTAATCATCAATTTAAATGTTTTTTAAAATGGTTTCATATTTTTTTAAATTACTTTTTACCCATTTTTTTCTTTTACTACATGGTATGTAAAGAATCTTTCTTTTGTTTACCATACTATGTACTTTTTGACTTTTCTAGAAAAAGTACAAGAAGAATGTTTTTTTAACTTATATGACATGAATGGATTTTTATGGTTTCATAATGCCTTATTTTCATGAAGCTTTCTGTAAAATGTTTCATGACTATTTTCAACAAAATCCTTTTCTTTTAAAATTTCCTGGCATTTTGTGAAAAGAAAATGATTTTGAAGAAGAAATGATATTTTCTTGAAAAATTCATTTCAATTGTTTTATAAAAACTATTTTTCATCTAAAATGGTAGTATTTAAAATGTTTATGTTTCATGTATAATTCCTCTGTTATTTACATGGGTGATTTTTCTTATTATGAAATGATATCCATTTGTTTTATATGGATTATGTTATGATGGGATGATGTTTATGAAACCCATTTTATTATTTGGGTTGTGATGAATGATTTATGTTTATATTGTGGCACAAGTAAGATTGATTTCATTGTGAGAAGGGGGGACCTATATCTCCCTCTAATTCATTGGGTAAATATTTATATCTCATGAGATAGACATGGCTGGAATGGAAAGTTAATCCGATTCAGTAATACAGGACTGGAACGAGGAGTGAACTCGATTTAGTTCGGGACTTTGTCCAATAAGATGGTCTTGGCAGAAATGCCTTGGCTACTATGGAAATCATATCATGTTCTTAATGGTTTTCCACAATTACATGTTTCCATGTTATTTTATCATTATTGAGTTTCCATTATGATTTATGCCTTATTTACTTCCATGTTTTGTGTCATTTCTCCTGATTTTGATGTTTAAACATTATGATCATGTTTTGAAGTTCAAATGTATGTGGTTTGTTTTATTTTCTCCATTCTTACCCATACTGAGAATTTGAGCTCACCCTTTATATGTTACCTTTTCCCTAGGATAAAAATAATGGTTTTAGGTATGAAAAAAGGGAAGATCTTTATGGGATATGTTGAAGATCTTTCACAATGATTAGAAGATTATGTTTCATGTTTCCAAAGACACTAAACTATTAAGGTCCTTGAGTGTCAGTTTTTGTTATGTATTATGTATTCTGAAAAAGTAATGTAATTTCCATGTACATCATGTTTGGGGTCTCTACATATTCTCCCTATGGTCTCTACATATTGTTCTCACGAGCCTGTGTAATTCAAGAATGTGTAGTAGTGTGTACAACCAAGGTAAACATCTTGAACATCTAGGTAGCGTTCTACAACATAGGAGCATAACAGAACATCAGTAACACCACCCTATAAAACTAGGCATGGGAAAGTAAACATCAGCCTAACAGGAAAGCAAGACCCAATGTTCAAAACTGGAAAAACATTCATGGGAAATACAACCAAAGAAAAATAATTCACCCTATTCACAATCAATAATCATCTACTCAGGCATACCTGCATAGAAGAAAAACAGTAGGGCTAAAATGGTAAACGCGCAATACCCCGTTCAAGGGTATTGGAAATATTTGCGCAGAAAACTCAAAGACCTTCAATAGTAAGGCACAAACCACCTTCCTCGGGGTTAGGAGATCACTATATGTGAAATTTGAAGCATGAATCTCCATATAACATTGTAGATCTAAGAAGGATTCTAAAATGAACAACCCACGATACCTGATGAGAAAGGAGAAAATAGAATATGATTCTCTTAGGGAAAAGAGAACTCACCGATACGATTCCAACACAACAGACGATGATTGATTTAGAGGATGGAAGGAGGCTCGGGGGATCGTCTAAGATCCATGTCCATATGGAGATCTTGGTCGAACAAGACCTAAATTAAGAGAATTCGGGCGATTAGACACAACCACAGTGCATTTAATAGAATAAATGAAAGTACGCAACATGTACTTTTAACGTACACTGCATCTATTCACCTTTTTTGAACTCCACTTTAAGCGGCCTCCCAGTCACTCCCACATGGCCCTATGTGTGGCTGCTACATGGCCTGATGTGGCAATGAAGTACATGACATGTACTCGTAAAGTACACGGCGTGTAGTAAGAAAATTTCCAAAATCTCCTTTTTCCTAAAAAACAACGAGAAAAGGAAAAACATACATGAAAAGAAAATTATGGTTCATACAAACTTTCACCCCCCCTAAAGAAATTATTCCCTGAATTTTCCTAGTGTAGCCTAGAAGAAGCAACCCCAAACAGTTTTGGCCACTATGCCCATACATCATCCTCCATCTCCCAAGTCTCATCCTGCACATGTCCATGCTGCTTTAGAACTCGTAATAAAGGAACAAACCGACCACGTTGAACCTTTGTACTGTGATCCACAATCTTGATAGGATGATCCTCAAATGACGCATCTACTTAGAGCTCAACCTCCTCGGGTTGAAAGACATGAGGCATGTCTAAGAAGTAATGTCGAAGCTAAGAAACGTTAAAGATGTCGTGCATAGCTCAATACCTCAGAGATAACTACAACAAGTAGGCAACCGGCCCAACTCTATCCAACACCTCAAACTGCCTGAAATTCTCTGGTGAAAGAATACCCTATGTCCTAATCCTCTTGTGTCCCATTCTTGGTGTGAAATGCAAGAAAACATGATTCTCGACCATAAACTCCATAGGTCGTCTCCACTGATCTACATAAGACATCAGTCGATACTGTGTAGTAGTCATTCTCTTCTGAATCAACTCTATCTGATCTGTGGTCTCCTGAACTAGATGAGGTCCTAGCAAACCTGCCTCTCCTGCCTCTAGACAACATATGGGTGAACGACATGGCCTACCATACAAACCCTCATAAGGGGCCATATGAATAGTTTTTGAAAAATATTGTTGTACTCAAACTCCATATGAGGTATATGCTTCTCCCGAGAATCTCCAAAATCCATAATGCATACTCAGATCATGTCCTCAAGTAGGTGAGTCGTACGCTCAGACTGGCCATCTGTACGGGGATGGTAAGTTGTACTCAATAAGTACTTGTGTACCCAAAGCCATCTGAAGCCCCTGCACGACCCGAGAAGTAAAATTTGCATCCTTGTCTAAAACAATGGAGTGTGGAACTCCATGAATATGTACATTCTATTGAATGTAAAACCGTCACAGTTCATCAACACTGAAGGCCCACTTTATCGGAAAGAAGTGGGAAACCATATTTATTCTATCAATGACAACCCAAAATGCATCATTCCCTCGAGGCGTCCTCGGAATTACCAGTCACAATGTCCATCGCGACGCCATTCAACTTTCACTTGAGAATGGGTGTGTGCTATAAAATCCCTGTTGATCACTGATACTCTGCCTTTGACTGCTGAAAAGTGGAATACCTCATGATGAAACCAGAATCATCCCACATAATACCTGGCCACCAATACCAATGGACTAGATCATGATACATCATGGTGACGCTAGGATGAACTGCCCAAACTGAGCAATGAAAATCATGTTTCAGCTCATCGCGTATATCTACTAGAACCCATATGCACCCCTGGAAATGCAAGATCTAATCCGTGCCTATTTTCCATCAAGGAATATGGTCCTTTCCAAACACACTCTCTCATTGGACTAGGCCTTTAGAATTTGATAGCTTCCTCATTCGAACGCGATCAACAATAGTAGAGGTAATAGCTATAGATGTCAAAAATGTCTACCCTAGTCTTTCTTGCACCTCCAAATGCATCTTAGAGAACATAAAAATAAGCTGGCACTCACTGCTAGCCTCCTGGACATCCTATATCTGAGCCCTCCTGCTCAATGTATCATCCACTGTGTTGCCCTTCCTAGACGTATTGGCAAGCTCAATTTCAAACGACTGTTGGTACTCAACCCAACTGCGCTATCTCAAATTCATATCTCATAGATTGAAGATCTACTTGAGACAAATGTGGTCAATTAAAAAAAATGTTCTACCCTAGAAGATAATGTATCCAACATCGTAGGGCATGAATAATAGCTTCCAACTACAGATCACGTGTCAGGTAATTCCTCTCATGTGGCATTAAATATTGAGACCCGTACACAACGACGCCATCTCCATATATAAGCATAGCTCTGATCCAGATACCTGTCACATCATAGTAAAATGTATAGCTCATTCATAGCTCTGGAAAGACTAGTATTGGTGCTGAAGTCAACCTCTCTTTCAGATCCTAAAAGACTGACTCACAAGAATCCGATGATAAGAACTTCACACCATTCTTAGTCAAGATCTCCAGTGGTGATACTACGTGTGAAAAGTCCAGTATGAAACATATGTAGTATCTAGAAGGCCCTATAAAACTCTACACCTCAACGATGTTCTTCATATGATCCCATGAAACTTCATACATCACTTTCTCTGGGTCTACTGATACTCTTTACTCTGAGATAACATGACCTAGGAAGTGAATCTGATCCATCCAAAAGTGTAATTTTGAGAGCTTAGCATATAATTGATGCTCCCTCATTGTACTCATAATGGTCTAATGATGGGTAGCATGGTCGTGTTGAGTGTGATTTTACACCAAGATATCATCCATAAAGACAACCATGAAAGAATCCAAGTATGGATGGAACACTCTGTTCATCAGTGCCATTGAAAACTGCAGGAGCATTCATGAGACCGAATGGTATAACCATATACTCATACAGTTTATACTTGAAAAGAAAGGATGTGAGAGGTATATCAGATGGTCTAATGGGAAAATAATGATAATCGGACATGGATTCAATCTTCAAGAACATATGGGCTCCTCGAAGCAGATCAAAGATATCATCAATCCTCGGCAAGGGATATCAGTTCTTGACCATCAACTAGTTCATCATCTGATAATCCTCACAAAGCCTAAGTGTACCATCCGCCTTCTTCAAAAACAGGACAAGCGAACCCCAAGGAGAATTTCTGGGTCGGATGAAACCCTTTGTCTACAACTCTTACAAATATTCATGAGCTCCTAGAACTCTTGCATAGCAACCCTATAAGGAGGAATGGACACCGATGCTTCTCCTAATACAATATCAATAAAAAAATTTACCTCACACTCCAGATGAAATCCAAAAAAGTCCTCTTGAAAGACATCTATGAAACGATCCACCACCAGAGGAATGTCTTACTGTGAAGTCCCCTGGTCATCCAGATATAGAGTAGCAATCTGGGCTGAATCTCCTCCCATCCCATGATGATCTGGACCCGCTCTGCTCGCCTGGACATCGCATTCACCCCTATGAAGAAAATATCCTCCCTCTGGTGGAATGAAACTCACCATGCGATGATAACCGACGACGATAGAATGGAAGGGAACTAGCCAGTCCATTCTGAGAATTAAATCATAGCCTGCCATCTCTAGGACATAGAGGTCCCATAAAAAGTGACATCCACCAACCTCTAGTAGAAACTCTCTCCCCTGATGTATACTAGCCGTTCTAGTCCCCAACAGAGTTTCTAGCATCAAGGTATCAGTAGAAAAAAAGTTGCAGAGAACAAGGCTCTCCACGACCGCAAAAAACATAAATATATTAGAAGCCCCTATATGAGAAAGAGAAGAAGCTAAAAATGAGGATACTAATATCATACCTTTTTCTGTAGATAGTCTGAGATCCTGCTCCTTCTAGGTCTGCTATTCTGCAATAGTCTGTCCTGTACCATAGCGCTATGACCCTACCTGACCACTCTAAGCTGATCCACCCATATGTCACTGAAACCCGAGCAACTGGCTACCACATCCATGACTTCCACCTCGCGCTGAACGGACGGAAGAACTCCAGTTCCCAGACTGGTGAAAAACTGGTCGCGCTGCTCCTGAGAGCGGATTCATAGTATAACCCCTATCACCAGCTACTGGTGAGAAGATCTAATAATATCACTAAAGATTGTCCATCTTGCCACAAGATCAGAACTATTCTGCGTCTCTCAGGCAATGTGACCTCATATGCACCCTCTTTCCGCACTGTTATCACACCACCTAGCTAACAGAAGAAGTATCTCACCTCCTAGGATCACCATGAAAAGACTCTCTACAGTTCCTCCTGCTGTCAGTAGGAAGAATACTAACCACAGATGTTGAGCCGCCCTGTCTCATAGCTCCTGAATCCCTCATATTGCACTCTGTGATCAGCGCATAATTGACTATAGAACTAATAGAAGTCAACAAGAATATGTTCACCTGAGATCGGATGTCGTTCCTCAGGCCATCCTTGAACATCCTTTCCATGGACAATAGATCAACTCCTGGAATAGGCGTGAAGCGCTGCATCTCGGTAAAGTTGGAGGAATACTCCATAACAGATAATGTAACCTAATCCAGACTCATAAACTCCCAGGCTTGATTGTCCATCAGGGTCTCGAGATAGAAGTAGTCAAAGAATATGTGCTGAAACTCATCCCATGCAATAACCTACTGGTGTCCCACATCTGAGATAACATCCCTCCACTTCTTGGAGGACTCCCAAAGCATAAAGGTAGCGAGATTGAACCTCCTCTCTGGAGGCATCTCCAGATGCTCAAATATTGTCAGCATGGCTTCTAGCCATGACTCTATGGCCTGAGGTCCCCCATACCCTGAGAAAGAGAGAGGATGCTGATACTAGAGGAGAAGCATCAAATCAGCAATCGATTGGGCAGGAGGTGGTGCTCCCTAAAAGGAATGAATCATCCCTAGGAAACCCTCCCTGATCTATGCCTCATTACCTATGTCAGCTACAATGGCTGGTGCCAAGACTGGGACAACTGGAGGATCTGCTGGAAGTCCCCGATTAGCCATATCTGGTGTCTTATCACTGCCATGTAACTAGCGGAAAACCAAAGGACGTCTTAGTGGCATTACTCTGCAAGGTCATGCACAAACCTTATCTTAGAATTAATAGGGACTGAAACCATGTAGAGTAAGAAGAGATCTAGAGAAATAAATCATTCATGTTTGGAAAAACATGACTACACGACGTGTACAATTCCTACACAGTGTGTTCCATGAATTCATTCACATGGGAATGTAGTCCTACCTAAACTGGTTGTGTGACACCCAAAAAACACGGTGTGTTGTCTTAACACTCAACGTGTACTTGAATCCTCTTTCCATACCCAAGTTCTTCAACATGGTTAATCAACACAGCTCTCCTAAGACAAGACTACATGGCGTGTTCAAGATAGACATGATGTGTACTAGACAAGCTTCACATGGGATGTGTTGTTAGTGACACAGCCTGACACACGGCTCACACTAAAAGGCATGTTACGGATGAACACAACATCTGCGTTAAGGGTTAACACTGACCCATGTTGTTTGTGACACTACCGAGTACCTGGGTCAAACTACACGATGTGTTCAAGGCAGACACGACGTGTACGTGAAAGGATAACACCAACCTGTGTTGTTCGTGACACGGACGGGTACCTAGGTCAGACTACACTATGTGTTCAAGGTAGACATGGCATGTACATGAAAGGGTAACACCAACTCGTGTTGTTCGTGACATGACCAGGTACCTGGGTCAGACTACACGGTGTGTTCAACAAGGAAATGACATGTAGAGCTTAGGATATAATCCAACTATGTTGTTGGTTACATGATCGGACACTAGGCCGACACTACATGGCATGTTCGACATGTACACGACGTGTTCCCACCAGATTTTCCCCATCTCGTGTATCTTCCCACATGGCCTATGACACAGTTAGAGTCTACACGGCCTCTACATAAAGTACACAGATTGTACATAAGAAAAACAGTTTAGTCCTGAATAGAAAAACACATGGGATGTACATAACATTACACGGCGTGTATTATGGGATTATCTAGACAATAAGCCTCAGAAACTAGTCTAAAAACTAGAAAACAATGAAATGAGCATAGAAAGTTCCAAATTCTGATCTGTGAGGGCCCATACTCCCTGCGAATAAATGTTTGGCATCTTGTACACATTATACAATAGAAAACAAGGCAATCATCCACCAAATTATGGTCCATGAGGGCCCATAACACCTCAAGAACCAATGTTTGGCATTCATCCAAGAAAATCTCTACAAAAATCAGTACCCTATCCAACAAAAGTTATTTTTATCAAGGAAAATACCACAACAGCATGCATATTTTATATAACATCTATCACAACAACATTAAATCACTAATTCATACTAGATGGAATTGAAAATTGAATGGCATGTGATTTATTGAAAGTTCCTACATGAGGCATGAGATGGAATACCCTCATCCCATTGGGTAGCAACATAAATAGAATGTCAATAATATCAACAGATATAGCACAAACCATGTCAGTCACTCAAGGTCAAATCAAATCAGTTGTAATAATTAAAAAACCAATAAAATGAAATTAAAGAGGTAGATTGGCTTTTACCAATACATGGGTTAGCTACTCTCGGGCACAACTTATTACCAAGTACCTATTCCTTCCTATAAATGGCTAAAGGCTCCAAACAATAAATCCAGAAAAATGAATTCCTATGATACCACTTTGTAACATCCAGGTTCCGGATGCCACCTAGAGGCGCCTCGTACTCGGTTGGTCACATGGCCTCAAGCGCATTTCCCCAAACGCCAAAGGCTGCTGACTAGATGTGAGGGCCTTGGGTGTGATACAGGGGAAACTATTCCTTCATTAGAAAAGTACACAGTGGAAGTAAACAAATACATCCAAGAGCAGAAGCAGTAATAATGACATACAACATGAGCAGTAGAAAACTGAAAGTATAAATCGGAGGACATATATAAAATGATGCATGATATATATTTCTAGGAAATATATCCAAACAAGTCACAATGATGGAATACAGCAGTGCTAATCCAATGTGCAAAAGAAAATAGATAATCTTCGCAGCATCGCAATCCAAAGCTTGGTCCCTTGCTCTCCAACTCCACAGTAATTCAAGGACGTGAAGTAGATGAATGCTTTCCCTTATGTATACCTACAAAAATATAATCTATTTGGGCCTAAAATCATGGCCCAAACAAGGTGTGAGACTGAATCCCAGTAGGAAAACACCATGAAAACTGTGCTTAATAGTCAATGAGTATATGGCAGGTAAAATAAAGAAGGCAGTAAATAAGGAGGTACAATGTAGTAAATAATCTTCAGTTCAAAGCATTCAAAAAACCACACAACTTTCAACAACTAATCATAGTAGATAAACACAACAGGTAACCCTATGGGAAGTACCCACAACCTATCACCTCTGGTCCAACCTAGAAACATAAGTAAGAAGATAACAAAAGGTATCCCCCTGGGAAGTACTCACAGCCTATCCCCTCTAGTCCTACCTAAGAAGTACAAGCAACCCGTTGGTCAGTACACCTACCTAAACCCTCTGGTTCAGCTTAAGCCTAGACTATCTGAGGAAGCACTCACCGTCAATTCCCCCCAATAGTCTTGTATCGGTACTAATGGTGCTCTAGGAAGCACTCATCGTCTCATTCCCCTTGTGGCCTCCATCGAGGAACTACAGACACTCTGTGGAAGCACTCAATGTTAATTCCCCCTATGGTCTCACATCGTAAATTATTAAGACACTCTGGAGAATCCCTCAATGTCCATTCTCCCTATGGTCTATACAGTAGGTTCTCACAGTCATGTGTAAGTCAATCAAGTGTAGCAGTGCATACGACGGAGTTTCACCTAATGAACTACATGGATAGCATTCCACAGTACAACAACATAATAGAGAAATAGTCACACAATCCTATATTACTAGGCATGGGAATGTAAAAAGTCGCATAACAGGCAAACAAGACCCAATAGTCAAAATACGAAAAACATGCATGGGAAATACATCTAAAGAAAAACAATTCAGCCTATTGAAAATCAATAATCATCTACTCAGGAATAGCAGCATAGTAGAGATACAACAATTCTAAAACATTAAATACGCAATACCCCATTCATGGGTATTGGGAAAATTTTCACATAAAATTGAAATACTCCCAACAGAAAGGCACAAACCACCTACCTCGGGGTTTGGAGATCACTATTTGTGAACCTCGAATCCTAAATCTCGTTATAACACAATAGAACTAAGAAAACATCTAAAAATATCAACCCATGATACCTCACGTGAAAGGAAAAAATATAAGATGATGCTCAAGGAGAAGAGGGAACTCACTGATGTGATTCCAACACAACTAACAGTGTTTGATTCGAAGGATGGATAGAGAATCATGGGCTCATCGAAGATCCACAGTTGTACGGAGCTCTCAGTAGAACGAGACCGAAAAGAAGTGAATTCTTGCGATTAGATGCGACCCTAGTGCGTTTAATGAAAAAAATCACATGGCATGTACTCGCCTTTTCTGTAATCCCCTTTAAGCAGCCTGCAAGTCATGCACACAGGGACGTGTGTGTGGTTATGACATGTCCATCACAAGGCATGTTGTAGCATGTAATTACACTACGTGTAATCATAAAGTACATGGCGTGTACATAGAAAATTTCTATACTTTCCTTTTTCCTCAAAAATGAACAAAAATGGAAAAACATACTTGAAAAAAAGATCAGGGATCTTACCATATTAAACTGCGAAAAATATTTAAGGGAAAAAACAATATAAAATTTTTATATATTTAAACATATGATATTTATAAAGATATTTTTGTATTTTATTTTATTTATAATAAATTTTATTTATTTTTTTGACACTTTTGGAAAGGATAAAGGGTTCATCTTCACACACAAAACTCCAAACTATTTTACCCATAAAAGATAGAACTATTGACAATATTTCTATTCTTCTTTGAATATCTACATATTATTGAACCATCAATTAAGAATAGAACTGTTAAACTAGAAACTCCTTCTTCTCATTAATATCTGATTTTTAAATAGATTCATTTATATTCTTCTCTAATAGATATGCAATTTAATCTTTAAACACATCAGATTATTCACTTGAAATCTACATTTGTCACAAAATTTGATACTTCCTTTGAAGAGGAATATATACAATTTTTTAAATTGAATATTCTTACATAAGAACATAATATTTTATATAATTTATTATATTTCTATATAGGTTTACTAATCATCATTTAAAATGATTAACCAAATACAAAAAATAGAGAGAGGGAAGTTTGACGTTATAAATTCAGAGAGATTGATGTTTTGGTTCACCACAACAAATTTTTTCTCTACCTTTTCTAGAATATTATTCAATGGAATCCTAAAAAAAGAAAACAATTGTACACAAAAATGTTTGATCCTAGAATCATCACATAAATTTTCATTCTTATAGAATTAATTTAACATTAACATATCATGATATTCTAAATAGATAAAACTAATTAAGTGAACTAGACATTGAATTATTTAAATTTGAGAATAACATTTTTCATATAATGAAGTCTTAGGTATCTTCATGCCACTCAGAAAAGCTTCTTTAGATGTTTTTAAGTTTAATATTTCCCCGAAGGAATGTGACTAGTCTTTAGACTATTCAAGAAAGAATTTGGGTTTGAGATATGTAGAATAATGGTTTTATTTTGGTGGTTTTCAAGAAATGTTACAGATTCTCAAGCCAAAAAAGTTTAATCATTTCATATTTAACTATTGAAATGATAATTTTTCATAACAAAATATTACTCAAGAATTACTTCAAATAATATATTAACATTTCTAAGAAAAATTACTTTTAAAATCTAACTAGATTTATAAAATAAAAAATTAATTTAGAGCAAAATTCCTCATTGAAATTAAATAAATCTATATTTAATTAATCAATTTAAATTTATATATGCAGTACTTTAAACTCTCACTGAATTACAGATTCTCAAAAAAATACTATAAATAATATATATATATCACTGTTTAATGAAATTATCAGCAATTTGAAAATAATAAAAAGGCTCCAAATATTAAAATATTTCATAAACATCTTAATATATCTCTTAAATACATGCTACTATGTTATGTTGTTATCAGAGAATTATAATGGAGTATGAAATATGTTATCCATATAGTTCAGTAGAATTATTTATCACAAAATATAATAGAGTAACCAAATATTTAATAGTTCAAGAATAGAAATAAATAAAAAATGGATGTTAATAGCTCCATCACTAAGGATTTATTTTTCTAGATAACAAAATACATTAGAGTTGATCAAAAATAGAATAAGTCATCATTTTCCTAACAGTCATATATAAATATAAAAATTGAGTTTGGTTTAAAGTATCAAAAAAATATCTAAAATTTATGACTTTCTGTATCTTTATGGTTTTGGGTACTAAAATGTTAGTAACTAAATTTTTATATAACTAAATATATCCATTCCGTTAAGAGAGTCCATAATTAGAACTAAATAATTATTCTGAATAATAACATGTTTTACACGAAAAAATTTATGTTTCCTAAAATAGAATCCATTAGCATTGTGTATATTTAATCCATAATTAAATAATTTAACAGTATATATGCCATTTCTTTTTGATCTAATGGGAAACAAATTTCAATATAATTTGGGTTTTTATCCATCAATTCCACTCACAATATTACCCTCTATTATTAACATTATTTTAATAATGAATTTATTTCTAATATTTTTTCTCAAGATGATTTTTCTAGAGTCTTATTTTAAAGTGTCACATTAATATAATAGTATTTCATTATAATTTTCATTGCAATTTTTAAGAACTTTTGGAATAAATGTTTTCATAAATCAAAAATTTGTTTTGATGAGAATTTTTTATTAGTATAAATAAAATAAAAATGTTTTATATGTTTTTAATGATATATTGTTTCCTCTGGAAATGGGGATGACCTCATTGATTTATGTTTCAAAAATTCCAAGAGGTTTCTAACTGGTTTGTTCATAGAACCAGAAACATCCAATGATTATATATCCATTTGGACCTACTTTTCAAAGGTAGGTACTCACTAGTTCTGGAATGATGAGGCTTAAGAATTTGCATTGGTCGAGAGGATGGGAGGTCGGACTCATCACACCTCTTTTGGGGGGGGGGGTGGAATTATTTTCTACTCAGAGACTCTCTTTATAGATTTATGTTATGTTCATGAATCCTTATTACATTACTAGGTATGAAAATGAGCTTTCCTTTAGATATGAAAATAAATAATTAGTATTATTGAAATTTAGAGAATCTTTTATTTGTATTCAAGGTTCTTCATCGATAGAGAATCATCTATATTTGTTATAGATTATTAGTCAATGGTATCCTTCAACACATTATATAGAAATCTCTTGGTCATTAAGATAACCATTCTGGTTTTAATGCCACTCAGCGGGGCACTAGATGTTTATTGACATTCAGAAGGATATAGATTATTTCATATTTGGGATCCTAATCGCTGATGGGCAACCTATGTATCCTTTGTTTTTAGAAAAGGAATCAGAACCCATGTAGTTCGAGTAAAGAAGTATGAGGTTTATGCATGATTATGGCTCAAAGAAAGATGTCATAATTACTTTTACACTCTATCCTCACGTGAGTCATGCTCGGTCTGAGAAACAAGAGGTATTGGTAAAACCAGACAATTGTGACATGAAATATTCAATTATAAGAAATGATGTGGGGATTATCTATGTATGACTGTCCATATAGATGAAGATTTGGATTTGCATTAGGGAAGAAACTAGGGAACAAGGTCCATAAAGGTATATATGATTTATGGATATTTGGATACTTCAACATGGGGCTTATTCCTAAGGAGGATGCCCACATTAGGAGGGGACTTATGATTGGGTTTTACTCTTGAGAAGGAAGCCCAAGTCAAAAGTGAATTAAGACTAGTTAACTAAAATTAAAATAGAGGCTTATTCTTAATGAAGAGGCCTAGGTTAAAGGGAATTATGAATAGGGATTACCCCTGAAAAGGAAGCCCAGGTTAAGGGAATTTGGAATTTTGGGAACATGGGGCTTACTCTTAAGGAGGATTCCCATATTAAATAAATTAAGGTTGGGGCGTACTCTGGAGGAGGATTCTAAAGATTATGGGAACATAACGATTGGGGCTTACTCCTAAGGAGGATGCATAGATTTGGGAAATTATGAATGGGGCTTACACCTAAGAAGGATTCCCATGTTAGGGGACTTGGGGCTTACTACTAAGGAGGATGCCCAAATTAAGAGAACAATGATTGGGGCTTATTCTTGAAAAGGAGGCCCAAATTAAGGATTCTCTCATCTTAAAGGATGAGGTTGAATGAATGAAATCTTTAACCACAATAACATAAATATATGTAAATCACTAGGTTTTAAGAGATGTTCCACAGAATTTCTTTCATATAAGAAAGACTACAAGGGAGCCATGCCAAAAGAAATGGATTTAAAGAGGGTTTTGGTGGATGGATATTGAATAGGAGATGTGGATAATCATAAGAGAGGTGAAATAGGTAGGAGATGCACCAAAAAAGTGAGGGGCGCACAAGTCCTGTGTGGGCGCACATGTCCTGGTCGTGCCGGTGTACCGGCAGGACACATGGGTACTTGTGCGATGGTCAACCCTTAAGGTAATACTTGGGCGAGATTTGGCTTCATCCGTTAGTATTATACCTAGGGGTTTCCAAAAGGGTGGTGCGCAAGTTCTGTGGAAGGGGTAAGGCGACACACAAGTGTGGCCATTTCCCTTAAGGGATAGCCACTTAGGCACGCAATTGTTGTTGAGTTTCCACACTTAGTCCTTACTTGCCCTCTTTAGATCATTCGTTCTAGTTAAGAAATTACCTTAGAAGTGTTCGGAAGCTTTGAGAAGAGACTAGGGCAATGGGAGCTCAAAACTAAGTTTCTATAATTTTTCCATTTTGAAATGTGGGGCCCACCGGGGGTATTTATAGGCTGGTGAAGACCCTGGGAGAAATTCAAAGAGGGAGCGCAAGTCACCTGTGCGAACCAAGTGAAAATTAATCATTGTTAACGAATTTGTTAATTTTTAATGTTTCTTTAAAGGATGAATAACTTTGGGTTCAAGGTATTTCCCTTTTCACCATTTAGACTCTAAGACAGAAAGTAGAATCATCAAAAGTCCCCCCTTAGAGTTCGATCCAAAAGAAAATAAGGTTGAGTCTCTGAGTTAAAGAAGAAAACCAAGGAACATCCAGCGCACAAGTGTTTAATGCATAGATAGCGTCACGCAGGTGCATGTCGCACAGGCATCGGCGCGCAGGGTGGTGCGTTATGGATTTAGGCACGTAGGGTTGAGGCTTGTCCTATATATATGCGGCCATTCTCGTGCAAATCACCCAGATTTCAACCTTTCGATCTCCTGTCGTGCAAGTGTTTTTTACCACGCATGTTGTTCTGTTTTCCACTGTTTCTTTGCTGTCGCGCTGCTATAGGGGTATTTGTACTTGTGCGGTGATACCTGCGTGCCAAAAATTCCGCGACACACTGATACTTGACCACCAATTTTGGGACTTGCACACCTTAATGCCTTATCCATTTATTTACTTTTCATCACAAAATTTATGAAAAATGAACTTACTTAAGAGTTAATTATTCAGCTTTTGTGCATATTATATGGCTCCCAACAGAATCAGAACGGCTGATGAACTTTCTAGCAAGAGAATTGATGATATGATGAGCATTGTTGGCCATGATTACTATGATATATGTGACAACACTCTCCCTGATTTGGCCAAGTGCTTGAAGAACTATCATCGTAACTTCCCACAAAGCATATACTTGTCCCTATATGGGCATGGTCATCTCCAATACGTCAACATTCCAGAGACAATGTATTATATGCCCGAGATGCAGCTGCACTGTTTCTCCTGTATTTCGGTTATGTTGTGCATTAAGAGTAGCAACAATGCTGTGAATTTTCAAATTTTTCCTTCATGCCATTTCCATGCAGATATGAAAATGGAAAACCATGGGCTGATATGTCTTCCACTACTGATTCATAGAGAGAATACTGTAAAAACATTTGAAACAATATCTGAAAAGAGTACTCTCTCCAAATGGCTCTTTACTTCCAAAGTTCCGTTCTCAAATACAATTATCTATCTTCCATGTCTCTTGGATAGAAACAGATTCACTGTTTGATCAGCAGAAAATTTTATCAAACAGCACTCAAGAACATTCTTTTACAGTTTTCCCAAGAAGAGTTGGTATCACTGCATCTCTTCTTGTATCCAGTTGAATGAATAAATTCTAGGTGGTTTCTGATGAATCTCAAGATGTCATAAATCAAATGAATATTTATATTTACAGCCTTTTTATTCTTGGAAAAGATAAGAAACTCAAATCTAAAGATGTCCTTATAACTCTTAGGCATCAATGAAAGACACTTTCATCTTCAATCATTTATGCATGCTTTCTTTTTTCTATCTGCTTCAAATTTTTACATAAGCCAATGGGTCTAGTAAGCATAGTTTGACTTTTGATATGATTATTAATAATAACCCTACAAGCTTTGAATTTTTTAATTGCTCAATATTACCTAAAATCATACAAAATGTATGTTTAGTGAGCTGGGACATGAATTTTATTCAGAGTTCCCTTGTCTATTGTGGGCTGTTTAATGTTAGGAACATCAGATATAAACAATATAATGTTTAATGTTGAAAATATCTTTGACCGAATGGGTTAAATTTGATTCAATTCCATGAAAAATTATCTGAAAACATATTACCACACTCAAGTATGAAGGAAAACAAGTAAACAATGACTTATGAAATTTTGAATCTGAGGAATGATACAAAAAAGGGCTAAAAGGATTTAGAATAATTAGTTCCCAAGAATGAAGTTACAAATATTTAACAAACTCGTTAGTGGGTCGAAATACGGTGGGCCACCTAAGGGCATTGGCTGCATAGTCAAATAATAGTATCTTTTGGCTGACAAGTCTATTATGTGGACTGTTTATGCAAGGCCACCTAAGGTCACATGCAGCATAGTCCGGAAAAAGATGTCTCGAAAATTTACTTTTCTAGTGCTAAAAATCTAGTGGATGTTTATGGAGATTCAAATTTTACAAAGCATAGAGTTTGCTATATATAGAGAGGTACTTGAATATGAAGAAGATATTTCCAAAAAAGATCATCTAAGAACTGGATGAATGTCAATCCTAGGAAAGACTAACCCAAATGTAGGGAAGATAAATATAAGCCATGGACTTGAATACTTTCAGATCATGAAAAACAACATGGGAAAAATATGTTAAGGTTGGCTATTTTTTGTGGATCCTTACATATTGATGATAAGACCAAAAGTGACAAAATAGATTTTCTTCCCAAGAATGATGTTACCATTATTTGAAAAACTCGGTGGGGGTTGAATTATGTAGGGCCACCTAAGGTCATTGGTTTCATAGTCAAATGATAGTATCTTTTGGCTTACAAGTCTGTTATGTAGACTGTTTATGCCAGGCCTCCTAAGGGCACATGCTGCATAGTCAGGAAAAATAACACTAAGAAATTGGACATTTTGTGACCATAATTCATGAAAAGGGTTATGAATATATGGAAGTATTTATGGCTAGGAGTATGACACATAAAAATGGGCATTTGTTCAATGCATGTAGAGATACACATACCAATTCTAACCATAATCATGTTGTGGCTGGGTCTTGAATTGAAATATTGGGATTCACTACATATACCATAAGGATGAGAATCAAGCCATACATAGTTCTGGAAATACAGTTTAAGGTCATGCGGGATGAAAGTATTGAAAATCTCAGTTTAGGGTTATAAAACTCCGAGCATTATAATTAATACATAGTGTTTGTTCTCATAGGTACTTTTCAGCCAGGGGACTTAAAGTGGAATTTGGGGTTAGGCCCAAAGACTTGGGGCTGGATTCGAGTGATGCTCGAACATTCCTACTTATCCTGTAAGGATGGGTATCAAGCCGCATGTAGTTCTTGAAATACCCTTTGTACAGATTTGGTTCATACAAGTGAAGGGTGAAGGGGAATTTAGTGCAATGATGGTTTGACCCAAGATAAAAGGTTTGGTTATTTCCATGTAGTCACATATTCATTGGAATATAACATGATTGAAGATCAATGTAAATAATGATTCCCTCTCAGGTGATGGTATCAAAGAATGTTGTAGTTTATTGTCGTACAGGACAAAAAGTTCTGTACATTATAATGTCATATAGCAAGGACAAAGGTGAACCAATGTGAAGATATTGGTTTTGGGCTTGAACCCCAGAAGGTTTCCTAAGTACCCAGCCTAGAAGGCAAGGATCAAAGTCCACGTATTTCAATTAAAGAATGAATTAGTGATCAAGTTGTTCTTGGGGAAAAATACCTAAAAAATCGTGTTCGGACTTACGCATGGTTAGCGGCCCAGAGAGGGTGTTATGGTTAAAGTTTAATTAAGTGCACATGAGTCATACTCGGTGTGAGAAACAAGAGGTAAAAAAACTTTAACGATGCACGGTTTAATGTCATGTAGGACATATGAAGGGACTATAAAGTTTAAAGTCTTTCAGTGAGGACTATTGTTGCTTCACAATTTAGTGTCTTGTAGCAGGGACAAAATACAGTTTAACATCATGTAGGATGTATTAAGGGACACAGTTTAACGTCATGTTAGACGTAAGGGTGATGTACAGTTTAGCATCCTGTAGCTAAGATGATGAGGACAATACAGTTTAACGTCATGTTGGACAAAAGGGGGGCTGTGTAGTTTAGAGTCATGTAGTAAGGACAAAAGAGACACAGTTTAATGTCTTCCTAGACGTATTATGGACTTTTTTTCACAGTTTAACGTCATGTTGGACAATGGTACGAACAATTTAAGGTCATATGCATGGACTAGAGATTATGTAGTTTAATTTCATGATAGAAGTAAGGGACTTCTATATAGTTTAGTGTCATGTAGTTTGAATGTCACAGTTTAACGTCATGTTGGATGGCAAGGGTGCAAATAGTTTAAGGTCATATTCATGGACTGTGAATGATGATGAAGTTTAACGTCTTGCTGGATGAAAATATATTTGTGTTACAAAAAAATAAATCTTAAAAAAATCTAGCATTGGTTGGATTAGTGATGAGTTCTACATCCATTGAGAATAACGAATATGCTCCATTGGAGTAGACCTTATGTATTGAATAAGGTCCTTCTTATTTTGGCTCCAGCTTGGGAGGTTTCTTTCCTAGTATCATTGGATTTCTGAGAACAAATACCAATTATCCCTGAACAAATGAATGAAGACAGACTTTTTTGTTGCAAGATCATGCTATTCGATTCTGATAGACTTCCATGTGGTGCAGGGTGAAAAATATTTTCTCATCTAACAGTTTCAATTCATTTAATCTCGTTTGAGATTGTTCATATGTAGATGGATGATCACAAATGGATACTCTGAGATAGGGTAATTTAACCTCAATGGGAATGACTGCTTCCATTCCATATACCAATGAATATGGAGTTGATCGCATTGCAGTGCGGATGGTGGTTCGATAAGCCCATAAATAATGAAAGTGTTTATCAAGCCATGATTTCTTATCTGTATCCACCATCTTTTTCCATATGTTGGAAAGATCCTTGTTTAAAGCTTCTATCTGGCCATTGGCCGCTGCATGATACCGAGATGAATGATTGGATTTGATGTTGTATTCTTGATACAACTTCCTGACCTTGGATAAACAGATGTTGGTGCCATTGTCTGCCAGTATGGTATGAGGGACACCAAATCTGGTAATGATGTTAGAATTGATGAAGCTAACAATTAATTTAGAATTGACCTCTTTGAAGGGGTATTACCTCTATCCATTTGGAAAAGAAGTCAGTAGAAGTAATAATATACTCTAGCTTCTTAGCTATAGCCAAAGGATAAGGTCCCACTACATCCATTCCCCATGTGGTAAATGTCCACAAGTATTTAGTTGTATGATGAAACTCTGGGGCTTGATGAATGAAGTTGGAATGTACTTGGAAAGAATGAAACTTTTTTGTGAAATCAACACAATCTTGTATCATTGAAGTCCGAAAGTATCCAAGCCTTCAGATTTGATCATACAGTCTATGTCTAGACTGGTGGGCACCACATACTCCTACATGCACTTCTTTCATGACAGCCATTGTCTCTTCACCATCAATGATTCCCAAGATAACTCCATAAAAACCTCTTTTGTATAGAATTTTTTTCTAGGTGATTAGGGCCACCATAAAGAGTGAAATTGACCACATGTCTCCAAACATGTTCTTTCCCTGC
The DNA here is from genome assembly GCA_963277665.1 of Viscum album. NCBI lineage: Eukaryota > Viridiplantae > Streptophyta > Magnoliopsida > Santalales > Viscaceae > Viscum > Viscum album. Next base: position 547,283,960 of record OY728135.1, read on the forward strand.
TCTATCATGTGGAAGTGCTCGGTTTTGAAGGTATTCCCTGATATGTGTCATCCATCCTATAGTAGGACCATATGGTTCAGATATGGGACTAATTTTATTGATTTCTTCTATTTTGATTTGAACATAATGTGGAATGGTATGACGGTGGGAAATACAGATGGTTGTCTCGTCCCGATTTGGATCTTCCAGATTTGTGGCTATATTAGCCTGTGTATCTGCTTGGGCATTTTGTGATCGCAGGACAAAAGAAAATGTCAGTTCTGTAGGATATTATTCCATTAGCTCTCTGACATAATCATACAAAGGGATTAGTTCTTCTTTTCTGATTTCATAATCCCCATTGAAATTTTTGATTACTAGGTCTGAATCACCTTTCTCCTTTAAGTGACTCACTTGTTCTTGAAGCGCCAACTCCAATCCTGCGATAAGAGCTTCGTATTCTGCTTCATTATTTGTACCACCTCCCAATAATGAGAAGGAATAGGGAAACACTGCCATTTCTGGAGAAATGAGCACAATACCTATCCCAACAATTTTGAATTTAGAATTTTCCATTTTCCACCCTGTTGGACTTCTGGAAGAACCATCAAAGTACATTTACCATGTTTGGAGACTATCCTGAATAAAGAATAATTCTTGATCAGTAAGTTCAATATCTGAAGATGTATCTTCTACTGAAGGTTGTTCAGCAAGGAAATCAACCAAATCATGGCCCATTATTTCCTTTTGAGACACTTATTAAATATCAAATTGCTGCAAAATAACTACCCACCATGTTAGACGTCTTGTAAACATTGGATGACTAAGGATGAATTTGAGCGGGTTATTGTGAGATACCGTTTAGACCTCGTGATGTTTCAGGTTGTGTCTCAACATCTGAACTGAAAAGATTAATGCTAGTCAACACTTCTTAATATTTGAGTATCAGTTTTATGTTTCATGAATAGTCCGAATGAGATAGTAGAGGTATTTCTCATTCCCAGCATCATTCTTCTGAGCAAGAAAGGCACCCAATGATCTCTCAAAAGTTGTCACATAGAGGATAAGTGGTCTTCCTTCAACAGGTGGAATTAAAAACGGCGGACATAAGAGATACTTCTTGAGAACATCGAATGATTCTTTAAATTCTTCAGTCCACTGGTAAGTAACTCCCGTCATCTTCAATTTGGTGAAGGGTAAACTTTCGCCTGCCAAATTAGCGATGAAACGCTGAATATAGGCTATGTGTCCTTGAATTCCTCTCAATTCCTTTAAATTTCGAGGAGTTGACATACTAAGGATTGACCTTGTCTTCTCAGAATCGACTTCGATACCATAATGGCATACAAAAAAGCTAGGAAAATTTTTTGAGGATATCCCCAAAGCACATTTGAAGGGGTTCATCTTCAAATTATGTTGCCGGAGTTTTTGTAATATTATTTCCAAATCAGCCAAGTGGCTATAACATTGTTTGGATTTAACCAAAAAATAGTCCACAAAACATTCAGTAAACATCCCTAAAAAGGGTTTGAAGATATGATGCATGGCACACTGATATGTTTCGCATGCATTATTCAGGCCAAAGGGCATTGACCAATAGAAAAACACACCCTGAGTTGGTTTAAAGGCTGTAGATTCTTCATCTTCTGGAGCAATTCATATTTGATTATATCCTGAATATCCATCCATGAATGAAATTGCTTCGTAGATAACTATTGCAACAATTAAGAGTTTTGTAATCGGAACTGGAAAATCATCCTTAGGACAATGCTGATTAAGATCTCTGAAATCATTGCAAACTCTAATTTGTCCGTTCTTAATTTGCACAGGGACAATATTATGCAACCACATGGGATATTAGACATCTCTGATGAAGTTAGTTTTGATGACCTTATCTACTTAAGCTTCAATTTTGGAAGCATATGTCGGGTTATTTATTCTTGTGGCTTGCTTGAATCCTCAATGTTCTTCTCACAAACCCAAACGATGAGTGGAAACGTTAGGATCCCGCCATGGAATCTATCAATTGTTCCAAGAAAATATATATCAATTTTACTTTAAAAAAGAAATATACATATCTTAGTCTTCAAGAGTTATAGACACACTAATTAATGTGGGGAATGGATCTTCTTGTGTTCCTAAATTAATTTCTCTTAGTTCATCCACTGTGGTAGAGATACCCTCTTCAAATGATGGAGGAGCATCCCTATGTTCTTCCTCTTCTTCTTCAACATGTGTTTTTTCTTCTGTTTCTACTTTCCTAGTAGACGAAGAAGCAGAATTTCCATGATCAGAAGAGATGATAAAATTTAAAAATCTTAAAGAAGAAGATTCCATTTTCGACCTGATTGATGATGAAGGGTCCTCCTTTGGTAATAAAGAGGAGGTTATGTATTGAGAATTGACATCATTGTTTACCTTTGACATTGTTATAACTTCTTCTGGCCTGGTTGGAAAATTATAGACTTTCTATATTTTGGCATATGAAATGAATACATATCCATTTGAGCTTTCATCATTGCTTGGCGGATCACCACTTTCTCCCATGTTGTCTGGCTTGATTGTCGTAATTGACATTATGGAAGTTTCCATAATAATATTTTGATTTGGTTATATCCTGTCAATTTTACTGATAGGTAATAAATAATATGTACTCACATGTGTAAATGTGTTTACTAGAATCTTTTCAAAACCATATGGAGCATTAACATTGTTAATCTCCCTTGTTGTGGATTTCTCATCTCCCTTCATGTGATGGAATTCCACCTCAATGTATTGAGATTCACATGTCTTGAACGAGGAATTATCACCATAAAATGTCCCAATTTGACCATCGAAACAATATTTGAGACATTGATGGTATGGTGAAGGGGTATCCACATGTCGATGTAGCCAGGGTCTACCAAGCAAGATGTTGAAGGATGAGTCTTGATCAACAACCATGAAATCTGAATTGGATACAAGATCTCCAAACTGAGTTCTGAGTGTAATCTCAACCAATGGTCCATGTTCATTTTAATCATATCCTTGTATCTTCAATGTAGAAGGAGATAAATCAGATTCTGAGAGGACCAATCGACGAATTGTACCAATGGGGATGAGGTTGACTCCTGAACCATTTTCAATGAAAACTCTTCGTACGTCTACACCATTGACCTTTCCAAATATGTACAAAGCTATAATATGTCCATGAATGAAATCATCTTCATCTTCATTAGTAAAATATATTGCTGAATGGCATTCTTCAAGATTATTATCTACATGGTAGACTTTAGCTACAGTAATTTCAGTTTCAAACTCATGAGGACTCGACAAAGCTTCAATGAGTGCCTCCCAAAGATCCTTTCATAAATTAAAATCATCCAAAATTGATAAATTGGCCGGTATTTGGGCCAATTGTTTCAATACATCCTAATTTTGATTGAAAGGTCTGCGTTTCTCAACAGAAACATGTGGTTTCATAGGTGCCTTGGAAGTTGATGCTTTGCAAGTTGATGCATCTTGTACCGGGATAGGATTTGGTAATACTCCTAGATAAAGAAGATTAGACCGATTAGGTCTATTTACTTGCTGAGAAGAAGAAGGTGGAATCTCTAACCGATCTTCTAGAATAACTAAGCCAGTACTGACTCTTCCTTGTCTAGAAGATCTTTCTTGTTCTTGTTGAGCTCATGGCATGGCTCTGCCATGAGTTTCTTCTATATACACAGTTCAAGATGGGGTAGAATTGGAATAGTGGCCTCTGAAATATCCACATCTTTCCCTATACACTGAGCCTCTGGAACTTCCTATGATTCCTTTGTTTGATACGGGGAACCCAGGTTCATCGAGTTCAAAACTATGATTGGAATAAGAATCTGTTAAGTGAATCATATTAACATAACCGAAGATTAACTCTTTATCCGATAAAAACTATGCCTGAATATCCAATTTAGGTTATGCCGTTTGATGGGGCGGTTCCTGTGGCTTCGAAATAGATGGCATAAAATCTTCCATAGTCAATGACAACATAGGATTTGACACGATTTCATATTATTGTAATTGTTCCTCTTTCATTGAATTATACCATTTCTTTGTGGATTATCCCTTTGATGAAGAGGGTATTGCTGTGGCATTCATAGTAGAATACTCAATTGGTTTCTTTAATTGCGTTCACAAAATGGCATGAGTTCAGTTGATCGTCTTTATGACCATCCAATCATCATATTGTTGCGCATTTTTGTTATTGACTTCATGCCACTCGCCTTCTTCCTCTGGATTTGTAGCAGTGGCACATGCTACCTGAGCTGAAGAACCATTCTGTTTGACTTGTCCCAAGTTGACTATTTATTGCAGGAGGTCTTTGAAAACAAAACACTCTGTAATGGGATGCCCTAACATCTGATGAAATGGGAAATTGTTGGGACAATCTTCATCTAATTCCTTGTTTGGACTTTTCAGCCTTGGTAATTGAACAAAATTATTTTCCAGAGTTGAAATGAAATAACCAGGAACTAGTTTATTTTGGAAAGAGTAAACTTTTCTTTTTAAATCATTAAATTATTTTCTTCTTTGATCTCTTTGATCATCTTGATGGAACAACCTCTGTTGTTGGAGCTCAGGAGGTGGAGCCCTTCGAGGATATGAAACTTTTGAAGAAGAAGAAGGTACCGGTGCATGTTTAAACATAACTATAGTAGTCTCAACATTACCCATTCTCCTTCCTTGAGCTGATGGAATTTCATGAGATGTATCCTTAGTCTTCAAAGTGGAATCTTTAGTCTGTTAAGTGATTGAAGTATGGTCTCGAAACCCTCATGTGTATTTCATAGGGTTCAATGGTGTGCATAGCTCATCACATAAATTTTCCACACAGATTGGCAACAATTCCTCCTAAAGGAGTGATAAAATCTGGAAATATGTTAATCTCGTCCAGGGAACAGTGAAGTATGAAACCCTTTCATTCTCCCATGGATTACAGTTTGTAAGATCAAAAATTGTTCTCTTTGGAAATGTTGAGCTGAATTGAATAAGGAATTGTTGGAGGAGATCCTCCAATCTAGTAATTGATCGGGATTGCAAGCTTGTGTACTAGAAAAAATCATGTCCTTATAATGACTGTACAAGACACCTCATCTTAACTGCTTCCTACTGCTGAGGGGTTCCCATAATAGGATCACAACGACAAACAAAATGTGTTAAGTATTGCTCTGGGTCTCCCAAACCGTTAAATATTGGGAATTTGGTACTTGCAAAATTTGTTGGGGGAGGAATTGCATGATCCCATTCAGGGTAAGCTCTCTTTTCGAGTTGAATTTGAGAATGAATTCCCTCCATAGCTTCTAACTGAGATCTTAATGACTCAATAGTAGTTATTATCTTTTGAGAAACATCTGGTTGAGCTTTGACCTGAACAGGTGGAATGATTGGAGCATGGATAGGTGTGGCATCCAGGACTGCCACTGATGGTAGTATTGCTAGTTGTTGTTGCACTTGATCCATAATATTAGACCTCTGAGGGTGTACTGGTAAAAGAGGATACTCTTGATCCATCTCAGTAGCTACAACAAATTCCCTTGATTGACTTACTCCAGTATGGTTAGGAGGAAGACTAATTTGAACTAGTTCTATATTCAACCTCCTTAATTCCTTTATCTCATCCTCTTGTTGTGTGAATATTTTCTCTAGTGAGAGTCATTGGCCTTCTCCAGAGGAAGGTTATGTAACCTGATTCTTTCCTTTCCCCTTATTGGACACCTTTCAGAGATTGGGAAGTGGGTTACTTGAAGGATTTCCTAGATTCTGGGCAATCCTCTGATTTCGTGTACGTACACCTTCTCCATTTGTGTCTATGGGTACAACCTCTTGAGTGGGAACCTCTTCATCTAATCCCTCTGAGTGAGCCTCATCTAAAGGATCAGCAAAAACTGCATTGATGACATTGATTGATTCATAACGCATTGCATACCTTCTATCAGCATTTCTGTGATATTTTATTCTTCCATATTCTTGATGAGAAATTGCATTTTGTTGATTAGATCCCTCAACAACATCTTGATGAACCCTAATGTGATGGGAATATCCTGATAATTATGCTCTTTGTCCCTCTTGTGGCTTCTTTCCTAATTGAGAGAAGACTGAATTTCTCTAAGGGAGAGATTGAGGATTTGAAAAAGTCACCAGTCTTGTGGATTGGGGCCATTCCTGCTGTTTCTGCTCAACTCCCCGAATCCTATTTATTGATTCTGAGGGTTGGGTTAAAAGATTTCCCAATCTAGAAAGCTGGGATGGTTATTGAGTTTCTATATCCGAGACATTCTTAAAATCTCTCCGGATATTACAGACTTTAGTCTGGATATTGGCTGGATGCATCAACATACATCAACTCTTATCACCCAGCTCAAAAGCCCGTTGGATGATTTCTGACACTTCTATCACTTAATGATGTGCTTGCTCCAAACGAGAGGCCTATTTTTTATTCTCGTTTTCTAGATGCATAAGTAATTAAAAAACTTGTTCTCTGTATGCTTCATTTTGAGAGGAACTAGTGGAGGCCTGTTATTGAGAAATCCTTTAATTACAAATAAAGCCAATTGGTTGTGGCCGGCCATGGACAATAACATTGCATGAAACCATTTTCACCAAGATTTTTTGACTGCAGAGTGTTGTGAAATTTATTGCTCCAAGAACACCCCATCCGCTGATAAGAATACCAGATGGGGCATTGGAAATTAACTGGCGCAATATTCTTAGTCCTCCACGTCATGAACATTGAAGGTATCTCTGCTGATTTTTAGCCTTCAGATATCAAGAAACTGAGAGAGATGCCAAATAAATTTGGCATTGTAACCCTTCTATTATATTGACATGATTTTCATAATCATCATTAGATAATATTTTCTTTTTCAACTGACAAAGATTTTTCCATATGTTGAGACGAATATCATGAATTTCATATTCCATCAACATCTCCGGAATGTCATACTGAGAATCAGCCAAAGGCCAAAACATAACTGCACTTAACCTTTCGCCAGTTGTTTTCTCATATTTGGTACTTTCTCTTTATCATTTGATGAAGATTATTCTACTTGTTTAGAACAGAGATGGTTCTTCCTTGTTTCTTCATTGGATTCAACAAGATTAGTAGATAATTCACTGATCAAACTAGAAGACGAACAACCCAGGGGTGGTTCGGAGAATGGCCTATACCCCAGGATATATTTTGATTGAGAATGTGTTTCACCTGCAAGTGGTAAAGAACCAGACATGACTGGATTCACATTTTCAATTGCCTCAAGATAAGAGGGATTTCTCGTCCCTACATTGTTCATTGGAGCATTTTCCAGGAAATGTGCATTACTACTACAGAGAGGACTTTCACAGCTAAATTCATCATCATGGGGAGGACCACCATGGTGGGTTACAATAAAAGATGAAACATTTTTCTCCTTTGTCTTCTGGCCACACAGTGGGTTCTTATGGATCTCATCTAGAGATGAAACTTCAAGATCGACTGAATTGTCATGAAGCAAGCCTTCTTGAGGAAGTGTCTGATGCAGACCTTCAGAATTAATGTTCCAACTATTGATAACCGAGAGAGTAGAATCTTGAGTTGAAACAGATAATTGAATGTGTGCATCAAGAACTCCATCATCGAGTAAGGAATTATAATAGATTATCCCATGATTTCATGACTGTGATGGGCATGTCTTATTCTTAGATTCCTTATTACTCACTTTGGGAACCACTTGTTGATGAAAGTGGTCATTACGAGAATGTGTATATGCCTTCTTAGGAGAAATGATCAGGTAAGGCTGATTATATCCACTCAAATCGTGTGTATGTGCCAGGTTTGGTTGTCCATATTATATGGGGGAGAATTCCCCACACCCCTCATGGACAGGAACCGAGGTGTGTGTCTGTTCTGGAGTGAAATGTTCATGTGTAACTCCACTGGTAGAGATAGATTTATGTGTCCTTCCATGAGATGCTCCTGAAGCTATTATAATATCCTGGAAGGCATCGAGAATATGAGTAGGGATTTGCTTATGCTATTTATCCATTGAGAGAATATTCTTGGTTACTTCAGCTGTCGGAACGAGGATATACGTCCAGTCCATGGTTGGAGTAGGTGTGTGTTCCTTCTCCTATCCTAATTTTCTTTCCAGAAAATTCTGACAGTACTCATGTGTGGGGGAAGAGAGTTGAGTCTGCCTCCTGTTTGTCATCGGGGCTTTCCAACTGACTTCTCTGGATGCTACCAAATGAGACTGTTGGTAGGCTTGATCAATACTAGCATGTGTTTGTGCCTGCTGATTGCACTCCGCTGAACGTGGTTGATGAACTTCCTTCAATAATAACAGACAAGGCTGCAGGTGGGACTGATGAGTGAAAGCAGGTGTATGGGAATGTTTACCAGTTTTCAAAACATTAGGTTTGCGGGCTCCATCATATGTAGTCAGACGAGCCTGCTGACTAGCTGATGATTTATAAACAGGTTTATGTTCCTATCTGTAGTACTCCACTGGAATTGCCTGGTGGGAATGGTGTGCTACTTCCAGATGAGTCTGCTGGACAGTGGAATTAAAATGGATGGGTGTGTGTGCCCGCTCGTTGCTTGCCACCAAGTTAGGTTGGTGGAATTCTCTGGAGATAGAAGAGATGAGAACCTGCTTACCGTTGACCGGATTTCACTTCTGGCGGTTTGTCATGCCTGCTTGGGTTCAAGGAACCTGAGCCGAATGCCTAGAGACGATACCCTCATCATGTTGAGGTCACACTGCCGCACTAGTCTGGCGGAGATTGTTGGTGGGAGACATCGTGAAGGACTCCTGCTTCATTGAATTAAGGCCTTGGGTGACCTTCTCATTCACCTCCTCAGAATATGGTAGGGAATGGTGATTGTGTTCTGGGGATAACGACCTAAAATGGTTGGAGCCGTTGGTTAGCACCGCCTGCTTCTTGATCGCAGGTCGCCGTTGTCTGGATGACCATGGTGAATTTTTGACTTGGATGGGTTGTCTTGTGGCCTCGAGAGTCAGAATAATACCGTTTTGACGGTACTACTTAACCAGCACATTTGATACCCAGCAATGAAGACACTGAGTAGGGGATGTTGTCCTCAGAGTGGACGATGATCCCGCAGGAGTAGCAGCAGATGATATTTAGATCTGACAATGAAGACACTGAGAGGGTCGCGCAAGTCCTATGTGGGCGCGCAAGTCCTGGTCGCACAGGTGTACCTATGTGACACATGGGTACATGCGCGATGGTCAACCCTTAAGGTAATACATGGGTGGGATTTGGCTTAATCCTTTAGTATTATACCTAGGGGTCTTCAGAAGGTTGGCGCACAAGTTCTGTTGAAGGGGTAAGGCGGCGCGCAAGTGTGGATATTTCCCTTAAGGGCTGGCCACTTAGGCGCACAAGTGTTGATGAGTTTCAACACATAGGCCTTACTCCTCCTATATAGATCTTCCGTTCTGGGTATGAAATTATCTTATAAGTGTTTGGAAGCTTTGAGAAGATACTAGGTCACTGGGAGATCAAATCTGTGTTTCTGGAATTATTCCTTTTTGCAATGGGGGGCCCACCGGGGGTATTTATTTGCTGGTGAACACCCTGGGTGAAATTCAAAGAGGGCTCGCAAGTCACCTGTATGGCCATTCGGTGTCACGCAAGTATACCTGTGTGACCTTGGTGGAACTTGCATGACCCAAGTGAAAATTAATCCTTGTTCATGCCATTGCTAATTTTTTATGTCTCTTCAAAGGATGAATCACTTTGGGTTCAAGGTATTTCCCTTTTCACCATTTAGACTCTATGACGGAAAAGAGCATCAAAATATATCATTAAAGAATCAAATTTATTTTTATAGATTAAAAATACTTATTAGATTCCTCAACATACTATTATTTCAAATAATAACTTATATTGTAAAAACATTTTACCTCATCAGTATGAGAAATAATACATATATTTAATTTTTTTTATGCCCAAATGTTTTGTTTGTAGTGGATTCATCATTTAAATTATCAAAAAAATATAGTCATTCTTCATGACTTTCTCAGAATTTCTTTTGTAATTATATTTTCAATTTTATTTAATAATAGGATAGTTATATTTCATGTGGCATTTCTCCTAGAAATCAATGAATATATTACCTTTATTATTTTTCAATTTATACTTTCTCTTTTTGTATGGTTTTCAAAATAACAGAAATATATTTTATATATATATATATATATATGAATATGATTAAAATTAATGATAAGAATATTCCATGTCAATTTTGAGTACATAAACCTCCTTTTTTATAGAGAAATGATTTTGATCTTTTTTTATCATCTCTACTTCATACATCATCAATAGGAAATTCAATTATAATATCTTCAATTATTTAACTGGTGTGAAATGAAAAAAATATAAGAATATATTTTATCCCACATAAGCAGTAGAAATATAAGTATCATCAATTCCAGGTATGGTTATACAATATGTTCATTCAAGGCAGTAACATCACTGATAACTTCTTTGAATTTTTTTTCATCTAAGTAATTCCTTACTATTCATGCATCCTAAATGTATAAAATTTATATTTTGATGTGTTTTACCTCAAATATATAAAATTACCAGTTCATTTATATGAAATAAAAATAGTCTTCAATATATAATTTGTGGTATTACATTAATAAACACAATTTAATTCATCAGATAATAATCCACAGTCAATTATATTCATATCTCTCGAATTAATATCATATTATTTATCATTAACATCATCCTCTTATCCAAATAACATTTTGGAATTTCATTTTACTTAACTACGTTCATGTAAACTAGTATATCATTTTTTTCTAAATAAATAGTCATTTCTACTTTCCATCATCAATAATTTCCATGGGTAAAATAAGGTCTGTAGATCATTGGTATACCTTAAATATGATCATCCATTGGAGATTTAGCCTCATTTTGATATTTAACTATGACTTTTTATAATATAAATAAATATAAAAACATGATTATAAACTGTAGATGCATAATTTTGGTGTCAATTATAAATGTTAGACTCATCATGGAATTTTTAAAATTGAGATATAGCAATAGACCACTTCCATTGATTCTAATTGTTGGGTTGTAATATAAAATACATGGAAACCTGAGTGTATGGGGATGAATTGTGTTTATTTTTGTAATATATAGAGAAATAATACTCCCCTTTTTAGATTGATAAAATTATTTCCTTCTCTATTAAATATGAGAAAAATGGGAAAATAAATAGAGGAAGGGATAATATAGACTGATGTATAATGATTCAGGGAAATAAAAAGAAACTATTCCACTCTACCAATGCTCTTTCCATAAGCTCGATGATTTTAATTGTACTTCCTCTTATTTGAAGGACTCCAAAACTGATTTCATGTAGTTTACCCCTTCAAAAAATGGATTTTGTAGGGCCTTTTAGTTCTTTTACAAGGAACCAAGATATCCATATCATAGTTATACAGGAAAACACTCCAACATGAATATGTTTTTTCAGTTGACACATCAAATGTAAATAGATTATATGTATAACTTAAATACTCATTCCTCTCATAGTTATAACATAATTCTATTTGATGTATATGATTCTAAATAATGAACATCCATATAAAAAATTACATGTTTAAAACATGGTTACATTAAATATTTGTTGAGAAAACACTATGAAGATAATTAAACTAGTATGTATCTAAAGAACATCCTTGATTATTGTTCTGAAGAGCTTTATTAAACTACTAAAAAATAAATATAGCAATAGGAAAAAATGAATCAATCATGTAGATAATAGTAATTACATGTATGTATCAATATTTTATCTCTTGAGAAATCAAAACAATATTATTTTTTAACAACAATGTATCTCTATTTATTTAGATGAAGAAACTCTCTATATTTAAAAATACACTCAATTTTCATCCTACCAAACGTATATAGGATTATGTCATAATAACTCCTAAAATTATAGATTCAAATATTTTTAAATAAAGTCATAACTTCACTTGAAAATAAAAATTATTGAAACTGTAACGATACAGTTTGAATCAGTACAAAAAAAATTCAATACATAATTAATTCTAGTGAAAAGGTCACAAAAAACATGGAAATAATCCATTATCCGACACTCATTATTTATCCAGGTCAAAAATAGGGTAACTCTACACAATAGTCAAACTGAAATGTGTGGTTGAATATGCATGGTTGCTTTCAAAATTAGGGGTGATAAACTATATGTTTTTCCCTGAATGTATGGTTGGTTCCAAAACTAATTTTTTATATCCATACATTCACTCCAATTGTATGGTATAATAGTGTGGTTCCTTACATAATATAGTGTTCAAAATCATACATTCCACATAATATTTAGTATAAGAATAGTGTTTTTAGAATCCTTTTTAAGGACAAAAACACTTAATAAATCAAAATAACTCCCATGGGATTAATGTATAAAAATAATCCTATAATAAAAAAATATCCTAGTAAACATTATCCTAAAATTGTATTTGATTAACATCATTTATAGAATAGATGTGAATGTTTATTAGCATCAAAACCAAAATAATATTAATGAAATTATGATATCAACAACTTACTAAATTATTATTAATTCTCATCAAACATTTTGGGATCTAATTACTCTTGTGATGATATGTAGGAATCCCCGTCATGGTAATGATCCAAAATTGAAAATATAAAACCTCTACTTATATTAATATAAATTAAAAATAATTAATTTATATGTCCTCAATCTATAGTTACTGATTTTATATAATGATAGAATAATAAAAAACATGTTAGAATACCATTGATATGCACATATGGTTCCATTAATGGGGGGATCTGATACATACAGATGTTACCAATCATATAAAACCTCTAATATATATAGATGTTCACAAATGAATATGTTAATAAATAATTACGAACATAATAATGTCTAGTCTCATATTTTGATTGGGGAAGGATCCATGAACAATACAAAAATTTATATGATAGACTCATATTAGGTCATAATTCCGAAAAAGGGAATGATAAAAATGACGTGTGGTCCTCTCAACAATTGCATGTCTCCATTTTTCATTGTTTGGATTCCCCAATTACTACCTTCCTATAGAAAAATGGTTTTTATTTCTTTATGGATATGGTAACCATTTGGGGTATTTGGATACATGAATACACCTATTTTGAAAACATTCTATGACTGAGGGTAATTCCCAAGAAATGGATAACTTACACCCCCATGATTGAAAAAAATGGTAAAATTAATGTGAGTATATCATTAACTAAAATGACTTTGTTTCTCATATGATATTTTGTTAAATCATATGAAACCAAAATGATCCCATTAGGGATCCTTTAAATAAATTAATAATGACTGCCTTTAATTATGATGTAAGTTTTATGGGTTTCCTTTTTTGTGTTTGATGCAAACTAAAGACACATTCTAAATATCTCTTTTCAATCCAAACAGAATCATACCAACAAGGATGAACTTTTTTTCCATCTGATATGGGTACTTATTGAACCATAAGACACCATTACTATACCATGTATTTTAAAATTAGGTTAAAATGCACTAATAATAATGTTTCACCTCAATGGAACAATCCCAACATTGGTGGATATATATAAGTCCCACTATGAATTAAAGCCCCACCAACTATCCATCCAATGATGAATACTGGTGGGAATGAAAGAGACAACCATTGGAATTTAAAACCATTTTAAGAGACTCTCCAAAAAACAAAGGAATGATAATCTACCTTATCTCATGGAGGTAAAACTGAAGGTCGAAAACAAATTCAACTCAACATATGGGTCATCTTGGATATATCATTCATATAATGTTCCCTGCTAACATTTTCAGTCATTGGGCTCTCATCATGATGAGAATTAAATATTGTGGGTATTAATTTTGATTACTAGAGAAACACCTATTACATCCAATCATGGGTGTAAAACTATAAAAAATTGTAATTATTCCCACATCATAACTTGAAATTTATAACCCCACTAATATAATTTGTTCTCAGCCAAATAGTAGGATCACATCACTTCTTGAACCCAGCATGCATTCTAGTACATTATGGAAATACATGTATATGCATGTTGGAATATATTGATTTTGAATTGGTGGAAGGCCCACATTCCCACCTCTATACATGAATCACATATGTATATTATGTTGGTAATAGGAGAACAAGAGTAAGAGGACATTAATTACTAAACCATTGAATGGGAACACATTAACATCCCAGTTGATGAAGCCCATTGACAGATCTAGGAAATCATAAATTGGAAGACATATATCATTTTAAATAATTAAAAATTATTGAATATAAAATGTAATTAGAAACAATAGAAATAGGGAATTATCATATCCCCACCCCATGCAATGTAATGACTCATCATCAAAATTCAATGTCTACCGAGGAGTAGGAATAAATTCATATACTAATCTTGGAGGGTTTTCAGCACACTCCCAGTAAAAATGTATAATTGGATTTGGAACACATTCCCATTACAATTAAAGGTTACTGGCCTATTCTAATGGTCAATTAATGGATGTTATATAGTCATACAAAAACCATAGAAATTTATTATCACATTTTGAATATAATAAAAGATTCACATAGGCTATTTCATACATAGTAAAGTCACTCTTCAACTAAATATATGGAAATATATTCATCATTTAAAAATTAAATTAATTTCATAAAGAGGGTTCGAGAATAACATTAATAAAATTGAATAATTACTATATCATATTTAATTATACACATTTTTAGTTTTATGATGCACTAAATTAGGAAACGAATATGAAAAAATACAGGGTCAGTTACATGAGGCATTGGGTAACTATATTTGTTGATAGTTGATTCTCTATATGATGTATGTATCATATAAAGCGAAAAACAAGAAGAATTCCATTTTACATCGATCCCTAATTAGTAAATCCATAATAAAGTGACACAATTCAATGTTTTGAATCTATAAATTGTATTGTACACCTTTCATCTAGTATGCTGATTGATGAATGACCATGAAAAAATCTTAAAAGCACCACACACAATGATATAATGCCAATAAAAATATATGAATTTTTTTCCTAAAATGATTGAAACCACTTCGGTTTTTAGAATATCCATACACCAAGTGATAATAATTGCCTTGGTATTTAGTAGCTCGTGTTTAGAACATTCATTCTAGCCAACTCATTCTCAGAATCGATCATAAAGTTCAAGATGGAAAAAATGATCGCAATAGCAGTGATAATTAAAGAGAAACCCCATGTCGAAGTAACAAGGGAATTTTTACCATATTTATGCATTCGAAGAAATCAAATCTAGTCTAAATGTTTTCAACAACTGGTCGATAGAATCCCCAACCCATAGGATTAGGGTCACATTATCCCAGCATATTTCTTCATAGAGATCAGCCTTTCTATTCATTGGTAGTGTGCTGAAAAATATTTCCTCAGATTATATCTCATCACATTCCCTACATTTTTCTTATATAACCCATATGATGTGGTATTATGGAGACTCTTTTCATATTTATATTCCATAAAATTTCTTGAGAGGATCATGGAAATGAAAATATGATTTTCTATCAAGGTTTCATGCCAAATCAAATTGGCAAGAGGTATATCCCTTATAAAGATCATGAGTTTTAACTGAATGGTTCTCCATTGGAGTCTAATCCCTTTATTATTTAGAATATGATTTCATTTACAAAACACATGATGTTTCACTAACTTTTATCACCACTACTCTCATAGATGCTACTGAATAAGATGCATATTCATAAGAACTAGAGGATGATGTTTTTGTTCAAAACACATTCCCTGCTAAAATTAAATTGAATAGTGTGCATACTAGAATTCATAGATAGTGTAAAATCATTAGATCTCCCTAATATTATTCACTAATCCCTATTTATTAGGATTTGAATATAGAAAAGGGAACATTCTTGGCTAGGTAATAGTCATTATATAAACAATTTTACAATCCTAAATTTTTGAAATATTATATATATATGTGGTTGAAATGAATGTATTTAATAGATTAATTTCCAAATTTGTTAGTGGAAATATAAATGGTCTTTATGTTCTTCATGAATATCCTCACCATAATATTTCAATATAACTCCCTCAATAAAATGAGCATATCATTCCAATTAATGTTGTGCTAGGACATCCACTCAATCTAGGATCTAGAAAACTAATATCATAGGATATAATAGAGGAGAGATGTTATGATTTACCTCCCATATAATTGAAATTATAACAATGTTGGGGTAACTACCCCATGCCAACCCATTAATTTTATCATCCCTAAATGAAGGTTGTCCTACCATGTCAGGTTATTCCTGTTTCTACCCCTTTTCATGTTCCCAATAACATAGATGTCCCATAAAAACCCATTGACACTATTAATTAACTAAAATCCCTGAAGAATGATAAATAAGTAATACATGAACCTTTATATTATAAACAAGTCACTTACTCTGAAACTTTAGTTGAAACTCTTCCCCCATGAAATTTTGGGAATCTTACTTTCCTAAATTTCAATGGTGTGGGGGATCAAAAATAGAACATGGATAATTTTTTATCCTAATGAAGTCCTTTATTGGAAACCCTTGAGTAGAAATATGTATCCAAACTCATATGCATCATATAGAACCTAGAGTAGCTTAATTTTTTATTGAATGATATTTTACTATTAATGTCTATCATATGATGGGAACCCCTCCGCCAAAAATTTATTTCTCAATTAATCCATATGATGTGAAATCCAACAAATCCTTGATATCTAAAAATTAACACAATATGATAATGGGACATCCTCAAATGTCATTTCTTGGTGGAAGGGTTAGACGTACTGAATGATTCAGAATCTCCTACACAAAGAGTTGTTATGTCATTGTATATAGAACCACAATGATGAGATTTAAATTACTCTCATATTAGTATAATATGACTGTGTGTTCTGTGAAATTTCCCTAGTTTTATAAGGATTAAAATATTCCATTTAATAAACTAAATCCATGTCACGAACAATGATAGAAACTCTAGGAAATAGAACATGAAATTTGAAAACTGCAACTAACAAACTAAAACTAGCTCCCACACGAGATCCAAATCCTATGACCATGACATATCATGAAGGACCTAAACCATATCTTAAATAATATAAGAATCATAACAATAATAATGTTATAAAAATTAAAAATTGTTTTCCATTTTAGGATTGTAAGACAAACTTTAATTACATCTGAAATGAATAGGTCTATGAATACTTTATTTATTGACGGGGAACAACTTTTTATGTTTTCAAAATCTAATAATGTTGTTCATCTTGGTCTTAGTGGTCACTTATATTTTATCCCATTCACCAATAATTTGGTAACACCATTTAAGAGTGCTTTTTTAAGTAAATCCTCTAGATTATTATTTCACTGAGGCCTGTTAAATTGGGGATGCTACCAAAATACTTGGTATATATTTCTACCAATACATAGTAATATGATATTAAATAATAATAATAATAATCCATAGAAGGTGAATTGATGTTAAATGATTAGATAAATAGAATGATAATCAATCAAACTCAATTAATTCTTAGGGAAAATGTAAACTGGAAATCTATTCCCCTGGACACTTATATCCTGATGGGACCCACCTCCCCGACACCATAGTCATCAAAGGTATTGTATTATAATAATAATTGTAACTATTAAGGAAAAAAGTAATGTACCATAATAGCATCCTCTAAAAATGCCTAATATAATGTTGAATATCTCATATTTCATGGCTTTAATATTCAATCCATGAGCTTTGTTCCACCAAATGGAATAATGTGCATCACCCCACCAAACATAATCATCCTTGAATGAATTATAAATATTCACTTGTATTATTTCATTCATTTAATGGACTCGTAATATGATTATGGAAATGTATATAAACCTTATTTCCCCATTCCCAATCGGTTAGGTAGATGAAAAAGCCCTTAAATATATGGAAATGGGGGAGGATGCGATAATGGTTGTCCCAAATATCGTGGGAATTCCCTCAATAAAGACATATATATATATATCCTAAAAACTAACAAAATCACTTTATAGAACACAAAAATGGCATAGCGAGACTTTAACATTTATCATGTGTCAACCAAATCAAATTATTTTAGAAGACTGAATGATTAGTGTGATTTTGTACGATCAGACCAGATCAGTGGGTGGACCAGGTTGGCATATTATAAAAGTAATAGGAGTACCTTCAACTCCTATTCAGGAACCTGAACTATCTTCCTCACAACATTATCCAAAATGGAACATAATAATGGGAATCCTGCCATGGTAATCACAATCCTTTGGATCAAAATTATGGGATCATGAAATAAATGGTTGTGGTCCTATCCATGGTTCCATTGATCTTTTCAATCAATTTATCAAAAAACATATTGGAAGTGGTTGTATAATATAGATTAAGATCTCAATAGATTAAATTCAAGGACATGTATGATGAAATGTATAATCTAGATACTGATTCTATGAAATTTGATATAGTCATATCATTCACATAGTAGGAAAAATACATTTTCACATAGGTATATATCAAACCCATGTATGTTTCATGAAAATTAGATAATATTCTAATCTAATGAGACAATATTAACAATAGATCTAGAATATTTCCCTTTCTAGTGTAGATAATTAATAGTTTGGGATACAATGAATCCAATTTTACACTTCCATGTTAACAGTTCAATGATATGATAATTTTAATAAGAAGACACTCAGTTTAATCGATATTAGAGACCAATTTTTGGAATATGTGTCTAGAATTAAGTTCATGGTTGTATGCAAGGATTAAACATTCAATTTTTAACTAGGGAGTCCTTCGTTTCATCAACACATGACAGTGAACAAATCATACCATCAATGACCCAAATACTATATTAATAGAAAAATTGAGAAATTTCATAGTTATATGGATCATTTTGAATTTACAGAAACCCAATACATTAACATTGGCATATAGAGTAGATAAGGAAATAACCCCATGATTGATGATGTACCTCGGCTTAATTTTCTAATTGGTTTTCAAATAACCTTGATTAACCAATTTATAAATATTATATGTGAATAAATATTCCCATTCAATAAAATCAAAGTCAAAAGTTTAGATTTTTTATATTTTATATTCATCTATAATGATATCTATCACATCAAATACATCTAATAACCTTGAAGACTCACCAAATTCCATAAAAAAGAAACATCATAGGTGAGTTTTTTTTCATTTTCCATAGAAATTTAATAGGTCCTTAAATTATCAGATTCATCATACGAGTCTCGAAATCAGTACTAGTGAGTTGGAATACCCCTACATTCTCTTCGAAAGGAATGGTTTTTTAAACATCTTTTGGATATGAAGAATCCAATTTGACACTGATTCGTATTGAGAGTTGTGAGGATGTGTAAGAAAAAGACATTCTCAAAAGCACATCTCCATTTTTTGAAGAATTTGTCTTTATAGATATTGATGAGCTCTAATAAGTAAATTGTGGTACATAAGAAGATTGAGGATTTGAATTGATTGGTTCATCAATGACATATGAGGAATAAGAGGGGTTTACCTATTTTAAAATGTAATACCATGATATGTTCTTCTAGAATTATATAGATATGGCGAACCATAATCCGTATGTAGATACCAAATATTTTGACTTTCTTTATGTTAAATACATTAAAAATTAGTCTTCAAGTAGAATGAATCTAACTCATATAACTCATGTTAAAGATGCTTTGATAAACTTATAAAATCTAACATCATTCGTGGGGTCTAATACCCTCTAAATCAAAAAAATAATAATAAAATATTGTTTCCATCAACATTAGATATGTCAATAGAAATTCTCACAATGATTACTTCCTTGTCACAATAATATAACATATAATCAATGAATCCACTGACTTTCATGTCCTTTCATTTATGACTGGTACTTTTCTAAACTGTTGAAATCAAAAGGCTCTAGAAGATGAAGAAGAATTTTTTTTAGTATAGGACAGGGAATAATTATTATTAGGTTATGCCTTTTTATTTGACATATTTTGGTTCCATATATCAATACTCCATACACCATATTTTCCTACACTTCATGGAGAGGACCATTGAATGTTTCACCAATAATATCTTGGTTAAATCCTTACAATTAAAGGATCATATTTTCAATATTGAGATTCATTTCAACAATATATGATAGTAAATTTTGATGATAATCCCAATAAAATGCACATTATTTTTCAACAAAGGGATGTTTTTCAATTTCATAGCTCATCACAATGTATATTAAGAAAATATCAATAAAACAATGGTTATATTTGACATGAAACTGTCTCAAAACCTCAAATAGTTTAGAGTGATTCAGGAACTCTATGACTGCATTAGATGATTCATGGTGAACCTTAATGAAATACAATTACCCCTCACCAGATTGATTATTGTGGGAGTTACATATTTGTGGAATAGTGAGTACGAGGAAGATTTCAACAGTCTCATGAAATACCTTTTGATTCAACTAGAGTTTATGTATCTTGTTGAATTGAATCCACTCATTCAGTACATATCATCCTCAGAAAAAATAACTTGGAATTTTTTTCATAGAATAATGATGCATATAATTAGAATTGTATCAATCATATAAACATAACTAATCTTAGAACTGAGACCAAATATTTAGATATTGAGAAAAGTTTCTTAATTTTAATCATTGTAGTTTAGAATTTGAAGCACTACCTACAACACCATGAGGTCTACTATGTCTATCATAATGACATGTTAAGGAATATTCCAAATCATATAATGTTTAATATATATGTGACAGGATTGGCGATTACTCTATAATAGTTTGAAAATTAATTTGTATCAATTTTTTTATAAAATGATTGAAATTTGCATTATTTCCTACAGAGTATCCATCTATATAAAGCATTCCATTGGAAATTGAGTTCCCCATAAAATATGTCATTAATTTCTGAGACTTCCCCAAATCATGGTCGATATATACTAATGGTGCTTCTATAATCCCAACGGGGAAATGAATAGAAGACACCAAACACAATAAATTCGATTTGGGAGTCATCATTTTATCTCCAGCCAAGGTAGTCATACCATATTCATTCTTATTAATATTTATCTTCAAAAAAAAATGAGGCAGAATACCAATCCCTCATTCATGTTTCTAACGATTATTGTAAATGGTAGTATCCCACATTAAATTAAAATGCGATCAAAATATGGAGATCAAGTTGAATAAAAGTGACTATTCTATAAAATAGCGGGAGATAATTCCCCAACATGACTATGTATGTGGGTTGACTTCATTATTAGCCTTATATGGAACACTAACCCACATACCAAGCTCAATTTACTTATGTAATTATACATTATATAATGTGGCAATAGCATTGTAAATTCTAAAGTAGTAAAAAATTGTCATCTGTGTTGCGAGTCATATAATGGTGTAAAAATTTATTATTAATTATATGGAAGAATTCAAAAACGTAAGTTTAATCCCTTAATAAAATTATTTTCTAAAGTGATAGATGTATCCCATAGTGTAATACCTCCAAATGGGATTCAACTATTATACAATGTATTAATAGAGAAAAATGATTATCAGATATCAATTTATCTATTTATAAAACATTGAATTTTTAGAAATCCAGCTAAAAATGATATTTTATTTAGTTCTAGATAGATATATTAATGGACTGGAACCCCTCAATATTATTCAAGAATTACATCTAGGTTTATGTGGATCCCATCAATTAGTGATCAATCAATCCCATCAATTTAGGATCCCCTGGTATATTCGGCTTGTAATGATACATAATTTTAAAAATTTTACCAAGAAATTTCATTATTCTCAAATATATTACATCCTCATTCCGCAACCCTTAGATTTTCAACATACCATCAAATATTCCTGTAAAGTTTCTATATATGGAATCATTGTAAAGGGTCCATGTCCCCCACTAACATCCAAGCAGTTCAAGTACATCCATACTTCACTAACATATTCTCTATGTGGGATGTGTTTATTTCCCTTAAAGATGTAGGGATAAATGCTATCATCAGTTTTGTGAATACAAACAACATTACCAGATTTTGTGCCCCTTGTACAATATTTATGGATAATGGAACCGTATTCTTCCCTACTAATATAAATCCAGTTACATCATTATGGAATTAAATTTAAATTATTATCTTAATTCCATATATAAATATGGAAAAATTGAGACTATTCAAAAAACTATATCAAATATAATCTAGAATAGGGAAACCAAATACAAGAAATATGGTTCTGACAAACATCAATATGATTTTTGGTCCTTTTTCGCGACAACCTTCACTTCCATAGAGGAAACCCAATATTTATTCATTTATAGAATTGATTTTGTTTTAACTACTTAAGTAAAATTAATTTATAAAAAAATTTAAATTTTCAATCATCAATATACAGATGGTCAATCTCTATAGGGATTGGATGAGTTGGAAGGGTTTGATGATAAATAGATTTGCACCTTACTCTATTTGGATATTTACCAATATCGAGTAGCATGGGCTTTTAATAAAAAGTTTTTCGATTATTCATTCCTTCAAGGGGACATGGTATTATCTCAATGCACAAAAATGGTTCATTGGATGAAAATAATATAAATTGATATAAAAATGAAGGGCCTTTTGTTATACCCAAGTTAAAATCCAATGTTTCATATTCACTGGTCACTATTGGTGGGAAGCATATCATTACCCTACTAATGTGAGATTTATCAACAATTGTTTTTGGTAATATAAACTATTGGCCATGGATACAAGACCTTAATGGAATAAACATTGGTAAAATCTAGGAAATGATAAACTACAACAATAATAAACCTCTATAACTTGATGCTTAACTATGTGACTAATTACTTGGTCACATAAACTCAAACTATGTGAAATCATAGTCCTAGATTTATTATATTAAACCACCTTGATGAAGTCCAGGTCACATGAAGTAAATGTAATGGTAAATATCTAAATTATAAGGTACAAAATCAAGTGGTTAAAGTACCAGAAATTTTCTTTATGAAGATTTATGACCTTCAACTATGTTAACACTATCATGGGATTGGTTCTATAAAAAAATATACATCCTTGGAAGTGAGTTCTTTATAATATTACGTGGTTAATAAGGTGTTTTAATGTATTCCAGGATATTATTTTCACTACAAAACCACTTCATATATCAGATGTGTGATTCAACACTATTAAACCATGATTTGGCCAATTTTCATGGTTCTAAAATTCATATAAAAAACATTTAATAGTGATTCAATGAATGTGATATAGAATACCTAATACTACTATTCTCCACCTAAACCTTATTTTCCATCTCTCGACTAGGTGTGGTACTAGATATGATGCTACCACGAGTCCCCGTTGACTGAGTGTGATATTATTTTTCTATAAATACTAAGGGTTATTATATTCCAACTATTGAAAATTTACAATTGATATATAAATTCATTGGATATTCATAATTAATTACATAATCCAATTATTCAAGAAGATTTTGTATCCTTGACATCACATATCTGGGAATCATACCCACTTTTAGGGAAACAACCATTGGTCAAAGCTATATAACCATAATCTATAGAAACCATTGGTTTAGATTGAATGATCCTAAAATACAAAATGAACGAAGCATTAAAATATCCATAATTAAATCCCATAATAATAATTGTAGTCAAAATTTATATACCCACAGGTTAGACATGCACTTTTTTTGATCAAGGGAAAACTAAGCATTAGAAATAAAAATTGGGAAATTGTTTTTAATTAATGACCCCCTAAAGGGAGGACTAGATAAAATCAATGTATTTATCTCTAATTCATCCATATATTATACTTAAAAACAGATAGGGAAATGAAAAAATAGAAAAAAAATTATCATGGATTCAAATAGAACCCTAGTAAGATTCAAAATATGCTCACTATGACCCTTGTCCAGAAATAAGTTAAACTATCATGGCATTCCTAATATTTTGGTATGGATATTTCTATAATGTTTTCAAAAGTGTGGTATGTTATCTTCTATAAAAATGGATAAATACTCATTTCATAGCGATGGTAGTTATATATATAGTAATTTGTGAACCATTTATAGGAGAAGATCATTTAGAATCAATAATTCAGGAACATTGAATTCTGTATTTATTTTTATTTCAATGATAAAATGAATTTTGATACCTTGATATTAAATGTGAAATAATTCTATATTGATAATAAAATATACAGTTAATAACAACTAATTTTCAATTTATTCATCAAAAAATAAAAAAAGGTGAAGTATCTGCAATCTGAAGCCCCTCCTTGTAAAAATCCAAGTATTGTGATTTTTTTTTTCAAAAAAAATATATTTCTTTAATTTATTTCAATGAATGATAAAATTATTCAAGTAATATTTATACTATAACTCTTGTTCACCTTGTGCTACATGAAACACAGACTTGTCTTGTGTTACCTGCAACACTGAGTTTTTGTGAAACAAAATCTTATTATTATAATTTATTAAATGGGAATGTTATAACATATCCATTAAACATAGTAATAGGAATTGTAGTAACTAACTTGTAAATATTATTTATAATGGTTTTATTTAAATAACATTCATTTATAATAAGACACACATTTTTATCAATGTATTTATATGTTTGAAATTACTACTTTTTTAAAAGAACAACTTTTATGTCCTTCAATGAACAATTATAAAATTAATTTTATACACTTTTATAAATTCAATTATATAAAATTGAAATAATGTTTTAATTCATAATTTCAAACCAATCATATGGTAAGTTTTATGTATTTTTTGAGAAACTATATATGTGGATGAATAATGGAAAATATTGAAATTTATTTCAAAATTTTTTTGTGAATAAATTATTTATATAATTAAATTATATTTAATTTGGATTTTAATTTTAAAGTGATTAAAATTAAATAAATTAATCTAATTTAATTTTTTTACAAATTTATCATTGAAATTTGGTATCACAAATTTAACCAGTTTTTCAAAAAAACACAATGTCGAGACACATCTGCGATATTAATTTAAAATTTACTTTGCCAACTTATGTAGTTAGAATTTAGATAAATTGATTAAATTTTTGGGATCAAGATAATTTATAAATTCTATTTAGATAAATTTAATTTATTAAAATTATTATTTAAAGTAAATAAAATTATTTACAATGTTTAAGTGGAAAACAAGCTTGAGAAGGGTCAAAACCTTAAACTATATGGGAAACAATTACCTAAAAATATTTCCATAAGCCATGTTATGGACATATGTTTTCTCCATAAAACTTTTAATTGAATATGGATTATTATTTTACACACATTTCATAGGAATAATGTGGGTGGAAGTCCCTTCCCATAAAATTACAAGAAATCCCCTCCACCTCCACTCTAAAAAGGCACTCACCCCTCCAACTTATTCATAACTATCAATCCCATGGGCTCACAAAAACTCGATTAAAATAATCTCAAAACCTCTATTATTTCTTCCTTTTATCATCACACCGGGAATAAATCCATCCATAGAATCCATTTTGTGAAATTGAAAAGGATTTACCTAAAGAAGAGTTAACATCCTTCCTCAAGATCTATTATTTTATTTTCTTTCCCAATCACCTAACTACTTCATATTACATTGTTATATAATAACCAAAGTATCCCAAATATATTATATTTTATATTTTGAGGTTTCTACCTTAACCTACACATAGATCCATCTAATGGGTAATGAACATACCATTTGTTGGTACATTGAACATCGCCCTCACAAAAAGTCATTGTTCGTTTTTACATTACCACATCTCGTGGGTGAGAATTATGATGAAAATTTTATTTTTATAAGATATATATAATATTTATGAAATATTTAGAATTATTTATTTATTTTATAAACCCTAACTTCTTGATTTCTATTTTTTGTAAATGAGATAACTTCGTTTGTGAAAGTGTGGACAACCACTTCCACAAATCGATGTGATTTAATCACACATTACATGGAATATATTTAGGATGAGTTGATTAAAAGTATATAAAGTTAATGACATAAAATTATACACTAATTATATTATATATATATATATATCGTTTAATTTCGATGTTTCTATACAACAATAAAATGGAAGTAGTGTTCATGTACGCATATGACCTACCTTCTCCATGAAGGGTGTATTTAAATTAATATTTATATATTTTATATATTACTGAAAGTATTTATATAATAAATATATATTAAATATAAATCATGTTTTACATTATTTAAATAAGTAAATCATTTTATATGTCAGAGGATCATGAATAACAATCAAACCACATATGATAAACAAATTAGTTTTTACCTAAAGAATTATATTAACATGATATTGTTAATAAATAGGTAATAAATAGTCATAAGTGAATATAATATTGTTTTAGATAAAATAATATGGTTCTATGGTTTCTTTATAAAAAAAATAATTTTTATTATACATGTGGTTTGTATGTGTACAGATTAAGTCAACACTTACTATGAGGTTATTTCATCTCACTTTTAATTTCTATGAGAAGTATATCTTATTCACCCCATAATTTATTTTGTGTCAAGTGTATACTACCCTAGTATGTATTCTATGATTCCGGTACTAAAATATATGGGATTTCTTATATCCATTTTATGATCTTTCATTCTTGTGGTTTATTTTTCAAATTTTAACAAAATGGTAAAGTAATTTTGTCCCAATTTTTCTTCTTTGAGACGCATGCCATGTTCAGAAACAATATTTTTATATGGGTTTTATATAATGAGTTTAAATTTCAGAAAAGGAATCACTTTATTTTCATGCTATTTAAATCTCTTCTTAATTTTATTATATACATTGTATTATGATACAAAACTATCAAATGGGTAACAGTTTATACCTATAATCTCATCATTATGGGGATTAATTAGTATTATGTTTCCATTAATGAAATATTAAAATCCATTTCTAAAGAACATTAATTAATTTTTTTACCCTATGCTAACTCGTTTTATATCTAATTAACTGTAACATTTTTCCACACACTCATTCTTATGTTAATTAAGAAAATGTTTTTGTGAAAAAAAAATTTTATTTCTGATTATAATCAGAATCATGTGTTCTTTCATAATTGTGTTCTCAAAAACTATTTTCAATTTCTCTTAAAACTATCCTATTATGTTTAAACGGTATTTTGTAACCATTTATTAGTTTTTTGAAAATTCATTAATAAATAATATTCATTAAATTTTCTGTTTAAGTCACTTTTCTAAACTTTTAATGTGTAAAAACAATGTTTAGCATGTACGATCTTACCCACCATCATGACCTTCATTTCCATGATAACATCATTCTATGTATACAAGGATTTTTTTTTTAATGAAAATATTTTCCCGAATATTCGATAAATGTTTCGATTTTAAAATTATTTTACATGAAAATGTGTTTTCAAAAAATATTTTATGTTTAAATAGTGGTTGAAATATTTACAAGCATCATTTATATGTTTTAAAGAATTTTATTTACAATCACTTCATGACATATAATTATGTTTCAAATAATTTTCAAATAAAATGGTTTCCAAAAGGGTTCTTGATTTAATTATTAGTTTTCAAGGAGTTTTCAATGAATATGTATTTCATAATATTTTCAGGCGTCTATTATATGTTTTTAAATAAATTTTATAATAAAATGGTTATCAAAATTATTTTTGTTTTAAAAAGTTTTTTTAAAGATAAAATGTCATTTTCCTCATGATATGATTTTAATTATATTTTAATTCAATATTTAATAGAAATTATTTTTGTAATGCTATGGTGAAAATTATTTTCAAATAAAAACTATTTATTTAAGACATAATTCATGTGATATTTCAAAATACTTTTCCATAGAAAATTTCATAATTTATTATAATTTATTATTTATTTGGGACATGATAAAATAATTACATTCATATTCATTCTTTAATTTTTTTATTCATTATATCATGATGTTTTGTACACCCATTTCTTTCCCATGGGTTATATGATTTTGAGACTAGATTCTTTTCACAGGTTAGGATGTGATGAAAATATTATGAAACTTGTCTCTTTTATATAGGTTATGAGGTGATGAAATGTTTATGAATCCCATTTAATTTAATGGGTTAAGATATGATGTTTATGAAACCCATCTATTTTTATGGGTAATGATATGATTAAGTTTTTATTATCTTGTGGCACATGTATCAATGGCATTATTGTTAGATTAGTGGGACATATATCTCCCTCTAGTTAATTGGGTAATAATTTATATCTCATTAGTTAATTATAGGAATAATATTGATTGGATTATTCTACTATGGTAACATAGGGAAACACAGTCCATTATATGGAAAGGACTGTGACTAGAGTTGGTGGTGTGTCCTGCCCAGTAGGTATGGTTTCCATGGAAATAGGATGATTGGGAAATTTGATCCACTATGGGAAAATGGGAATACTAGATCCTTTACAAAAAAGGAATATGACTGAGGATGATGGTGTGTCCTAACTAGTTGGTGTAGTCCCTAATAATTCCCTAATAATTTCTAGTAGTTCACATTCACATATAAGAAATGATACTAAAAGTTTAGGTGTTTTACCTAATTCTATGTATTAATATTATTTTATAATTTCAAGTATTATGATCTTGATTTCCTTGTTATTCATGCCTTATGAAATACTAACCTTTATCCGATGATTAATTTTTAATATCATTGATATGTAAGTTATGATATTTTAATTTTATGATCATGATTTCATTCCAATATGTTGATATTTATTCTTATATATCTCCCTTATTTACCATTATTGAGAATCTGAGCTCACCCCTTTTTTTGATTCATTCCCTTTATTATAATGATATATTTTATTTCTTTATGAGGGGTTATAGTAATAGATAACCTAGTGGAAGATAATGTAGCTCCCTTATATAGAAATGTTTTTATTTCCATGATTCCAAATGCCCTAAAGTAACACAGTATTTCAGCATCTGTTAGTGAAATTTTGTATGTGTTCAAAATAATTTTGTAATTTATTTGTACATTTTGACTGGGTTTTTATATTTTTTATAAGTGAAAAAATTATATTAACCTTTAGAAACATGAATGTGATAACTTTACTGATATATCTATGAAAACATCAGTAGATATGACTAGATATTTCTATAAATAATGGTTTAACATTTAAGAAATGTATTGTAAAAAGTCATGAATATTGTTAAAGGTTAGATTGAATAGTTTCCATGAATTAAGTCCATGTTTGGATTATAAAAGTTGATTTGGTTATGGAACTGATGTACCGAGGTGTGAAAATTTTGACATGTTACGTTATGCATAACTTGAGCACACTTGGTACATTCGGGTATTAGATTAAACATAGTTTGACACACCTACACGATATGCTTTGAGAATTCATAAACTCTTCATTGAAAATCATCAATGATTTAAAAATAAGTTGGACACGAATATACGATGATAAAACTAGGGTTTTATTGATTAATGAAGGTGTATTAATTTAGTAATCATGTATGTGGAATTTAATGATAATGTGGTTCCTTGAAATTATGATTGTTCCTTGATAAATGATCTTTTGTTTTAGTCAATTTATGGACCCAAAAGAACCATGTTAATAGTGATTTCAATTGAAAATGAAAATATTTTCCTCACGATCCTTAATATTATATAGGGGATGGAATGAAAAAAACCAATTTTTATAATCACACAACTTTCTTAATATATTAATAATGATATGATTCCAAATGATCAAAAGAGGGAACAATGTTCTGTATAGTCCTTCATATAGAACCGTCTACCTTCTATCAGTGGGTATTTTGATCCAGTTGTTACAAAAAAATGGATCAGTTCCAATAAAACTTTATTCTCTATTCTCCCATGTTTTAATCATGAGAAATTCATTGTAGTTTTATCAGTTATAAGGTGAAACAAACTAGTGGAAAACTCCAATCAAGAATATGAGAAAAAAGATGAAAAATACATCCATGGTTTGGGATGAGTTTAAGAACTTATTATTAAATAAATACTTTTCTTATTTTCTTCAGATGAATATGTAAAATTCATTTCCTGAGTGGAAGAAAAATTATGATGAACATGTCAATACCAACATGGTTAATTTCACAAGACATGGGAGATATTATTCTGGGGTTATCATTTAACCTAAATTTAATGTTGATAGGTTATTTAATGGCTCAACGATATGTCATAGAAAGTAATTGTACATAAAATATTTTAGTATAAATAATGTGATTGTGGATTGTAAAATCAAAGTAGAAAATGTGATTGGAGTTATATATAAATCTTATGGATTTAAAAAGAAATAGAAGATGGTGTTCAGAAGAAATTCTAAAAACCATGAAGAGAAGAAGATGATTCTTCATTATCCTCTATGTGTGGAGAGAGGCATGATGTATATTTTATTATGGGGTCTAATAAGTATTTTATGTGACAGAGGGGAGACCATTAAGAAATATATTACCTTATTAGATTGAATAAGTAGGCCAATGAAGAAAATATAGGAAATTATATATAGAATTCACCTACCACAATTCATTGCATCGAGTATATGGGGGATGAGAATTGTGCTAACCAGTTCCCAAACCCAGGAGTTGGTGATAATGATCAGTGTCAGGAACCTCTTAAAGGGAGGGAAATGTGGAAATCTCATGTTATTAATCTGTTGGATTAGAGAGATATAAAGAAGTGTGAAAAGGTATACTGAACATACACTATAGAACAAGTAATTTATTATTTGATTCTATATCTACCCATTAATTTATATATGAAGGATTTTATATGGGTATTAGGATTCCACCATTATGATTATATGTGGAATTAGTACTAAAATCCCTGACGGTATAATGATAGCATATCAAATATATAATTCCACACTTATTGATATTTGTAGGAATATACTTCTTGTAAATCTTGTCATTCTTCCTATGGTTGAATTTAAAGCCATATTAGGCAGGTATTTTCTTTCTTTTCGTAAATCTCACATCCATTTTCGATGAATGGATTTTATGTTTAATATTTCATAATAACCTATGATTTTCTATCAATCTAATGATAAGCTTGAAATTCCTATTCATTCTATATTCAGTGTATTGTTTGTAATTCCCATTCATAAGGGAAGATTATATCAAATGGTTGGTGATAAAATAATCATCCATGATAAGTCTATTTTTCACGAGTTTGTGGACATATTTCTAAAGGAATATCATTTTATTAAACCAAAAAAAGAATTTGAGTTCTTAATAGATATTAAAAATACTTCCAAACCAATTTTAAGGAATCTCTATATAGTGAACATGATATGGTTATATGAATTGGAGAATAAACTCCAACAAAACCTTGATAAGGGATTCATTCAGCAAAGTGTGTCAACATGACATCCACATTCTCTCTTTGTTAAAAAGAAATATGGATCAACAAAACAATTAATTTATAGTCTGGAGTTAAAAATTATAGAATGAATGAAGATGTAACCTCTTCATCATATTTGTGACATGATTGATCAAATGCACACAACTTAATACCCATCCCTGGATAACCTCCATTATGGATATCATAAATTAAGGGTCAATAAAGAGGATATAACCAGGAATGAAATCAATAAAAGGTATGAACTCTATGAATATATAGTGATTCTTTTTGGTATTTCTAATTCTGGTATTATCATCATTGATTTTATAAATAGTGTATTGATGGATTACATTGATTAGTTTGTGTTAGTCTTTTTAGATGATATTCTTATCTATTTATATATAAAGGAAGTGAATGAATAAAATTTGATAATTGTAATTAGGTCCTTAGAGAATTATAAACTATATGAAATTTTTTTAAAAGTTATTATTTTTACAAAACCAAGATCCATTATAGGACAACATTATCTGAAGAGATGTTATATCAATAAATCAATCAATGATAGTGTCTATTAAATGTTACCCTAGACCATCCCTGTTGAGTTAGATCCATAGTTTTCTAGTATTATCATGATACTATCATCAGTTTATGGAGAATATCTCATGAATATCAAATCCTCTAACCATGTAAACTCAAAAGGATTACACATTCCATAAGAAATATGAATGTCAATATAATTTCAAGGAACTGAATAGAAGGTTAGTCAATGGTCCTATGTTTACATTACCCTATAGTGGATAAGGTTTGTAATTGATTATGATGAATCCATGAATAGATTGGTATGTTTTCTTATTCATAATGACATGGTTATCATTTATGTCTTATGACAGTTGAAGATCTATTTGAATATTTACCATAACACATGATTTGGAGTTATCATTGTTAATTTTTTCATAAATTATATGGAAGAATTATTATTATGGATAAAAGGGGGATATATATATTGACCATAAAATTAAGAAATATTTATTCACACAGATGGATTTGAACATTATCTAGAGAATACATTTATTTCTTGTAAAGGATTATGAATTTTCATTACAGTACCACCATATGAATAGAAACAAGGTGTCAAATGCTTTGAGTCAAAAGGATCATGTTAGATTATATAAGATAATGATCATAAAAGATACAATATTTCTGTATTTTCAAATGATGAATCTATAAATACTAATGGAATTGGAAAATATTCTCCCAGTCAATTGATTTTTTATCCCTCAACCCATATGAATATTAAATAGGTGCTGAAGATAAATGTTGTGCTGAAAAATAAGGTTATAAATATTCTTATGATTATCCTCAATAAGGATGAAATGATATGGTTTAGGAACACTGTTTGTGTTCCTTCCAAAATGGATATGAAGACATATTGGTAAGAGTAAGCTCATAGTTTTTCATTATCTATTCATCCTAGAAGAATAATGATGTCTAGAGATTTGGTGGAATACTTCTAGTGTGATTTCATGAAGATGCATATCACAAAGTTTGTATCTCGGTACATGTTATGCAAAGAATTTAAGACAAAAATAAAAATTCCTAAAGAGATACTGAATCAATTTTCCATAACATAATTAAAATTGGACAACATCACTATGGATTATTTTCATTAAACTCCCTAAACATAAAAAGGGATTAATGCTATATTAGTGATATTTGATAACCTTACTATGTTAGCATACATCATTGCTATAGGAGAATACATATTCTTATATTAGCATGATAGGGTATAAATTAATGAATTGGTAAGGTTTCATGTAGTACCACTTACCATTATATCAAGTTATAATCTGAGGTTTATCTTAATGCATTGGTGAAGTCCTCATCAAGAACATAATATAGAATTGAGTTTCATCACTCCTTATCATCCTAAGAAAAATGGTCAGTGTGAAAGAAGAATTAAAACCCTATAGGATATTTTGAAATCATATCAATTATATTTCAATAGTTTTTGGGAAAAAAACATTCCTACAGTAGAGTTTTATAAAAATATTTCATTCAATCAAACATTTAGATGGATACTTATGAATCCTTCTATCTGATGACATTTTGAGCTCTATAGTGTTTTAATGAAGTTTTTTAAATATATTTATTGGGACCTAAGATAGGTGATAAAATGGATCGGATGTTTATAACCATTCTGAAGCATATTGTAGTAGAAAATATTTGAAAGAATTATTTTTCTGATAACTATCAGTGTGATCTAGAATATGAATTTAGTGATAATGTGATTCAATGAATCTATCCCTTGACTAAGGTTATGAGAGTCCAAAATAAAGGGAATCAAAGAGCTAAGTACATCAGTCCCTTTTAGATACTTGATAATATCATAATGGAATCCTATCTCTTAGCAGTTTCTCAAAATATATCTCAATTCCACGAGGTGTTCCATGTATCTATCCTGATGAATTACATACTTGGACATTGACTTGTACTAAAGATAGTGGTCAAACCGCATGAGGGGGATCTTTTTAATGAGGAATAGCTAGTTCATATTAAATATCATGCAGAGAATACTCTATGAAACAAAGTAACACACCTAATCAAAACAATTTGCAGAAATCACTAGTTAGATAATTCTACATTGGAACATAAGGATATGATGAGGTATAAGTATCCTCATTTTTATAAGAATGGTAAATTTTGATGGAAAATTCATTTCAAGTGGGATAGAATGTAACACCCCGAGCATTTGTGAGACATTTTTTAATAAAAAATATATCTTTTAATATATTTATTTACATGAGACACCAATTCAAACATTCATTATAGGATACACAAAATTATCCTTGTTTTATAAACAACACCAACTTACCTTGCATTACATGGTACACTGGGTTTCTATGAAACAACATTCATTATTATAATTATTTATAAGAGATTATAATAATATATAGATTAAAAATAGTAATATGAATATTAAAAAAATTAAATTATTATTTATAACTATATTATATAAATAAAATATATTGATAATATAACATAAATTATTTGTAACGTCTTTATATTTTTAAAATAATATTTTCTTGATGAACTGATTTTTATAAAAAAAAGTAAATAATAATATAATTAATTTTATAAACCCTTAGAAATTGAATTTTATTAAAAAACCCTATTTTTTAATTCATAATGACCAAATTAACTTAGGGAGAATTTTTAGGATTTTTCTCAAGGACTTAATTTTTGACAGAATAGTAAAAAAAACTAAATTTTATTTCAAAACTGCATTTTTATATAATTTATCAAAATGAATAATTTGTATTATAATTTCTTTTGAATAGTAATGAGATTGAATTTACATAAAATAATTTAAATTATGTCATTTTAAAAAAATTCCCAACGAAATAGGATATCAAAACATCTCAATCATTTAATAATTATTACACAAAACCCCCAATTTTGGATCCCTCTATGGGATTACTCATAAATTAATTTCTGCCACTACTCTGATTTTAATTTGTAAAAATTGTTTCCTTATTTTGAGTCAGTAAAATTTATAATTTCTAAAATGGTCAAATTTTTTTTGTCCTGAAATATTAGTGAAAGTGATTAATATTATTTATAATGATTAATAGGAAAAGTATCTAAACAAAATACTAAACCAAAAACATCAGGGCCAAAATGACATAATTTGTTTTCATAATATATTTCCTAGACATATTTTTATCTTATTATACCTTTTATATGTTTTGTTCTTTATTCTAGCCACTTTTCATGGAAATACCATCATTGGAATTCTATTTCTAAAGATTAACTAGAATTTCTCTCCTCCCCGCTCTAAAAAGGAACTCACACCTACCACATATTAACGCATATAATAGAATTTGGATCAAGCCAAATATTATCAAATAAGCTTATAAAATCCCCCCTTCCTAATTGAATCCTCTAATGGGTCATAAATCCGACCATGGAAGCCGTTTTTTGTAATGGAAATGGAGTTACCCAAGGAAGAAGTAACATCCTTCCTTAAGATAATTTCTTTTATTTTCATTCTTCATAACCATAACTCCTATTATTCCCTAATTATATAATAAATATTTTATGGTAAACATTTTTATATGTTTTTAATCTAATTTTTCACCATTTACTTTCACACAAAACCATCTAATGGGTAACAAAGTTACCCTTTTTTGGGTGTGGTGAACTAGTGCCTCACAAAACGATGTGGTTCATTTTTCCTTTACCATGTCTCATGGTTTTAAAAGAAATATTCATGTTTTTTTCCTATCAAGGGACATTTTTGATCATTTAAGGTGAAAAATGAATGTTTGGCATGTGTGAAATTCCCCACCATCAAGACCACAATTTGTTTGATACTTAATTTTTTATTTTAGAAGGTTATTTTTATAATGATAAAAATTTCATAAAATTATAGAAATTAGTTTATTTTAGAAAAAATAAAATATAAAATGGGGTTTTAAGAAAATGTTTTATGTATAAAAAGTGTTTCAAATATTTTCATGATGATTTTATAAATTTTTAAACAAAATTCTTTTCAAAATCATTTCCTACCATATGTTTAAATTTTCAAATGTTTTTAAATGAAATATAATTTAAAATATTTTTTCAATATTTTATTTTGAGTTTTCCTGTTATTTTTAATTAATAATGATTTCAAAAAACATAATAAAGTGTCTTGTATATGTTTTCAAATCTATTTTAATAGAAAATGGGTTTAAAATGATTTATTTTTAAAAAAATATTTGTTTGAATAGGAAAATATATTTTCCATAAAAAATGTTTAAAATAAAATTATAAATAATTATTTAAAAGAATTTGATTCTCTAAATCGTTTTATGAAAATAATTTTCAATGATTGGAAATTCTTGCTAATAATTGTTTCAAGTGCTATTTCCAAATTCTTCTTCATATAAGATGTCATCCTCTCTAATTTATTAATATTTATTTGGGAAATATTCCAATAATACTATTAATATTCTTTAAATAATGTTTTATGTATTAATTTCATGATTTATAGAAACCTATTACTCTCCTACAAGTTATATTTTTTGAAACCTACTACTTTTAACATTTTATGATTTGATGAAATGATTATGAAACCTATATATTTTCTGTAGCTTATTAGGTGATGAATATTTTAGGACACACAATTCATTTATTGTTTTATGATATGATGTTTATAAAACCCATCGCTTTTTATGGTTCATAATATGATTAATGTTTTATTATATTTTTTTCATTTTTTAATGGTTTTATTATATGACTGGTAAGACCTATATCTCCTTCCAATACAGTGGGTAATGATTTATATCTCATTCAAAAATAATGGAATGAAGTACATGGGCATTATCCACATTCGTAATATGGTTAATCCTGAACCCCTCTAATGGAAGGATTCTGATCTGGGATGCTGGTGTGTCCCACCCTGTAGGAATAGTCCCCAATAAAATGGAAAGATATGGAAACCCAATACACTATGTGAAGATGGGGGAACCGGATCCCTTAAAAAGATTGAATTGTGACTAGGGATTGTGGTTTGTCCCACCCAGTAGGATTATTCCACATTAAGTTTATGGATATGTTCTGTTACTGTGTCTTTATTTATAGGGAATATATTACTTGTTTATGTGTATCCAACAATTCTATATTGTACACCTATTTTATGCTTTTATGGATTAGGCTCTTGATTTCATTATGATTAATTCTTTATGAACTACTAATCATTATTCCATGATTCATGTTTATAATTATTTATATGTATGGGATGATGACATAATGTTATGATCATGTTTTCTTACCCATTCATTGATGTTTATTCTTAATTATCTCACACATTTGCCCTTACTATTAATCTAAACTCAACACTTTTTGTGATCCCTTTCCCAGGTTATGAATATATATTTTTTATATGATAATCTAGGAAATAAATTAAAAAGGATGAGCTAAAAATATCAGTAGATTAAATAATCATAAGAATTAAGAATAACACATGTTTTAAATGGCATAACAAGAGGACATAATAATTAATGAATAAACAGAAGGAATCATAACATGAATAACACAAGATCATGGAATCTAGGAATCATATGAATGTGGTAGCAACATAAAACATAAAATATGCATGATTCAATGATAACAAAAAAGGCAATTTAATGTGGATAACTATGTGTCCAGGCTACCTTCCAAGACCATTTCACCTGGGGGACAATGTCCCATAAAGGATTTAGGTTTACTCCCTATTCATGAATGACATATCAAAATAAAAATAATTTCCCATCGAATTAGTGAAAAATATAGGCCTACCCATCAGAAAATGTTCATTAATATGTGTTTTACATTAAGAATCATACATAAAGAATAAACATAGGGGTTACACATTGAATAAATTGGGCATCATAATCATGTCACAAGGCATAAAAATGGAATATCATAGTGGTTTCCATTAATGAATGGATTTAATTCAAACATGGAAATTATTAATGTAAAATATTTATAGATAATGATACTTTTTGTCAAACTAAAGTGAAAACATGTAAAAATAATTGTTGAGAAACATTAGAATGAGCCACATTAGTGGTGATTAAGGGAAAAATTTAATGATTCTATAAAACAGAAATGGAACAAGTTTTTTATAAAACCAAAAATGAAAAAAGTAAGTTTCTCATCATAAAAATAATTATTTTATAAAAATAATGGAGTATTTATGTATATTAGTTTGTTTACATGAAAATTACTATGAAATAAACAAGTTCCCTTTAATCAGTATTGTTTATCAGGATGAATTGAGAAGGGAGAATTTTTCAAAAATATATTACAACATAAAAGAATGGTCATTTGATCTAGATACATGATATTGGAAAATAAACCAAGAAATACTATGAATTATATAAAAATAATGAAGAATTAAATCAGTGTAAGTATATGGAAATCATAACCCGATGGAAAAAATATAGATTCTGAAAAAATCTCATACCTTATGTCTGAAATGGTTATGCACTTCAAATTAACATCCTAGACAATCAAATAAAATAAATAAATTATTTATTTATTAACATTTTAAATTAATTTTATTTATTATACTTTTATTATCTTCATTCATGGCCTTTATGATGAGTTATAACATTTAATTTCATCATTAGGGGGGGTATATTTGCTAGGTTTTCATGTTTGGTCATTTTGTTCATGTATAGAAGATCATGGAAAATTATATAAGTTTCAAAAAATATAAATTACATGATATTTATGAACATAAATTATAATAAATTGTGTTATATGTGGTTTTTTCTATATACCATGATGATTAATTAGATAAAACATTAATGATAACCATTTATGCTATTTTGGAATTTTTTATCATCACAAACTAGTTTTGTTTCATTAATTAATATTACTTATATATAATCGTTCAAGAATATTATTTAAATTTAAATACATATATTATAATCTATTTTAATAATATTTTTGTTTTTGACCATGTTGGAAGGAGGTAATGGAAATTGAAAACTCATTGTATTTGATTTTGATAAATTAACACATCACGAATGATGTTCTCATTTTTAGAACCAAATGGGAGGGGAAGATAAATGATGATAGGTTTTTTCATTAAATTAAGAAAATTCTAATATATAAAATGATATTAGTATTTTTCATGTCAATTGTATAATGGGATTTTAGTAGAGAAAAAGGAAATAAATGATATTGAAAACAAAATAAAATGAAAAATAAAGATGTTTTTTCCTCGTGAATTCATCTCTTTGAGAACCACCATTAAGAACTTGAGTTTGTTCATTTATTGATACAAAAAGATCTTAGACTTAGGGGAGAGACTTGGTAAGAGTATATGAAATCATTTATATAGGCTTCAAAAATTTGGAGGTGTGAGGAGAATTTGGGTTTAGGGGTTATAATTACAGTGGAAGGAGATGCTAGTTTTTGAGTATTTTATTCATTTGTTTAAGTTTTTTGCTTAAAAACTATGGATTTTGAGGACTATTTTACCTACATATAGTAAATAAATCATGTTTGTTTTATAAAATGAACACTTATTTCATACATGAATCATCCATGAAACAAAAAATCATTTATTTACTTATAATGTTAGATATCATAAATTATAGGGTTTCGTAGTTCCACAAAAAATAAACTATTTTAGAAAAATAGTAATAATTCATCCAAAATATTTTTCAGTTTTTTGAATATAAAAATGGACTCCCTTTTTTGGAAAATAATTCTAAAAGTATTATAATTTTAATATTTAAATAAAATCATTATTTACAAGAAAAATAATAATATAAAATTATTACTAATTTTTAAACACAATAAAAAATTAATCACAACAACATAAAAATATCTTATAATCATAAGACAAAAAATATTAATTTATGAAAATATTTGGTGAAAATAATTTTTGTTTTAAATAATTATATTAATTATATACTTATAAAAATTAATTATGTTTAACAAAAGTACAAATAAATAATTTATCAATTTAAATGACTTTATTATCTTCTTTAGTGATATAAATATATAACATTTTAATTTATAATATACCTACATTTTATTTCTAATTTCATAGGAGATGTTAATATTTTATTGGTTTGTGTACCTCTATTTCTATAAATTCTTATTATTTCATTTCTTCATCATTTATAATGTTTTTATTATATTCTATAAGTAATTTGAAGTAATTTATACTACATAAAACATATTTGAAGGAAATTTTCATTGATGGAATTTTGGGTCATTACTTTCTTCCACTGTATGATATTTATCCATTGAAATTTTGTTCTAAAAACTAAGGGTAAACATGTGGGGGAACTTCTTATTAAATTATTCCTCTTGTTCCCATGTTGCATACTTGTACTTTTGGTTCCACAGTAGTAATTTGACTAGGTGAGTACTTTTGTTACATATAAAAATATCTCTACAGTCCAAGATCTTCATTGGGTGCTTCGTTTAAGAGAGATAATTTTCCAACTGTACCACCATTGTATTCAGTACATGTGAGATATCATCTATAAACATACTTAAGAGGGACATGTGGAATACATTGTGTACTAGACACATGGTTCATGGATGTTCTAGTCTATAGGCCATAGCTCTGAAATGATCAAGGAAGTCTAAGGGGTCTATGTACCTAGAAAATAACTTTCCATTATCCCTAAATCTCATCATCCCCTTATATTGATATTTATGGAGGAATACTATGTCACCATCCTCAAACTCTAGGTCTTATCGAAAATTTTCTATATAACTTATTTATCATCATTAAGATTCCTAGATATGTCTCTAAATGGTTTTCACATTTTCTACAATTTCTGTGATCAATTAATGTTTTAGTGGATTTCATTCACCAACTTCATCCAATCATGTCAGTTTTCTACATCTCTTTCTATAAATGGATTCATATGGATCCATTTGGATACTCAAGTGGAATTTTTTTGTAAGAGAACCCTACCATAGGTAGATTTTGGTCCCATATTACTTTGAATTTCATTAAACATGGTCAAAAAATATCTTCAAGTGTCTATATAATATTATAAAATTGGCAATCAATTTAAGGATAATAGGTTGTTCTAAAGTTCAAATCAGTGTTTATAGCATGTTCGATACTTTTCCCGAACAAATAGGTTGATCATAAATCAAAATCAGATATAATTGATAATTTTGATCAATTATATATTTAATAATTGTCAATTTTTATCCATGGGTAATTCAAATAGAATAAAGAAATTGTGGGTTGTATTTGTAAGATGATCCATACAAACTGATATATAATTGATTCATCTGAATATATTGGGATTACCCATGAAAAATTCCATAGTGATGTTTTCCCACATGTATATCTGTTTGTTTAATTGTTTTTTATTTACTTATACATTTTTGTGTCATCCTACACTAACTGAAATACTCGACACTTTGATGTACACTCAATAATTTAATTCGTCATATTTTCCCAACAATAGTTCTCTCATAGATCATGATACATTTTTCTTCTCTTTTGGTGAATAAAGAAAGATGTGTTATGTGCATAATTCAGAATATTGTTCTTTATCATTGGATTAGATGGTGTACATAGCTGTGACCCAAAACTCAAGAATTCTTCATCGTCAATTTTGAACTCTATGGGTTTTCCATTTTTTAAAGGATCTGTATTTTTTAAAATTTCCATATAATTTATTTGATTATATTTTATTTTTCTAGTGAGGGATTATTGCAAAATAATTTTACGACGTATTGATTGTGTTACATACTTAATGATTATATTTTCCATACTTTTTATGATTAATAATATTCAATCCTTCTCAATTCCAATCAATGATAAAGATCCACGAGTCATTCCACTTCGATTATCCTCCACCTGATATACTTCACCATGATGGTAGTTGATTGAGAATTTGTATTCCTTTATGAGATCTAACCGTCATCGCCAAGGAATATTAATCTTTTTATGTGATAATATTTATTTGGCGCTCTTATGATCTGTATATATCTCACATTTATCCCCTTAGAGATAATTCCACTATATTTTTAATGAAAAGATCATAGTTTCCAAAACTATATATTGTATGAGACAGTTTTGCTCAATAATATTCAACTTCCATGAGTAATATTCTATCAAATTACCATTTTTCATTAGTAGCCCACCTAATGTATTATTTCAATCATCATTTCACAACACCAATAGTTCCTTAATTTTTAGTAGTTTGACCACTAGCACAGTGATAAACTTATTTTTCTTCTATTTGAAGCATTCATCACCTTTAATAGTCCATAAAAAATTTACTCCCTTACATGATATATTGGTTATTGTGACTAAATATCATGATATGTTCTTTAAAATCATTGATAATACACAGCTAGACCAAGAAAACTATGGATATCCATTTCAGTTGTTGGTCTGGGATACTTCTAAATTGCCTTTTTCTCAGAAGGGTTCAAAGATATTCCTTTACTAGAGAAAACATTCCCCAATAATGATACATCTTATATCCAGAACTCACATTTACTATAATTTTAATATATATTATATCTTATAATTTTCTTTATCATAGTGTTCAAATCATCCTTGTGATCCTCAAAACACCTGGTGTACACCAGAATGTCATCAATAAAGTCAACCAAAAAATTGAGGTGATCTCTAAGGACTCTATTAAAAAAAATCCATAAGCCATATAAAGAATTATTGAATGTTAAGGTCATCACTATGAACTCAGTTTTTCCATACCTCGTTTTAAAGGAATTCATTGGAATATCATCCATCCTCACTATTAATTAGTGATATCTAAACTGCAGGTCCACCTTAGGGAAATAATTTTCCCCACATAGTTGATCATATATGTTATCTGTATATGGAAGGTGATATTTGTTATCTATCTTCATTTTATTTAGATTGGTATAATCAGTGAACAAGTGCTTTGATTCATCATTCTTCTTCGAAAATATGATTAGTTCACCCCACGGTGAAGCACTCGAGAATATAAAACCCATTTTCATATTCCCCTATAACTGCATATTTAATTATTCCAAATCAATGGTGACCATTTTATATGGTGTATTCAATATTGGTTGACATCTGGAAATATGTTCATTTGAAAAGATAACCTCTCATTTATGATGAAAACAAGTAAATTATTCATGAAATATGTCTGTGTAGTCTCTTATCATAATCTTTTCTTTGAGCATGGTTCTCTCCATTGCCTCAAACATTGGAGCTAGATATTAATTCTCATAAAATGTAATATTTAGAATTGAGATAAGGATTCTAGTAAGATTCATCCTCCTCCTTAGACTAGTACTAAATAGACGATTCTTTCAGATGTAAGGAGTAGTCTCCATTTCTAAAAGAATATTTGGGATTTGTATTAATATATCTAATCCTTATGAAATATATGATCAAACTCGTTCAAAGGAAGTTTGACAATATTTTCTAGGATGTTCAATCCACTGACCTAGATTGTGGAGAAGTTATATACTATTTAAGAAATAACTCTCTCTTTTTTGCTGCCACATATTACACAACCTCAATATTTTGATGTGCTTTTTGATTAGTTCTTCTAAACACTCAATATATAGAAAAATGGGTACAACCATTGAAGACAGTCATACCATTAACTATTTTATTCTTTTTTCTAATAATTTATTCATCTGATATGGACTTCATGATGAGAATTTTTAAACATTCAATCATAAAAAAGGGAAACTAATAACATTAATGGTATAACTTTTAATTTAAAAGTATTTACTAACATGTTATTCAATAATATCCAATTTCATTTATCAATGGTGATTTAATTTTCACAAGGGTTCTTACTAATGTTATCTAGTCCAAATCTCCAAAAATAACAAGACCATCTCCTGACACTAATAATATTTTCCCCAAACTTCTAAATATATTTTTAAATGATTTTAATCATAAATTTCCATCAAATAAAAACTAAATATCAAAATTTTTAGTGTCTTTGGATGAATAGGTATGTAATTAGAAAACATAAAATTGAAATTAAAACATCTTTTATATAATATGTATAGTGGTATACTAACTTCAATTGAGATCTTATAACTATATTGGATAAAATATGGAATACAT
Source organism: Viscum album (assembly GCA_963277665.1). Lineage (NCBI taxonomy): Eukaryota > Viridiplantae > Streptophyta > Magnoliopsida > Santalales > Viscaceae > Viscum > Viscum album. The sequence goes on from OY728135.1 coordinate 547,328,095, forward strand.
GAACAAATGTGATGATCTTAATATCCCATTATGAAAATAAAAATAGGAATAAAGCATAACACATGGGATAGAAGGAATAACATGATTACATAAAAAGTCATGAATATACATAAGTAAGCATAACTTATACAACATGGGATCATGTAATCATGGAATCATAGGTATGTGGAAAGAACATACAACATGAAATAAGCATGGGTCAGGAATAACGTTGAATATTATTGGACATGAAGGAGCATGTGTCAATGCTAGATGTTGATACTATTTTATATTGTAGAAAAATTCCCATAAATGATGAAGGTTCACTCCATATTACAACATGACATGTCAGGGCACTAAAAACTACCCAATGCGTTGGAGCACTATCGGGGTGTACCCATCATAACATGTTACTGAATATGTGTTCTACATGGAGAATCATACATAAGGAATAAACAAAAGGGTTACCCTTATATTGTCCAAGCTAGGAAAGTCAATAAGGGTGAATTGGGTTCCTGTAAAAAAATTATTAAAAACGTTCATTTAAAAGATTCACCCAATTAAAGTCAAAACATGCCAGTTAATCAAGGTAATAAGATTATAAGAGTTTGACTATTCAAACTGCATCTCATAAGATCAATTAATTCTCAGTAGTATCAAAATGAGATATTGATAATACTTTTTAAGCTATTGTAATAATGAAAAACAATAATAACATATATCCCAGAGTAATTATATATGTTGAATTTATTTTTGAAAAATATAAATAAAAATATAGAAAGACTAAATTGAAATAAGTGTTTGATAAAACAAGTGGTTCAGTCTCAATCCATGACATTTTCCACTCCTCTTGGGGATCACCTCAAATAATTAATTTTATAATAATAAACATACCATGGATCTGGGTAAATAATGGTACATAGGACTGTCCAGGTCACACAACCTATTCAACTGTTCTTCATGGGAATAGACTACCAGGTCACACAAGGACATCTACCACACTTATTCATGGGGGTAAAAAGAAGTAATAAGATATGTGTTTAATGATATCATGTATCCATTAGTCTAATATATGATACAATGTGTCCTTAATAGACATATACACACAATTCTCAAAAGTATGTAAAAATTCACACTCGAGAGAAAATAAATATGACAGAGGATGTAGAAGGCTCTGTGTATCATGAGATATAGCTTTAGACGCCTCATAAGTAGTTGAGATGAGGATTGGGTCTTCTTTTGGAAGTTGAAAAAAAATAGAGTGTTGAATTATTTCTTCCATGGGAAAGTAAGTTTTTGCAAGTATATTCATCTCCTTACATCATATAATGAAAATGTTTGCAAATTCTATTTGAATCTTTATTGAGATTTCCTCATGTGTTATTTCTTTTTGTTCTTGAGTTCATATTGTTTTCATGGGATTTGCAGTCGTTTTTTATTATGTATCACACATTCTCTTTCTTGGAGTATCGTGCTTTGGTTTTTATTTCAGGGAGCATGTTTTGGTGCAGAAAAGAAGCATGATTTCTACACCTCATACCTTGTATTGTAAGGTGACACGTCTACAAGGAAAAACTATTTTTTCAGTGACATTACATTACTCAAATATGATCGTTAGAAAAAAATTAATTTAAATTAATAAAGATCAAATGTATGTAATGGTGTATCAGTATGTATTGAATCAGAGTCGCTAGAAATATTGTCTCCTTCTTTCCCTTTGAACAATGAGACGGTCACAGTGCCACAATTTTATTCAGATAAGGAACCAGTAGCCCAAATGTGGTGTTAGGATCACGATATCTCAGGTAATGATGTATAGTCCTTTTTCAAAACCTATAACAGTGTCTTGGTGATGGTAGCAATGAACCAGTGTCATAAACATTATTAAATCTAAAATAGGTTTTGGTTTCTGAGTCATAGTATCTAAGTTACAGTGCTAGACTCATGGGGATAGGGTTACTATGTCTGGGTTACAGTGTTAGGGATTCATTCTAGGGGACTTTACAAAAATATGGAACTAGTGGAAGGCCTAAAGTTTCTCATACATAGTTGAATATTTGTAAAGCTGTCTTAAAAATTAATATTTATAGAATAAATTAAACTAAATATTAGTATAATAAAACATTACTGAACATGATAAATCATAGTTTTTATGATTCAAACATGATTTATAATATTCACACGTGATTTATATGATACTTAATCATGATATTGTGAAATTATGAACCAGGAGTTGTGAGTATTTAAGCATAGGGAAACTAACAGTTTCTAAATACGATTTTTGATATGTTTAACTAGGTTATCATGATTTTTGATTAGTAAAACATGATTTAAACATGAGGATTCCATCAATATTCCCCTTTTTCATGACCACAAATCATGGTATTTAAATTCCTTTCTTATTCTCCCCCTTTGGGGATGATTGAAATGAATAGAAGAAAATGAAAATAAACCTAGAATAAATTTGAGTATGATAATAACAAAAATAGTGGACATTTTCATTAGATAGAATGAAATAGGTCATTATAATCATGAGGAAAAATAAAAAAAAATTATGTATTAAAATATATTTTTCACTTATCTTTGGCCCCAACATGCTTCTCGTTTCCCATGGATGAAACATTAGAAGGAGTCACAGGAGTAGAATTATATGTTGGAGAAGGGATTGATATAATTGATAGAGAAGGATGAGGTACTAAATCAAAAATAGAAGGTAAAAAAGTTGGTTTGGTTGAGGACAGAGGGAATGATTGGTCAATGAAAAAAGGTCTGATATGGCTTAGATCCTGATATACAGACATGGAGGTATAAGGAAAGGTAGTGGATGATGAAGGGGTTGAGCCATTCGGCCATGGGGAAGCTAAAAAAGCCCCAATGTCTATGATTTTCCCAATGAGATAAGTCTTCATCAACTTACTAAAATAACTAATGATCTCACCACCATACTGCATTGCCTTCTCAAAATCATATTTATTCCCTAGTAACCATTCCATGGGGTAGTGAAATATTTCATATTTTGGACATGATTCTTGAATGCTTCAGTAATCAGAAGAGTTTTCAAATAATTTACAGGGCACTTGAAATAAATGGTAATCTTTTTCTAGGAGTAAATTATATTAAAGTATAAATCCAATTTCTAATAAATTTCTTCCTGAGAATCATTGAAAATATTTGAATGAATCCTCAATAAATTAAGTACATAGTCACTAGTCTTGATAAAAGACAATAAATTTTCTTTATCCACACCACTTAACACTAATTGAAGTTCATCCTTTATAAATGTTTTAATCGGATCATAGTCCATAAGTTGGAATAATAGTCCAAAGGCATTTGAAATTGTAACGAATAAAGTGAAAGACCTATGTTGATTTAGACCATTTTGTAAACATCCCTTATACTCATCAATAATCTTTTTAAGGCCAACTAGAAGATAAAACATCTCATTTACTATATTGATGTTTCTCTTAGCCACATTTTCTTATATTGATGTCTACTTCGGTTTAATTAAAGATACAACATTCTAAGGGATATGATCACTAACATCCTTAATAAGATGAGAGGTATGAGCTTATACAGCTTGCAACACTCTATTCATATCTTCAACCAAATATTTGATAGACTTCACCTCATCACTCAATTGATTATTCTCAATCCAAACATATTGTATTTCATGAATACTTTTTGGTTGACTATTTCATTTGATTTTTTATAAGAGAAAGAAATCATCTCTTTCCCTGATATTTTTCATAGGAGGAGGTTTTGATTTAAAGATATTTTCATATATAGATATCAATGTTTCTCTAGATGTTTTTAGATCACTATCACTCAAAAAATCAAAATATTACTTTATTGGATCAGTAATTGGATTTGAAGCGTATACTAGGTATCCACATAAATGTAGTTGGGAAACATATACAAGATTTCCACAGAGCATTGATCAACAATATTATGAACATAAACAATTTCTAAAATGGGATTTTTCCCCCTCAATAGATTCATCTCTTATGGGTCTAAGAGATTCAACCTCTTGGCCCATTTCCAAATATTTATCTCAATCAGGACCACCCTTCTTTTTTGTAGCTATCTGAATGGATTGTTTCTTTCTTTCCCAAGTAGAGAGGATTATTTTAGTAACAAAATTTTCATTGGACTATTCCCCAATAGTAGCCTCTTCCACAATAACAGGTTCTTGAAAAAGCATCTTCAGGAAAAACGTGTTCCTCTACACTAGAAATAGGTTATTTTTCTATAACAGTTTATTCCATTTATTCAATAAATATTTTAGAAATTAGTACATCTTTTACAGCTAAATCTTGTGGAATAGGTATCCCACTGTCTTCTTTGTCAAATATATTTCCTTAATTAGGTGAAACAACTACATTTCCTACTTCTTCGTCTGAATAAATAGAAACTTCATCTGCTTCCAAACAAGGGTCAGGTTTGTTCTAAGTTCTTGAGGGATTCTCAACCAAACTTATCTATTCATAAAATCATTTAGTGTCTTCAATCTATGACTTTTTTCATGAATTACCTCTAATTTCCATCCTCCTAATTTTATCCATTGATATAAAGAACTCATAATATTCAATATCATCTTCATTTGGGTCGACTACTCCTCTGGTAGACTACATTGCAGAGATTAATCTTGAGTAAAACAAAGAGGTAGATTTTAAGGTTCTCTTGATCATTTCACACTTGTGAATTATAATATACATAAATAGATTGTTCTTATGGCCATTTATTATAATATGTATCAGGAATACATATTTATACATAAGATTATAAAAATATCATTTCATTGGAAAAATATGATTTTGGATAAAAATAAATAACATCCTTATCTCACCATCCATCTTAGGAATAATTTCTATTATTTTCATTTTATTACCACTCAAACTTCCTAGGGCCCCACATATGTTAAAAACATCACTATGAGGAGGAGTACATCTTTGGTAGTACTAAAATAATCCATTATGAAGTATCCCATGGAATCCAACAAATAACCATAAAGAAAAATTACACCTTTAACCCTTAATCTATCTTCTTACAATAATGTCATCTTTAGTATTGAACGAAACCTGGACATAATGATAAAATTTAGAAATGATCATTGGATAAATCAGCCTTTTCTATTTTTTGAAAAAGATCATCCTTTTCTGTTCTTCACATACTTTCAAAAAGACTGAATTAATTCCAGCAACCAGTTCATACAAACTACCATTTCTATTACTAATATTATATCAAAAAGGCTCATATTTATTGGTCCCTTAGGATTTACTTTCAGAACCCTTTTCCCTTTCTTCAAATATATTCACTTCTCTGGAGCCGATGATGATGGATGCTTCATTCTGGGCATCCAATGTGGGTTCAAGAATGGCGAAAGGATGAAAGAGGACTAACAGTTTGAGAGAGAGATGGGTATTGCCTTTAAGAGAATAGATCTTAGGTGAAGATAAGAGTGAAGGATATTGTGTTTTTATAATTTAGGGATTTCAAATGTTCTAATTCATAAAATTGCATAAAATAAATAAAATAATCTATAAAAAATTACAGCAATTAAATTTCAAAAAATACAAGTCTGATTCATTACGATGAATCCGGTATAGGTGATCACGGTGTCATCATTACAGTGTGACTCTAAATAGTGTGACTATATCGTTGAGATAGAAAGTATGAGGCCATAACTTAGAGTCAATAACTATGAGACTGTAAACATGATCTAGTAATTCCCTTCAAATAACTTGAGAAATCATGAATCATGAAACCATTAACTGTGAAATAGTATGTGTGAGAAAGAATCATCCAGAACAAAAAATTTTAAATTAAGACTTAACAGTACTATTTCATGTACAATGTAATTTATATTTTAAAAATTTAATGGTTTAGTGAATATATCAGAAAGATGATGTTTATTTCCAATGAATTCCAAAGTTATATCATATTTTTTATAATTTTATCATAAAATGTGATGCCTTACCCTAATATGATTTTTCCTAGAGTGTGAAACAATATTCTTTGAAATTTTAATATCACTTGTATTGTCATAATTTATTGGTATATATCTTAATTGAAAACCACAATCTATTAATGTGTGATTTATCCAAAATATTTGTGAACAAAATCTATAAGTATATATGTATTTAGCTTAAAATGTATATGATGAAATAGAATTTTATTTTTTAATACACCATGAAACCGAGGACATTACAAAAAAATGACATGTCCCAATGGATCTCTTTATATCCAACCTGTATCCTCCAAAACAAGAATAACATTAACTCAATACATTAGATTATTTTCATTTAGGGTAAAACAAAACTAAATTGATAGTATGTTTAAGGTATTTGAAAATTCTTTCAACTGCATTTAAAAGAGATTATTTTGGATTATCTTGAAAATAGGCACACAAAAAAGCACAAATCACTATATGTGGCATACTAGAGGTCAAATAGAGATAAATTCTTATCATTCCTTTGAAAGTGGTTAGATAAATAGATTATCCATCTTTATCAAGATCTATCTTATTATTACTCATTCTATAATGTCTAATTTTAATGTTTTCAATGAGAAAACAAATTATAATATCATTAGTATATTTACTTTCTTTTAAGTTGATACCTTCTTTATTTTCAAAAATTTGAAATCCATAATATATTTTTAGTTTACCAGTAAAACTCATTTTAAATTCACCATGGATCATTTTAGAAAATTAAATACATAAATAATTTCTTGAATATCCAAAAATAATATCATTAACATAGATTTGAACACCTAAAACATCATTAAAAATTAGTTTTATAAAAAGTGTAGGATCAACAATTCCTTTTTGTAAACCTTATGTAATGAGAAAAGTACTTTGTCTATCATACCAAGCTATTGGATATTGTTTTAAATCATTTAATTATATTGTTAATCTGATAACCTAATTTTGATAATGAGGGTTCATTAAACCTGGGGGCTGTTCAACAAATACATCATCAAATATATTCCCATTTTCTAATTCAATATTAACATCCATTTGATAATTTATGAAATAAAGATGGGAAACATAAGAAAATCGAATTCTGATGGCTTCTTGTCTTGATATTGGTAAAAAAAGTCTTCATAGACAATTCCATGTTATTTTCTCTAAAGTTAGGAAAATAATATATATTTATTTCTAACAATATTAACATATTCATATACTATTTTCTTAAACACCCACATATTTCCTATTGTCATGGTGTATTTCATTTTATCCACAAGTTTCCAAAAATTATTTCATTAAAATTGATTATTTTATGATTGAATATCCATCACCAAATTTTATCAGTGATACAAACATTGATGATTTTAGATTCATGTTGTGAAAATAAATTTTATGTACGACCCAATTTTTTTTAGCGAATCTTTATTTTGTGTTCTTTTATATAAATCTCCAACAATAGCATATGAAGGATCGTTCATGAGAGTACTAGTTGGTCTATAAATAGAAGGGCTACTTATTTTAGGTTCATTTACAGGGTTGGGTTTATCAAGTCAAGATTATGATGAATTTATAGAACAATTTCATTTAACAGATTTTTTGACAATAGGAATATATGATTTTTGTAACACCCCATGCTTCTACGGTACACTTCTCTTTGAATAATGCGATAGCATGTGTTGTACGCAACATCGAGTTCTAACACACCACAACCAATCAAACTAGCCGTTATGAATAGTAATAACTTTTTTTGAAATTTTATAAATTTTATATCTCAAAATAAACTTCATTTTTGGATTTGGAATATCGAATTTATCCTAGGGTGAAATTTTGGAACTTTTCGGATAACATTTATATTTTGATGAATAGTGAAAATTACTAAATTTTAAATAAAAACAACTTTTTTAATCGAAATAATTTATATTGATAAATTATGAATTTGAGTGGTTTTAAAGAATATTTAGAATATATTTTAATCATTTAATAAAATTTTGGTCATTTTACATAATTTTACGATTAATCCGGACATAAACAAGTGTCAATCTTTTGATAGTTATTATCTCTTAAAAACACACTTTTTGTTTTAACAATGGGAATTAATTTTAAATTAATTTCTGACACTTCTGGGTTTTGAATTTTTAAAAATGGATTCCATATTTGGAATCAGGATGTTCATATTGTGTAAATAGGTAATTTTATTTTTAGACATTTTGAATAATTACTTCGTTAAATATTTAATTTACCATGGTTTTGGGTAAATCCGGTAAATAAGGGTTAAAAAATATTATAATAATAAAAAATTATCCCAAAACGTGTCCTAAACTTATTTTTTGATACATTTCCGACCATGGGCATCTTTGGGTAGATTTTTGGACCGCATGGAGCCAATTTTAAGTGATAATGACACTTTATATTGATTAAGTTAAAATAAATAAAAAATGATATAAGCATATATCTTTTAGAAAAAGAATTTTTACATAGGGTTATATATGTTGGATTTTCGACTATAAATATTCATTATAAAGATAAAGAAAATTTATACATAATGATACTGTATTTATAATTTTTAGATACTAAATAATTTAATTTATTTATGATACAATGATGATGCAGTAATTACCTAATTACTGAAAAATTAGATTAATTGATATTATAAATACCCAAATAAATATAATTTGAGACTTTTTATGAATTATACTAATTCTAAAGGTTAATATGATATGTTAGGATTGATTTAATTAACATTCTTCGAAGTAATATTTCTGTTATGAGTTTTAAAAAATTCAATTGTTGAATATTGTCAAATTGACATAAAAGAGTTTTTAAAAAGAATATTATATTATTAATTGATATTAAATTCCTAAAAATCTAAGGATCGAATAAGAGACATATATCATTATATTTGTATCATTAATGGACCACATGGGGGCCTCTTGGATATATATAGTATGTTTATTAACCATATAATATAAAAATTCAAAGAGACATTGTAAAAGTGAAACTAATTAACTAAGATTTAATACATAATGATAAGGTTAATATAGTAACCCAAACCTATCTAAATTATGTTGTTTGAGTGTTTTTTGACCCATCCCCACCTTGAAATTTAAATAATCCACTTTGGAGCCATTAGAAACCGAATATGAATTTATTATAAAATAATATTTCTAGCTTTTCCAAAGGTGCCCCTCAACCCTCTTATAAAAGGGTACTCCCCCTTCTCACTAATTCACACATTCAAAGCCTTTTGGTTCGGCCAAACCCTACCCAAATACTCTATCAACTTCCCTCACTACATCCTAGAGGCCTAATTTCGATCATAACACCAACTTAAGGAGCTCTTTTGATCAAATCAAAAGGAAGAACCCGAAGAAGAGGTAATGTTTTCACCACACTTTTTCAGATTCATTTCTTCTTGAACTTCTTCTTTCTTTGTTATTACCATTATAAAATAATGAATCCAGTATATCATATATAATATAATGTTATTATAAATTTGGTACTACCATATTTAGTATTATATCCATCCTTTGAATATCATTTCACCATACGTTCACGGATTACTGTCTCCACGTCGTGGTGTAATTGTTATTCAATAAATTATTATTTGGATGGGTATAATAATGATGTGTAATTCATGTAAATAATAAATATAACATGATAATGATTCTGTATGTATGATATACCATCCAATTATATATTATTTTATTATCAAAATAATGATATTGTCGCTCGTGCGTACGTACGGACTACCGTCTCCACAAACGCGATGAGATTCATTCTCCATTGTATTCATTCAAGTATAATTCTCATTTGATGATTAATAATAGTATATAAGGAGTTGATATCATTCTTTATATAAATAACATACAACCTATCCATTACAAACATGTCTTACGTAACAAAATATATAAAAGAATTCGAGTAAGTTAACACCTGAAACAATGATAATACTAAGATATTATTAACAAATCAATGTTAAAAGATCATATATGATATCATATTAATGTATATAATTCTTTTATAATTTAATAACAATTATTTCACCATTATACAAGAGTTTAACCTATCCCCATCCAAGGAAAAGTACAAGGTAAGGATTTATTTTTCAATCTCATCATTATCCGAGGTTGTCTATATGTAATAATCTACTGGGACTTCTTTATCATCCACATCTATGTTTCATAAAAATGTATTTGAAAACATTTTTACTACATACCATAATATGGAATAAAGTCATTTATACCATTTTTGACTTTTATAAGTTGTTTATAAGGGAATATTTCCGTCATTTTCCAAACAAGGTCCTTTTTAACCTTTTCGACAGAATTAAGGTAAGAATTCTTTTTAACTTATATGGCGGGTGCGGCTACTTTCCACCATTATAAAATCTTCGAAGCTTCCCTTACAATATTATAAGAATATTTTCAAAGAAAATGTTTTATGTGATAAATATATGACTCTTAAATGATTTCAAAATAGAAAGAGATATTTCTCTAAAAAGAGTTTTGATTTCATCTATGTCAACATCCTTTGATGGATTTTACGCTTATTTGAAGTTGATTTATTATGATACAAAACTTTTATATTTTATTGAAGGTTTTTTGATATGTTTGACTATGGATTTGTTATTTTTATAACATTCATGGTTTAAGGATGAAGTATTTACATTTTTTATGCTAGTTTTAATACAAATGTTTATGTTATGTTTAAACATTTTCATATGGGAATGCATTAGACTTAATATGTGACGGGTGGAGCCCGCTATAGCTCCTCGATGCATCGGTAGGTGTCATGAGACAAACTAGTGTCTTGGTACGAGGCCTTGACAAAATATTATTTGTAGTCTTGGCATGAGGCCTTGGCAATGTGGTTATTATAGTCTGGCATTATGCATTCCATCATTATGAAAGTGGTTATTGATATTGCACGTGATTATTCGATTAGTAGAATATCCATGTGAATAAGTAAATGGCATTATTTAATTTTGTTTTTTCCATACTATGTTGAAGTTCATGTTTAAATGGCCTTTGTTTTAGTTATACATTGCCTTAAATGTTTATTCGTATTTATGAATGTTTCTATTATATTGTTATCCTTAATGGGCATTTGAGCTCAGCCCTTTCAATGTTTTATTTCTCCCAAGATGTGAAGAAGTAATTTATAAAAGACATGCGGGTATATGAGTGTGGAAAATGATGAAAATATGTTATTGTAGTTTTCATTTTTATGATGTAATGTAACACTTATGAATATATCTAGTGTTTCCAAGGCTACTAAACTAATCAGACTTTCGAGATTTGATCTTTCTCGTGATCATGCCAATGTTATGTAATAATGCACCAAATCTGGGTAACTGGGGTCGGGGCGTTACAGTTGGTATCAGAGGAAGTTTAGTACAAACCTTGGAATCTAGATTTTGATAAACTATGATTAGAGCACATATATTTAAGATGGACATTAAGGATTAGTATATAAGAACTTCCTAAAATTTTGGTATTGTAGAGATTTTGTGAGTTTTTCGAGCAATACATCCCTGTCTGGATACGAGAAGGTAGAGGCGGCTCTGGCATAGATGTACCTAGGGGTAAAACCCGAGAACACTGATTTGAGCTAGACTCGAAAGAGAACTGGTGCATGACAATGGGCCTTGTTGCACTCTTGGTTATGACACTCCCGGGGGATATGCTAAGGATAACTCTCTATTTCTTTACAAATCATTATGAAAAGTTTATAAGTATATACTTCCTCAAAGAAAACATTTTTATGATTATGGATTATATCCATAAATAGTTCAATTTATGTTAAGTGTTTTATAAGTATGAGATTATTTATTTTGATTCATAAACTGATCTAGTTTATGCCATTGTTTAGAAATGGCACCTAATGGCAGAAATGGAAACCGTATCAATGAACGCACTCCATGTAGGGATTCCCCTCCTGCTCAAGATAATTATAGTGGAGCTGGTGATGCAACTGGTGCCGATCAGCTAATCACCGTACTAGGACAACTCACTCAGGTTATAAATAATAACCTTACCCATATGGAGCACCCTGATCCGCAGCAAGGAGGATCAATGTTAGATCGATTCATGAGGAAACAAACACCAATGTTCAATGGGAGTACAAATCCCTTAGTATCTGAGCAATGGATAAATTCCTTAGAGAAAATATTTCAGGCTTTGGGGAGTAGTGAAAGGGAAAAAGTTATCATGGCAGTTTACCGCCTCACTAGAGATGCTGATCAATGGTAGTCATTGATTCAAAACACGAAGGAAGATGATGAAGTATCAAATATGGAATGAAGGGAGTTCAAAGATATTTTTTTAGAAAAATACTTTCCCCATGACCATCGAGCAGATATGGAAACACAATTTCTGAGTCTGAGACAAAAGGAGGATGAGAATGTCGCAAATTATTAGGCTAACTTTACAGGGTTAGCAAGGTATGCTGGAGATTATATATGTAACACAAGAAGTAAGATTGATCATTTCTTTGATGGGTTAAAACCATTTCTCCATCAAGAAATAGTCTCACAATCCATTTCATCGTATGAAGACATTGTCTCATGTGCTATCAAGACTGAAAAGGAATTCCCTAAGTCTTATGATTTTAAAGAGAAGCAAGAGAAGAAGATATCTACTGATAAATCTTGGAATGAAAATAAGGGGAAGAAGGGAAAGGTTGAATATCCATCATGTGGTAAATGTGAGAAGAAACACCCTGGTACTTGCTTAAAGGGAATGGGTGTCTGTTACAAGTGTGGGGAAAAAGGACACCAAGCTCGTGATTGCAAAGGGACTAAGGAAGCTACCAATGTTCAGTGCTATAATTGCAGGGAGTTGGGACATTATGCAAATGAATGTCCTAAGCGTCAAGGGAACTTACCTCAGAAAAGGCCAAGGGATCAAGGCCAAGCTTATGATATCACTACTACTGAGGTAGAAGCTCCGAATGATATGGTGGTATGTAATTTAATGGTTTCCTCAAGTTTAGCAAATGGATTATTTGATTCTGGATCATCGCATTGTTTCATATCTTCCCAGTTTTCTAAGAAAATTAGATATTTCCAATTTGATTTAACAATGGAGTTGTCAGTTAAAACTCCTAAGGAAAGTATCATTGCAACAATGTTTTGTGAATTAGTCCCCATTAGAGCACATAAATGTTCATTATCTGCTGATCTCATCGTCATATCTATGATTGAGTTTGATATAATTCTCGGTATGGATTGGCATTCATACTATTATGTGAAGATTTATTTTAAGAAGAAGGAGGTTATGATTTTTTATGATGATGATAAGAAACACCTTATCTTTAGAGCAGAATCGTCACCACCTAATTCTTATCTATATCCACCCCCAGTAGCTCAACTAAATTCAATTATTGGGGAGTAAGAGAATGAAATGACTGTGGGTGAGGAAAGGAATGTTCAAATATAGGATGTACCTTTTGTGAAAGAATATGTATATGTATTTCCAGAAGTGTTACCTGGACATCCTCTAGAACAAGAAGTTGAGTTTTCCATTGATTTAATTCCGGGATCAAGGCCTATATCAAAGACCCCTTATAGAATGACCACTATAGAATTAGTTTAACTAAAGAAACAACTAGAGGAATTGAGTAACAAGGGATTTATTCCCCCTAGTGTTTCTCCATGGGGAGCACATATTCTTTTTGTTAAAACGAAAGATGGATATATGAGGTTATGTATCGACTACAGGGAGATCGATCCTATAACAATAATGAATAAGTATCCCCTACCTTGCATTGATGATTTATTTGACCAACTGCATGGAGCTCAATATTTTTCAATGATTGACCTTTGATCTGGATACCATCAGTTGTGTGTGAAGAAGGAAGACATTCCGAAGACAACATTTTGAACCAGGTACGGGCATTACGAGTTTACAGTAATGCCTTTTGGATTGACTAATGCACCCTCCGTATTAGTGGATCTGATGAATAGAGTTTTCAAGGAATATCTCAATGAATTTTTGGTGGTATTTATTGATGATAACTTGGTATACACAAAAATCTTTGAAGATCATGAAAATCACTTACGCATTATCTTGAAGACTCTGAGAAGACATGAATTATATGGGAAGTTTAGCAAGTGAGAATTTTGGCTTCAAGAGATTTCTTTTCTTGGCCATATTGTCTCTAAAGATGGAATCTCTATTGATCCTTCTAAGACCAAGTCAATCCAAGAAATTCCAGAACCTACGAGTATAACTGAGGTACGTAGTTTTATTGGTTTAGCAGGTTATTATCGACGTTTCATCCAGAATTTTGCCCGATTGGCTAACCCATTAATGAAGCTCACACGAAAAGGGGTTAAATTTGTTTGGAAAAAAGAGTGTGAAGAATGTTTCGAAGAACTAAAGATAATATTAGTCAATGATCCTATATTGACACTACCATCGGGGAATGATTGGTTCGTTATTTATAGTGATGCATCGAAGAAAGGACATGGTTGTGTCTTTATACAGAATGATAGGGTTATTGCCTATTCATCATGACAGTTGAAAACTCATGAACAAAACTATCCTACTCATGATCTTGAGTTAGCAGTTGTGATCTTTGCTTTGAAGATATAGAGTCACTACCTCTATGGTGAAAAATGTGAGATTTATACTGATCACAAGAGTTTTATGTATATTTTCTCACAAAAATAACACAACATGAGGCATAGGAGATGGCTTGAATTAGTCAAGGATTATGATTGTACGATACACTAACACCTGGGAAAGAAAACCAGGTGGCAGATTCTTTGAGAAGAAAACATCATGGAGTTTTGAACAATATGAGAATTGAAAGGGACCCAATTTTCATGGATCTAGTGAAGATGGAAATGGGAATAACCATGGATGGTGAAACATCAATTCTTTTTCAAATGGTTTCCATTCCATCTTTACTAGAAAGGATTAAGAGTTCTCAAACTGATGATGAATAACTTCAAAAGAAGGATAATGCTATGAATGATGGAAGATTGAGAGACTTTGTGTATGAAGAAGGAATTTTGAAATTCGGGAAGAGACTTTGTGTTCCCGATATACCTGATCTAAAAATGGAATTGCTGGATGATGCTCATAGTTCCAATTTCTCTATACACCGTGGGAGCCCATAAATGTATAGAGATATGAAGGAACATTTTTGGTTGGACAACATGAAGAGAGAGATTGCTGATTTTGTGTCAATATGTATGGTTTCACAACAAGTGAATGCTAGAAGGCAACAACCTGGAGGAGTCAAGCAACCTCTTCCCATATCGGAGTGGAAATGGGATAATATCACAATGGACTTTGTTATGGGACTACCAAATACTCCTAGAAGGAGCATTGCAATATGGGTTATTGTTGATCATCTAACCAAGTCAGAAAATTATCTTGATATAAGAGAAGATCTACCACTGGAACGTCTAGCAAACCTATATATTGATGAAGTTGTGAGTCTTCATGTAGTACCATTATCGATTTTTTCTGATCATGATCCCCATTTTACTTCAAGATTCGGGAAAAGTCTTCATAAAGACTTGGATACTGAACTTCATTTGAGCACTGCCTACCACCCTCAGACAGACGGACAATCAGAAAGTACAATTCAAACCTTAGAAGACATGTTGAGATCTTTCTCACTTGACTTTCAGGGTATGTGGGATCAATATTTACCTTTGGTATAATTTTACTATAATAATATCTTCCATTCGAATATTCAGATGGAACCATATAAAGCGTTATAAAGAAAGAGATGTCGCACACCAACCTATTGGGATGACGTTGGAGAAAGAAAACTTGTAGGTCCAGAACTGGTGGAGGAAACGATGGAAACGGTGAAGGTAATCCAAAATCACATTAAAGAATCTCAATGTAGGCATAAGAGCTGTGCCGATAATCAAAGGAAGGATTTGGAATTTCAAGTCGGTGATCATGTTTTCTTGAAGGTATCTCCATGGAAGGGAGTCATATGGTTTGTTAAGAAAGGTAAATTGAGTCATAGGTACATTAGACCTTTCGAAATTCTATAATGAATTGGGGTTGTAGCTTACCAATTGGAAATGCCGCCAAGTCTCTACAAAGTTCACGATGTGTTCCACGTATCTCTGTTGAGGAATTACATGCCTGAACCAACGCATGTACTCACCTATGAAGAATTAGAACTGGAACCTGATCTGTCTTATTGTGAAGAGCCCATAAGGATTCTTGATACAAGAGAACAAGTACTGAGAAACCAGACGACTCGTCTGGTAAAAGTCTTGTGGAGAAACCATAAGACGGAAGAGTCAACATGGGAACCCAAGGAACTTATAATGAAGAACCACCCGAGTCTTTTCATGCGGTAGTATTCTATAAATTTATAGGACGAAATTATTTGAAGGAGGGTAGAATGTAACACCCCAGGCTTCAACGGTACACTTCTCTTTGAAAAATGCGATAGCGTGTGTTGTATACAACATCGAGTTCTAACACACCACAACCAATCAAACTAACTATTATGAATAGTAATACCAACTTTTTCAAATTTTATAAATTTTATCTCTCAAAACTAACTTCATTTTTGGATTTGGAATATCAAATTTATCCTAGGGTGAAATTTTGGAACTTTTCGGATAACATTTATATTTTGATGAATGGTGAAAATTACTAAATTTTAATTAAAACCAACTTTTTTTATCGAAATAATTTATGTTGAGAAATTATGAATTTGAGTGGTTTTAAAGTATATTTAGAATATATTTTTATCATTTAATACAATGTTGTTCATTGTACATAATTTTACAATTAAACCAGACATAAACAATTGTCAATCCTTTGATATTTATTATCTCTTAAAAACACGCTTTTTGTTTTAATAATGGGAATTAATTTTTAAATTATTTTTTCACACTTCTGTGTTTTGAATATTGAAAAATGGATTCCATATTTGGAATCAGGATGTTCATATTGTGTAAATAGGTAACTTTTATTTTTAGACATTTTGAATAATTACTTCATTAAATATTTTATTTACCATGGTTAAGGGTAAATCCGGTAAATAAGGGTTAAAAAAATATTATAACATTAAAAAATTACCCTAAAACGTGTCCTAACCTTATTGGTTGATACATTTCCGACCATGGACATATTTGGGTCGATTTTTGGACCCCATGGAGCCACGTGTAAGTGATAATGACACTTTATATTGATTAAGTTATAATAAATACAAAAATGACATAAGCATATATCTTTTAGGAAAGGAATTTTTACATAGGGTTATATATGTTGGATTTTCGACTATAAATATTAATTATAAAGATAAATAACTTCCAAGATAATGATATTTAATTTATAATTTTTAGACATTAAATAATTTAATTTATTTATGATACAATGATGATGCAGTAATTACATAATTAATGAAAAATTAGAATAATTGATAATATAAATAACCAAATAAATAATATTTGAGACTTTTTATGAATTAATCTAATTGTATAGGTTAATATGACATGTTAGGAGTGATTGAATTTACTTTTTTCGAAGTAATCATTCTGTTTGGATTTTTAAAAAAATCAATTGTTGAATATTGTCAAATTGAAATAAAAGAGTTTTTAAAACAAATATTATATTATTAATTGATATTAAATTCATAAAAATCTAAGGTTCGTCCAAGAGACTTATATCATGATATTTTTATAATTAATGTACCAATTTTGGGTCACTTGGATGTATATAGTATTTTTATTAACCATATAATATAAAAATACAAAGAGACATTGTCAAAGTGAAACTAATTAACTAAGAGTTAATACTTAATGATAAGGTTAATATAGTAACCCGAACCTGTCTAAATTCTATTGGTTGAGTGGTTTTTGACCCATCCCCACCTTGAAATTTAAATAATCTACTTTGGAGCCATTAGAAACCGATTATAAATTTATTATAAAATAATATTTCTAGCTTTTCCAAAGGTGCCCCTCACCCCTCTTATAAAAGGGCACCCCCCCCCCCCTTCTCACTAATTCACACATGAAAAGCCTTTTGGTTCGGCCAAACCCAACCCAAATACTCTCTAATATTCCCTCAATACAACTGAGATTCCTTATTTTGATCATAAAGACAACTTATGGATCCCTTTTGATCAAATCAAAAGGAAGAACCCGCAGAAGAAGTAATGTTTTCACCACCATTTTCAAATTCGTTTCTTCTTAAACTTCTTCTTTCTTTGTTATTCTCATTCTAAAATAATGAATCCATTATATCATATATACTGTAATATTATTATAAATATGGTACAACCATATTCATTACTCTATTCATCCTTTGAATAACATGTCACCATACATCTGTACGTACGGATTACCTCTCCACGTCGTGGTGTAATTGTTATTCAATAAATTATTATTTGGATGGGTATAATAATGATGTGTAAATCAGGTAAATAATAAATATAACATGATAATTATTCTGTATATATGATATACCATCCAATTATATATTATTTTAATATCAAAAGAAAGATATTTTCCATCGTGCATACATACGGACTACCGTCTCCACGAACACGATGAGATTCATTCTCCATCATCTCCATTCAAGTATAATTATCATTTGATGATTAATAATTGTATATAAGGACTTGATATCATTATTGATATGAATAAGTTACAACATATCCATGACAAACAGGTCTTATGTAAAAAAACATATAAAAGAGAACGAGTAAGTTAACACGCGAAACAATGATAATACTAAGATATTATTAACAAATCCTTGTAAAAGTTCATATATGATATCATATTAATGTATATAATTATATTATAATTTAATGACAATTATTTCACCATTATACAAGAGGTTAACCTACCCCCATCCAATGAAAATTACAAGTTAAGGGTTTATTTTTCAATCTCTTCATTATCTGAGGTCGTCTATACCTAATAATCTACTGGGACTTTTTTATCATCCACATCCATGTTTCATAAAAATGTATTTCAAAACATTTTTTCTATATACTAGAATATGTGATAAAGTAATTTATACCCTTTTTTACTTTTATAAGTTGTTTATAAAGGAATATTTCCGCTGTTTTCCAAACAAGGTCCTTTTTAACCTTTTCTACAGTATTATGGTAAGAATGTTATTTTAACTTATACGGCAGGTGCCGCTATTTTCCACCGTTATAAAATATTCTTAGATTCACTTACAAGATTATAAGAATATTTTCAAAGAAAATGTTTTATTTTATAAATATATGGCTCTTAAATGATTTCAAAATATAAAGAGATGTTTCTCTAAAAAGAGTTTTGATTTTATCTATGTCAACATCCTTTGATAGATTTTACGCTTATTTGAAGTTGATTTATTATGATACAAAACATTTATATTGTATTGACGGTTTTGTGAAATGTTTTACTGTGGATGTGTTATTTTTATACCATTCATGGTTTATGGATGAAGTATTTATATTTCGTATGCTAGTTTTAATATGAATGTTTATGTTATGTTTAAACCTTTTCATATGGGATTGCATTGGACTTAATATGTGACTGGTGGGGCCCTCTATAGCTCCTCGATGCATTGGTAGGTCTCATGAGACAAACTAGTGTCTTGGCACAAGGCATTGAAAAAATGTTATTTGTAGTCTTGGCATGAGGCCTTGTCTATGTTGTTATGATAGTCTGGCATTATGCATTCCATCATTATAAAAGTGGTTATTGATATTGCATGTGAATATGTGATTAGTAGAATATCCATGTGAATATGTAAATGGAATTATATCATTTTATTTTTTTCCATAGTATGTTGAAGTTCAAGTTTAAAAGGATTCTGTTTTAGTTATACATTGACTTAGATGATTATTCTTATTTATGAAATTTTCCGCTATACTGTTATCCTTACTGGGCATTTGAGCTCACACCTTTCAATGTTTAATTTTTCCCAGGATGTGAAGAAGTAATTTATGAAAGACCTGCTGGGATAGTATGTGGGGATATGAGTGTGGACTATGATGAAAATATGTTGTTGTAGTTTTCATTTTTATGATGTAATGTAAGACTTATAAATATATCTAGTGCTTACATGGCTACTAAACTAATCAGTATTTCGAGATTTGATCTTTCTCGTGACCATGACAATGTTATTTAATAATGCACTGACTCTGGGTAACTAGGGTCGGAGCGTTACAAATTTTCATCTATATCCATATTCAAAATGTAATCTTTGAGATTATCTAGGAATGTATTAGGTTCATGTGGATATGTTTCATCAAATTTGACATGCAAAAAATTTTCCACAAATTATTCTATTTTTATAAAACCTCTATAGGATTTACTATAGGTTGAGTAACCTTGGAATATTCATTCATCACTCTTGGATGAAAATTTATCAATATTATAATTAGTATTAATTCTATAGACATTTTAATAAAAAACATAGAGGTAATTAGCATCGTGTTATAAATTTTCCCAAAACACATAAGGATACTTCTGGAGGATATGTCTAATTAGGAATCTATTATTTATTAATAAATATTTATTCACAACCTCATCCCAAAAGTAAATAGTTAGGTCAAATTCATTGAACCTTGTTCATGCTATCTCTTGTAAGGTTATATTCTTTCTTTCAACAACTCCATTTTGTTGAGGTGTCCTTGGGTAAGACATGTTATGACTATATCCATTGTGTGAACAATGAAATTCAAAATCTTTATATTCAAACTCACAACCATGATCACTTTATAAGGATTCTATTCATATTCCACATTGATATTCCACTATTTTAGCATACCTAGTAAAGTAAGTAAATGTTTCAATTTTGTGAGCCAAGAAAAAAGTCCACGTATACATAGAATAGTCATCTACAAGAACATTAAAAAAGTTCTTCCCATTTAAACTAAAAAAACTAGATGGTCCAAAAAAACCTATGTGAACAAACTCGATAGGTTGGGAAGTTGAAACTTCATTCCATGTTTTGAAGGATATCTTGGTTTGTTTACCCTTTTGACAAGGATTTT
Organism: Viscum album; assembly: GCA_963277665.1. Classification (NCBI taxonomy): domain Eukaryota; kingdom Viridiplantae; phylum Streptophyta; class Magnoliopsida; order Santalales; family Viscaceae; genus Viscum; species Viscum album. Next base: position 547,349,033 of record OY728135.1, read on the forward strand.
AGACATTATCATTTGGAAACTCATGTTTGGGTAGGACTTTGACTAAGAATTTTCTAGTAATATTTATAAGAGATTGTATATTATAGTGTCCAAGAATTATATGAAATATCCAAGACTCTCTAGGAAAAGAAATTAAAGAAGAAATATTTACAAAAACTAAAAAACAAATGTTAATAGAATATACATTTTCCTTTATAAAAAATAACAATTCATTTTTAGAGGTAAAATATTTCTTTCATTATTTTAAAATTTAACATGAAATCTATAATAACCTAATTTTTAATTAATATGAAAATTAAATTTCAGTCCATCAACAAACAATACATTAGAAATTAAAATTGAGTTAGAGTAACCAATCTGGCATAAGAAAATTATGTTTACTTTATAATTTTCCCCAATGGTGACATACCTGACATCTATATTGATTATATTATTGAATCTTAGATAATCTCTAATCACGTGACTTGAACAAGAACTATCCATGTTCCATAATCTTTTACATGATCTCTTCCAATAGTATTCATTCAAAATAACAAAACAAAAATAGATTTTGGTTCCCAATATTATTTGGTACTAATGACATTATAAAGCAGTGCTTAAGGTACCCACATTTTCCTTAATGTATTCTTATAAGAATTATGTATCTTATAATAATAATATAATCTTTTTTGTCTAGAAAAACTATAGGTATTAAAAGATTTTCCAGAAATGGAACTACTTTTAGAATTTTGATTATTTGGTTGAAGAACCGATTTATCATATTTAGTTGCAAAATGTGTTCTAGATGGGTTTCTCTATCTAAGATGATATCAAATACCAGAAGTTTATGTAGTAGATATCTTTTTTACATGTCATTTTTGTAAGATTATTTTTTCCATTTATTAAATATTCTACATATTTTTTCAATTCCTTATTAGACATTTTTAAATAATTGTTCCCTTTGGGAAGCTGAGAACACTATTACTTATCTGTAGTATGTTCAGATATTATATTTACAGTGAGAGCATACTTTTTCATTTAATATTTATATATATATATTTATGTTCTTGGCACATCTTTTCCAACATGTTATAGTATTCAAATAGTTAATCACTATTAATATTTTCAAAATCACTTTCATTTCCATAATAATAAGAATTATGGGCAGGAGAATCTAAAGTTACCTTAGATGTGTTTTTCATAAAACACATATTTTTTGTGTCATCTTTCTCATAATTGGATGATTCCAATTCACATGAGCTATCCCCAGAGGCACTCCAGGTCACCTTTATAGAGTTTTTATACTTCATGTCTTTGTTTTCAAAATTATCCTTGAATTTTAATTTTGGACAGTCATCTTTGACATTTCATTTCCTCTAACAATCATAGCAGACAATCTCCTATGTGTTTTAATTTCTTTTTCATTCCTTTTTTAGTTCCACTTATTAAAATACTTCTATTATAATTGGGATTCCTGATGAACATCTTATTCCTATAGAATTTTCTGATTTTTTTGGCCGGTTGAGTCATCTCTTCATCATTATCTCATGATAAATCGCTATTGCAGGATCATTCAACGGAGGATAGAAGAATATCTTTTTCTTTGTTCTCAGAGGTTGTAGTCTTGAATGATATACACTTATTCTTAGGTTCAACTTCTTCTTCCGTGTTTACATTCAACTATTCTTTATATATCATCAATTTTATAATGATTTCATTGAAAGGGAGTTTTATTTTTTCACAGGATTCTCTAATGGAGACAGAAGTTCATCTCCATCTATCAACAATGTATTTAAGAATCCTCATAAATTGTTCCATGATAGTAGAAACACTTATTAGAGATATTATAGTGTTCACTATTTCATTAAACCTGATATAGATGTCCAAAAATAGAATCGTAATGATTCATTTTAATGTTATCATATTTAAAATTATATATATTAAGTCTCATTTCCTGACCACTATAAGTTCCTTCATTTGAGAATAAAATGTATCCCAAATTTCACGGGTTATTTTACATGAATAAATTATATTCAATTCTTAATCTCTAAACTAATAGTAAAATGAATTCATAGCGTTGGATTTATTGTTATAAGAAGTCTTAGTTGGGTCAACCCTAGTAGTTAAAGAATTTGAAGGAATATAATATTCATCTATAAAATGGAAGACCAAAGATCAAAACCCATTCTTTCTAAATGAATTTTCATTTTGATGATTCCTTTTGCATAGATGATTTTATTAAATAATGGAGGTATGTTGGTAGCAACACCTTCCAGCCTATTTTCCGTAATTAGATAAAAAATTGTAGAATCTTTATTTTATGTAACTAAAACTTTAGAACTAATAGAAATTTTGAGATCTTTCAAACACAAAAAAAAATAACTGTTGAAACATATATTAAATAAATTTACATTTTTAAATTAAAAAAATTATTTAAAAGTACTTATGATACCAAATGTTGGTCCGAGTAGGATAATAAAGAGGAGGTTGAAGTGAGCTCCTATAAAAAAATTTTGCTAAAAAGGTTTACTTCAATGATTCACACAATAAAAGTCAAAACAGACCAGTTAATCAATGAAATAAATAATAAGAGTTAGTCTATTCAAACAGCTTCCCATAAGAATGATTAATTCATAGTTATATAAATATTATATATTGATAAAACATTGGAAACTATTCTAATATGGAAAAATATTTATAACTACTATCCAAGACTAACTATGAGAGTAAAATTTATTTTTCTGAAATATAAATTAAAATAGAGAAGGACTAAATATAAACACACCAAGGATCGAAAAAGTTATTCAGTCTAATGCTGAATCCTAATCCACTCCACATGGTGATCACATTCCACTAAGAAGTTTATATTTATACACCTGATCCACACCCTAGAATGGGGTAAACAACATTACACAGGATATTCCAGGTCACACAACGTCTTCCAAACTTATCTATGGGGGTAAATATATGGAAGAAGATATGAGAGGAAGGATATCTTGTATCATTCTGTTTCATACATGAGACAATATATGATTAAAAGGAAGATACACACACTACTCAAAAGTATGTAAAAATTAACATTCCAAATAAAATAAATATGACATAAGATGTAGAAGGATCTGTGTGCCTTGATACATGGCTATGTACTCATCAGATATCGTTGAGATGATTTTTTAGTCATATTCTAGAAGTTGACACAAAAACATAGTGTCCAATTCAATCATATGGGTACAAGTATAGATCTACAGTTATATTCTTGTCCTTCCATGATATTATGATGTGGTTTGTCAATTCAATATGGAGCTTGGTGGATATTTCCTTGTATTTTCATACATTCTTTCTTGAGCTCACAGTAGTTTCATGAGAGTTTCATATGTTCTCTACATTGTCTCATGTGTTATCTTCATCTGAGTCTCATTATTTTGTTTTTATTTCAATGTTCATGTGTCGGAGCTGACAAAGAGCATGATTTCTCCCCCCCCCCCCCCGTACCTCGTACTGTCCGGTGACAAGTCTACAAGGAAACAATAATTATGTCAGTTCCATAAATGATTAAAATATAACTGTTATTAATAATATTTAAATTAAAATTGAAAAAGAAATAAAGTAATTAATGGTGTCATATATTGTTGTGAAATGGTTTAATTGTAATTGATGTCTTCTCCTTTTTCATACAAATTGGGATACAATTAAGATGCTAAAATTTCATTGTGATCAAGAACTAGTAGCATAGATGTAGTGTCTTGATCATGGTGTCTCAGGTAAAGTTGTCTAGTCCATTTTCAAAACTTGGAAAGGTGTCTTGGTGCTGGTAGAAAGATATTGGTTTCATACAATTTATGAAATCTGAAACATTTTACGTTATTTGAGGCACAATTTCGGAGTTGTGGTATCCTGGCTTTGGTGTGAGTGTTATGGTTCCTGGGTTATGGTGTCAAGGACTTTGACGAAATCCAAAACTAGAGGAAAACATATAGTTTCACAAACATAGTTGTATATCTGTAAAACTGTCTTAAGAAGTAATATTCACAGAATGAATTACACTTAATCAATATTATTATAAAACATTATAGAACATGATGAAACATAGTTTACAAGATTCACACATTATTTGTAAGATTCACATGAGAATTATATGTTTCTGAATTAGGATGTTATAAAACATTATAACATGAATTATGAGCATTTAAGCGTAGGGAAACCCACAATTTATACATATTATTAGTGATATATTAAAAATTATTAATATTATTTGTGATTATTAAAGCATTATTAAATCACGAGGATTCTAACACCATGGATTGAATTGTTTATCACAATCATGTCATATTGAATAACATAATGGAATATCATAATTTTGTCCATGAAAGAATTTATTTGAATCATAAATGGACATTTATATAGGGAAAAGGTCATAAATAATAATAATTTATGCCAAAATAAAGTGAAAACATGTAAAACCTGTGTTCAAGAAACATTATAATGTTCCATTATAGCGTGTTTTGAGGGGAAATTTAATTGATTATTTAAAATGGAAACTAAAAAATTATTTACATGAAACAATAAATGAACCAAGATAGTTTTTCTAGATAAAATTATTTATTTTAGATAGATAATAAAGGATTTAAAAACATTATAGAATATACTTGAAAATCATTATGAAATTGGGAAGTTCTCTTAAATCAGGCTTCCATATCTTGAAAAATTGAGAATGAAACCTTTTTTAAACATGAACTTACCCATAAAAGAAGGGTGATCAGATCTAGATACATGATTTTGAACCTAAAAAAATAATGTATAATATTTACGAAAAATTATATAATAATTACATTTCAGTAATGATCGGTAATATATAAGCTGAATGAAAAAAATGGATGTTTAGAAGGAATCCATTTTCTTATCCCCAAAACTGTACTACACATGAAATTAATATCATGGACAACAAAATTAAATCAATGGGTTATTTATCTCATACCCTTTTATGAAAGTATTTTTTATTATAATTTTATTATATTCATTCATTTCCTTTTTGATTAGTTATATGATTCAATTTCATTGTTTGGTAGTGTTCGTTTCCTGGGTTTGAATGACCGGTTCACTTGTATATGTGTATATAAGAACATGTAAACTGGGAATCATTATACAAAATTTAAATTATAATTTATTACATAACATAAGGAATATAAAATATTCTTATATATAATTCCTATATATGTAATGATGATTCATTATATAAAATGATAATTATAACCATTTTGATTATTTTGTCATTTTTTCGATCATCAGGAACTAGTATTGATATATTATATAATATAATGTATATATACATGTTAATGAACATTAAATAAGTATAAATACATATATTATAATATTTTTTAACGATAAAAACGAGTTTATGACCATCCTTGAATGTGTTAATGGATTTTGAAAACTCATCATTCTTGATTGTGATAAGTTAATACATCATGGATGATGTTTTCATTTTTAGAACAAAATAGGAGTGGAAGAGAAATGATCATGGGTTTTTCCATTAACAAAATAACATTCAATAATATAAAATATATTGTATTTATCATGTAACATGGTTAATGGTATGTGAGGATACGAAAATAAATTGAAAAGAAATTAATAGAAAAGGAAAGTGGTTTTTACATCTTGAATTCATCTCCTTGAGAACCTCCTTGAGAAATAGGAGTTTTGAATTTTATTAATGAAATATTCTCCAATATGTGTTTGATTGAATTTCGAAGAGAATTGGAGAAAATTTGTAAAATATTGATGGATTATGATTTGTGAGGATAAGAGGTGGGGATGGGTGGTAATTATAATGGGAGGCGAGGAGTTTTTTTATTATTTTATTCATTTGTTTTTATATTATGGATCAAGACTTTGAAAATTGATGTCTTGTGTGACTAAATATAGTGAACATTTTAGTTCAAGATAATGGCCACTTATCTCATCCATTACACAACCATGATTCAAAAATACATTTATTTAGATAAAATGTTAAATACTGTAAATTACAATATTTCACTATTCACAAAAAAACTATTTTAGAATAAAATTATAAATTCAGCTTAACTAATTTTCTATGTGTAGAATTTATAAATAGTCTACATTTTATGAAAACAATTTTCTAAAAATGTTATGTATATTTTTTAATTAAAATCATTATTTTCATGACAAATACCAATTTAAAAATTATAACAGATTCATAAACACATTGAAAAATTAATTAATGTCTAATAAACTTTACTTATAATAAAAAGAGAAGAAAAAAATTATTTTTTATACAATTTTATGAAAAAAAAATAATTATATTGGACATAAAATTGTAATTAAATATTTGTGTTTCACAAAAACACCAGTAGCTAATTTATAATTTTTTTAATAATTTTTTAACTTATTTCTTGATATAAATATGTAATATAATAAATTGTAGTATGACTAAATGTTTTTTATATTTTTAATTGTGTTGTCATTAATCTATTGTTATAGGTTCCTTAATTTCTATTAATTCATATAATTTAATTCATTCTTCATTTATAATGTTTGTATTATATTATCTGAGGGATTTTATGATGTTTATACTACATGACATAATTATAAGGAGGGAAATTTTATGGATAGAATTATGGTTCTCTATATAGCTAACTCATGTACTAATGTTTATGCTTCTATGTTTCAAAAATCACTAAACTAATACGGTATGTGGGAACCTAATCATTTAATATTATTGGTATTCTGAAGAAATGATTTAATTTCTATATACAGTATGACTGGGTTTTTATACTCATCAAAATTATATTTAAAGAGAAAGAAATAGATATAATAAACACTTAATATCTTCACTTAAAAATATTTAAAAGCATGATGAAATGTATTAAGGGACAAATTATGCTTTGTTTTTTGGTCAGCATCCACATTGTAAAAATTTGAATGTTTGTTCAATACAAGCATTTAGTGTAATGATTTTTCTTCTTTAGAATTTGGGTCCAATATTTAATGATGAAAACATTGCATCCACTCTTGAAACATGAGACTTATATTCTAACAATTATAAAATATTCATTTGTTCCCAATCATTGTGTTTTTTCCTCAGTGATTAAATGATTTTTCTCCATAGTATCATCTTGAAAAGAGGTAATGTCATAGTTATAAAGGTCAAATTGGATGAGGTCATAATCATGGGACACTAGCTCTTCCCATTCTATTATAACATGATGGATAAGGGTATGGAATTATTGAAAATCATACTCACCGGCACCCATTCCAAGGAAGAGTTGAAATGGAATTTTTCCCTTTCGATAATTATCTCTAAAGTAGTCTCTATTATAATAGTGAAAACATAGAAACAATCCCATTTTCTCACATCATGGATTTTAGTGGTATCATTGTGGTCTATTTTTTTTTAATCATTGTAAAATATATATATTATATAATAAGGATTAATATGGTCAATCTTGATATAACTTGTTACATAGTTATGGATAGAACTTTTTTCATCTTGTTCTAGTTAACATTAGTGATTGGGTTGATGAGGGTGACTCACACTGATGGAGTGGACGATGCAATCGTAGTGATAAAAATATCAGCAACAAAACTATCAAACTTGGTCAACAATACCAAGTGAGTATAACTCTCTACATGAAGGGGAAGTAAAAATTAAAATTCCCAAAAATGTTTCAAATTTTTGTCCCTATGATTAATATATCATATACTAGTTTACAAAGAATATAAAGTTATGTATTCTAGGAAATCATTGTATTAATTACCCATATTACCATCTCCCATGATATTCTATACACATTATTCTCCATCGATGATTTAGAATATTCCCTTCATAGGTTAGTCAAAGCAACAATGGATGGAAGTTAAAAGTTCATGTAAGTATCATCAAGTATTATCATCGACCAAAATTAATGTAGAATTTCTGAAAGTCCCTCCATATTAATCCCAATTAGAGATTAAAGATGTTTACTTTTTTAGAAATTCATAAACCAATGGAATCCTATATGTGTGTATGTTTCCAAAATGATGAATATGTTTATTAGAGAGTTCCAAATCCCATTAATAAATTAGACGACTTAAGAACATTCTTAAAGGTAATTTCAATCATTTTCTATTATAGTTATAGATGGAACAATGTGAGCAATGAAAGTAAATTTCAGGTGATTCCTCAAAATCACAGTAACATCATCAACATCTAAAGATAATGGATGAACAACAACAATATTTAGAATATTTTATTGAATGTATTAATAATGAATTGTTATGGTATTTTGATATTCATAACATTGAATATTTTCTACCATCGATCCACCTAATAATTGGAATAGTCCATAAAGGTTCTTTTGAGACCTTCTTTCTTGTATTTGATCAGAAAAAACAATAAATTTGGTCATGGGTGGAAACATCCAATGTAATGGTATATCCCTATGTCAATTTCACTTTTATCATCAACGTTTCAATCATTTTAAATAAATAACCATCACATTCTAGAAAAATCCATCCATATGGAATGTTGATTAAAACCCCATCAATAAAATGATCCGAAGTTGCATCGTTCTCGATCATTTAACCCCATGTGGGGTATTGAACCTCTTTTATGATAACTTAATATAAAAATTAATATATTGATATTTTCAATTACTGTGGTTCTTGGTTAACCTAAAATTATTTATTACAACACCAGGTAACATGATTATTTTCAAAAATTGTAAAAAAGATATTTTTTTGCTCATGAGAATATTTTACCAATTAATTATCCACTATAGTTAACTGGTCACTTTTTAGGGTTAAAATGTGTTTGTAAAACATCCAAGTGTTATATATAGGGAGGATCTCATCAACAATCTCCCCATGGACAGGGATTTCTCCCTATTTATATATACCCCATATACACTAATCTCTACTTCACTACATGGAAGATTGAATGTGTTGGTGTTTGAACACCAATAGCTGATCTGTCCAGGTAAGATATTGGTTAGAGGATACATCATAAATTGGGAAATCCACACTACATGGTTGTTTTTTCAAGAATTTAAGAAGGTTTTTATGGCATATTTTGGTGGTGGCAGAATCACCCGTCTTTTTAGATATACCTTTTCATATACATTTTTTCCTATACGATTATACAAAACTAGAAAAATGGGTTATTTCCATGAATCTATAGTCGTAGTATTATAAAATAGTGTCTATATCCATTTTTTACATTGTCTATTAACAAGGTTATATAAAACAATAGTTGTATGATAAACCTATAGAATTTTTTTTTAAAAAACTGTGGTAATAGGTCTCTTTCTCTTTCACGGGAGAAAACATTTTTTGCCAAAAACATAGTTGGAACCTCTATTGGCACAGTTTTTAGGATATTTCTATTATTTTTAATAATATATATATATATAATATATATATATATATCTTTATATATATATACCCATTTTCCATGAATGATTAGTGGTTAGGTGGATGAAATGTATAGTTGAGGTGTATGTATCAATTCTGGATGGGTAAAAGTTTTTTAGGATATATGCACAGTTTAGTGAGGCTATAACCAGAGTTTTCCACCATTGAAATAACAGTCGTCATAATAGTTGAAACCATATCTATATTTCAGTGTCCATGGATAAGAACATTGTGACCCACTTAATTGGTTTGTAAAACTGTGGAAATAGGTCAGACCCTATTTCCATAGAGATAGCACCCACAGTTGGGAAAAACCATGGTCGTAGGATACAAAAACAGTTTTGGGACTTATATTCATGGTTTTTAACCTTGTAAATATCAATTTTTTCTATTTCTAACAATGGGGGTTTTCTTTAGGAACTACAAACACCCAACAGTTCCCTTATTCATGTTGTTCCATCAACATGGTTTCTTGATGTATGTAGTCATTGGAAAATGATTCCAACAACAATTGATGACTCACATTGGTTGAGATGATTGGAGTTCTTGATCATAATACCATTTTGGGGGGAAATATTTCCTTCTCTTGGACTATCCTATTGATTTAGTAAATAATTATGAATCCCATATTAAATACCAAATATAGAATGGGTCAACATTATATTAATAATGAATTATTATTATGTATTTGATTTAGAATCATATGTATGTATTGGAGATTCTTTATCAATATAGATACCTTTCGGTGTTCAAGGTTCTCTATTGATGGAGCCTATATTATATAAATTTGATATTCTTAGCTTATTTATTTGCATGATGTGGCTTTAAAACATGTAGTTGTGTGCACTATTATTTTTCAATATCCAGGAAGATGGGATCTATTTTGATGTTTCGAACGATCCAAAAATAGGGGATTTCTATGTATCATCATGAGAGGAATTTGAACCCATGTATTTTTGATTCACATAAGGGGACACATCATAACTTTTATTTCCAGGTGACTAGGACTAGACTGTTTAGTTTAACATTATAAAACAATTAAATCAATAAATAAGGTTCCTATAGAAGAATCATATAGGACTTATGTTGAAATGGTCCTAGCGATATGGATGGCGTATATATAAACTCAGGATAGATATTAACCTACTAGGAATATTGCCCATTAAGATTATAGTGAGTAGGGATGATGGGTTTTAACCTCCAAGGGGTGTTCCTACTTTTCCTGTTTTGTCAGGAATCAAATATCATTTAGTTTGAATGGGATGGGGTTACACATTTTTAGAGGCCAATTTTTGTATTTTATTTTTCTTGTGTAGGATCATCGCTATCCTCTTAACCCATGTGAGTCATCCAGAGTGTGAGAAATATAAGGAATAAGAATATTTAAAAATTAATACAATATACATTGTCAACTGGTAGATGGTGGTGGACTCATAGTGGGGTAGTTAGGAAGAAAAATGGGGCTTAGGTCCTCCCATATCCAATCTTGTTTTCAATCCTTAGGTATTAGGACTCATATATCCATATGGATACAATATGATTCATTTCCCATTTTGGGTATCAGATGTTGCTTATCGGCCCAAGATTTCATCTCTTATCATCCTACGGTTAGGATCCTCATTACCCAAGAATTTATAATTAGAAACACATAAAGGGTATTATATATTTGGTAGGATAAATGCGATAATTCCATTACCAAGTGAATATTTAATTTATAGGAACACATTTGTGTACCCTGGTCTCAGATCGTACATATCATGAGGATTTGGGGTAGGGGGTTGGCTTGGTCCCAATTAGATGAGAGGCCTAAGGAAAGAGGTTACAGCATGGTGATATTAAAGAGGAATTACGGTTTGTCTTTCCTCGGTAAATCTTGGGATAATTAAAGAGTTTCTCACACATGGTGGACCTGGGTAAGATAGAGGTGCTTCCCTGGGGAAATGCATGGTGGATTTAATGTGACCCTAACATTGTAGGACTGGGTGTTCTAGTGATGACCCATATAGGGTAGGCCTAGGTGATTTGGAGGTGTCATGTGTAGGGTTGACCAGGATGGGCTAGAGATGACTCCCATAGGGTGGACCACATAAAACTAGAGGTTTCATTTGTGAAATTGAATCCCTATGAAACAACACATTAGAATTGCCTTTATTTGGGATCTACGTGTATCCTCATTGGTCTTTGGAGGACAATCAATCATTGTTCGTCCTATTTAAGGGACCTTATGCCTAGTTTTTTAGACTGGTATAGAATGGTTCATCTCAATTTTCATGGTATTTTAGACCTTAAGTTACATCAATCTACTCACCATTAAAAATTTCAACTTCCTTTGTCGGTATAGGGAACTACGTTATGGTTTGGAATACTTGGGTAAGAGAGTAGGTAAAGCATAGATTCAAGTGAACTCTTCATCTTTTTGTCACGTTAAATAAAGAGCCCAAGGGTCTAACTTATATGGAAAACTCAGGACCTTGGGTGAATGAGATCATTTGTGTAGGTTTACCATATTGGTATCTGACTTATATCCATCATTTATGTACTATATTCTCATGTTGGGTTCAATATTTTGGAACTACATGTGCCTCTTGGCACATAGGTGGGGTTGTTAACATGGGAGAGTTATTCGACTCTGTTTTTATCCACTTGTAGTATAGGTATTTCCCCTTAAATATTCTCATCCCCATGTAAAATGGCAGTGTTAGAAAATTCGACCCCCCCTTGGGATTTAGTCCAATGGGAATAAGATAGTAATATCCATACGATGATATGAACACGAAAAAATTTGAAATCATTCATTCAGTAATTTTTATGTGATTTAATACCCTAGAGTTCTCTTCAAACATCAAAACATATGTTTATTGGATATAGAGGTATATTAGAGTACATATATCCATTGTGTAGTTCAATCTAACTAGTCAGTTGAACTGGTCAAAGGCGATAGTCGATCAAACAGGTGATCATGAATCTATAAATTGGTTATCTTGTTAGAAGAATTCATCATCATGTTAAAACCTAAAAATTTCTCCCATTGTGATAGACTTATAAAAATCCTTCTTGCTTTCCTATTTCACTTTATTCATCTATCATACCATTTTAATATAAACTAATATAAATATGGTGAGATATTTCTTCCAACCCACTATAATTATAGACATGTGTGATGTCACTTGTGTGGGTGACCAATGAAAGTCCACTTTAGTAGGTGAAATGTGTGAGGTCTCCTAAGTGGGTGACCAGTGTGAGGTCTCTATAGTGGGTGACCAACATGAGGTCACTTGATCATGTGACCCATGTAAGATTAGGTCAATAAATGTTATCCTTTTGAATAAAAACTAAAAATCAACCCTTTAACACTAATGAACATCTATGTGTTTCCATTTTATTATTTCTAATGGAAACATAACGTGTCTCTAGAAAAAAAGATTCTAAAATATTATGGAAATGATCGATGTAATTAAGCTATACTATTATGACATGTGAGACTCCACCATTCTATAAATTGTAAAATACATAAAGAAATACTATCATTATTACACACTATGTGATAGGTTTCATCATTATTACCATGTTGTTATGATAGATGAATCCATCCTGAATCCATAGATATATTTACAAAATTCTTATTTTTTGGAGTACAAAAAATGTACCACTGCTAATATCTCTTCTAGTGGTGTGTTCATCAATGAGGGAACAATAACCTCTACACGTGTCATGCATTACTGTTTATGTTCCCTATATCATAGGCCTCACACTAAGGATTCAAAACAACATTAATACCCATAGATCTTCCATGAATCTAAGAATGATTACTCATAATGTTGGGATGAAGATTAATAATTTCACTCTAGCGATGGAGTAAAACCCAAATGGATATGGGCATACAGGGTACACCAATCATGTATAGAATTTATAACCTAGCGTATAGAATATGGGATTTATGAATCTACTTGGGTGGACCATAGATTTGAGTAAAAAAATTGGGATTTCATCATTGAGTTTTTGAGTTTATGGATCCCTCAAAAAATACATCCATATAACAAATAGAGATTTTAGTATTATATTATAAGATATATACAATATCTTATGGGATCATATTCATAGAGAAATGTCTGAAAAAACAATTTCCATCAAAATAAAAATGTGTTGACATTGAAAGGATGTCATATTTTTTATAAGATGAATTAAATTTATTCCGGAATTTGCTAAAAAGGACCCTCTCCTAGGGTTCATTATTCATTCTAATACATGGATAAATGCCTTCCTAGAGAAACAATGAGAGGGGCCTAGTTTCTAGATCCTAATAAAATGTCCTTAATTATAGAATATGGGAATTCCTTATAAATTTTGGCATCAATTGGAGAAAGTATATTATAATAATGGGGTATATAGTCATGTATGATGTCCTTACAATTAACCGCATTAATGTATTTGTAGTGATCTGGGCGAGCACCTACCTAAAACCACTCTACGAATCTAATAGAAGTGCGAGGTTGAGGAAATTTTTTATTACAACAAAATTATGAGAAAAAAACACATAGATATGGATGTCCGAATTTCATCAAAAAAATATGGGTTCATGATGAACATATACATAGAGAAGGCCCCATATCAAATTTTCGGGACATTTCACGTGCTGTGGGGGTGGATTGTGCCACACATTAGTTATTATTCCATCCAATGTGGTTTAAATGTACCTGAATGATAGTTTCATATATTCATTCATGTTAATTTTTGTAATCATTACTTTTCTATAAATTATATAGAAGATATAATAAATACGAATTTTAAAAGGGAGTTTATCTTCTTCCAATATGGTGATCCTCCTACTGAACAATTTATTGAAAATTTCCAGTGTAATGATGTATTGAGGTTATACATGATCGCATTCAGAGAAGGTATTTTAGAAACCTAAATTGATAGGGATAACATATGTGAAGAATATTCTACAATCAAATTAATTCATCATTTCATTTGTCCCATCAACTGAATGAATCCCCCATAATATGTATAATTTTAAAAACACCCAATGGTGACCTGCAATTATCAATCCCCATTGCTCTAGACATGTCCCAAGAATTATTTGATATAATTATTCGAGGAAAATCAATTGTATTAAACATTGGGTAAGTCAATTCCTAGCTTTCTTCGAACCCACAAGGGGTGTTAACAACATGTTTCCCTCGAGTTAAGGTAGTAATTTCTTCTAGACGGGGAAGCGCAGTAGGAAAGTTCAGCCTAGGGGTGATGAAAGCAATGATCCAAAATATTCTAAATATTCATGGATAGAGTACAGAGTAGAGGATATAGTTAAAAGAACAACATATTTTGAGATAATGTGGTTTATTCATCCTCAACAGGAGGAGAAACGATATTCAATAGATTAGCATCCCTCAAACGTATAGAGGCCTGAAAGAAAATTAAAGTTAGTCGATGTTGAGTTTTCTTTGTATCTAGCCACATTAATATCTGATTATGTGTGTTCTATGGTGATATGAGTCTATAAATTTGTAACCAAATACATCATGGATTTATGGAAATTTATTCAATATAGTATACATATACCACAGCTTAGGGATATTTTATAACCATCTAATCACACCCTAACTTCAATTCTGTTAATTTGGGTAAATATTTTTTATAGTTGGAGATGTTAGTATATCTAACTAATCACTATCTCATAATCACAAATTGGGAAATAGATATGTAGATTGAGGTTCTTCCAAGAAAGTGGATAACCAATCCAATAATAAATGCAACGAATTACATGATGTTGGTGATGTAACCTCATTTACCTTTTCATTGAGTTCATAATAATTTTTTAATTATAGGAACTCCAATTAAGATGAAACATTCTCTTACAGAATGAAGCATCAACAGAACTAGACTCCCCATGATTTATATCAATTTTCACCCAAATCGGGGTAGAGTGTTCAATACATAAGTAATGGTAAATATCTCCCGGTTTGAAATTAATATTATAGTTGATGATGATGTACCCTTTCCACCACTGTTATCTATTTCGAGAGGGCTTACATGGCCTACTAACCATGTAACATAAAGAAACATATTAGGGAAAAGATGTTGGCCCGTCATAAGTGTGGTAGATAGTCTTTAAATTCTCATTAAGTCTAATTACATTCCAATCATACTTATATTATCATTATTTCCCATTGAATGGTCTATATCACTTTAATTCCTCAAGGGGTATTTTGTTGATCTACTGGGAGTTGAAGAGGACAATCCAAATTGGACAAAAACATTTACTAACTAGTATACTCTCTTTTTGGGATTAGTATTTGGGGACTAGAAATCATTTATTCCTTACATTAAATCATGATAATAATTTTCTTGTATTGTCAATTATAAATAATAAGATGTTGTAAATAGTGATTTACACACCATTTTCCCAATATTGTAGGACCGTGGAATGTATTGGAGGATTCTACGGTGACTAATACATATCAAATTTTTTTATCGGGATAAAATTATTCGGGTTTTAGGTCATAAGAAGCGGGTGATCCAATTGAAATAACCACGGATAAATTAGGCAGAACAATGTTGGGTCCATAGCCTAATGTCTCAAGTGTCCTCATGGGTGAGGATTAAATGGGGTTTGGGGGTATTAATTCATAAAACAAGAACTCATGATATAAAATTTAATGATATTATTCCACATATATATGACATCACCTCTTTAGAATTGTTTGATGAATTCAATAATGATTTATATGGGCGTGAGTCATTAGTTTCTCATGGAAAAATATTATACACGATGTTTAGATCAAGAAAACCTTATACAAACATATTTTTCCATAAAAATAATTTTTGAATCCATTTAGTGGTATGGTACTAAGATTACTCCCCCTTCTCAAATAGTCAAGGTACTAGTCCCATACCATGATGTGGGTAAATCCCAAAAGCCTTATACCCTGGAATCTGAATATTTTGAAAGGTGTGCCTTCCATCTAGAGGTCCTTGCTTAGGCAGTGAAAGATGCAGATGTTGAGGATATTCAAATTTTTCAATCAACACACCTATAGGTGAATATTATTAACTACATTGATTTGTAACCTCCATATATATTTATTATTACCCATTGTTAATGATGAGTTCCACCTATTTTTCGAAGACATCATCTTCAGTGGTTGACCCTGAGGGTGAGGTTATCATGCCTATTCAGTCAAAAGCATAAGGAAAAGCTGATATGGATTCATAAAGGGTAAAAATATTTCCATCTTGAGTACATCAATCACATCATATAAATCACTCTATTAAAGTATCTCTGAATCTGACTTGGATACATATGATTCATTTTGTTCCACACAATATCATTTGGAGAGACATTTGGAGGTTAATAATGAATATTAATTTGGAGATATACCATCATGACTTCCCTAAATCATATCCATGTTTTCCATTTTTGGGGATTTAGGATTAGATTACATCATGATTCATCGTTTTTTGATGTCTATCTTCCAAAAATGGGAAGATGGGAAAATATCATGGTAGGCTAACACATAGAATATTGGCCAATATTAAGATATTAGAGTCATTTTATCCTAGGTGGGACTTAGAAATTCCAAGGAATTTGAGGATAATAAGTGATAAATTAATAAAAAATCTATCTAGATGGTATGTCATCATGAGGAGTCAGATTTCAAAAAGGTATAGATTTACCAATGCCACTAATGCTTAAAGTGGTCCCTAGAATAAGTAAGAGATGTTTTTTCAATATGGAAAGTGAAAAAAATCATGTTTGTAAAGCCATCAATGCACAACAGAATGAGATTCAATAGAAATCAATACCGCTCGATCTACAATTCAACAGATCAAACCC
Source organism: Viscum album (assembly GCA_963277665.1). NCBI lineage: Eukaryota > Viridiplantae > Streptophyta > Magnoliopsida > Santalales > Viscaceae > Viscum > Viscum album. The sequence continues at coordinate 547,366,257 of OY728135.1, forward strand.
CAGGTTTAGGAACTCCTTTAACACCTTGGTGGAAGACTCCAACCTATGGAATATCCAAATAATTTTAATATATGAATGAACTATATTTTACTCCATGATCATTTTTTCATTCTACTAGCCTATTAGAAAAAATTACATCATACTATAATCTTGTAATTGAATTTACTTATGTAAATATATATCAATAATAATGAAATTCATAGAATAATGCTCCAAATTTTTCTTTAATTAATTGATATAGTGAGAAAAAAGTAATTATTCTCAAGGCCTTAAAATTGGCCTCACATAATATTTACCTTTTTCTACAATGAATTTAAGTTCATGAAGCATAAAATGATGTAGCTAATGCTTTAGGACAAAAATATATTATCAATAGTGTGGGAGGAACAATACCTAATGAGGTTTAGAGACCATGAATATCATATAATCCCTGTCGTTTTTTAAGACAACATATAGGTCATGCCATTGAGAGTTTTAGGAGGTGAGACACATACATAGAGAATTACTATAGAGATTCAGGGAAAATAATATACATTACAAAAATTTCATGGAACACAAAGTTTAAATGATTTACATCTAAGGAAAATAATTCCACTATTTAACATGCCACCTTTAGGAAATGTCATAATGCATAGCCAATTTCATGTAAATTATGCATACTAAAATAAAGGCATCTATCAAATTCTAATTCTGTGACTATAAATAGAGAAGGGAAAACAATGATTCATTTATTTCCCTAAAGTCCATGAAGTATGGATCATAAAAAGATTGGTATTTCCATACATATTGGTATAAATTTTGACATTATACAAGCATTATCATGGCATCCATACTCTTATTTTGAGGCTGAGTAGTTCCCAAAAAGATTTCCCTATATTTATCAAGATCGTAGTAGGGTGTGGTGGGTATTTTTTTTATAACCAATCATGAATGTATAATTTTTACATCAGTACAATGAGTGTTCATTTAAATGTAGTTTCATCCAGAAAGACCTCTCCTTTAATTTTATTATGACATGTTCTTTCAAGAAAAAATGGGATGATCACTCGATTCCTCTAAACTCTGGTGAGACAAGATTAGTTTGAGAAACAGGAAGAGCTTGGGAGGTCACCTATATTATGTTACTCTATTAGTTGAGTATTTTCCTTGATGTACCCCACATGATTGATTTCTGTGTTTTTTTCTCATAGTTTATTATCATGTGAATGAGACTAATATTTTTTATAGTTTATAATCACCATGGTTTGAAGAAAGGATGTCAGGATAATGAGAAAAATGGAGTTATGTAATCCTTAAAGGATGTCCCAGTATACCTGGATATGGATGGAGAGGTTGTAAACCATGATCTTGGTGGATTTTGAGTGAAAACGGATGATGTGGGACTTGTGTGAAATGAATGAACACAGACCATATTCAAAAAGCATATTCTGTTACGACATTTTCAAAGTGTATAGTATAAAAACAATTTCTACTTAATTAATAAGGTTCTTCTATTTGATGCCCCATTTTGGGGAACTCATTATTAAGATCCAATTTAAGGAATATTATGCATATTCAAAATAATGATGGATATTTATGTTCAAAATGATCATCAGTGACATAACTATGATAGGTTTTGAATATCAGTGTTCCCCTAGGATAAGTGATGTGATGTGTGGAGGACATGTGTCTGAGCACAAAGTGATTATTTTGAATTGCATTGACCATAGACTATGAAGTTCCCTACATTGACATGGGTCACATGTAATAATGTGTATATATTTTTATCCATAATGGGTTCCTAAATTTGTGGACCAAAATTATGATATCCTGAATTAAATAGGGTTATATGAAAATCTAAAGGTGCACAAGATCCCTTATTTTATTGATTTTAGGAAAATGTTAAGGGTCTTAGGAAACACAATGTGTCTCTTTTTAGAGAGTGTTAATCCACATGTAGTTCTGAAAAATATATATATTCGTGGTATGGAAGAAGACTAAAAATGATATTGGGAACTACTTAAGTGAGGACCAAAGTGTTACACAGTTTTGGATCATTATGTGGATACTTGAACCCTAGAGCTATAAATAATGTGCCATATAAATTTATGAACATGTTAATTTCTCTTGATAATTATGTTGTCATGAATATATAGTCATTTGAAAAGGACCTTTGGTCATTCATGTTATGGTCGTACAGATATGACCATAGTTCCAAATAGATTAAGGCCTTATGACTATGAATGACCATTTTATAGTGATTCATCCAATTACACTCTAACATTATCTAGGATTAAAGGTGGAACACTGTGACTTATGGCATAGAGTTTACCTTATTTAATAAAATGATATGGTATATACATTCAAGGGATTATTGAAGGCCATGTTCGAAAAGTTACTTCCTTTTCTATTTTTTCATGAAGTAAATATATTAAAGAACTATATTCATAAGGTATGAAAATTCCTATAATTTAAATGTCATATTTGGTTGTGAATCATGAAAATTCATGTATAAGGTGTATTATGCTTGGTCAATGAAATGGATTCCTTAAGATTTGAATTATTTTGTCACTAAAATCCAAGTAAATATTATGGAGATCTAAATTTCCCAAGGCATGAATTATATTTTGAGAAATGATTATACCATATTAAAACTAGAGAATTTCGGATGGAATTAACTAATAAAGTTTAGAGTTTTACATGGGTAGATCTAATTTATAACTTATATATAATAAAGGTAATTTTTCTTTCTAAACTAAGGAATTTATGACCTAGTAATAACAATGAATATTATTATAAAATGAATCAAGGCATATATAGAAATGTATAGAAAACCACTCACATGGGTTTCATTTGAATAGAACCAAGTAATTTTTTTGAATATGGTCTCATTAATGGGTTGAGAACCTGTACTAGGCTCTCCCATATTGATCATTATTATAAATAGATGACTGTGACATATTTATAGTGTGGATAAACCAGGATATAGGATCCTTGTGTCCCTATATATCTTATTGGAATACGAATCAAGCTACATATATTTATTTAATAGAGGTTTGTGGGAGAAAAATTGAATGAATAGTGGTCCTATCATGTGAGTTATATAGTAATGTGTAGTATTACACCATATAGAAGATTTCAACCAAGTATTTTGACATCACATTATAAAGACATTTAATGTTTTTTAGGATATTTTATTAATGCCTATATTTGCATTGATGTGAATAGATACATATCAATCTTGTGGGGAAGCTCTTAAAATAATTCATAAACCCCATGATATATACTCTATGTGAGAAAAATGGAATGAAAATGGGTTATTTAAATAAATAAATTTGATTGAAAGAATGGATATGGTAATTTTTATCATATAGGTTTTGGATGAAGATATATAATCTTGGAATATATACATATATAATTGGATTGAAAATAAATCCATACATAGTTCTAGGATAATATTCATATTAAATGAGAGGAAATTAAACCATGAATTTTCATATCATATAGTATGAATGGATGGTGGATTTAAGTAATATTTCATATGACAAGGACCTTAGTGTATTTTAAATTAGGGTATTATGAGTAGGACCATTGGTTTATGTAATTTGTAGTAGATTTCATGTAAATTTTAAGGTAATAAACTCATGTGATGACTGGGTATAATGGAGGCCCAGTGGAATGGAAATTTAAAATGAAATTATACAGGGTGAGGGCAGGGTTGAAAGGATATATATTAAGAGAATTTTTATCTAAACCATAGAAAAAGGATTTAGAATCAGTAAATGTTCCAATAAAATGGTAATAAAGTGACAGGAGGTTCTAAAACGTAATGTGGTTGGTAACCAACACTATAGGGAAGACATCATATCTAGAAAGTTTCTAAGGAATCACATATTTCAATTTTATTTTTCGGGGACATTTCTAGGCAATTTAATTTCATGTGACTGAGATGAATTAGTAGGGCCATTTAATTTCATGTAATGAGGACATGTATGTTGTTTTTTTATACATAATGGAATATATAATATTTTATTTTAGTTTTTTATGCCAATGAAGATTGGATTTATATTTTTTTTGTAACATTAATATTTAACTGATATTAGGGTGAAAATATTTCCTCACCACCCAAAAAGCTATGAACGTGACATGAAAAGAGGCTTTATGGGACAATGGTTTGTGAAAAATATCTTATAAAAGAGTGGATTTCATACTAGTCCTATGAAAAAAGAACTTAGAATCACTATATATCTCATCATTTTGAGAATCAATACACACATAGTTGTAAATTTGATTCCCTAAATTGATTTTACTCATGTGTAGAGAGAGATTTATAATGTCACTTAAAATGAAAACACAAAATGAAAGGAACCATGATGGAGAACCCTTCACAAATATTTTATAGGATGGAGAGTATAAAATTTTCTAATTCTACTACTGGACCTAGGATATTGGGTCTTCGAATCAATATATATACCATTGAAATGAGAATCAATCCACATGTATTTCAAAAATCGATTCCTAGAAAAGATATGACATTTTTTAGAGAGATTTGATTTCACTTAAATTAAGTTTTCAAAGGAAATGACCCACATTGGAGTCCCCCACATCTTTTTTTTACACTAGAGAGCATGCATTTTCATTATTCGGTAGGATGACCTAAGATATAAGCTCTAAGGGTCAATATATTTCTCAATGAAATGAGAATAAATCCACACATAATTATGAATAAGGATATGGTGGTGGTTTATTGGATACCATCACCATGAATTGTAGTATACCAAATCATGTAACAGAGTATTAATTATTTTTATGTCATGCATCGGGGATGTAAACAATGTAGTTTTACCTCATGCATAATGTGAAACTCCAAAATAATTTGATAAATATTTTATTCAAACAAATTTTATCTTAATGATATTTTTTATTAAATCAAACTATAATTTTAACGAGTGATACATGAAATATTGTGTATAGCTTGTTATACAAGCAATAATGACTCTAACATTTGATACAGGATACACAATGTTTAAGAAAAAACATACAATTAAAATATTATTATTTAATATTATAGTTATCACCTAACCACTGGAATGGTGGGTATAAATAAGATAAAATAAATTAATAAAATATATGTTCTACTCATTTTTTTATAAATAAATATTTTGGGACCCATTAATTTAATATGAAAGTAAAAAACACATTAAAATAGTGTAAATATATTTTTAAAAAACAATGTTCATTAATAAATTCATTTCACCTTAATAAATTTGAAAAATAACATTGGTTGAATTATTTTAATTAAATTTATATATTATATATTCAATAAAATGTTTAACATTCATCTTATGTGTTTTATATAAAGGTAATTAATATGAATCATAATTTTTCAAAAATACCGTATTTTTCATTAAAAGAGTTGTATATCCTTTTTACACACTTACCATAAAATTCATTTTTTTAACATTTCGATAATTTATTGATAAAAATAAATATTATTTTTTGAACCACCATTTAAAAAATATCTTAAGATTAATTTTATAGAATATTTTGAAAACATTATGTTATTGATGAATAAAGGAAAATATTGAATTAAAATTTAAAACTATCTTTTTCATTTAAACTATTTGTAAAGATAAATTATATTTTAAATTGGTTTTAAATTATTTTTTTAAATTACATGTCTATTAATAAAATTTAAAAAAATTACTTTTTTATATTAAAATTATATATAAAAACATTAGATTCCTTTTATCATATTCTATTTGAAGACATTCTTTCTCATCGCATCTATATGATTAATTTTAAATTAAAATATTCACATATATTACTGTAATTTGGAAATGTTAATTATATTTTTTTCATTATAAGTGTTTATATTATATAATTATTTCAATATAATTTTTGAACATAATTAACATTATAAATATTAATATTATTTATCATCATTAAGATAAAAATGGGTTTACCAGGGGTAGTACTAAATAGATAAGGTATAAAATAACACATAAAATTATCTATAAAGTAATTTATTTACATATTTCATAATTATAATTTTAATATATCTATAAATCATCGTTTTGCATCTTTTTTTAAATGAATATTGTGCATATACCTTCTTTTTTTCCAAACATTAAATTATACCACTTGCATAACTTATTATATCCCACCATATATACTATCTTATTCACACATTCCTACCACTTTTCGTTGAAAAAAAACCAATAACACTTAAAAAATTCATCACAATCCCCAATGAATCCTAATTTTAGAAACAATACAACCTTTGAAGGATTTTGGTGAAACCCTTAAGAGGTTATCTGAAGAAGTTTTAATGTTTTCCAATGAGAATTTTTAGTTATTTTCTTTCTCCACCACCTTAAATTGATATTAGAAATTAAGATATAGTAACCACATTATCTTCTATATATTTGTATTTTTTTATTTAATTTAATTACCTTCATCTATCTACATGTTTATGAAATGTGTTATGAAATCATTATTCGTGATTATGGAAGACTACCATCTTGCTGAATGATGTCATTAATTTTTCCATTAACACAAATAATATCTTGATTTAATGATGTTTTAAACGTTTACATATGATATTTTTGATAAAATTATAATTTTTTAATCAATACATCACATATTACTTCTTATATTCCATTTGTTGAAAATATGATAATGTCGTTCATGTGTACAGTAGACTATCGCCTCACGGAGCGATGTGATTTATTATTCATATATAATTTATAAAAAAGATAATACAGATATGTTTAAATTAAAAATATTATATATATATGTGTTTGTGTGTGAATGAAACAAATTATTCTATAATTTTAATATATTATTTACCTAGCCTTGACAACACCCATTGAGAAAATGGAAAAAGAATTCATGTATACATACATCCAACGATCTCAATAAATGGTGTATTTTATTTTCTATAAAAAACATTAATGTTTTAAAATAATGATACATATAACTAATATATACTTTATTTTTATCAATTGTAACAATATTTAAATTTTTTATCCATGATCAATGTAATAGTAACAAATAAATAAAAAATCAATAATATACACAGAAAAAAACGAAGTTGTTTCCTGAATAATGTCCAACACATGGAATTGTTATCAAATGGGTAATAGAAGGAAATATATAAATAATATATGTTGTGATATATATAAGTATATTTATGTGATATATGTATAATAAAATTAAAATTTTCATATGAGTGATTTGAATGTGTAAGAAGGAAATCGAGACTTATGGTAAGGGTGTTCTCGTTTCTCTTTTATTTATGTTATACATATTCTATATTAACCAATTATTTTTGTCGTGTGATGAATACACATACCATTAATGAAACATACTATAAATTGCATCATAATTATTATGATTTAATATTAAATATGAGGTTCTATCTTTCATGGGAATTGGATCTAGATATTACCAATATTGTAGGAAAATTATGTCTCATTTGTTTGTGAGACACATAAAAATACCAATGTTTTTCTTTTATTTCAAGTATATGGTACACATGAATTTATTTTATGATTATTATCCAATAATTTATAGACATTTATATTTAAAATTTATGATATATCTTTCATGGGTTTTAATGTTAAAAATATACAAAAGTGGTATGTAATTTTTTTCTCACTAATCCTTCCTTTAGACATATGTTAAGTTATGCACATATATTCCTATATGAGGTGTCTATACATACCTATTGAAATTTAATATAATGAATTTATGAATTCACATTATTTTCTATAATTTATTTAATGATATTCTTTCATGGAGTTACAATTCAAAGTAAAAAAAGTAGTAAATATTTTATGTTACACATTCATTATTTAGCAGGATTGTTTATGATTATGTTTTTTATAATAAAATATTATGATCCATATCTCCAGAAACTAATGAATTTTATTTTCATGAGAGTAAATTTTTCCTTCCATTTAACTCTATTTATCTACAATATAGTAAAAAATATTCATGGGAAATCTTTTTTATTTACCTCTTCATTCGAGAAATTGTTTTTCTTCCAAAACCATGATTACAAGAGAAATTCAAATTTATAAAAAATTTAAAAATGGTTTAATATGAAAAATTTACCCATGTTTTACTTTTTATTAAATTTTACGAAATGAATCGTTATGTCATTTTACAAACAAGAATCATTTTTATTTTATAATAAATATGAAAAGATTATTTGTTTTAACATGTAAGACACGTGTTAAAATTTCAACAATTATGACCCCAAAATAGTTTACTTACCCTCTTTTATGTTTGCATGTTTATTTTCAAATAAAAGGATTTCAGTTATTTTTTATGCTTCAATTTGTTTTCAGATCAAAAGGTATGTTTTCCTCAAGAAATGGTTTAAATGATTTTTAAATCTCCCTTTAGATGATTTCAAAGTTATTTTAATGGAAAAGAATTTCAAAAGAATTTTAATAATTTTTACTTTTAAAAATTTATTACAAAAAAAGATTTATATTCCTTAATAAATGTTCCAAGAGGTCTTTAAAAAAACATTTTTTATCTGTAATGGCAATATTTTTTTTATTAAGTATAAAATATAAGGGTACTATTCTTATAATATTTTCAAATAGTTTTGGGTCGTGATAAAAATATGATTCAGAAACCAATTTATATTCCATGGGATACACCATGATAAAATTATTATGAAATAACCTTATTTTTTAATGGGATATTCTATGAGAAAATGAGAAAATGATTATGATACATTACACATTTTAATAAGTAATGATGTGATAAAATATTCACAAAACCCATTTTATTTCATGGGTTATGATATAATGATTGTTTTATGATCTTAAGTTATTGATACGTGTGATGATCATTTCATAGCATGTGGGTACTATATCTCCCTGCAATTAAATGGGTAGAGATTTATATCTCATGAGATATATATTGGACATAAATTTTAATTAGACTCAGTTAAGTAAGGGACATTGTCTGTTTTGATAGTCTTCAGAGAAAATCATGCCTATAATAAAGATTTGTGGGTGTGAACTCAATCCAATATAATTGTGTTAGTAGTGTTCCTTGATTAATATGGAAATTATTTTCTATGCTTATGTGTATTCCAGCATAACATGTATTATACCAATGTTATGCTCTCTTAACTCATGTTACTTTATTTCATTACGATTCATGTCTTATAAACTACCACTAAATATGTAATGAATCAATATTATGATATTTGATATGTAGGGTACAGTTTTCAAATGTTTTTCTCATATTATCATATACTTATGTTCATGTTATTCCTAAATATATCCCTTTCTTACCATTTCTGAGCATCTGAGATCACCCTTGATATTTCTTCCTTTCCCCATGTTATGAAGAAAGGTTTTATGTAGGGTATGATTGTGAAGTGTACTAAAGGGGGGGGGGGTCATTATCGGAGATGAAGAATATAATTCACTATATTAAATTATTGTGTACATTGTCTGTAAAGAAACTGAACTATTATGGTCTTCATGATTGGTTTTATGTAATATATTAAATGTAAATATAAAAAATTTGAAATATCAATGTTTTAAAATCATGAGTTTCTATTATGGGGAATAGAGAAAAGTTTCAGTTATGATTTCAAAAATAGGATGTGAAAACATTATTGATATCAATATGGATATTTATAAGTATATTTCTAGGGATGTATCTATGTATAAGTTTCATGATGAGTCAAATATTGTAAAATATCTTGAAATTTCGGTAATTTACTAAGTGAGTGGTTTCCAATCAATTTTTCTCTTTCTAGCTACTACATGTAGATATGTCTCTAAAATATATATACCGGGGTATAATAAAACCAAAAAGGGAACATTGAGTTGTATTACATCATCCACTATTATATGAAAACAGTCCTTGCTACACATATTGTTTGACACTCCTGGGGGATATTGTGTGGGCATTAACAAAATAATTACAAACCATTATGAAGTATTTAAATAGATAATGACTATAAATAAAATAGGATAAACATAATGTGTTATATATTAAATAAAATTTTCAGAATTTAGACATCCTATAAGTGATTTTCATGATTATTTGGGTATATAGTTTGATTAATATTGCTCAAATTATGCTTTTTGGTTTTACTTAATTGGTGGGACGAGTAGAATTCATAATAAAATTGAAAATAAAGAAACATTTAGTGACTATGAGAAATAAAATTATATGGTGACTAGAGAGAAAGATATTGTGATTATTTATAATCAGCTATCATGATATATAAGTAACAATGTGGACTTCGATGAGATTCCTAATAAATTGAATAAGATGAAGATATAATTTTATGAACATTCATTTGGTAATAAACATTGAGGAAAGATTCATACAGAAGTTGGAATAATAAATTGGTGTAATATCCTAAATGGATGGGAAGATGTTATCTATTTCAAATATTGGGTTATAGAGTTAAAAATATCCATGTAGTTAACTTTCGTATGTGTGGGGAGGAATAGAATTATCGAAATTAAAGCCTTGAAATAGAAATTAACTACTAGATAAAAGAAGTAATTATTCCATTTCATTCCTTGGACTTGATGTATTAATGTATTTATGTACATTGATTTAATAATTAGGCTGTAGAATCATTTTGACAATGCAATTTTTCAATGAGAATACAAAACAAATCAATGGATTTTCTTTAATTTTGGAGGCATATATGTCTCAATGTAAGATTAACTTAATACATAGGGATTATATTATCGGTTTATGAGTTTTGGTTGTATCATATGATTAATATTTAGAACCCCATTTTATATTTTATGTATTGTATTTTTATCCATATTAAGGATATTGTGAGAGATATTTACTGTAATACGACACATTGGTTGTGAGGTGGAATTAATTTTTATATACATATGAATAAATTTATTAATAACCTATAGGGTTTATCGTATATTTTATATTAGGAAATTTTTTTTACATTAATTACATAATGTTTTTACTAATTTATTTTTATATTAAGGATCAGTTGAAATCTAGGAGATGAAATGTTTCATCTAGAAATTTTGTGGGTCTTGAACCCACAACCTAAGGGAGGAAATATTATAATTCCAACCATTGTACTACATGGGAAATTATTTCTAGTGGTATACCATAAATATAGATATTTGTGACTATGTATCTAGTTGAGTAGTATTTTATCATGTCAAGGATTAGAGATAATGTTCTAACATGATGGTATGACCATTGCCCACACTAGAAAAGAAATGTGAAATCTTTACTATAGGTTTTTCCATCAGACTCCCTAAAAACATCTAAATGGGGCAATGATGCATGGGTTTTAATTAAACATCCTCAATTTTCAAACCAATTTATCACATTCAGAAAATATTTATCTCTATTAATATTTACATGATATATATTAATTTTGTGTTATGAATTAAATGGATTACAATATTATATTATGTATGATCCTGATCAAAGGATCACTTTTAGTTTTTATAGAAGTATTCAAAAAGAACATGATACCTAGTTTAGTTTTATCTCTTTTTATTATCCTGTAATAGATGGACAGTCTGAGAGAATAATTGAAACCCAAAATGATATGCAAAGATCATGTTCAATGGATTTAAAATTTCTTTTGGATCAACACCTTTCTCAAGTTTAGTACTTAGAAAAAAATAGCTTTAAATAAATATTTTAGACGGATCCTTGGTAAGAACTTTATGGAAAGACGATTAAAACTCCAAATTTGTGTAATGATGTTGTAGAAGGAATGATATTGGGGCCTGATATTTTAAATGAAATTTAAGATAGTGTTATATAAATTCAGAAATATATACAGGAAAATTTGAAAAATATTTGAAAAAAATAATCAAATATGTGATATTGAATTATAATTTTTTGATATGGACATTCAATAAAATTTTCCATGTAAGAAATAATTGAAAATTAAGCCCATTGTATATTGGTCCCTTTGAATTTACAGATCATATTTGGACCGCAACATATCAATTATAACTCACATACAACCTCTATTAGGCTCATGATATAATCTATGTATCTTACAAAAATGTTATATACTTATTCCATAACATTCACTAATCATTTAGGTCATACCACACGATCATGATCTTTCTTATAAGGAATAATAAGTTGAGATTATGGATTGAACATAAACTATTTTCTGAAACAAGAACATTCACATAGTTAATTTTTTTAGGTTAAAAAACTAGCTTGAGGAAGCTAAGTGGGAACTAATGATATAATGTGGTAGAATTATACTCAGTTGTTGGTACTAAAGTGAAACATTTCACATGAAATTTTTATTTTTAGGGGGGGGGGCTAAATCCATTAGATTATGGGAAATAATGTTTTCCAAAATAAATAATCTTTTATTGTTTTTAATTACACACAACATTGATTTTATATTACATTACATTAAACACAAGGTATATGTTTCATTACACACAACAGTGAGTTTAAATTGTGATATACGTTACACCATGTTTAAACGAAACGCAACATAATTTTAAAATATTATTATTCAATATGATATTTTCCACAAAGTTGAAGGAATCATGTGTATGGATAGGATTAACTAAATTATTAAAAATATATAGTCTATTTATTTCTGTATATATATAATGAATTATTTTGTGATGAATTAATTAAATATGAATATAAAAAACTAGTTATAAATAAATTTAATCTTTTCTTGAAATACTCTTTTTATACACATAACATTTTTCCCTATATAAATTTAATAAATGACTTTGGGTAAAATATTTTAATTAAATTTATATATTATATATCCAATAAAATTTTTAACATTCTTATTATGTGTTTTATTTATAGAATATTTAAAAAACCAATTTTACCCTATAAAATCATATTATTTAATTATGAACTTTTTCTTCTTTTGTGTAACTCCCTGACCCTAGAATCCTAGAGTCGGTGCGTTATTAGGTATCATTATCATGATCACAGAAGATCATGTCACGAAATATTGATTAGTTAAGTATCCTTGGAAGTACTAGATACATTCATATGGTTTACATTACATCATAAAATGGAAAACTACAACAACATTTTTTCCATAAACAACACATAGATCCCATATACTATCCCAAAACGTCAGTCATAATATACTTTTTCGCATCTTTGGAAAAATAAAACATAGAAAGAGGTGAGCTCAGAAGCTTAGTACAGATAACAATACAGCGAAACCTTTCATAAATAAGCACAAACATTTAAGGAAATGTATAAGACTAAAATAAAAGCCATTTAATAATGAATTTCAACATAATATAGAAAAGTTAAAATCAAATAATGACATTTACTTATTCACATGGATTTTCAACTAGTTGAATAATCAAATACAATATCAATATCCACATTCATAATGATGGAATGCATAATGCCAAACATTCATAACCACATAGTCAAGGCCTTGTGCCATGACAACAAATACGATTTTGTCAAGGCCTTGTGCCAAGAAACTATTTTTTCTATTTAGAACTACCGATTTAATGACGAGCTATAGAGGGATCCACCTGTCACTTACTAATTCCATTGAATTCTTCAGATGAAAAGTAATAAACAAAAAAATAAACATTTTTATTAAAACTCGAAAATGAAATGTCAATAATTTATCCATAAACCAAGAATGGTGTAAAAATAACACATCCATAGTCAATCATATCAAAAAACATTAAATACAATATCAATGTTTTGTACTATAATTAATAAACTTAAAATATTCTAAAATACCATCAAAGGATGTTTACTTAGAGGAAATCAAATACTTTTTTAGAGAAATATATCTTTCTATTTTTAAATCATTTAAAATTCATATAATTATAAAATAAAACCATTGTTTTTAAAATATACATATAATCTTGTAAGGTAATCATCAACATTGTTTTAACGGCAGAAAATAACTACACCCGCCATATAAGTTAAAAAAATATTCTTACCTTATTTTTTTCGAAAAGGTCATAAAGTACCTTATATGGAAAATGACGGAAATATTCCTTTATAAACATTGTATAAAATTAAAATAAGGGTATAAATTACTTTAACCCATAGCCTGTAAAATAATAAGAATGTTTTGAAATACATTTTTAAGAAACACGGATGTGGATTATAAAGAGATACCAGTAGATACATACGTAAAAAACATTGGATAAAAAATATATTGTTAAATTAACCCTTACCTTATACATTTCCCTGGTAGAGGGTAGGGTAAACACCTATATAGTTGTGAAATAGGTGTTATTAAATTATACAATAAGAATATACTTTAATATGATATCATATATAATCTTTTTATATTGCTTTGGTAATAATATTTTAGTATTATCGTCGTTTCAGGTGTTAACTGATTCATTTTATTTTATATGATTTATTACGTAAGTAATGTTTGTTATATTTAAGATGTATCTTAATCATATTCATAATGATAATAAGTCTTTAAACATTATTTTTAATCATCTAATATAAATTAGTCTTGAGTGGATATGATGGGGAATGAATCTCATCGAGTTCTTGGAGAGGGTAATCCATACGTACGAACGAGCGACAATATCATTTTTTGATGTTAATATAATATAAAATTGGATGTTATATCATATATACAGAATCATTATCATGTTATATTTATTATTTACATCAATTACACATCATTATTATACCCATCCAAATAATAATGTATTGAATAACAATTACACCGCGGCGTGAAGATGGTAAGTTGTACGTACGCTCGTATGGTGACATGTCATTCAAAGGATAGATATACAAATGAATTTGGTTGTACCATATTTATAATAAAATAAAATTATACAGAAGATACTGGAGTTATTATTTTAGAATGGAAACAAAAAATAAAGAGGATGTGGATGAAGAAAAAACATGGAAGAGGTGATGAAATATTTACCTCTTCTTAGGGTTCTTCCTTTTGATTTGATCAAAAAGGATCCATAGGATAGATTTATGACTAAATAAAGGCCTCTAGGATAAAGGGATGATATTTTATATGGTATTTGGGCAGGTTTTGCCAGATCCAAATGGCTCTTAAGGTGTGAATTAGAGAGAAGTGGGAGTACGCTTTTATAAGAGGTGTGAGGGAACCTAAGGAAAAGAATGAAATATTAATTTATAAATAAGTAATGTTCGGTTTCAAATGGTTCCAAAATGGATTATTTAAAGTCTAAGGTGGGGAGGGGTCTAAAACCTATCAACCAATATGTTTTCAATAGGTTTGTGTCACTATATTAACTTTATCATTTAGATTTAACTCTTAGTTAAATAGTTTGACATTTTACATGCCTATTTGTATTTTTATATTATATGGTAAATAAACATACTATATATTTCCAAGAGAACCCCAAGTGGTTCCCTAATGATACACCTATAATTATATATTTTCCTTGGCCAAAACATAAGTTTTTAGGAACATAATATACATTAATAATATAATATTTGTTTTAAAAACTCTTTTATGTCAATTTTGACACTATTTGGTATTTTGTTTTTGCTAAATTCATAACAACATTATTACATCAAAAAATATACATATAAAGAACACTAATATGCCATATTAACCAATGAAATTAGTATAATTCATACAAAAATCTCAAATTAAATTTATTTAGATATTTATAAAATCAATTATTATAATCTTTCATTAATACGGTAATTACTGTATCATCTTTATGTCATAAATAAATTAAATTATTTAACATCTAAAAAATATAAATAAAATACCATTAACTAATAAATAGTGTTACCTTTGAAAGGAATATTTATAGTTGAATTTATCTTATGTGGAAATCTATATTAAAAATGGTTTAGTTAGTAAACATTGAATTTAACACTTTTACATCTTCTTTAGTTAAATAATAATAAATTTCCTAATCTAATCCAAGTGGACCTAAAGGATCAAATTTTTTTCCTATGGTTTTTTTGGTCTAATTAAATTTATCCAATAAAATTATGACATGTTTTAGGGTAATAATTATATCATATTTACCCTTAATTACCCAATTTACTTTTAACCGTGGTAAATAAAAGTAAAAAACTACAATCACCAAAAATTAGTTTAATCTTATTAAACCACATTTTACTTACTGATATAAATTGTGTCTCATGGATTTTTGAAATTAAACTCATAGAAGCGGTAAAATTATGGTGTATTTAAATTTGCAAATGCTCCTAGGAGGTGGGTAAAAGACCGTAAAAAGTTCAACAAAATTTTTATATATCTAAAATTATTATAAACTGACTCCAATGAATTAAATTGAACTTATAAAGTTATTATGTATCTATTTTCACCTAAAATGAATACAAATAAAATAAATGTTTATTGAAATTAAAATTCGGTTTTAAATAACAACTCAGTGTTTTTCCCTATTCATCCAAAAATTGATAAAAACACCAAATATTCACCTTAAGATAATTTTGATATTACGAATCCAAAAATGAAGTCCATTTTGAAAGCTAAAATTTATATAATTTTAAAAAGTGGGTATTACTATTCATAATGGCTAGTTTGATTGGTTGTGGTGTGTTAGAACTCGAAGTTGTGCACAACACACGCTATTGTATTATCCAAAGATAAGTTTACAGTGGATGCCTGGGGTGTTACATTCTCCCCTCCTTCAAATAATTTCATCCTCAAAATTTCCAAAATATTACTACATAAAAAGACTCTGGTGGTTCTTCATCGTATGTTCCCCGGTTTCCCACATTGCCTCTTCCATATTATGGTTTCTCCATAGAACTTTTACCAGACGAGTCGTCCAATTTCTCAGCACTTGTTCTCTTATATCAAGAATGTTGATAGGCTCTTCGTAATAAGACAGATCATGTTCAAATTCTAATTCCTCATAGTTGAGTACATGTGTTGGGTCAGGAAATTATTTTCTCAATAGTGATACGTGGAACACATCCTGAACATTGGAGAGACTTGGTGGCATTGCCAAATGGTAAGATATACCCCCATTTCGTTCTTTAATTTCAAAAGATCTGATGTACCTAGGACTCAATTAACCCTTCTTACCGAAACGTATAACACCATCCATGGAGATACCTTCAATAAAACATCATATCTTACCTGAAATTACAAATCCTTCCTTCAGTTATCAGTATATCTCTTCTACCTACATTAATCTCCTTTGATGTAATTTTGGATTACCTTCACCTTTTCCATCATTTTCTCCACTAGTTTTGGGCCTACGAGTTTTCTTTCTCCAACATCTTCCCAACAGGTTGGTGTGCGACGTCTCTTTCCATATTACGCTTCATATGGTGCCATCTGAATACTTGAATAGAAGCTATTGTTATATTAAATTCTACCATAGGTAAATATTGATCCAAAATACCTTGAAAGTCAAGTGAACATGATCTCAACATTTTTTCTAAGGTTTGAATAGTCTGTTCTGATTGTCCATCAGTTTGAGTGTGGTAGGTATAGCTCAAACAAAGTTTAGTATCCTAGGCATTCTGATGATTTTCCAGAATCATGATGTAAAATGTGGATCACGATCAGAAACAATCGATAGGGGTACTCCATGATGTCTCAGAACATCATTTATAAATAGTCTTGCTAGACGTTCAAGTGGTAAATCTTCTCTTATAGCAAGAAAATGTTCTGACTTGGAAAGACAATCAATAATGACCCATATTGCATCATTCCTTATAGGAGTCTTCGGTAGTCCCATGACAAATTTCATCGAAATATTATCTCATTTCTAATCAGGTATGGGAAAAGGTTGCATGAGTCCTCCATGTTGTTTTCTTTACAGCTTTCAATTGTTTAAAAACCATTCATCATGACACAACATCGTAAATCTCATTCTTCATGTTGTCCAACCAAAAATGTTCCTTCAAATCACTATACATTTTGGTGCACCTAGGGTGTATAATGAAATTGGAAATATGAACATCTACCGACAATTCCTTTAGATCAGGTATATCGGTAACACAAAGTCTCTTCCCAAATTTCCAAATTCCTTTTTAACACAAAAATTCACTCAATATCCCATCATTCAAAGCTTTATTCTTCTTTTGAAACACTTCTTCACATGTCTGATAACACTTTATCCTTTACAGTAATGATGTTTTGGAAACCATTTGAAAAATTATTGATGTTTCCCCTTCAATTGTGATTCATATATCCATCTTTACTATATCCATGTATATAGCATCCTTTTCAAATCTCATCTTGTTCAAAACTCCATGATCCATTCCACTCAAATCATCTGCCACCTTATGTTCCCTCCTCGGGTGGTAGTGTATAGCGAAATCATAATCCTAGAGTAGTTCAAGACATATCCTTTTCTAAATGTTGAGTTCTTTCTATGGGAAAATATACTTCCAACACTTGTGATCGGTATATATATCACATTTTTCACCATAGAGATCATGTCTCCAAATCTTCAATGCAAATATTACAGCTGCTAACTCAAGATTAGGAGTGGGATACTTTTTCTAATGAATTTTTAGTTGTTATGATGCATAGGCAATAACCCTATCATTATGCATAAGGGAACAACAATGTCCTCTCTTTGAGGCATAATTTTAAATAACAAAACCATCATTCCCCAATGGTAGAGTCAATAAAGGATAATTGACTAATCGTCTCTTAAATTATTGAAAAAATTATTCACACTCTTTTTTCCAAACAAATTTAACCCCTTTTCACATGAGATTTGTTAATGGGTAAGCCAACCGGGAAAAATTCTGGACAAAATGCCGATAATAACATGCTAAACCTCTAAAACTACGTACATCAGTAATACTCGTTAGTGTTGGCCATTCATGGATTGACTCGGTCTTAAAAGGATCAAAAAATATTACATCCTCGGAGACAATATGGACAAGTAATGAAATCTCCTGAAGCCATAATTCTCACATGCTAAACATCCCATAAAATTCATGTCTTCTAAGAGTCTTCAGGATAATGCGCAAGTGATTCTCATGATCTTCGTATCTTTTGGAGTAAAACAAGATATCATCAATAAATACCACTAAAAATTCATCATTATATTCCTTGAAAATTTTATTGATTAGATCCATGATGAACAAGGGTACATTATTCTTCCCAAAATGCATTACTATAAAATAGTAATGCCCATACCTAGTTCTAAATGTTGTCTTTAGAATGTCTTCCTTCTTCATGCACAACCAATGATATCTAGATCGAAGGTCAATATTTTAATATTATTGACCTCCATGAAGTTGGTAAACTAAATCATCAATGTGATGTAGCGGATATATGTTCTTTATCATTATAGCATTGATCTCCCTGAAGTCAATTCACAACCTCATATATCTATCTATCTTTTTAACAAAAAGGATAGGGGATCCCCCGGGGGAAACACTAGGGATAATTAATGACTTATTATTCAATTCCTCTAGTTGTTTCTTTAGTTCCACTAATTCCACAGTGGCCATTCTATAAGGGTCTTCGATATGGGCCTTGAACTAATAATTAAATCATTGTAAAACACAATTTCTCATTCTGGAGGATGTCCAGGTAAATCTTATGGAAAGACATAAACATATTCTTTCACAATAGGTATATCCTCTATTTGAATATTCATTTCCTCCCCCACATTTATTTCATTCTCTTACTCCCCAATAATTGAATTTAGTTGAGCTATTGGGGGTGGATCTAGATAAGAATCCGGTGTTGACGATTCTTCATTAAAGATAAGTTGTTCTTTATCATCATCATCAAAAATCATATGCTCATTCTTCTTATAATAAATTTTCACATCATTATCAAGAAGCCAATCCATACTGAGTATAATAAAAAATTTATTAATGGGTATGACAATGAGATCAACAGATAAAGAACAGTTATGTGCTCTAATGGGTCTTGATGCACAAAACAGTGTTGCAATGATACTTCCGTTAGGTGTTTTGATAGACAACTACCTTGTCAAATCAAATTGAAAATACCTAGCTTTCTTAGAAAATAGGGATGATATGAAACAATGTGATGATATAGAATCAAATAAATCATTTTCTAAACATGAGGAAACCATTAAATTACCCACCACCATGTCTTTCGGAGCTTTAACCTCAGCGATAGTGATAGCATAAATCTAACCATGATTCCTTGGCCTTTTCTGAGATAAGTTCCGATAATTCGTAGGACATTCATTCACATAATTCACCCTTTCTCTACAATTGTAGCATTCAACATCGACAACCTCTTTCTTCACCTTGCAACCACGATCTTGGTGACCTTTTTCATCACACTTGTAACAGACTCCATTTCCCATCAGACAAGTACCAGGGTGTTTCTTCCCACATTTACTGCATGATGGATATTAAACTTTCCCCTTCTTTACTTTATTTCAATTTCCAAAGTGTTCAACATATCTCTTCTTCTCTTGCTTTTCATTAAAGTTGTATGACATAGAGAATTATTTTTTGTCTTGATAGCACATGAGACAATATCATCATATTATGGGAAGTATTGTGAGACTAATATTCGACAAAGAAATGGTTTTAACCCATAAAATAAAAGAACAACCTTACTTCTTGGGTTACATATATAATCTGCAACATGCCTTGCTAACCTTGTCAAGTTATCTCTATACATTGGGACATTCTCATCCTTATTTTGCCTCAGACTCAAGAAATTTTCATTCCATATCCACTTGATGGTAATGAGGAAAGTATTTTTCTACGAATTTGTTTATACTTCCTCCATTCCATATTTTATATTTTATAATCATACTTTGTGTTTTGACTCAATGACCACCATTGATCAGCATCTCTAGTGAGGTGGTAAACTACCATGAAAAAATTTTCCCTTTCGAAACTCCCCAAGGTGTAGAATATTTTCTCTAAGGAATTTATCCATTACTCAGCTACTATTAGATTTGTACCCCCATTGTATATTTGTGATTGTTGCCTCATGAAGAGATCTTACATTGATCCTTCACGCTGTAGATTAGGGTGCTCCATACGGGTAAGGTTATTATTCATAACCTGAGTGAGTTGTCTCAAAATAGTGATAAGATGATCAGCACCAGTTTTATCACCAGCTCCACTATAATTATTTTGAGCAGGAGGGAAATCCCAACTTTGAGTGCATTCATTGATACAATTTCTAGTCCTTCCACTAGGAACCATTTCTAAACAATGGCATAAACTAGATTAGTTTTTCAATCGAAATACATAATTCTGAAAACACTTAACATAAACTGAATAGTTTTTGGATATAATCCACAATCATAAAAATGTTTTCTTTGAGAAATTATATAATCATAAACCCTTTATAATGGTTTGTAAAGAAAATGAAAATTATCCTATGCATATCCCCCGGGATTGTTGTAACCAAAAGGGTAGCAAGGCCTGTTGTCGTGCACAAGTTCACGTTCGTTTCTTGCTCAATGCAATGATTTCGGGTTTTACACATAGGAAAATATGTGCCCAAGCCGCCTCTACCTGCTCGTATCCAGACAGGGATGTATTTCTTGGAAAACTCACAAAATCATTACAATAAAAAAAAAATTAGGAAGTTCTTCTATACTTATCCTCAAAGTCTATCTTACGGTAATGTGCTCTAACCAGAATTTATCTAAATCTAGTTTCTAAGGATTGTACAAAACTTCTCTGATACCAACTATAATGGCCTGACCCCAGAAGCCCAGAGTCGGTGCATTATTATGAATCATTGGCATGGTCACAAAAGATCAAGTCCCGAAATATTGATTAGTTTAGTATCCATGGAAGTACTATAAATATTCATAAGGTTTACATTAAATCATAAAAAGTAAAAATACAACAACCTTGATTCCATAAATAACACTGAGATCACATAGACTATCCCTAAAGGTCAGTAATAATATAATTCTTTGCATCCTGAGAAAAATATAACATAGAAAGTGATGATCTCAGATTCTCATTAAGGATAACAATTTAGTGGAAACATTCATAAATAAGCATAAACCTTTAAGGTAATGTATAAGACTAAAACAAAACACTTTTAAAATTTAACATCACCATAATATGGAAAAGATAAAATCAAATCATTACATTTACATATTTACATGGATATTCTACTAGTCAAATAATCAAATGCAATATCAATAGCCACTTTAATAATGATGGAATGCATAATGCCATACTTTCATAACCCCATATTCAAGGCCTTGTGCCTAGACAACAAATACGATTTTGTCAAGGACTTTTTCCAAGACACTAGTTTATATTATGAGACCCACCAATTCATCATGGAGCTATAGCAGGCTCCACCCGTCACTTACTAGGTCCAATGAATTCCTCGTATGAAAATGTTTAAACATAACATTAACATTTATATTAAAAATAGCATATGAAACGTCAATACTATATCCATAAACCATGAATGGTGTAAAAATAACACATCCATAGTTAAAAATCTCAAAAAACCTTGAATACAATATAGAAGTTGTGTAACATAATTAATCTGATTCAAATAAGCTTAAAATTATTCAAAGGATGTTGACATTGATGAAATCAAAACCTTTTTTTAGAGAAATATGCCTTACTATTTTGAAATAATTTAAAATTCATATAATTATAAAATAAAACATTTATTTTGTAAATATTATTATAATATTGTAAGGGAAGCTTCGAAAATGTTATAATGGCTGAAAATAGTCGCCCATGCCGTATAAGTTAAGAACCATTCATACCTTAATTTTTTCGAAAAGGTCATAAAGTACCTTATTTGGAAAATGATGGAACAATTCCTTTATGATCATATTATAAAATTCATACAAGGGTATAAATTGATTTAACCCATAGTCTATAAAATATTAAGAATTTTTCGAAATAAATTTTTAAGAAAATGGATGTGGATGATTTAGTGGTCCAAGTAGATACAGGCGTTAAAACAACCTCGGATAATAAAGAGATTGTGAAATGAACCCTTACCTTGTACATTTCTTTGGTCGAGGGTAAAATAAACTCATGTATAACGGTGAAATAATTGTTATTAAAATATAAAAGAATCATATACATTAATATGATATCATATATGATCTTTTAATATTGCTTTGATAATAATATTTCAGTATTATCGTTCTTTCGGGTGTTAACCGATTCGTCTTCCTTTATATGATTTTTTACATAAGTAATGTTTGTTATAGATAGGATCTATGTTATTAATATTCATAATTATATTATGTCTTTAAACATTATTTTTAATCATCTAATGAAAAATATTCTTGAATGGATACGACGGAGAATGAATCTCATAACGTTTCTGGAGACGGTAATCTGTACGTACGCACGAGCCACAATATCAATTTTTTGATATTAAAATAATATAAAATTGGATAGTATATCATATATAAAAAATCATTATCATGTTAATTTATTATTTAAATAAGTTACACAGCATTATTATACCCATTCAAATAATAATGTATTGAATAACAATTTAACCACGACGTGGAGACGGTAAGCCATACCTACACACGTATGGTGAAATTTCCTTAAAAGGATGGATAGAATAATGAATTTTGTTGTACCATATTTATAATAAAATCATAGTATATAGAAGATACTGGAGTTTCTATTTTATAATTGAAACAACAATGAAAATGGAAGTGGAAGAAGAAAGGAACTTGAAAGATGTGGTGAAATATTGACCTATTCTTCGGGTTATTCCTCTTGATTTGATCAAAAGGGCTCTATAGGGTGTCTTTATGACTAAAGTAAGGAATCTTGGATAAAGTGAGGACAGTTGAGAGGGTATTCGGTTAGGGGTAGGCCGAGCCAAATGGATTTGAAGGTGTGAATTAGAGAGAATGGGGAGTGCTCTTTTATAAGAGGGGTGCGGGGAACCTTAGAAAAAACTAGAAATATTATTTTATAATAAAATAATTTTCACTATATAATGGCTAAAAAATATATTATTTAAAGGATAATGTGGGTAGGGGTCTAACACCACTCATCCAATAGTTTTTAGACACGTTTGGGTCACTATATTAACTTTATCATTTAGATTTAAATCTTAGTTAAATAGTTTGACATTTACCATGTCTCTTTTGTATTTTTTTTATTATATGGTTAATATACATACTATATACTTCCAATTGAACACCAATTGGTTCATTAATGATACAGATATCATTATATTAGTCTATTAATCCTAACTATAGATTTTTTGGAAGAGAATATCAATTAATAATATAATATTTGTTTTAAATACTCTTTAATGTCAATTTCAACACTATTTTGGTATTTTATTTTTTTCTAAATTCATAACAGCATTATTACATCGAAAAACAATTAATCTGAAAAACAAAAATATGTCATATTAACCTATAAAATTAGTGGAATTCATAAAAAGTATCAAATTTTTTTTATTTAGATATTTATAATATCAATTATTTTAATAATTCATTAATAAGATAATTAATGCATCATAATCGTGTCATAACTAAATTAAATTATATAACTTCTAAAAAATATAAATAAAATACATTTAAGTAGGAAATATTTTTATCTTTATAATTAATATTTATATTTTAATTTATGTTATCTGTAACCTTGTATTAATAATGGTTCAGTTATAAAACATTCAATTTAACACTTTTAACTCTTCTTTGAATTAAATAATAATATATGTTCTAATCTAATCCAAGTTGACCTAAAGGATTGTATTTTATTACTATGGTTTTTTATGGTCTAATTACACTTATCCAATAGAATTAGGACATGTGTTTGGGTAATAATAACATCATTTTTACCCTCAATTACCCTATTTATTTTTAATCGTGGTAAAAAAAGTAAAAAGTTTCTATTCACCAAAACAATTAATCTTATTGTACAAAATTTTACTTACTGATATCAACTGTGTCTCTCGAATTTTTGAAATTCAACTCATAGAAGCGGTAAAATTATGTTTTATGTAAATTTGCAAATGCTCCTAGGAGGTGTGTAAAAAACTGTAAAAAGTTCAATAAAATTTTAATATATTAAAAGTTATTATAAACTGACTCCAATGATTTAAATAGAACATATATAATTATTATGTATCTATTTTTACCTAAAATAAATATAAATAAAATAAATAATTATTTAAATAAAAAGTCTGTTTCAAACAATAACTCGGTGTTTTTCACTATTCATCAAAAATTGAATGTTTTCTGAAAGATACCAGAAATTAACCCTAAGCTAATTTTGATATTCTGAATCAAAAACTGAAGTCTATTTTGAAAGAAAAATTTATAAAATTTCAAAAATTGGGTATTACTATTCATAATGGCTAGTTTGATTGGTTGTGGAGTGTTAGAACTCAAAGTTACGCACGACACACACTATTGTATTATTTAATAAAATGTGTACCATGGAAGGTTGGGGTGTTACATTTTGTGAACTTATTTAAAAACACATTGGGAACAATAAAGAAATATATTTGAAAAAAAAATTAAAAAATATTTCTTATGTAATCTTATATTTATTTTATTTATT
Source organism: Viscum album (assembly GCA_963277665.1). Taxonomy (NCBI): domain Eukaryota; kingdom Viridiplantae; phylum Streptophyta; class Magnoliopsida; order Santalales; family Viscaceae; genus Viscum; species Viscum album. Next base: position 547,391,712 of record OY728135.1, read on the forward strand.
TTTTTCTAAAAATATTAATTTTTTGATAAATAATGAAAAATACTAAATATTAATTGTAACTTCCTTTTCATTTAATTTATTTTTTCTGGTTAAATTAAAATTTAAATTAGTTTTAAATTAAAATTATAGAAATTCTATATTTATAAATCAAATTTAGGTCATTTTAATCACTCTTAAATTATTTTTTTCTAAAGAGTTTTTAATCCTTTGATAAATTTGTCTTCGAAAATCCAATTTTTCATCTCATGTTCAAGATTAATTTTACATTATATTTAGTCACTTATATGAATTGAACTAAGAAAATATATTCTATAATTTAAATTATCACAATTAATTTTATCTATTAAGTTCTAAATAATTTTTGACCATAATTAACTGTAAAAAAAATACTAACAATTTACTGTGGTTATGGTGAAAATAGGATTTTCTAGGGGTTAATAAAAAATGATAATGGTTAATATAACTTATAAATATCTATAAAATATATTTTATCGAGATAATTATTTCTTATAATTTTTATTTCTTGATAATAATCCCTTTTTTATCTTTGTTCCATTTTAAAAACATGTTTACACATTTTTCATTTCAAAATGTACAATTGTTCCACTCACTAAATTTATAAAATTCCACCCTATACCCCCTATTAACACCTTTACAACAAGTTTTTCTCATACCGGTCCAGCCCTAATCACTTAAAAACATCACTAATATAATCTTAAATGCTATATTGTCTTTATAAATCCATCCTATAAAGGGTTTTAGTGAAAACCTAAGGATTTTACCTGAAGAAGAGGTAACTTTCTTCTATAAGAATTTTTATTTTTTTATTCCTTCACAAACTAAAATTATTATTAAACCACAATGATATAATATCCCTAGTTTCATTTATATACAAAGTTTTTTATATATCATTTTCTTTACCTACAACCATATCCACAACATAAAATTGGTTATGAACTTATCATTTGTGTATGTGGAAGACCACCAACTCACGAATCAATGCAATTCATTTTTACCAAACCACCTCTCAAGGATGAATATAATGTTCGATTTAATGTTTATATATGATATTTATTTAATTATTAAACTTATTGAGTCACAATATCACATATTTTTTCTTATATTCCATTCCATGGGAATATGATAATGTTTTCTGTGTTTATTGATGATTACTACCTAAAAAAGTGAAGTGACTCATTATTCACGTATACTTTACATGAAAGGTAATAAGGGAAATTTTAAATTAACACATGTGATATATATTAAAAAAATTATTACATAAGGTTAATATATATTTTTATGCTTCTTTATTTTCATCCATCTAAAAAAAGGATATATTTTATAGGCGTACATGTGGTTTACCATCTCTATTAATAGTGTTTTTTATTTTATATATATAAATTTTATGGATTACTATAAATAAGTAAAAATTTATTTATATTTCTATATATAATATTTTTATCATTATTAATGCGTTTTCCCAATGTTCAATATACAAGGACCCAAAAAATAACATATCAAATCCTTCAAAAAAACTGTGTAGTTATTTCCCAAAATACGACTTTTACCTGGAATTGATAATAAAAAAGTAATAAAATGTCATAAGAATATAATTTATGGTATGATATATATATTAATTGTTCTATAATAGATTTATAATAATATTAAATTTATTATAAAATAGTTTCTAACAATTATAATGGAATTCAAGACATTTGGTAAGAGTTTTCTCTTCTCACATTAATTTTTGTGAGATATATGGCATATTCACCACTTATTTTTGTGGGTGGTGTATATAAAAACCATAAATTTATTTTATCATATATATTATAAAAATTATTTGGGTTTTAAAATTCATATTATATTATCTCTTTCATAGTATTTTGATCTAGGGTTTAACAAATCCATAAGTGATTTTCATCTCACTTTTTTTTATGACACACAAGATTTATTAAACATGTACTTATATTATTATTTATAGATAATACCATTAATTTAATTTTTATTTTTATATATAAAACTATTTGGATTTAACTATCCATTTTTTGTTCTCCCCTTCATTAGATTTATAGGTTATAATTTACTAAGCAATCAAAGATTGTTACTAAATTTTACATCCAACAAAAATATGTTATATTATAAACCGATCATGTTTTATGATATGTATATAAATCCACCTTGAATGTTAATTTTATAAAATTATTTATTCTTGTGATATTCTGTGTTTTATTGAATATTATTCCATCATTAGGATTACAATTAAATCTTACCAAATTGGTAAATATATTATGTTGCAATATCATTGTTTGTTGGGATTTTTTAAGATTATGTTTCTAAGGAAAAAATATTATGATCCACGTATCAAGAAACTCATTAATTTTATTCTTATCTAGTTATTTCATTAGAATACATTTCTCCCATTATCTATTCCCTTTATATAATCATGACCCAAAAAATATTGAAAAATAATGTATATATTTATCTTCAATCAAGAACAAATTTCACTTCCAAAACCATAATTTTCAAAAGTGTTATCAAAAATGTTTTAAATATTCTAAAATAGATTTATTGTAGATAATTTTACCCATTTTGGAATTTCTATAGAAACTATAATTGGAATCATCATGTCTTTTTTAAAAATTATGTCTTTTTTAATTTTATTGAAAAAGTGAATGGAATATTTGTTATAACATGTATGAAATATATGTAAATTTTTACACTCATGATCTCAAAATATATTAAATCTTATTATATAAGTTTTCTTTTATACTTTGAAAGAATTTTTTTAAAAAAAATATATTCCTTAAAAAGATTCATTCAAATTAGAAATGAAATTTTTGTCTAGAAATTTTTTAAAATAATTTTAACCATAATTTACTAGTTTTAAATGTTGATTTTAAAGGTAATGGGTCACAAAATATATTTTGATTTTAAAATTTTAAAAATAAATTTTTAATTAAAATATATTTTCCTCATGACATAGTGAAATAAATATTTCAAAAATCATTTCTATCTAAGATGATATCCTTTTTTGTTACTAATTCTGTTTTGGATATAATCCTAGGTTTTTATTATTATTCATTCTCTAAATGTTTTATTTCTATGATCACAAGATTTTATAAAACCATATTCTCTTCCATGGATATTACCATGAAAAACGTTTTATGAAACCCACTATTTTTTCCATTGGTTAGGGTATGATTTAATGATGAAATAAAGAAGAAACCATTATCTTTTTTACATGTTTTGATATGGGGAAATATTTATGAAACGCATTTCATTTATTGGGTTATAATATGGTAAATATTTTATAATCATGTGGAAAACGTATGAATGATTTTTATTATGTGTCATTTGGTATGTATATATCCATCTAATTTATTTGGTAATTACTTATATCTCAAATGATATATATGACTCGAATGAGGGCTGAACTCTATTTTTTAAGGGATTTTGTCTGCTATAATGGTCTTGGAAATTCACCTTTACTGCTATGATGGTTTAGGAAGTGAACCAATTAAAATATGATACTTTTGGCAGTGAGCCTTGACTATAATGGAAATGAAATTCTATGACTATTTTTATTCCACAATTCTATGTCATATTCCAATTTTATGCTATATTGGATCATGTTATTTTATTTCCTTATTATTAATGTCTTATGAACTAAAAATATTTTTTTCATGACTCAGGATTATGATATTTGATATACAGGGTATGGTTTTCAAATATTATGATCATGTTATTATAACCCTTTGTTCTGGTAATCATTATGTACCTCCCTTGTTTACCCTTACAGAGAATAAGAGATCATGCTTTCTTATTATATCATTCCGTAGGATTTGAGTAAATGTTTTAAGTAGGGTATGTTTGTGAAGAGTAATAAAGGTTAATATCTTTATGGGAGATGCTGAATAGCTTTCACCAAATTATAAGAATGTATACCTAGTCTCTAGAGACACTAAACAATTGTTGTTATCATGTTTGTGTTTGTTTAATGCATTGAATATTCTTTAATAAATATGTAATATCTATGTGTGAAATTCATAGGTCACTATATAAAGGATATTTTCATACAATTTCACAATTTATAACAAAGAAAATATGCTATATAGTTTATAATCATTCAACTCAGAATATAGAAACTTATAGTTTTAGTTTATATGACATGGACCATGGGTAATTGGTGTCATGAAGTGTTTCTTGAGAAATCAGTCATTGGTAGGGGGCATAATTTATTTCTCATATATCAGGACAAATAAGGAATAATCATTGGGATATACCTTATGTTTAATGTTTGATACATCTCAATTGTGTTCATGCATTTGATTTTTCTTCTTGAGTATCACTGGAGATCTCATATTTTGGACAAGTTCTCAATAATAAAATACCTAAAAATGTGATTTCCTTTTGAAGGATCATGCTATCCAATTTTTGGGAACATATAAGTTGTGAAAGATGTGGAAACTTTTCTCATTGATCTTCTCTATATTGTCCCACATATTATGTGACTTCTTATTATCATAAAGATTTCCACTTATAACTATTTATATTGAGTGACATTGGACCTCAATTGGTAGAATTACCTATGTTATATAAACCATCAAATACAAGGATTCCAAAATAGTAGTGTCAGTTGTACAATGGTTTTCCAAAAAAGCATAAAGTGGATTTTTATGCCAATAATTATTTACTATGTCACATATTTTGGTAGACTATTAGATAGAGTTTTATTGGTGGCCCTTATCTATCCATGTTTTTCTGTATGGTAGTTGAATGGATGGTTGGATTTGATGTATTACTCCCGGTATATCTTATGCTATTTTAAAGAGAAGAATTTAGTTTGGTTTTCTATTAGTATTCTATGAGGGTCTCCAAATACTAATATTTTACATCAAATAACTAATGATAAACTTTTCCATGACATATTTTAGAGGTACTGTTTCATCCCATTTCGAGAGGAATCTAATTAGAGTAATGATGTATTTTAACTTCTTGGTTATAACTAGATGCTATGTCTAGGAAATTACCCATAATATAAATTTCCATGATTATTTAGATATGTGTAGAAATAATTTGGTTTCATGGACGATGTTAACATGAACTTGGAAGAAATGAAACATATTGAATAATTTTATGAAATCATACAACATTGAAGGCTTAAAATGACCATGATTCAGAATTTATTATGAAATATGATTTCTAGACAGATGGGAACTACATGAATGATGATGATATTATATTATGGTGGTATTTGTTTCCTATTTTTGAATTAATAAAAGGATTTCTCAAACAATGTTTCTATAAAAAACAAGTTTCTAGTGACTCAGTATATCTTAGAGAGTGAAATTGATTTATCCTCATTAGATATATTCCTTTATTTTATATTCTGATGGTAGGGGAAAATTTTAGAGGTATTGAAGGAGGAGAATCATTAAACAATTAGAAGTATCTATTTTATTGGTAGATTTAATCTTGATTATCTATTCCATACAAATTTGAAAAATAGTTATATTATTTTTTAATAGTTGATGCTTATTAATATATCATCCTAATATTGAACTACCACAATATTAGTGGTGTTTTATAATGTTTCTACCAATGTATTTTGAGAAAGTGGGATGAGATATAGTGTTGGATGAGAGTAAAATTCATCCATCAACCCTCACACATAATTTTGAATAGGAATCAGATCTTCTTTTCTGAAATCATAATCATTGTTGATCTTTTTAATCACCAAATCTAAGTAACATTTTCATCTTAGGTGAGTCACCTTTATTTTAAAATCTAATTACAAAAACTCCATGATGTCTTGGTGTTTAGACGTATTTTTATTAAAAATTATTATAGTAGGAAGGAGTATGGTAGAACTTAATTTGTTGGAGAAATGGGATAGGCTCTCAACCTGACTTTGTTGAACTTGGGGTTATCCATCCTTTTTTTAGTTGGGATTATAGATGAACTATCAAAGAAAAATTCCGATATTTTGATAGATTCTTAAGTGGATAATATATTATTGTCTAATCCCTCAGTACTAACTGACGCATCTTCTAAAGAGGGATGACCATCCATGAAATTTACCGTGGTCGGACCTTTCATTGTCTTCATCAAATTTTACTAGATATCGGACTATTTCATATTTACCACTCAGCTCGGTAAATATTAATTCAACATTTTATGATTGTGCGTATATATTTCATGTTAAAAAATGGATCTTATAGTCTTACAGATACTGTCTTAATTTTTAACTATACAATTCAACACCAGATAGTTCTTCATGATATCAAAATACCGAGACTCTATGGGGAGAATGGTGTGACAAAGATAATAAAGGTTATTTTCACAACATGATTAATTTTTCTATACAGGAAAGGCTCCAAGAGTATGTTCTAGAGATATCACATGTGATACAAGAACCCATCTTTCAACTAGTTGGATCATCACTGCCAAACTCATAAGCTGTCTATTGAGTCTATCAAATGATTCTTGGCAGTCATCAGTGCACTAAAATGTGAACCCTTTTCAAAAAACTAGTTAAGGTAAACCGAATTCCTATGAGTTTCTCTACAATGTGTTAAATAGAGGCCATGTTTACATATATTTGTCTATGATAAATGAGTTTTTAGGGGATTTCACACCTAGTATTTCCTCATATTTCTTATTTTAACATTGATCTCATAATAGTGTAATATGAAATTGAAAATATTTCCTAAGGTAATGCAGAAATCTAATTTCAGAGGGATTATTTTTAGATAGAGTTGTTTTAGTTCATGAAAAATGTTTTCCAAATAGTCATGATTATAAAAAAACTATTTTTTCCACTAAATCATCAACTAAAAATTCAATATATTTTCCCAGGATATATCTAATGATATGATGTATGGCATGTTGATATATAGAACTAGAATTAATTACACCAAAGGGGATCACTCGATATAAAAATACTCATTGGGTGCCAAAAGGGAGTGGATTATTTAAATTCAATCGAAATTTGGATATACTCTTATAATGAATGTCTATCATTGAATGAGAGGGATTGATAACTAACTATTTCATTTATCGGATGTTCTATAATCGAAACTGGGAAGTAAAATTTTAGACAGTGTCAGTTGATGTCTGTAAAATCAATATAGACTATAATCCATGCATTCATTTTCATGAAATACATAATGATTCTATGAAATATTCAGTATTTTACTTCCTGAATGAATTTGAAATTTATGATTTTTACGATTGTGCCTTTAACCTTGGAATCCTAAGCTATTTGTATCCTTCTAGTTGATTGCTTGATACCATGATGATCTCCTATAAATACTAAATGATGCGTAAACATGTTTGGATCATGTCCTATAATTTATAAGTAATTAATAGAAACAATATCTATTCCACCTCATAAAAAATGTTAACATTTAATACTCATCAAGGTGCATAACTATGCTGCTAAATGAAAATCATGGATCTTCCTCTAAAGCCATATTTATTTGTCGTAGTTCATCAATGGTGGTAGAAAACCCTTCCTCAAATGTCATAGGAGTATCTCTGTGTTTTTGTTATTCTTTTTCCCCTTTCACTTCCTCATCCTCATTCTTTCTGTATATTTTTCTATAGATGAGATATAAAGGGACATCATTGAGGTTAGAGGGGAGGTCAGTGTTTTTAGAGACAACTTCAAATGATAATAAAATGAATTTATTTTATCCTTATGATAAAATGGAGACCTTCTGGTGTTTTGGGATAATGTTCGGAAATTTTCATTCAATTTATCTTCATCTATGAAAAAAATCAACGACTTATTCAAATCCTCTAATTAAAATTACATAGTCGATATCTTGAATACAAGATTTTACATTTCTTGAATCTGACCATATATATTTGACCCGATTGATGGGAAACTCATAATCATCACAAGGATTTTCAAATGGATGATCTAGTATCACATCTAGATCATTTGTGTTGGTATCTCAAAAAGCATCATTAGTTATGGTTTGTCTCCCCTCTCTTTGGTATAATCTTGCATCAATAATGAGATTAAAAATATTGAAATAGAGATTCATATCCATGTACATTAAAATATTACCCTTTGTATAGTATTTTATTTGTTGATGTTATGATGAAGGTATCATTGCATGCTGGTAAAATCAAGGCCTTTGTAGAATTACATTGTAAGCTGTATATTTTTGGTGGACCAAAAACTCAGATTCAAATAACATATATCATAACTAAGATATTAACTTAATGAGGATGAGGGATTTATGAGATCTTCTATCATACCATTGAAACAATATAGGAGAAGGGTATACTTTTAATTCAATATATCCCAATATATGAAGGGTTTCGATAAATAATTATGTTTACCCCTAATACATTTTCAATGAAATATCGATATATGTCAATGACATTTAATCTATATGAAGTATACAAGGGCCTAGTATGTCCATTTATTTTAATAATTTGTACCATATTCTATGAAATTTATGACTCCATGAAATTATATAGGGACAACCACGACATAGTATACTATGGTAGTAGTAACATTATCTTCAAGCGCTTTTAGGATTAGTAGAGCCTCTAAAATTCATTCTCAATGATCTGTTCATAGGTTGAGAAAATCTAGAATAAATTTTTTTAATAGAATATTGGAAAAATATTTTGGATGTCATATTTTTTTTCAAATTCATATCCTTTAATATGAATATATACTCTCTAGTAGGTATTAGAGAGACTAATGTTCTAGAGTAGATGAGTCGAGTGGTTGTACAGATTTTGATAGAATATTTGATGGGGTGTTGGAATGTCTAGTCCCACTTACATGTCTATGATGATGAGTCTATTTTACCACTACCAGTCGATCGACTATATGATTAGTCCTTGAAAAATATTTTTTAAGGTGATTTATTTTCACTCTACTTACTCTGCTTGATGAATGGATATTCCATGAGTCATTATAGAATAAATATTATTGGCAGGGTGTTTTTTGGATATTGGTTTAGAATATGAAAATGTATTCTCCTCACTCTTGGGCTTTGGTGACCCTTATATGTGTCTTCCAAAATAGGAATATTTATTTCAATTTTTTTATCATCTGCACTATCATATAATAGATCTATTAAGAGAATGAAGTTAATGGATATAAAAATTAATTCCTCATCGAATGAATATTATTTTTTACAGGACAATTATAGTGGTTCTGTTTGTTGGAACGGTTCCAATTTCACCATATGGATGGGTGAGGCATGTACATTAATGGCTAAAGGAAAAAACTATGAGAGAGTAAAGGTTGTATTTTTCCTCAATGTAGGTTCATGTTATTTCGTTTTTGTTCATATCTTCTAGCCATGTCATTTCTCTAACATCTCACATTTGTATGTATTTGGCATTGATGAAGACGAATATGCCAAAGCAAAATTTACTGGGGGAACTATTGGTTATTTTAGAAATTCTTGATAATAGAATGTGTTTTTTTTAGTTTTTTTTCTATTCATCCAATTTTTTAGCTTCTGTGAATTATTTTTATTAACTTCCTTCCATTAACTGTCTTCCTCCGGATTAGTGGTGGAGACACACTCTAATTGTGTAAGAGGTTTTTTGATAATTAAATTCCTAGAATGAAGTATATTTCATAGGATATGATTATAAAAGTAATAGTTCTAAATGTTTTCCCAAAAATCTAAATGATTGGGGGAGTAATCTAATGAGACTTTATATCTATCATTCTCATGTCTCTTGGGATTGAAAACTATTAGCAAGTTAATTTTCATTTCCACTAATAAGTAACAAGGAACATGTTCATCTCAGAAGGAATAAAATTATTTATTCTAGTTCTCATGATTGAAATAGTTTCTATCTATTATCCCATCCAAACAAGGATACTACTACTTATGAATCCATTTAAGAGGAGGTTTCACATGTGTAGGTGCGGTATTGGGAATTGGAGTTGGTGTATAGGCCAATTTTAATGTAAGCATTTCATTTTCTACACTACCCATCCTCTTCCCATAACATATTGACACAAGATGGAAGTTCAACTCATTTTAAAAATTAGAATTTTCTAACCTTTATTCTACAATAAAATGATCCATAAACCCAGTTGAAAACTTTATTATGATAAGTGTTGTTTTTTACTTCATCATGAAGATTCTAAATGGAAATACCCTATAAATCATAATGTGGTTGCTGGATGTTTAGTAAAATAATCATTCTCTTCAACATTATAATTAAATCGAAAAACCTCTCATTTTCTAATTTTATAATGTTTTATATATCAATTACTATTTTATTATAAAATGTATAACTTAATTGAAAGAGGAAATTCTAGTGAATATCTTCCAACCCATTGATTGTTCCATCTCGTAGACCGGTATAATTGGAGAAGGTTGCTTCATCAATCGTTTCTATTGAATAAATTAGATAATCTTCATCATACAAATCTAGGGTCCCCATCTAGGGGCCATACTGAGACATGATATACATAAAATTATATTCTTGATCAAACTAACTATTGATTGTTGGGATCATACTATTCCCAAATTTTTCTAGGGGAAGAGTTTCAACTACCCATTTATGGTAAGGCTTCCTCTCTAGTTATACTAGTTCACATCATCCATCCAAATTCCATAATCATTCCAATTGTTCATTGATGGAACACATGATCTGCAGAGGAATGGATAGATAGGCAGGTTCCCAACTATGGGAAACAATAGGTTGGGCCACCTGTGGCATCTCTTCTTTTACCCATGGTGGTAATATACGGGGGTGTTCTGTGAGAATGTGTCGAACCTTGAATGATTTTTGTACCCAATTAATGGAAATATTTATTTCATGCTATTGTGGGGTCCAAATATATTGTTTTATGATTCCCTATGTTTGGAAAATTTCTTGGATCCACATAATTTATTTCAATAAATCCAATTTCTTGGGGAACATCAGCTTTGAGTGTGTTATGTGGGTGTTATTGTAGAACATATTTAGCAGGGATGTTTCAAGAGTATTTATTCGTTGAGTTTTCTCAACAAATACATCCTTTTCTCATGTTGGGAAATTTTTTCCAAAAATGCGAGGTCATCATTTTCATCAATTAGTGTGTGTGAAATGGCCACATAATTAACATTTTCTTTATAAGATTCTCACTTAAGGGGGTATTAGTTGATTAATTGAGGAAATATCAAAATACATATAAATCCTTGGGTTTAGGTTAAACATTATTTTTCAATCATCTCATTGTGGACTATAATACAAATAGAATCCTCCTACATGTATTCATCTCTATCGGCTTCATATTCTGAATCATCCTTAAGGGAAGTTATAATGAGGTTCACTATTGCATAATTCATTATATGGGTCTCATTGATATCAAAATGATAATAGTGTCAATTTTCTCTCGGATATATTTCAAATGAAATATGATAGTACACAACGGTTATACCCTTTAGATATTTCATTTTTTGTGCCCATAATAGGCCCTTACCCTATCCAATGCTTTACCTATTGAGATTATTTGAGTAAAGTGGATCTAAAGGGAATATATGGATAATTGTTTTGTGTAACAGGCCATGATTTTATAAGATATATATATTTTTTAATTTCTTTCATATCTTATGTTTTACGCTACACCAAGATTATCTTGCGCTATACGCAACACCGTATTAGCTTCCAGTATACACAACACTATTCTTGGATCGTGTTACACACAATTTCAAGTACATTTGTTAGTAGTCATTCTACGAAACATTGACTATGTATTTATATATATTCAATATATAAATGAAATATGGTTGGATTTTGTTACACGCAACAACAAAGGAGTCTTTCATTTCACGTAACCCTAACTTAGCTTGCATTACACGCAATCACGGCCTTCCTCGATAGCATGTATAGTACGCAATACCAGGTTTCATTAAACAATGATATTTGGTTATAATATTATTATAAACAACCCTTTATGAATAGTATTAACTAAAATTTTAATTATATGAAATTATAATTCATCTTACACATTTTCTAGAACATGGTGTGTGAACAAAATAAATGTTTTTGGGTAAAATATGTATTTTAAAAAAAATGCAGTTTTGCCGCCTTTTGAAGGAGAACCCACATTAAATTTAGTTTTTGACAAGTTTATAAGTTCAATTTGACAAAATAATATTCTTCATTTGAATCGGGATATAAAAATTTACTTTGGATAAATTTTTGATATTTTTTTGATAGGTTTCTTATTTTGATGAATAGTTAAAATACACTAAATTTTAATTAAAAACAACTTTTTTCATTGAGATAATTTATATGGTAAAATTATAATATTTAATGTTTATAAAATATAAATAGAATATATTTCTACCATTTAATATAATTTATATCATTACCATTAATTTTACATTGAATTCATAGGTAAAAATATTTCAATCATTGTGAATTTTTTAAAATTTAAAACTCATTTTCTTAACAGCTGGATTAATTTTAAATTAATTTCGGCAACTTCTATGATTTGAATTTGGAAAATTTCATTCAATATTTGGAATAAGTAGATTCAAATTATGATAATAGGCTATTTTTTTGGCATTATGAATAGTAACTACTGTAAATTTTATTTACTATAGTAAAAGGTAAATCGGGTAACTAGGGGTAAATATAATAATATAAAATTACCCTAACATTTTTCATAATATAATTGGATGTTTATATTTTGTCCTAAGGCATATTTGGGTCGAAATGGAATCCATTGGAACCCACTTGGAGGAGATTAAGACCTTTAGTTTATTTTATCTAAAAGAAAGTGAAATATGTCTCACTCAACTTTAATAATTAAAGTATTTTTATTATAAGTTTATATAGAATATAAATTTGGTAATAAATACTCATTTTAATGATAAAATATTTTTCTTTATCATGGTAATTTAATTATAATTTTTAAGATATATTTAATTACCTTAATATCATAAACATTAATGATGAAGAAATTATTTATTTAGTGAAAAATAAGTAATATTTTTTTTATTGAATTAATAATACCTATTAAATATCCCAAAAATGTAACACCCCAAGCTTCTACAGTACGCTTATCTTTGAATAATGTGATAGCGTGTGTTGTACGCAACATCGAGTTCTAACACACCACAACCAATCAAACTAGCCGTTATGAATAGTAATACCTACTTTTTGAAATTATATATATTTTATATTTCAAAATGGAATTCATTTTTGGATTCAGAATATCAAAATTATCCTAAGTTGAATTTTTTGTATTTTTCTGAGAACATCCAATTTTTATGAATAGTGAAAAATACTTAAAAACAACATTTTTAATCAAAATAATTTATAGTGATTAATTATATTATTGAGTAGTTTTAAAGTATAATTAGAATATATTTTTACCATTTTATCCAATGGTGTTCATAAGAATTATTTTCACTTTGAAATTGGACATAAACAATTATCAATCTTTTGATATATATTTTTTCTTAAAAACACCCTATTTGTTGTGACAACGGGATTTAATTATTTAATTAATTAATGCAACTTATATGTTTGGAATTTTTTAAAATAGACATCATTTTTGAATTCAGAATATCAATTATAGCTTAGGGTGAAATTTTGGCATTGTTCTGAAAAACATCAATGTTTGATGAATAGTGAAACTACTAAGTGGTAGTTAAAAAACTGAATTTTTTATAAAACATAATTTTACCACTTTTGTGAATGGAATTTCGAAAATCCTAGAGACACGGTTAATATCAATAAGTAAAATGTGGTTCAATGAGATGAAAATAATTTTTGGAGAATAGTAACTTTTACTTTTATTTACCACGGTTAAAATTAAATAGGGTAATTAAGGGTAAAAATGTTATCAATATTACCCTAACACATTTCCTAATTCTATTGGACAAGTGTATCTCGACCAAAAAGAAACTTAGGAATAAAATATTATCATTTAGTTCCACTTGGATTAGATTAGTACATTTATTATTATTTAATTCAAAGAAGAGTTAAAAGAGTTAAAATCAAAGTTTATTTACTAAAACATTTTTAATAAAGGGTTTTACATAATATAAATTCGATTGTAAATATTAATTTGAAGTATAATAATATTTCCTACAAAATAATATTTTATTTATAATTTTTAGACTTATAAAAATTTTAATTTATTTATGACACAATGATGATGCAGTAATTACCATAATAGTGATAAATTAAAACATTTGATATTATAAATACCAAAATAAATATAATTTTAGACTTTTTATGAATGAAACTAATTTTATAGGTTAATAGGACATGTTAGGATTTATTCAATTATCTTTTTTCGAAGTAATCATTCTGTTATGAATTTTACAAAAAACAATTATTGAATAGTGTCAAAATTGACATAAAACAGTTTTTAAAAACAATATTATATTATTAATTGATATTAAATTCCTAAAAATCTAAGGCTTGTCCAAGATACTTATATCATGATAGGTTAATTATTAATGAACCACTTGGGTGTCGATTGGATGTATATGGTATGTTTATTAACCATATAATATAAAAATACAAAGAGACATTGTAAAAGTGAAACTAATTAACTTAGAGTTAATACTTAAATATAAGGTTAATATAATTACCGAAACCTGTCTAAATTCTATTGGTTGAGTGGTTTTAGACCTATCCCCACCTTAAAATTTAAATAATAAACTTTGGAGCCATTAGAAACCGAATATGAATTTATTATAAATTAATATTTCTAGCTTTTCCAAAGATTCCTCTCACCCCTCTTATAAAAGGGCACTCCTCCTTCTCATTTCATCACACCTTAAAAGCCTTTTGGTTCGGCCAACTCTGCCCAAATACTCTCCCAACTTACCTCGATAAACCCTAGAGGCCTTAGTTTGATCAGAAAGCCATCCTAAGGATCCCTTTTGATCAAATAAAAAGGAAGAACCCGAAGAAGAGATATTGTTTTCACCACCCCTTTTCAAGTTCCTTTCTTCTTCCACTTCTTCTTTATTTGTTATTACCATTCTAAAATAATAACTCCAGTATCTTATATATACTGTGATGTTATTATAAATATGGTTCAACCATATTCAGTATTCTATCCACCCTTTGAATAACATGTCACCATACGTGCATACGTACGGCTTACCGTCTCCACGTCGTGGTGTAATTGTTATTCAATATATTATTATTTGGATGGGTATAATAATGATGTGTAACTCATGTAAATAATAAATATAACATGTTAATTATTCTTTATATATGATATAACATCCATTTATATATTATTTTAATGTCAAAAGAATGATATTGTCGCTCGTGCGTACGTACAGACTACCGTCTCCACAAACGTGATGATATTCATTCTCCATTGTATCCATTCAAGTATAATTATCATTTGATGATTTAAAAATGTTGTTTAAGGACTTGATATAATTATGGATATGAATAAGATACAACCTATCCATAACAAACACGGCTTATGTAAGAAACCATATAAAAGAAAACGAGTAAGTTAACACCCGAAACGACGATAATTCTAAGATATTATTAACAAATCAAGGTTAAAAGATCATATATGATATCATATTAATATATATGATTATTGTATAATTTAATAACAATTATTTCACAATTATACAGGAGGTTAACCTAACCCAACCAAGTAAAAGTACAAGGTAATGTTTATTTCACAATCTCTTCATTATCCGAGGTTGTGTATACGTAATAATCTACTGGGATATCTTTATCATCCACATCCATGTTTCTTAAAAATGTATTTCAATACATTTTTACTATTTACAAGAGTATGGGTTAAAGTCATTTATACATTTGTTTAAATTTTTATAAGAGGTTTATAAAGGAATCTTTCCGTCGTTTTCCAAACAAGGTGCTTTTTTACCTTTTCGACAAAATTAAGGTAACAATGTTTTTTTTAACTTATACGGCGGGTGCAGTTATTTTCCACCGTTATGAAATCGTCGAAGATTCCCTTATAAGCATATAATAATATTTTCAAAGAAAATGTTTTATTTTATAAATATATGTCTCTTAAATTATTACAAAATAGAAGGATATATTTCTCTAAAAATAGTTTTGATTTCATCTATGTCAACATCCTTTGATGGATTTTACGCTTATTTGAAGTTGATTTATTATGATACAAAACTTCTATACTGTATTAATGGTTTTGTGATATGTTTGACTGTGGATGTGCTATTTTAATACCATTCATGGTTTATGGTGAAAGTATTGTCATTTCTTATGCAAATATTAATACGAATGTTTATGTTATGTTTAATCCTTTTCATATGGGAATTCATTAGACTTAATATGTGACGGGTGGAGCCCACTATAGCTCCTCGATGCATCGGTATGTATCATGAGACAAACTAGTATCTTGGAACAAGGCCTTGGCAAAATCTTATTTGTAGTCTTGGCACGAGGCCTTGGCTATGTGGTTATGATAGTATGACATTATGCATTCCATCATTATGAATGTGGTTATTGATATTGCATGTGATTATTCGATTAGTAGAATATCCATGTTTATAAGTAAATGACATTATTTCATCTTACATTTTCCATACTATGTTGATGTTAAAGTCTAAAAGGCATTTGTTTTAGTTATGCATTGCATTAAATGTTTATACTTATTTTTGAATGTTTCCGCTATATTGTTATCCTTACTGGGCATTTGAGCTCACCCCTTTCCTATGTTTTATTTTTCCCAGGATGTGAGGAAGTAAGTTATGAATGACCTATTAGGATAGTATGTGGGAATATGAGTGTGGAATATGGAGACTATGTTGTTGTAGTATTTTTCCACTTTATGATGTAATACTTTATGAATATATCTATTGTTTCCAAGGCTACTGAACCAATCAGTCTTTAGAGATTTGATCTTTCTTGTGGTCATGCCAATGTAATGTAATAATGCACCGACTCTGGGTAACTGGGGTCGGGGCATTACAGTTGGTAGCAGAGGAAGTTTAGTACAAACCTTGGAAGCTAGATTTAGATAAAATCTGATTAGAGCACGTAGACCTAAGATAAACTTTGAGGATTAGTATAGATGATCTTCCTATAATTTTGGTATTATAGAGATTTTGTGAGTTTTCCGAGAAATAAATCACTATCTGGATACGAGTAGGTAGAGGCGGCTCTGGCACAGATGTACCTAGGGGTAAAACCCGAAAACACCACTTTGAGCTAGACTCGAACGGGATCTTCTGCACAACAACGGGCCTTGCTGCACTCTTGGTTACGACACTCCCGGGGGATATGCTTAGGATAACTCTAATTTTCTATACAAATCATTATGAAGGGATTATGAGTATATACTTCCTCAAAGAAAACATTTTTATGATTATGGATTATATCCATAAATAGTTCAATTTATGTTAAGTGTTTTATAAGTATGGGATTATGTATTTTGATTCATAAACTGATCTAGTTTATGCCATTGTTTAGAAATGGATCCTAGTGGAAGAAATGGAAACAGTATCAATGCACACACTCCATGTAGGGATTTCCCTCCTGCTCAAGATAATTATAGTGGAGCTGGTGATGCAACTGTTGCCGATCAGCAAATCACCATACTAGGACAACTCACTCAGGTTATGAATAATAACCTTACCCGTATGGAGCACCCTGATCCACAGCGTGGAGGATCAATGTTAGATCGATTCATGAGGCAACAACCACCTACATTCAATGGGAGTACAAATCCCTTAGTAGTTGAGCAATGGATATTTTCCCTAGAGAAAATATTTCAGGCGTTGGGGAGTAGTGAAAAGGAAAAAAGTTATCATGGCAGTTTACCGCCTCACTGGAGATGCTGATCAATGGTGGTCATTGATTAAAAATACAAAGGAATATGATGAAGTATCAAATACGGAATGGAGGGAGTTCAAAGATCTTTTTTTAGAAAAATACTTTCCTCGCGACCATCGAGTAGATATGGAAAGGGAATTTCTGAGTCTGAGATAGAAGGAGGATGAGAATTTCACAAAGTATGAGGCTAACTTTACAAGGATAGCAAGGTATGCTGGTGATTATATATGTATCCCAAGAAGTAATATTGATCGTTTCTTTGATGGGTTAAAACCATTTATCCGTCCAGCATTAGTCTCACGATCCTTTTCATCGTACGATGATATTGTCTCATGTTCTATCAAGACCGAAAAGGAATTATCTAAGTCTTATGACATTAAATCAAATCAAAAGAAGAAGAGGCTTGCTGATCGATCTGGGAATGGAAATAAGGGGAAGAAGGGAAATGATTAATATCCATTCTGTGGTAAATGTGGGAAGAACACCCCAGTACTTTTTTGAAGGGAATGGGAGTCTGTTACAAGTGTGGTGAAAAAGTCCACCAAGCTCGTGATTGCAAGGGGAAGAAGGAAGCAACCAATGTTCAGTGTTAAAATTGCAGGGAGATGGGGCATTATGCAAATGAATGTCCTAAGCGTCAGGAGAACTTACCTCAGAAAAGTCCAAGGGATCATGGAAAAGCTTATGCTATCACTACTGCTGAGGTAGAAGCTCTGAAAGATGTGGTGGCAGATAATTTACTGGTTTTCTCAAGTTTAGAAAATGCATTATTTGATTCTAGATCATCGCATTGTTTCATATCTTCCCAGTTTTCTAAGAAAATTAGATATTTCCAATTTGATTTAACAAGGGAGTTGTCAGTTAATACTCATAAGGGAAGTATCATTGCAACAAAGTTTTGTGAATCAACCCCCATTAGAGCACATAAATGTTCTTTATCTTATAATGTCATTGTCATACCTATGATTGAGTTTGATATAATCCTCGGTATGGACTGGCTTTTGGACTATGATGCGAAGATTTATTGTAAGAATAAAGAGGTTACGATTCTTGATGATAATGATAAGGAACACCTTATCTTAGAGCAGAATCCTCACCACCTAATTCTTATTTAGATCCACCCCTAGTAGCTCAACAAAATTCAATTATTTGTCAGGAAGAGAATGAAATAACTGTGGGTGAGGAAAGGAATGTTCAAATAGAGGATGTACCTGTTGTGAAAGATTTTGTAGATGTATTTCAGGAAGATTTACCTGGACATCCTCCAGAATGAGAAGTTGAGTTTTCCATTGATTTAATTCCTAGATTAAGGCCTATATCAAATACCCCTTATATAATGTCCACTGTAGAATTAGTTTAACTAAAGAAACAACTAGAGGAATTGAGTAATAAGAGATTTATTCGCCGTAGTGTTTCTCCATGGGGAGCCCCTATTGTTTTTGTTAAAAAAAAGATGGATCTATGAGGTTATGTATTGACTATAGGGAGATTAATGCCATAACAATAAAGAACAAGTATCCCCTACCTCGAATTGATGATTTATTTGACCAACTGCATGGAGATCAATACTTTTCAAAGATTGACCTTCGATCTGGATACCATCAGTTGTGTGCGAAGAAGGAAGACATTCCAAACACAGCATTTCGAACCAGGTACGGGCATTACGAGTTTAATGTAATGCCTTTTGGATTGACTAATGCACCCTCTGTATTCATGGATCTGATGAATAGAGTTTTCAAGGAGTACCTCGATGAATTTGGGGTGGTATTTATTGATGATATCTTGGTATACTCCCAAATCTACGAAGATCATGAAAATCACTTGCGCATTATCTTGAAGACTACGAGAAGACATGAATTATATGGGAGGTTTAGCAAGTGTGAATTCTGGCTTCAGGAGATTTCTTTTGCTTGGCCATATTGTCTCTAAAGATGGAATCTTTGTTGATCCTTCTATGACCAAGGCAATCCAAGAATGGCCAGAACCTATGAGTATAACTGAGGTATGTAGTTTTATTGGTTTAGCAGGTTATTATCGACGCTTCGTCCAGAATTTTTCCCGATTGGCTAACCCATTAACGAAGCTCACACGTAAAGGGGTTAAATTTGATTGGACAAAAGAGTGTGAAGAATGTTTCGAAGAACTGAAGAGAAGATTATTCAATGATCATATATTGACTCTACCATCGGGGAATGATGGGTTCGTTATTTATAGTGATGCATCGAAGAAAGGACTTGGTTGTGTCCTTATGCAGAATGATAGGGTTATTTCCTATGCATCACGACAGTTGAAAATTCATGAACAAAACTATCCTACTCATGATCTCGAGTTTGAAGCTGTGATCTTTGCTTTTAAGATATGGAGGCACAACCTCTATGGTGAAAAATGTGAGATTTATACTGATCACAAGAGTTTGAAGTGTATTTTCTCACAAAAAGAACTCAACATGAGGCAAATGAGATGTCTTGAATTACTCAAGGATTATGATTGCACGATACACTACCACACGGGGAAGGCAAACAGGGTGGCAGATGCTTTGAGTAGAAAAGACCATGGAGTTTTGAACAATATGAGAATTGAAAGGGATCCAATTTTCATGGATCTAGTGAAGATGGACATGGGAATAACCAGGGAAGGCGAAACATCAAATATTTTTCAAATGGTTGCCAAACCATATTTACTAGAAATGATTAAGAGTTCTCAGAACGATGATGAAGAATTTAAAAAGATGATTAAAGCTGTGAATGATGGGAGATTGAGAGACTTTGTGTATGAAGATGGAATTTTGAAATTCGGGAAGAGACTTTGTGTTCCCGATTTACATGATCTAAAAAGGGAATTGTTGGATGATGCTCATAGTTCCAATTTTTCTATACATCCTGGGAGCACCAAAATGTATAGAGATTAGAAGGAACATTTTTGGTGGGACAATATGAAGATGGAGATTGCTGATTTTGTGTCAAGATGTATGGTCTGTCAACAAGTGAAATCTGGGAGGCAACACACTGGAGGAGTCATGCAACCTCTTCCCAAACCAGAGTGGAAATGGGACAATATTACGATGGACTTTGTCATGGGACTACCAAAGACTCCTAGAAGGAATGATGCAATATGTGTTATTGTTGATCGTCCTACCAAGTCAGAACATTTTCTTTCTATAAGAGATGTTTTACCACTGGAACATCTATCAAGACTATATATTAATGAAGTTGTGAGACTTCATGGAGTACCCCTATCGATTGTTTCTGGTCGGGATCCCTATTTTACTTCAAGATTCTGGAAGAGTCTTCAGAAATCCCTGGATACTGAACTTCATTTGAGCACTGACTACCACCCTCAAACGGATAGACAATCAGAACGAACTATTCAAACCTTAGATGACATGTTGAGATCCTGCTCACTTGACTTTCAGGGTATGTGGGATCAATATTTACCTCTGGTAGAATTTTCCTATAACAATAGCTTCTATTCGAGTATTCAGATGGAACCATATGAAGCGTTATATGGAAAGAGATGGCATACATCAACCTGTTGGGATGACATTGGTGAAAGAAAACTTGTAGGCCTAGAACTGGTGGAGGAAACTATGGAAAAGGAGAAGGAAATCCAAAATCACATCAAAGCAGATCAAAGTAGGCAGAAGAGCTATGCCGATAATCGAAGGAAGGATTTGGAATTTCAAGTCGGTGATCATGTTTTCCTGAAGGTATCTCCATGAAAGGGTGTCATATGTTTTGGTAATAAAGGTAAATTGAGTCCTAGGTACATCGGACCTTTCGAAATTCTAGAACGAATTGGGGCTGTAGCTTTCCGATTGGCTATGCCTCCAAGTCTCTCCAAAGTTCACGACGTGTTCCACGTATCTATGTTGATAAAATACATGCCTAACCCAACGCATGTACTCACCTATGAAAAATTATAACTGGAACACGATATGTCCTATTGTGAAGAGCCCGTCAGGATTCTTGATACGAGAGAACAAGTACTGAGAAACCGGATGACACGTCTAGTAAAAGTTTTGTGGAAAACCATAAGATGGAAGAGGCAACGTGGGAACCCGAGGAACTTATGATGAATACCACCCGAGACTTTTCATGTGATAAGTATTCTAGAAATTTCGAGGACGAAATTATTTGAAGGAGAGGAGAATGTAACACCTCAAGCTTCTACGTTATGCTTCTCTTTGAATAATGCGATAGCATGTGTTGTACGCAACATCGATTTCTAACACACCACAACCAATCAAACTAGCCGTTATGAATAGTAATACCAACTTTTTGAAATTATATAAAATTTATATGTCAAAATGGACTTCATTTTTGGATTCGGAATATCGAAATTATCCTATGTTGAATTTTTGGTATTTTTATGAGAACTTCCAATTTTTATGAATAGTGAAAAATACTTAAAAACAACTTTTTTAATCAAAATAATTTATAGTGATAAATTATATTATTGAGTGGTTTTAAAGTATAATTAGAATATATTTTTACAATTTTATCCAATGGTGTTCGTTAGAATTAATTTCACTTTGAAATTGGACATAAACAATTATCAATCTTTTGATATATATTGTTTCTTAAAAACACGCTATTTGTTGTGACAGCAGGAATTAATTATAAAATTAATTAATGACACTTATATGCTTGTAATTTTTTAAAATAGACATAATTTTTGAATTCGGAATATCAATTATAGCTTACGGTGAAATTTTGGCATTGTTCGGAAAAACGTCAATTTATGATGAATAGTGAAACTATTAAGTGGTAGTTAAAAAACTGAATTTTTCATAAAAATTAATTTTACCACTTCTGTGAATGGAATTTTAAAAATCCGAGAGACATGGTTAATATCAAGAAGTAAAATGTTGTTCAATGAGATTAAAATAATTTTTGGTGAATAGTAACTTTTTACTTTTATTTACCACAGTTAAAAGTAAATAGGGTAATTAAGGGTAAAAATGATATTAATATTACCCTAACAGGTGTCCTAATTATATTGGACAAGTGTATCTCGACCAAAAACAACCTTAGGAATAAAATATTATCATTTAGGTCCACTTGGATTAGATCAGGACATTTATTATTATTTAATTCAAAGAAGAGTTAAAAGAGTTAAAATCAAAGTTTATTTACAAAAACATTTATAATAAAGGGTTATACATAAGATAAATTCGATTTTAAATATTCATTATAAAGATAATAATATTTAGTACATAATGATATTTTATTTATAATTTTTAGACTTTAAAAATTTTAATTTATTTATGACACAATGATGATGTAGTAATTACCATAATAGTGAAAAATTATAATAATTGATATTATAAATACCCAAATAAATATAATTTTAGACTTTTTAGGAATTACAATAATTTTATAGATTAATATGACATGTTAGGATTGATTCAATTAACGTTTTTTAAAGTAATCATTCTGTTATTATTTTTACAAAAAATCAATTATTGAATAGTGTCAAAATTGACAAAAAGGAGTTTTTAAAACAAATATTATATTATTAGTTGATATTAAATTAATAAAAATCAAACGTTCGGAAAAAAGACTTATATCATGATTGGTTAATCATTAAGGGACCACTTGGGGGTCTCTTGGATGTATATGGTAAGTTTATTAACCATATATTATAAAAATACAAAGAGACATTGTAAAAGTGAAACTAATTAAATAGGAATTATACTTAAAGATAAGGTTAATATAATGAACCAAACCTGTATAAATTCTATTGGTTGAGTGTTTTTCGACTTATCCCCACCTTAACATTTAAATAATCAACTTTGGAGCCATTATAAACCGAATATGAATTTATTATAAATTAATATTTCTAGCTTTTCCAAAGATGCCTCACACCCCTCTTATAAAAGGGAACTCCTCCTTCTCATTTCTTCACACCTTCAAAGCCTTTTGGTTCGGACAAACTCTGCCCAAATACTATCCCAAATTCCCTTAGTACAACCTAGAGGCCTTAGTTGGATCAGAAAGCCAACCTAGGGAGCAATTTTGATCAAATCAAAAGGAAGAACCCGAAGAAGAGGTAATGATTTCACCACCCCTTTTCAAGTTCCTTTCTTCTTCCACTTATTCTTTCTTTGTTATTACCATTCTAAAATAATAACTCTAGTATCTTATATATACTGTGATGTTACTATAAATATGGTACAACCATATTAAGTATTCTATCCACCCTTTGAATATCATGTCACCATACGTGTGTACGTACGGCTTACCGTCTCCACGTCGTGGTGTAATTGTTATTCTATATAATATTATTTGGATTGGTATAATAATGATGTGTAACTCATGTAAATAATAAATATATCATGTTAATGATTCTTTATATAAGATATAACATCCATTTATATATTATTTTAATATCAAAAGAATGATATTGTCGCTCGTGCGTACGTACGGACTACCGTCTCCACGAACGCGATGAGATTCATTCTCCATCGTATCCATTCAAGTATAATTATCATTTGATGATTTAAAAATGATGCTTAAGGACTTGATATCATTATGGATATGAATAAGATACAACCTATCCATAATAAACATGTCTTATGTAACAAAACATATAAAAGAAAATGAGTATGTTAACACCCGAAACGACGATAATTCTAAGACATTACTAACAAATCAATGTTAAAAGATCATATATGATATCATATTAATATATATGATTAATGTATAATTTAATAACAATTATTTCACCATTATACAGGAGGTTAACCTACCCTAACCATTGAAAAGTAGAAGGTAAGGGTTATTTCACAATCTCTTCATTATCCGAGGTTGTTTATACGTAATAATCTACTGGGATCTCTTTATCATCCACATCCATGTTTCTTAAAAATGTATTGCAAAACATTTTTACTATTTACAAGAATATGGGTTAAAGTCATTTATACCCTTTTTTTTACTTTTTATAGGAGGTTTATAAAGGAATCTTTCCGTCATTTTCCAAACAAGGTGTTTTTTATCCTTTTCGACAAAATTAAGGTAAGAATGTTTTTTTAACTTATACGGCGGGTGCAGCTATTTTCTGCCGTTATAAAATCATCGAGGCTTCCCGTACAAGCTTATAAGAATATTTTCAAAGAAAATGTTTTATTTTATAAATATGTGACTCTTAAATGATTTCAAAGTAGAAAGAGATATTTCTCTAAAAAGAGTTTTGATTTCATCTATGTCAACATCCTTTGATGGATTTTACGCTTATTTGATGTTGATTTATTATGATACAAAACTTCAATATTGTATTGATGGTTTTGTGATATGTTTGACAGTGGATGTGATATTTTTATACCATTCATGGTTTATGGTGAAAGTATTGACATTTCGTATGCTAGTTTTAATACGAATGTTTATGTTATGTTTAAACCTTTTCATATGGGAATGCATTGGACATAATATGTGACAGGTGGAGCCCGCTATAGCTCCTCGATGCATCAGTACGTCTCATGAGATAAACTAGTGTCCTCGCACAAGGCATTGGAAAAATCATATTCGTAGTCTTGGCACGAGGCCTTGGCTATGTGGTTATGATAGTCTGGCATTATGCATTCCATCATTATGGAAGTGTTTATTGATATTGAATGTGATTATTCGATTAGTAGAATATCCATGTGAAAAAGTAAATGGCATTATTTCATCTTACATTCGCCATACTATGATGAAGTTCAAGTTTAAAAGGCTTTTGTTTTAGTTATACATTTCCTTAAATGTTTATTCTTATTTTTGAAAGTTTCTGCTATATTGTTATCCTTACTGGGCATTTGAGCTCATCCCTTTTCCATGTTTTATTTTTCCTAGGATGTGAAGAAGTAAGTTATGAATGACCAGTAGGGATAGTATGTGGGGATATGAGTGTAGAATATGGAGACTATGTTGTTTTAGTATTTTTTCACTTTATTATGTACTACATTATGAATATATCTAGTGTTTCCAAGGCTATTAAACCAATCAGTCTCTCGAGATTTGATATTTCTTATGATCATACCAATGTAATGTAATAATGCACCGACTCTGGGTAACTGGGGTCGGGGCATTACAAAATCCCTGACCAAAAATTATTAGTAGTGTATATATACACCAGAAGAATCCAATGACCGAATATATGACCGTTTGGAGTCTTATAAAAGTGATTATGACACTTATATTATTTTATTTTAAATGATGTCAAATTTTTCACCTTCATAATTTAATAAATATAACATTTTAAAAGTTGTCTGTTTTAGAATATAAATCAAACTAAAAGTTTTCTTATAAAATATATTAGATTTATCTTCATCCTAGTATTTTATTTTTAATTTTTATGCAACAATTATATATATTTATTAATCATACAAAAATGTTGTAGAAATTATTTTATTAATAGAAGTATCAAAGAAATGGTTTTACAAATAGTAAAATAAATATTATATGAAATATTTAATGTTCTCCACTAATTTTTTAGATGCATATGACATGTTAAGAACCTATTAAGTATTTTAGTTTGAAAATATCCTCTGTATGGATTTTATTTAAATTCAAATAAATAAATAGTGTCAAAATTGAAACTATTGTTATTTTATAAAAATAACATATTATTAAATTGTGTACAAATCACAAAAATATTTAAAAATTATAAATTGAAATTTATATAGTCTAAAATGTCATAAAGTATCCAATTATATAAAATTAACAAAACATAACTGATTATTTATAACCATTTAATATTTATAATTTTATTACCCCAAATAAAATGAAATAGATTAAATAAGGATAACTCATAATGATATGGTCTAAAATAAGATCAAAACATGTATAAATTTGATTGGTTGATGAGATTAAAACCCTATATCATATAATTTTAGAATTGAGTCACTTTTGGAGGTTTTTATGTGGGGTTTGAATTTATATTAATCTAATATTATTGAGGATTCCAAAGGTGCCCGTCTCCTCCCTTATAAAAGGGAACTTCCTCCGTCTCATCTTTACACGATTTGAAGCATTCTATCTCGGACAACCCCTATCAATTTCCCTTTTCAACTTTTTTAGAATCATACTAGAGGTCCGAGTCTTCTTCAAAGACCAATATTAGTGCCCTAAGAGGAGGTTTCAAAGAGGTGTTTCGAAGAACAGGAAATATCTGTTATCGATTCTTTCAAATTTCATTCTTCTTCTACTTCTTCTTCTGTAGTTGTATCATTATTAATTAATTAAATCAGTATCACTCATATACGGATATTTATTGTGAATATGAAACAACCCTACTGCACCTTCTATCCATCATATGAAAAATGAAGTCACAGCGCGTGCGTACGTACGGAATACCGTCTCCACGCCGTGGTGTAATCTATTTTTCCACCACCAACGTACATGGATGGGTATAATGGTGCATTGAATAACAAAATATGATTATTATAACATTATTCTGATTCTAATATATTAAATCATTCCCTCCAATTCCATTCAATAAATATGGGAATGATATCATCGCTCGTGCGTACGTACGGATTACCATCTCCACGACGCGATGAAATTCATTTTTCATGTTAACAATTCTAGAATGATTATAAAGAATATATAACAAGTAATAATTAAATATATGACATAATAATGCTACTGGATATATATATATATATATGTATGCATTTCATCTACTTAATTCCATTCAATTCAATAAGGAAACAAAAACATCATTCATATGTTCAAACGACCTACCGTCTCCATTAACGATGTATTTCATTCTATTTATCATTATATCATATATATGTATACTCTGAATATTTAATATATAAAAATCGTGTTTTACATTTTGAAATTAAGGAAATCAGGATATAATTAATAATATCAAGAACAACAAGTTGAAACACGTACGATAATTGAAACGATTTTACACAAAATGCTACTTTAACATGGATTTACAAAAGAACGGTTAATATAAAGTCATAAGTGAACCATATATGATATCATAACAATTAATATGATTCTATAATAAGTCAATGACATTATTTGAATCATTATACAGGAGTTTCAAATACATATGAATCATATCAGACCTACGGTAAGGGATAATTATTCCAATCTCATTCTTCTCTGAGATTGTTTATTCGTATGTATTTATTGGGGTTATGTTTATTATCAATGTCCATATGTTCTCAAAATGTTTTCATAAAATATTTAATTTTCTTCCTTGTATGATTAAATTCATTTTTACTCTTTTTTTTACTTTTACCACATCATCTGGAATGAATATTTCTTTTGTTTACAATATGAGGTACTTTTTGACTTTTCTGGTAAAAGTACGAGAAGAATGTTTTTTTAACTTATATGGAATGAACATATTTTTATAGTTTCATAATGGCTTATTGTCATGAAGCTAACTCTATAAAATATAATGGCTATTTTCAGAAAAATCCCATTCTTTTAAAATTGTATGGGATTCTATGAAAAGAAAATGATTTTGATAAAGAAAGGATATTTTCCTCAAAAATTCATTTCAAGAGTTTTATCAAAAACATTTTCCATATAAGATGGAAATATTTCATATGTGTATGTTTCATGTATAATTTCTCTGTGATTTAAATGGTTTTATTTTTCTTATGATGAAATGATATCCATTTTTTTGTATGGATTATGTTATGATGGGATGATGTTTATGAAACCCATTTTATACTTTGGGTAATGATGAATGATTTATGTTCATGTTGTGGCACAAGTAAGACTGATATCATTATGAGATGGGTGGGACCTATATCTCCCTCCAATATATTGGGTAAAGATTTATATCTCATGAGATAGACATGGATGGAACGGCAAGTAAATCTGGTTCAGTAATACAGGGCTGGAACGGAAAGTAAACTCGGTTCAGTAAGGGACATCGTCCGTTAAGATGGTCTTGGCAGCAATGCCTTTTTCTACTACGGAAATCATATCATGTGTTTAATGTTTTTCCAAAATTAAATGCTTTATTGCCATGCCATTTTACCATGATTGATGTTCCATTATGATCTAGGCCTTACGTACTTCCATGTTTTTTGTCATTTCTCAAGATCTTGATGCTTAAACATTATGTTCATGTTTTTAAGTTCAAAAATATATGGTTTGTTTTATTTTCTCCATGATTAACCTTACTGATCATTTGAGCTCACCCTTTTTATGTTTTCTTTTCCACCAGGATTAAAAGAAAGGTTTTAGGAATGGAAACCAAAAGGAGAAGATCATTATAGGGGATGTTGAAGATCTTTCAATATGATTAGAAGTTTATATTCCATGTTTCCAAAGACACTAAACTATTACGGTCCTTGAGTGTTGGTTTTTGTTATTTATTAAGTATTCTTGAAAAGTAATGTAATTTCCATGTACGTCATTCTACGGGTCTCTATAGTTGGTATCCGAGGAAAGGATTAGTTAACCATTGGAAACTAGGATGCGAAAACATTAGTGAGATCTCTAGAGATATTTCTAAGGTATGTCTGGGGATGTCCCTAAGGTTAAGTATAAGTATAGGTTATAGTCCGAGAATTACAGAAACCATATTATAATTAAACCTATGTTGTTAGATATTGAAGGTACTCCCTATTTATTATGTTGTATTCCTATCATGATTTTTGCCTCTCACACTATTCTTTTTGGGTTTTAGAAAATGGTTGGAAATAGGAGGATTCACGATAATGGAGGATATGATGGACAATAGAATGATATTCTTCATGATCTACCAAGTGAAATGGAATTTGGAAGGCGAAACATCGTTATTATTCCTAATAAGTAATCCAATAATATGATCTATAATATCAACTTTGGTAAGATTCCTAACTCAGATAATAAGAGAAAGATGGAGTTTCATGATGATCATAGAGGAAACAAAGTTCAATTTCCATCATCTAAGTCATGTGGGAAGAGGCATCAAGGGGAATGTTTCAAAGGAACTAGAAGATGCTTTGAGTGTGGAAAAGAATGACACAAATCTAGTAAGTGTAAAGAAAAACGATCAGTTAACACCATGGACAAGGATAATGGTATTGCTACGACATCAACAACGATTAAATGTTTAAAATGTGGAATGTATGGGAATTATTCAAACCTATTCCCTTATGGAAAGTCTCATGAAGAGAATCAGCATGGTCATAATAGTACTATTTATGTTTATGAAGATGAAGAGACAATAAATCATACGTGAGATGAAAAAATTATTCAAGCTCAGTCAATGGTTTAAGAAGGGAGTGGAATGATTGTATGTTTATTAAGAGTAATGGTACTATGGAATAAAGAATCATCTAAGGATTGTTACACTGTTATCTTTCCTTGAGTTTTTGAAAGTATATGATGAATGGTACCAGTAACCATGGAAGGTTATTCAAATATTTTTGGAAGGTAGATGTTATGTGCATAATGAAAGGATAAGAAGATAATGAGATGTTTAAAAGTATTAATGATCTCCTGACTGGTATGAGTACAAAGTGATGTCATGGTTCGAGTATATATATATTTTGGGATTTCGGTATGTGGAAAGAGTTAATTTTTGATGCATTCATGTTTTCACTAAGGTTAAATGGGTATTCATTTTTCAATAGAATACATTATTAATGTATTTACATGATTGTAATTTGACCAACAAGATATATCGTATGATATATGGGGGATAAATGATGGTATTCACATGCATGGTTATTGACATTTCTAGTAACTGTTTTCATTATACTATGAGTTTGGACAGAAATATTTTGGATAAGCCTAAAGATTGTAATGGATTAGGTTGGACATATGAAAGTATTGTTTATGGATAGAACTGTTTTTTTGATATTATTTATGGAATGTTATAATAATGTAGTTTTAGAAAAAGGAAAACCTATCGGAAGGGCGACAACCCGTCGCGTAAGAAAAGTATGTGAGAATTAAACACACAATCGAAGTGCGACAGGCCTTTATCACCTACCATTGGACTACATGAAGTCCTTGGTTAGTAGAAACTAGTTTTATTTTATTAAGCAGTATGATATATGAAGTATAAGTCCATTTTTTGAATCATATACGATTAACCTCACCATAGATGGGCTTATGTATATTTGATAACTTTTTCGACCATTTTGTTTGAGATAGATGGAATGACCCATCATTCTATCAAAAGATCTGCTAACACTTCAAGAATAAAAAATTCAACTTCATTTCTTTAAGAGTTGAAGTGGAAATTGTTCGAGGCCCGAACAATGTTGAGATTGTACCAAAATAAATTAAGTATTTCTTCTAATTCAAATTCTCCAACTTTAGGGAAATAATCTTGGAACCCAAAAATGATGTCCTAGTGCATTATATCCGACGAATCAGATGGTACCTTAGATAATCACAAATTTATGGCTTTGTGATTGTTGTCATTTTCATAGCCATGTTCTCTACCACTCTCCATCAAAACTTGATGGTTAGATTTCTCTTCCATATCCATATTTTCACCTATGTTCTCCTATGTGGAAACCCAGTGATTAGTTAATTTGGGAAACCGTAACGTTTCATAATTTAGTTTTTAAAGTTCAGTTTTGGTATTACTTTTTACGATGTGGGTTTCTGTGGAAGAAACTCTCATGTAATAAACCATTTATAACCCCGAAGAATTTCGAGGGAGAAATTCATTTTACGGGGGATAGAAGGTAACACCCCAAGATATTATAAGATATATATTTTTTATTTCAATTATATCTTCTGTTTTATGCTACACCAAGATTATCTTGCACTATATGCAACACTGTATTAGCTAACAGTATACACCACACTATTCTTGGATCGTGTTACACACAATTTCATGTTCGTTTGTTAGTAGTTATTCTACGCAACATTGAGTTTATATACATATATATATTCAATGTATAAATGAAATATGGTTGGATTTTGTTATACACAACAACAAAGGATTCTTTCACTATATGCAACCCTGACTTGGCTTACATTACATGCAATCACAACCTTCCTCGATAGAGTGTTTAATACGCAATACCGGGTTTCACTAAACAATGATATATGGTTATAATATTATTATAAACTAGTTGTTATGAATATTAATAACTAATATTTTAATTTTATGACATTATAATTCATCTTACACATTTTATAGAACATGGCGTGAGAACAAAATTAATTTTTTTCGGTAAAATAAATTTTTTTAAAAAAATGCAGTTTTGCTGCCTTTTGATGGCGCACCCACATTAAATTTATTTTATGAAATATTTATAAGTTCAATTTGACAGAATAAAATTATTATTTTGATTCAGGATATAAAAATTTACTTTGGATAAATATTTGATATTTTTCTTAGAAGTTTCTCATTTTGATGAATAGTAAAAATACGCTAAATTTTAAATAAAAATAAATTTTTCATCGAGATAATTTATATGGTTAAATTATAATATTGAGTGGTTTTAAAGTATAAATAGAATATATTTTTACCATTTAATATAATGTATATCATTACCATTAAATTTACTCTGAATTCATAGGTAAAATTATTTCAATCTTTGGCAATGTTTTAACTTTTAAAACCCATTTTCTTAACAGCGGGATTGATTTTAAATTAATTTCTGCAACTTTTGTGATTTGAATTCGGAAAAATGGATTCCATATTTTGAATAAGTTGGTTCAAATTATGTTAATAGGATATTTTTTGGGCATTATGAATAGTAATTATGGTAAATTTTATTTACCATAGTAAAAGGTAAATCTGGTAATTAAGGTTAAATAAAATAGTATAAAATTACCCCAACACTTGTCTTAATATAATTGGATGCTTATATTTCATCCTAAGGCATATTTGGGTCGAAATGTAATCCATTGCAACCCACATGGAGGTGATTAAGTCCTTTAGTTGTTTTATTTAAAGGAAAGTTAAATATGTCTCACTGAACTTTAATAATTAATGTATTTTTAGTATAAGATTATACAGAATATAAATTCGGTTATAAATACTCATTTGAAAGATAACATGTTTTTGTTTACCATGGTAATTTATTTATAATTTTTAAGAGATATTAAATTACCTTAATCATTTATACATTAATGATGGAGAAATTATTTATTTAGTGAAAAATAAGTAATATAGTTTTTATGGAAATAATAATACCCATTAAATAGATCACAATCCTAACAAAAACATATTGTTAGTGTATATATACACCATAATCATCCAATTACTGAATATATGACCGTTTGGAGTCTTATAAAAGTGATTATGAAACTTATGTTATTTTATTTTTTATAATGTCAAAGTTGTCACCTTCATAATTTAATAAATATAACATTAAAAAGATGGGTGTTTTAGAATATAAATCCGACTAAATTTATTATTTTAAAATATATAAGATTTATATTCATCCTAGTATTTTAATTTTAATTTTTATACAACAAATAAATATATTTAACAATTATACAAAAATGTTGTAGAAATTATTTTATTAAGAGAATTATCAAATAAATGGTTTTACAAATAGTAAAATAAATATTATATAAACTATTTAATGTGATACACTAATTTTTTAGATGAATAAGACATGTTAGGAACCTATTAACTATTTTATTTCCAATATATCCTCTGTGTGGATTTTATTTAAATTCAAATAAATAAATAGTGTCAAAATTGACTGTATTGTTATATTATAAAAATAACAGATTATTAAATTGTTTAAAAATCAAAGAAATATTTAAAACCTATAAATTGAAATATATATATTCTAAAATTTCATAACGTATCCAATTATGGAAAATTAAAAACACATAATTGATTATTTAAATCCATTTAAAATTTAGAATTTTATTACCACAAATAAAATTAAATAGATTAAATAAGGATAAATAAAAATGATAAGGTTTAAAATAAGATCAAGACATGTATAATTTTGATTGGTTGATGAGATTACAACACTATCTTGTATAAATTTCAAATTGAGTCATTTTTGGAGGTTTTTATGAGGGGTTTGAATTTATATTAAACTAATATTTTTGAGGATTCCAAAGGTTCCCCTCTCCTCCCTTATAAAAGGGCACCTCCTCCCTCTTATCTTTACACAATTTTGATGCTTCAATCTCGTCCAATCCCTGCCCATTTCACTTTTAAACATCCCTAGAAACATAATATAGTTCCTGGTCTTCTTCAGAGACTAATTTTAGTGCCCTAAGAGGAGGTTTCAAAGAGGCGTGTCGAAGAAGAGGTAATATCTGTTACCGATTCTTTCAAATTTATTTCATCTTCTACTTATTCTTATTTAGTTGTTTGATTATTAATTAATAAAATCAGTATCAATAATATACTGATAATTTATTATAAATATAAAACAACCCTACTTCACATTCTATCCATCCTAAGTAAACTGAAATCACCGTTCGTGCGTACGTACAGAATACCATCTCCATGCCATGGTGTAATCTGTTTTTTCGACCACCACCTTACTTGGATGGGTATAATGGTGTAAATAATAACTACATATGATTATTATAAAATCATACTAATTCTAAGATATTACATCATTCCCTCCAATTACATTCAATAAATATGTGAATGATATCATCGCTCGTGCGTACGTACGGATTACCATCTCCACGACGCGATGAGATTCATTTTTCATGATAACAATTCAAGAATGATTATAAAGTATATATAATAAGTAATCATTAAATATATGACATAATAATTCTACTGGATTTATATATATAGATATATATATTTATATATATGTATATCATCTACTTAATTCTATTCAATTCAATAAGGAAATGAAAACAACGGTCATGCGTAAGTAAGACCTACCATCTCCATGAACGGTGTATTTCATTCCATTTATCAATATATCTAATATATGTATATGCGGAATATTTATTATATATAAATCATGTTTTACATTCTGAAATTAAGGACATCAGGATATAAGTAATAATATCAAGAACAACATGTCGAAACACGTACGATAAATGAATCAATTTTACCCAAAACGCTGCTTTAACATGGATTTAAAAAAGAACGGGTAATATAATGTCATAAGTGAACCATATATGATATCATAACAATGAATATGATTCTATAATAAGTCAATGAAATTATTTAAATCATTATTCCCATATCATTCTTATCTGATATTGTTTATTCGTAAGTATTTACTGGGGTTATGTTTCTTCTCCATGTCCATATGTTCTCAAAATGATTTC
The DNA here is from genome assembly GCA_963277665.1 of Viscum album. Taxonomy (NCBI): domain Eukaryota; kingdom Viridiplantae; phylum Streptophyta; class Magnoliopsida; order Santalales; family Viscaceae; genus Viscum; species Viscum album. The sequence goes on from OY728135.1 coordinate 547,426,697, forward strand.
ATAAAATGTTCACTTTTCTTCCATGTATTTTTAAAGTTATTTTACCATTTTTTTACTTTTACCACATCGTATGGAAGGAATATTTCTTTTGTTTACCAAATGAGGAAATTTTTTTCTTTTCCTGTAAAATTACAAGAAGAATTTTTTTTTAACTTATATGGAATGAACATATTTTTTCAGTTTCATAACACCTTATTTTAATGAAGCTAACTCTATAATATTTAATGACCATTTTCAGCAAAATCCCTTTCTTTTAAAATTGTATGGAATTTTGTGTAAAGAAAATGATTTTGATGAAGAAAGGATATTATCCTAAAAAATTCATTTCAAGTGTTTTATCAAAACCATTTTCCATATAAGATAGAATTATTTTGTATGTGTATGTTTCATGTATAATTTCTCTATGATCTAAATTGTTTTATTTTTCTTATGATGAAATTATATCCATTTTTTTGTACGGATTCTGTTTTGATGGGATGATGTTTATGAAACCCATTTTATACATTTGGGTAATGATGAATGATTTATGTTCATGTTGTGGAACAAGTAAGAATGATTTCATTATGAGATGGGTGAGACCTATATCTCCCTCCAATGTATTGGGTACAGATTTATATCTCAAGAGATAGACAAGGCTGGAATAGCAAGTAAATCTGGTTTAGTAATACAGGTCTGGAACGAAAAGTAAGCTCAGTTCTGTAAGGGAATTTGTCCACTAAGATGGTCTTGGCAGCAATTCCTTGGCTACTATGGAAATCATATCATGTGCTTAATGTTTTACAACAATTACATGATTTATTCCCATGCTATTTTACCATTATTGATGTTCTATTATTTTCTATGCCTTACGTACTGCCATGTTTTATGTCATTTTTCAAGATCATGATGTTTAAACATTATGTTCATGTTTTCAAGTTCAAATATATATGGTTTGTTTCATTTTCTCCATGCTTACCCATACTGAGCATTTGAGCTCACCCTTTTTATGTTTTCTTTTCCCCCAGGATTAGAATAAAGGTTTTAGGTAAGGAAACAAAAAGGGGAAGATCGTTATGGGAGATGTTGAAGATCTGTCAACATGATTAGAAGTTTATATTCCGTGTTTCTAAAGACACTAAACTATTACGGTCCTTGAGTGATGGTTTTTGTTATGTATTAAGTATTCCGCCAAAGTAATTTAATGTCCATGTACGTCATGCTACGGGTCTCTAAAGTTGGTATCAGAGAAAGGTTTAGTTAACCTTTGGAAACTATGATGTGAACACTTTAGTGAGAATCATAGAGATATTTCTAATTAATGTCTAGGGATGTCCCTATGGTTTAGTATAAGAATAGGTTATAGTCCTAGAATTATGGAAACCATATTAGAATTAAACCTATGATGTTAGATATTTTAGGTACTCCCTCTTTATTAGGCTGTTTTCCTAGCATGATTTTTTCCTCTCACACTATTCTTTTTGGGTTTTAGAGAATGGATGGAAACAAGAGGATTCACGATAATGGAGGATATGATCGACAATGGAATGATATTCTTCATGATCTACCAAATGAAATGGAATTTGTAAGGTGAAACATCGTTATTATTCCTAATCAACAATCTCATAATATGATCAATAATCGTAACTTTCGTAAGATTCCTGACTCAGCTAATAAGTGAAATATGGAGTTTCATGATGATCATTGAGGAAAGAAAGTTCAATTCCCTCATGTAAGTCATGTAGGAAGAGGAATCAAGGGGAATGTTTCAAAGGAACTGGATAATGCTTTGGGTCTGGAAAAGAAGGACACAAAGCTAGTAAGTGTAAAGGAAAAGGTACAGTTAACACCATAGACAAGGATAATGGTATTTCTACGACATCGACAACGATTAAATGTTTTAAATGTGGAATGTATGGGAATTATGAAAACCAATTCCCTAAGGGAATGTCTCATGAAAGGAATCAGCATGGTCATATGAGTAGTATTTTTGTTTATGATGATGAAGAGACTACAAATGATACCTGAGATGAAAGAATTATTCAAGCTCGGTCAATGGTTTAAGAAGGGAGTGGAATGATATTATGTTTATTAAGAGTAATGGTACTATGGAATAAAGAATCATCTAATGATTGTTAACTATTGTATTTCCTTGAGTTGTTGAAAGTATATGATTAATGGTGCCGGTAACAATGAATGGTTATTCAAATATTTTTGGAAGGTACATGATATGTGCATAATGAAAGGAGAAGGGGATAATGAGGTGTTAGATAATATTAATGAGCTCATGAATGGTATGAGTACAAAGTGATATCGTGGTTTGAGTATATAGAAATTATGGGATTTTGGAATGTGGAAAGAGGTAACTTTTGACAGCATTCATGTTTTCACAATGGTTAAATGGGTATTCATTTTTCATGAGAATACATGATTAAGGTATTTACATGTTTGTAATGTGACCAACAAGATATATCGTACGATATATGGGGGATAAATGACGGTATTCACATGCTTGGTTAATGACATTTCTAGAAAGTGTTTTCTATATACTATGAGATTGGACAGAATTATTTTGGATAATTTTCAAGATTGTAATGGATTAGGATGGACATATGTCAGTATTATTTAAGGCTAGAACTATTTTTTTATATTATTTATGGAATGTTATAATAATGTAGTTTTAGTAAAAGTACAACATGCAGGACGGGCGACAACCTGTCGCATCGGACAAGTATTTGAGAATCGAACACACAATCGAAGTGCGACATGATTTTATCGCCTACCATTGGCCTACAGGAAGTCCCTGGTTAGTAGAAACTAGTTTTATTTTATTAAGAGGTATGATAGATGAAGTATAAGTCCATTTTTGGAATCATATACGATTAACCTCACCATAGATGGATTTATGTATAATTGATATCATTTTCTACCATTTTTTTGAGACAGATGGAATGACCCATCATTCTATCATATGATCTGATAACACATCAAGAATGAAAAATTCAACTTCATATATTTAAGAGATGAATTGGAAATTGTTCAAGGAACGAACAATGGTGAGATCATACTGAAATAAAGTAAGTATTTCTTATAATTCAAATTCTCCAACATTAGGGAAATGATCTCAAAAACAAAAAATCTTATCCTAGTGCACTTATATATGAATAATCAGATGGTACCTTAAATCATCATAAATTTATGGCTTTGTGATTGTTGGATTTTTCATAGCCATGTTCTCTACCACTCTCCATCTGAAAATTATGGATAGATTTCTCTTCCATATCCATATTTTCACCTACATTCTCCTATGTTTCTTTAAAGGTAATGCTTCGGTCGAAGACCAAAGCACAATTTATTTATTGAAAAGTAAAAGGGTTACAAAAGACGAAAAGATGAGATTTTTTTACAATCTCTATAAAAAAGATATAATAGGCCAGCCAACCGAGTGTCAAGCCAAGTCATGCTCTGTTGAACTCCTTTGTTAGCGAGAGCATCAGCAACAACATTCTATTCACGATAACCATGAGTAGCTATGTATTCTAACCCATGAAACGAGTTCAGACAATTCATCCAAAGAGTGGTAAGCGTCTAGGCAAGATGAGTGATGCCATTCCAGATGGCATGATTGATAGTGGTGGAATCCCTTTCAATCCAAACCTTTCTCCTACCTCTTTTAAGCACAAAATCAACAACATGGATGACCCCCAGCATCTCAGCCTCTAGTGATGAAGAGTGACCACATCCAACATAAAAGCAGCCCTAACACTGGCCAGATGAGTATCTGAAGATGGCACCATAACTTGCAGGGCCAGGATTGCCTTTGGAAGTGCCATCCACAAAAACTTTGATCCATCCCCGCATCGGCGATTGACAGAAAACTTTAAAAAAACGTTTGGGTTTGGGAAAATACCCGGAACATGGAGATGACGAATAATCTCAAAGTCGCCAACCGAGTTGTTTCAAGAGTATTTTTGAATTGAAGAGGCATCATGAATCGCAATAAGAATCCGAGCATTTCTTGCATTGAGACTAAATGAGTGATTGTTATGAATAAATCATTACGAGCATACCAGCTCTCATGTAGGACCTTTGCCACTACAGCAAGACAAATATTTTTAACCTGTAGAGAGGCATCATATCTAATGCATTTTTTTAGAAAAAAACAAATAGATTCAGATAAGGGCCATTAGCAATTAAATAATTCAATAACATAATTCCATAGAGCAGAGGCCATCACACAAGACTAGAAAAGATGATTAGCGTCTTCCTTGTGCTGGTTACACAAGTGACATTTAGAGTAGATATGAATGCTACAAGCTTACAGACAGGCTTCAGTGGGTAATCTATTGTGAGCAATGCACCAAATAAGGGTGAGCCTAGAAGGTTTGATCCAAGTCTTGTTAAATTGGCTCCCCCATAGAAAATTAGATTCATCCCCAGAAAATCAATGCTTATAGAAGTTTTTTTAGTATAGGCTACCATTTGGTGCATGTTCCCAAACTAGGAAGTCACCAATAGGATAAAATGATGATTATCAATGATCTGTGCATTATTGTCAGGGAGGTCATGTCTATGAAATAGAAGGACCTCTTTTATAGAATGATTAGTGTCATCAGAGATAATATTTGGAGGTAACAAAGAAATCATGGGGTTTTCACACCATTTTCCACACCAAAAATTTATGGAAGAATCAGCACTAACCATCCATCTAGTGTTTTCCATGATTTTGTGATACGAGTCCCTAATAGAGGGCCAGATCGAGGAGTTGATGTAATTACAGTTCCCATTCAATAGTTTAGAGAGGAATCTATTATTCAATAATCTAGAAGCTTTAGAGGTAAAATTAACAATATCCCATGTAAGGCAGGCTTGAAGAGCATTATTAAAAAGCTTTAAACTTTTTATACTAATTCCACCTTTATCAAGAGGTTTACAACAAGAATTCCAAGGGATAGTGACAAGTTTCCTTTGAAAAATATTTCCTGAGAAAATGATGTTTTTAATATAAGTATTAGTTTTCCTGAAGATGCCGACAGGCCATTTTAAATCATAGGAGAGTAAACCATTTTCAAGACAATGGTCGATTTGACCAAACATATTCTACTATCCATGGAAAGAGATATCCTCGTCCAAGTAAAGATTTGATTTATGATCTGATCACTGATATTAGCAAAGTAGCATGCCTTAGGATGGCCCCAGAAAAGTGGGACACCCAGATAAGTGAAAGGTAAGAGGACTTCTTTAATTCTAAGAGAAGTGGTAATGGTAGATTTCCTTCTAACAGGGAAGATCTTTCCAAAAAAATATGATTTATTCCAAGAAATAACTTGTCTAGAGACCTTATCATAGTTATTAAAATCTTTCTTGAGGACATGTATATTTTTTTTATCACTGTTGGGAAATAGGATGATATCATCAGCATATAAAAGGTGGGTAGGGGTATTTAGATTTCTGGCAGCTTGTATAGTCTTGAGCTTACCTTGATCAACAAGATTATTGAGAAGTCTACATAAGTAGTCCTAAAAAATAACAAAAAGGATGGTAGAGAGAGGGTCTCCCTACCTGACACCCTTAGATAATTTGAAAAAACCCTTAGGGGTGCCATTAATCAGAACAAAAATACAAGCTGAGTGAAATAAAGTTTTATTTTTTCCAATGAAAGAATCATGAAATCTGAAATTTTTTAAGACTTTGAATATAATGTTTCAATCAATGGTGTCAAAAGCCTTCATAATATCGAGTTTGATGGACACACAAACTCCTCTAGTGTTTTTATTAAGACTGTTTCTACATTCGGAGGTAAGACAAATACATTCTTGGATGGACCTACCTTTAATCAAACAAAACTGATTCCATGAGACTATTTTATTGCAAATAGGCGCAAGTCTGCTCGTAATAATATTGTTGCTTATTTTATAGAGAGTGTTAATCAAAGAAATAGGTCTGAATTGATGGATCTCTGAGGCATTTTCAAACATAGGAATTAAAGTTAGAAATTGAGCATTTATTCCGCGAGGGAGAGAACCATGAATGAAAAAGGTCTTAACAAGGTTACAAATATCATTGTGGATAATATCCCAATGCTTTTGATAAAATCCATTATTGAACCCATACGGAACAGGCGCGCTGTCTGGATTAAGGACAAAAATAGTATCTTTAATTTCCAGATTAGGTGGAGTGCTTAAAAGTGATTCATTGTCTCTTTCATCCACCATTGAAGGAATAATGTCAGATCTGAGATCAGTATTCATCTCTAAACCATTAAAAATGTTGTAAAAGTATGAGATAACATGATCATTTATGGCCTCATCAGAGTCTATGATCAAATTATTATGAATAATTTTAGAAAGTGGATGATAGGCCTTTATGATTCTTTGAAGTGAATAATAAAATTTCATATTACGATCACCATCAGTGAGCCATTAAGTCTTAAACATTTGCTTACGAATATTATCCTTAAAAGTGACAAAGAATTATGTTTAAGGGATATATTTGATTCCAATTTATAGTCCATATTAATTTCTGAATTAGTGTTTTGAGTTTCGATGTGGCTAAGATCCGTTTCAAGAGAGGAAATATCTTGGTCTATAGAGAATTTTCAGTTTTACACCAACCCTTAAGGGCATGTTTTAAGATTTTAAATTTGTACATATAGGCAAATGAATCCTTATGGTGATTTAGGGAGTTCCATGTGTTATGTATAATGGTGACGCAGTCACGATTCGAAGGCCAAGAATTATTAAATTTGAAAGGAAGAACAAGCTTACGGTTATTCATAATGAAGCTAACTAGAGTAGGATGACGGTCAGAGTTAAGCCTAGGCAGAGTAACACTTGATATACTATCCCATATATCAAGAGCCTTCATGTTTACAAAATCCCTGTCAAGCTTACTAGAAACATTTTTATTATAGTGTTTTCTATACCAAGTATATTTGGCACCAGTGAGAATAACTTCGAAAAGGTTACAGTATTGAATAGTAGATCAAAATTCCCTAGAGGAAATAGAAATATGAGATGGAGCACTTTTTTCACAAGAGTTTAGAATGCCATTGATGTCCCCCATAACAAACCAATGATCCGGAATAGAGTTGGCCATATCAAGAAGTTCATGCCATAAACTCTTCTTTCCTGATATCTATTATTGTCATAAACCATAGTGCAATATGTATGCCGACCATTCCACAAAAAATCACAGGTGAGTTGTTGCTCAATATTTTTAAAAATGTTGGTATTTTGAAGAGTGTTGTCATAAAAAATCCACATTGAGTTTGCTTGAGGACCATTTTTACAAGAGCATAGAAAACTGTAATTAAGAGAACCAAATCTCATGAAGTTCATCTTGAAGTTGACTTTAGGTTCTGAAATGGCAAATAGGTGAGGCTTATGAGAGATTGATAACCTCCTAAGAGTTGTAGAGGTATCATTGTTGGCCAAGACTTGTAAATTCCAATAGAGAAAATTCATTACTATTTGTGTTTTGGGTTAGAACCATTTTTTTTTTATTTTCCAGATCCTTTCATCCCGTGGGATCACGTGACCATAGTTGAGGAAGGAGGTTTTTTTGCTCTCATAAGTTTTAGAGCTAGGAGAGGAAATTATTTTCAGAGAAGAATTATAATTAAGGTCAGAACCTGGAGTATCTAAAGTTGAAATGTCCATTGAGTGGTCTTGCACAACAACATGAATAGTAGGATGTTCTAGAGGAGTAGGATTCTCAATTCTGGCCAGGTATTTGGATATTGTTGAGCACTGCACCTAACATAAAGAGGGGGAAGTATGTGAGGAAGTTGTGGAGATAGGCAGAGGGGAAGTGTAGTTCTACGGAGATAGATAATTGTTGTGTGCAATAAGAGTGGTAGTGATGTTATTAGTAGCAGCATGTGCAGTAATTTCAGTAGTAGAAGAAGGAAATTTATCAGCAGAAGTGGGAGTAGAAATTACAGAAAGAGGGGGTAACAAAACAGGATTCTGCTTGTCAATAGCAGGGCTGCGCATCACCCTGTTAACAGGACAGCTAGCAGGAGAAAATGTAGACTCATCATGTGAGACATGAACAGTGTTTGAAGGGTTGTGACAGATAAGATTCACAACATGGACAACATTTACATCCTGAGTAACCAGAACTGGAAATCCAGGAGTAGGAGTAGTGATTTTAGCAATAGTTAAGGGTAGCATAGAAGTACCTGGTTCTGATGTTTTATCCATAGAACCTTGTGGCATATTAGGAGCATCAGACTCCCCATGCAGTTATAAAGGAACCAAAATAGGTCTCTCGAAATCCCTACAAACATGCTCATTTGAAATTGTTATACCAGAGGTAGGATCAAGAGTAGAAAAATTGGAAATAGTGGCAGGGGTGCTCCTATCATGGTTATTTCCATTACCTCCAGCCACTATTTCCCCTCTTCCAGTGACAATACTATCATTGTTTTGAAGAGCCACTTCTTCCTCAACTAAGTCCCCCCAAGATTTACCCTCAAGGGATGTAGAGACATAGGGTTGTTTAACCCAGATGTCTTGTTTCTTTTTTGGGAGATCAGGATTGTATGAAATGGTCCACCCCTTTTTACCATATTTTACTTCCTTCCAGTCATTAGTGATTGGGGGATCCATTTGTTTTCTAACCACCTTACAATTGGAAAGGTTGTGTCCAACTAGTTTTCACACCTCACAAATGGGTGGTTTCCTTTCATACTCAATTCTAAGATCAGTTCTAATATTAAGAGCATTGAATCCAATATTAGATGGGAGATCATTGGCCAGATTAACGTCAACAATTATTCTAGCATAAAGGCCAAGGTCTCCATTCAATGTCCTATGATAAATTTTAATGGGGGACCATATGCAGGAGTTTATATCATTAATAATATTCGGGTGCCAATAAAACCAATTGATACCATGAATTATAACCCAAACATGTGCCATATTTTTTTTTGTGTGAGTGGGTTAAAAGTAGCATCCCAATCCAAAATTCTAAGAATGCCAGGTTTAAGCTGAAGATTCCGGAGTTTCCAAACCTAATCAAGCTCACCTTGCGAGTTGAAGAGGATATTATAGTAGCCTTTTCCTATAGGGACCATCCACCATTTCGTTGATCCCCAGTAGTGAGCAATCCAATTCTTTAATTCAAGTAAAGGCCAGGGCCGGTCACCTGTGTTGAATGAAACACGGCCAATAACCAAGTATTTGTACAACTTCTCTCTTTGTTTCAAGGAATCCGGATCCACATCAACCATGAAGCTCCCATCTTCAAGCTTTTTGAAGAGTGGTTGTGTGCAGTCCTTAATGCTGCTTAGATCGGATCCTTGCAGAGCATCGCGGAAGGAGATAAGTAAGGATCAAAGGGGGACTTTGAGATTTCCCACTTCAATTTTTGATGAACCAGGGACAAGAGGCGCAGAAGCAGGAGGGGTAATCTCCCACGCTGGATCAAAGCTGGCCATCAGAAAAAATCATGGAGAATAGGTGATGAAATTTTGGGTTTCCAGTCGCCCGTTGGAGAGTGCTTCGAGAGCTCCCATCCTGCACCAAAAAAATATTTTCAACTATGTTCTCCTATGTGGAAACCTAGTGATTAGTTAATTTGGCATACTGTTACGTATCATAATTTAGTTTTTAGAGTTCAGTTTTGGTCTTCCTTTTTAGGATGTGGGATTTTATGAATGAAACTATCATGTAATAAACCATTTATAACCTCGGTAAATTTCGAGGGAGAAATTCATTTTTAGGGGGGTAGAATGTAACATCCTGAGATTTTATAAGATATATATATTTTTTAATTTCTTTCATATCTTCTGTTTTACGCTACACCAAGATAATCTTGCACTATAGACAACACCGTATTAGCTTACAGTATACGCAACACTATTCTTGGATCGTGTTACACATAATTTCAAGTTCATTTGTTAGTAGTTACTCTACGCAAAATTGAGTGTATATATATGTATTCAATGTATAAATGAAATATGGTTTTATTTTTTCATACGCATCAACAACGGAGTCTTGCACTACACACAACCCTGACTTGGCTTGCATTACATGAAATCGTGACATTCCTCGATAGCGTGTCTAATACGCAATATCGAGTTTCACTAAACAATGATATACGGTTATAATATTATTATAAACTAGCCGTTATGAATAGTATAATCTAAAATTTGATATTTATGACATTATAATTCATCTAACACATTTTATAGAATATGGTGTGAGAACAAAATAATTTTTTTTGCTAAAATAAGTATTTTTCAAAAAATGCAGTTTTGCCACCTTTTGATGGTGCACCCACATTAAATTTATTTTTTTGCATGTTTATATGTTCAATTTGATAAAATAAAATTCTTATGTTGAATCAACATATAATAATTTACTTTGGATAAATATTTGATATTTTTCTGATATGTTTTTTATTTTGCTGAATAGTAAAAATAAGTTAAATTTTAATAGAAACAACTTTTTTCATCGAGATAATTTATATGGTTTAATTATAATATTGAATGTTTTAATGTATAAATATAATATATTTTTACCATTTAATATAATTTATATCATTAACATTAATTTTACATTTAATTCATAAATAAAAATATTTCAATCTTTGGCAATGCTTTAACTTTTAAAACCCATTTTCTTAACAGCGGGATTAATTTTAAATTAATTTCTGCATCTTTTGAAATTTTAATTTTGAAAAATGAAATCCATATTTGGAATTAGTAGGTTAAAATTATGTTAATAGACTACTTTTTATTTTTGGGCATTATAAATAGTAACTACAGTAAATTTTATTTACCATAGTAAAAGGTAAATCGGGTAATTAAGGGTAAATATAATATTATAAAATTACCCTAACACATGTATTAATATAATTTGATGCTTATATTTCGTCCTAAAGCATATTTGGGTCAAAATGGAATCCATTTGAACCCACATGGAGGTGATTAAGACCTTTAATTTATTTTATTTAAATGAAAATGAAATATGTCTCACTCAACTTTAATAATTAAGGTATTTTTAAAATAAGTTTATACAGAATATAAATTCGGTTATAAATACTCATATGAAAGATAAAATGTTTTTCTTTATCATGGTAATTTATTTATAATTTTTTAGAGGTATTTAGTTACCTTAATAGCTTATACATTAATGATGTAGAAATTATTTATTTTGAGAATAATAAGTAATATAGTTTTTATTGAAATAATAATGCGCATTAAATAGCTCACAAACCTGACCAAAACTTATTTTTAGTGTATATATACTCTATAATCATCAAATTACCTAATATATGACCATTTGGAGTCATATAAAAGTGATTATGACACTTATATTAATTTATTTTAAAAGATGTCAATGTTGTAACCTTCATAATTTAATAAATATAACATTTTTAAAGTTGGGTGTTTTAGAATATAAATCAGACTAAAAATATTATTATAAAATCTATAAGATTTATCTTATTCCAAATATTTTATTTTTTATTTTTATGCCACAAATAAGTATATTTAATAATTAAACAAAAAATGTTGTTGAAATTATTTTATTAAGATAAGTATCAAATAAATGTTTTTACAAATAGTAAAATAAATATTATATTAACTATTTAATGTGTTAAACTAATTTTATAGATGAATATGAAATTTTAGTAACCTATTAAATATTTTAGATTGAATATATCATATGTTTGGATGTTATTTAAATTCAAATAAATAAATAGTGTGAAAATTGACACTATTGTTATTTTATAAAAATAACATGATATTAAATTGTTTTAAAATAACAAAAATATTTAAAAATTATAAATTGAAATTTATATAGTCTAAAATGTCATAATTTATCAAATTATGGACAATTAACAACACATATGTAATTATTTTAACCATTTAAAATTTGGAATTTTAATACCATAAATAAAATTAAATAGATTAAATAAGGATAAATCATAATGATAAGGTTTATAATAACAACAAAACATGTCTAAATTTAATTGGTTGATTATATTACAATAATATCTCATTTAATTTTTTAATTGAGTCCTTTTTGGAGGGTTTTATGTGGGGTTTGAATTTATATTAAACTAATATTTTTGAGGATACCAAAGGTGCCCCTCTCCTCCCTTATAAAAAGGGCACCTCCTCCCTCTCATCTTTACACATTTTTGAGCCTTCAATATCGGCCAACCCCTAACCATTTACCTTTTCAACTTCCTTATAAACATTCTATAGGTCTTGTTATTTTTCAAAGACCAATTTTAGTGCCATAAAATGAGGTTTCAAAGAGGCGTGTCGAAGAAGAGGTAATATATGTTACCGATTCTTTCAAATTTATTTCTTCTTCAACTTATTCTTCATTAGTTGTTTCATTATGAATTAATAAAATAAGTATCACTAATATACTCATATTTCATTATAAATATGAGACAACCCTACTTCACCTTATATCCATCTTAAGAAAATTTAAATCACCGCGCGTGCGTACGTACGGAATACCGTATCAATGCCGTGGTGTATTCTGTTTTTACACCACCACCTTACATGGATAGGAATAATGGTGTATATAATAACTAAATATGATTATTATAACATCATACATATTCTATGATATTATATCATTCACTCCAATTCCATTCAATAAATATGGTAATGATATCATCGCTCATGCATACGTAAAGATTACCATCTCCACGATGCGATGAGATTCATTTTTCATGTTAACTATTAAAGAATGATTATAAAGTATATATAATAAGTAATCATGAAATATATGAAAAAAATAATGCTACTGGATTTAGGTATATATATATGTATTTAATCTAATTAATTCCATTCAATTCAATAAGGAAACGAAAACAATGTTCATGCGTATGTACGACCCACCGTCTCCATGAATGGTGTATTTCATTCCTTTTATCAATATATCATATATATGTTTATACTGAATATTAAATATATATAAATCATGTTTTACAATATGAAATTATGTAAATCAGGATATAAGTAATTATATCACGAATAACAAGTCGAAACACGTACGTTAAATGAAATGACTTTACCCGAAACGCTACTTTAACATGGATTTACAAAAGAACAGGTAATATAAAGTCATAAGTGAACCATATATGATATCATAACAATGAATATGATACTGTAAAAAGTCGACGACATTATTTAAATCATTATAAAGGTGGTTCAGATACATACGATGCATATAAGACCTAAGGTAAGGGATAATTATTCCAATCTCATTCTTATCCAAGATTGTTTATTCGTAAGTATTTACTGGGGTTATGTTTATTATCCATGTCAATATGTTCTCAAAATGATTTCATAAATTTTTTAATTATCTTCCATGTATGTTTAAAGTCATTTTTACCCTTTTTTTCTTTTACCACGTCATATGGAAGGAATATTTCTTTTATTTACCATACGAGGTACTTATTGACTTTTCCGGTAAAAGTACGAGAAGAATGTTTTTTTAACTTATATGGCATGAACAGATTTTTACAGTTTCATAACACCTTACTTTCATGAAGATTACTCTATATGATTTAATTATTATTTTCAACAAAAATCATTTTCTTTTAAAATTACATGTCATTTTGTGAAAATAAAATGATTTTGAAGAAGAAAGGATATTTTCCTCAAGAATTCATTTCAAGTGTTTTATCAAAACCATTTTCCATATAAGATGGAATTATTTCGTATGTGTATGTTTCAAGTATAATTTATATATGACTTACATGGTTTAATATTTCATATGATGAAATGATATCCAATTTTTTTTATGGATTATGTTATGATGGGATGATATATATGAAAACGATTTTATACATTGGGTAATGATGATTGATTTATGTTCATGTTGTAGCACAAGTAATAATTATTTAATTATGAGATGGGTGGGACCTATATCTCCCTCCAATGCATTAGGTAACTATTTATATCTCAGGAGATAGACATGGCTTGAACGGCATGTAAATCTGGTTCAGTAATACAGGGCTAGAACGACAATTAAACCTGATTCAGTAAGGGACTTTGTCTACAAAGATAGTCTTGGCGGCAATGACTTAACTACTATGGAAATCATATCATGTGATAATCTTTTTTCCACAATTACATGATTTATTCCCATTCTATTTTATTATTATTGATGTTCCATTATGATCTATGACTTACGTGCTGCCATTTTTTATGTCATTTCTCAAGATCTTGATGTTTAAACATTATGTTCAACTTTTTACGTTCAAATATATATGGTTTATTTTATTTTCCCCATGCATAACCTTACTGAGCATTTGAGCTCACCCTTTTTATGTTTTCTTTTCCCCCGGGATTAAAAGAAATGTTTTAGGTAAGGAAACAAAAAGGGAAAGATCATTATGGGAGATGTTGAAGATCTTTCAACATGATTAGAAGTTTATATTCCGAGTTTCCAAAGACACTAAACTATTACTTTCCCTAAGTGTTGTCTTTTGTTATGTATTAAGTATTCCTCCAAAGTAATGTAATTTTTATATACGTCAAGCTACGGGTCTCTACATTTTGTGTATTCCTTGTGAGGATTTCGGGTCACAAGAGATGAAGAACTATGAAGATTAATTTTTTGATGAAACTCCAAAGCATGGAAAGGAAAGAATTAGTTGTGGATTAGGTTGAGGTAAAAATGAATCCATTAATATTTGATGGGGTTAATTTTTCCCATTTTCACAACTTTTTGGGACTGGTTTTTCAACCTCAGTAGTTGTGCTACAAATTCCTGCAGCCTAGTGGGATGGGGTTGCTCCTATATTTACATGGATTTAGAGGCATTATAGGCTTTAGAAACTCTCATATTTTTAGGAATATTGGTTCAAACATGTGGTGGGTGAATCAAATTATTTTCACTTATGAAAATACTCCTAAATATTTGGCACTACCTGATAATTAGATTCCCCTAAGTAGGAGGCATGTTCAATATTTTAATTCACTTGATGCAATAGTATTTTTATTGAACCCTCTCATCAGTACCATTATCATTGAGAGCCATTCAAGGATGAATTTTTTGATCCTACCATATTTTATAAGGTGACCCAATTTATTATAGCTATCATTAGGATATTATGTTAGATGGTTTCACCTATGGAGGGATTTTCTTATCATGGAGGGAGGTAAAATGAAACACCCCATGTTCACCCCATCCATGTATATAAATACAGTGTAGGGAATCCGTGATTAGTTGTGTTATGTCGATGGTCGTTTCACCGAAGGTATGTTTTCAGTGTCCCAAATTATATTTACCCTAACATGTATAACCCCAGTAAGGGGTCGATCCACAGAGAACTATGAGGTTATTTTATATTTACTTAATACTGTTTGTATTTTTGTTTTTAGTGAAGTTTGTGGAATTTAGAATCGATTTTGGTTGGTTGTTTGGGTACAAAAAGAAAAACTTGTTTTTATTCTTCATTTAACAAATTAATTACTAAAATGAATGTAAAGATTAGAAAATTGGATTTTATGAAAATAAAGATAGAAATGGGTTGGGGTTATTGATTTGTGATAACTTGATTATTATATCAATTTACATATGAGGTTGTGTTGTTCACAATAACCCAAATCTCTGGGTTTAATTTGTAATATTGTTTCTTTGGTCTGATAAAAATTATATTTAGATTTGAAGAGACTAACTGATTAGTCCGAAAGTTTGTATTTAACAGATCATTAATTGGATTAGTCCTTTTTGAGCTGATGGTTATGGTTATGGGGTTGTTCGTCATTATTCTTCTTTTTAATCCCTAAAAATTCTGCCCTCAGTCTGATATAGAATTTCCAGTAATAATATGATTTGATTAAAGAAGAATAAGAGGAGATTATTAAAACAAAAACATTCAGAGAAACATAATTAAAATTATAACTCATTAGCTTCCACAACCCCAACACACTGGGTGTTTAGTTACACATATTGAAAATGATAAACACAAAACTATTGATACCTCATGAAATCATGCTAGGAACTCTGAAAAAGGAAATGATTCTTCGATAGATGGAATGATGGTAGTATGATGGCAGAGTGTATTTCTTTGGAGCTTCACCACTTTCTCCTTAAAATACTACACACACCCCACACCCTTGGTCCGGAGGGCAAGTGATCTTTTAAAAGAATAATTAAGTACACATCATGTATCAAAAGTACATGTTGTGTACTTTCATAAACGCATTTTTGGCTTCATTTTTTTCTGCTGGTAGGGGGACTAACACGTCATCTATGACTTGGAACACAGCGCCTCCTAGTAGGTGAATATACACAGCGGGTAGCACTTCCATACACAGCGTGTATTATAAAAATTTGGCAACCAACCACTTCTATAAATGCATACAAGGCGTGTAGAAATGTCACACGGCATGTCCCCTTCAGCTGGACACATGGTCATGTAGACTCTTCTCAGCCACCAACTGCTTCTAGAATGTCTTACATGGAATGTAGATATGTGAACACGGCGTGTACCGCCTTCTGGTTACATGGGAATGTATTTGTCCTGGTCAACCCGTGTATAAACTGGAATTTACACGGCGTGTATATAAGTACACGCCCTGTAGTTGTAAATGTTTTCTATTTCCTTCTAAATTTTCTGTATTTTTCCATAAACCTCCTGGAAGTGAATAGGATCACCAAAATCAATGTATTTTTTCTCTATGAAGAAGGTAATTACTGAAATCTTGTTCTTATTTTTCAATAGATTATATGAAAATGAATACACAAATTTGGTGTATCAAACTCCCCCATACATAGTCATTTGCATTCCCTCAATCAAATCTCAACATCTAATTTAATAGAATCTATATTGTAAACAAGAGAAAATTAGTTAATCATAAATGTAAATAATACATGATAGGAGAAAATTTCATAAAGAATACAAAATAATTTCAATTCAGCAGATACTCCAATTATTCCTCATAAATAATTCAATTAACTACTTTCATCCTCTTTAAACAAATGTTGAACCTTTCAAATATAAGCAATCCACTTGATGAATTACCTTACCATAAATATTCTCAACAATCAATATGGTTTTAAACAAACTTATAATCAATCATAGATATATACACTCTATCCATAGGTTTGCAATAAATCTAGTTCTCCACTTTAGAAAATTTGACTAACAAAAATCATGAGGAATTTTAGAATAGGATCATATGTTTCTGTGGATAAAGGTTGGTAGGTAAAGATGTGAAAAATAACTATGAGGCTTGAAAAAAGAGGCTAAACTCTTACATAACAATGCATGATATTCAAAGATAAACTCAATTTAAACACGTCCTTAACAAGCTTTACCCAATGATCTCATCACCACCATCTCCTTTAGTTGAGTAGAAGTCACAAACCAACACGTGTGTATAAGGCCCCATTGTTTGTATGTTTTTTTAAACAAAGGGAACCTTTCTGAATTTCCAAAATAGTGGTATGGAACTCTTTTCTTTTCTCCCAAAATGATCAAAAGGTTCTCCCCCATACTTAATTTAATGACAATCGATGAATTTATATAATGTTTTTTCAATCCCCTCTTTTCAGCTCAAATAAATTATCATGCAAAATCATAAAAGAATTAGGGTAGGAAGGGAATCAGGCATGTAATGTGGCTTCCTATAAAGGCTATTCAGGGTCTCTAGGGGCTTCACAAAGATAATATGTAGGGTAGGCTCAATATAAAGGGGTTAAAACAATCATATGCATTAATCATTTTAATGTAAATAAAAAAATCTTCATTTTTCGAAAAGAGAACGTTCAAATTCTGGTAGTTATGTATTTTCTAAGAATCTATCAAGGAAGAGGCTTTTATAAAGAATATGGAAAATTGGTTTAGGATACCTCTCAGGAGTGGGAAAAATAAATAAATATACAATCATGAAATGACTTTAAAAATAATGGACTAGTCAAATCGATGTAATTATCCAAGGATTACAAGTTGTAATTTAAATTATAGCAGCAATCATTTTAAAATACCTAAGAATCAAAATAATCATGTAACTCTTAAAATTCTCCACTTTCAACTTTATTATTTTAAATATATTGTTAACCAAAATGTCTTCACATTTTAAAAAATATATTCTAATAATGATGTCTCCTATAATCTGAAAAGGGAAAATGACTAAATAGGTCGATATACACCCCCCATACTTTATATCGCACGTGGTCCACCAAGTCCCCAAAAAGAGTGACAAGGTAAGGTGGGGACACAATAGTAGACCAGACTGGGGGGAAGGAAGAAAAGAAGTAAAATAAGAAAGAAAAGTAAGAAATGAAAAATGAATACTCCCCTTGTGTCTAGGCATAGGAAAAAGGTACGTGATGTAAAAAGTGCCGCCCAAGATGTGCCAGAGTACTTGTGAGGGGGAAAACAAAGAGAATACGACAAGAATGCATAATGAAGACAGGCAAAAGATATCACAAAAATATATATACAATGAAAATCATGTATCCCAAAACTAGTCAAGGGGTCGCCTTAGAAGAAGAATCATCTAGTATAGGACCAGCCAGTAAATATGGCTCAGGATCCATGGAAGCTAGAGGCTCGAACTCTAAATCTGGAAGGGAAGCTATAGAAGTAGGAGTCATGGGTGCTGGACTCGAAATATGAGGCTCTATAGCACGCCATGGACTGCTGCCAGTGGTGGTGGTAGTAGTAGGAGTAGATGGTCCCACAATAAAGAGGAGAACAGAATCTATGGCCACTGCAGTATAAGGTGGTGGAGAAGCAGCAGAAGGTCCAACTGTCGAGGCAGTGTCAGGTAGTGGAGGCAATGGAATACCCAGATGATGAACAATAAGCTCTAACAGCTGCTCCATGCGATCCCGGCGGCTCTCACAACATACCAAATGATTCTCCATCGTCGCCAGGAAGAGGGAAGGAGTGAGATTGACCAAAGGTGCAGGGGTATGTGGGGCCGGTGGTGGTATATAAGAACGGAGGCTAAAAGAAGTGGGGTCAGTATGAAGGGGGTGGGGTGAGAACACTATAGGGGATATGGAATAAGGAGCATGGGCATCATCTAGGGAAGGAGGGTCATCTGGTGAATGTGGTCATGCATGGGAACAGATGTAGGAACTCCCCTACTTCCAGATCAATCCCATGCGAATAATCATGAGATAGTCCATTTGTTGGGGGGAACCTAACAGTTCAGGGGAAAAAGTTGTCTTGAAAACCCTAAGGTGGTGGGTGAGGCGAGTGGCGTAAAACCTGCTGTTCGGGTATCCATGATGGCCAATAAACATAGCATGGAAATAGGAGGCGGCTAGGTAAGGGTGGTTCGGGTAGTTCGACCGGATGATACAGGTAAGGAGATCCATGTCACGATCGGTCATGACCCTCATATCCTCATGGCCAGGGAAACGAATGGAGCTAAAACACAAGTGGGTAAAACGGAGGATCGAGTTAGTGATAAGGGTTCTCTTCTATGAGGTAGGGGTGTAGCATTGGATAGACCTAGAAATCTCCTGCCACATAGCCACGAGTTCAGAGCGCTCTCGTCTTGTTAGGGTAAAAACAAGTGGTGGGGTAATAGGATGGGGGTAGAAACCAAACCCTCGGCCAAACTCTGTCATGGTGAGGTTAAATCATCGGCCACCCAGCCGAAACCCAACCATGGACACCGCATCAACATGTTTCTCCTGGTATATAGCTCCATAGAACTCGAATGGGCCGTGAACTCCAAAAATAAATTGCAGAATAAAGGAATTCTGACCTGGAAAATAGCGAGCAGTGGAGTGTGTCAATGGAGATCATCTAACTCTCCCCAGATGCCTAAATTCTGAGGAACAGTGCTATCGAGGTAGCAGCTGCTCAATGGAATTGGACGGCAAGAAAAGCGCAGAACTCTATCATGTGCCAGGTGACTGGGAACACCATACAGGCATAGGGAACACCTGCAAGTCCCGGCCTTGGTGGAGGTGCAGTAGCTGGAGCTAGCTCTGGGGGTGGATCAGCTGTAGTAGGTGAGGGGCCGCTAGATGGGGGGGTTGATGAAGCGACAACTGGGGAGGAGAAGATCTCAAGTGGAGTGGAAGCTATGAGGAATAAAGGATGGTTCTAGAACCAGCCTCAGAGGAGGTAGTGAGGGGTGGAACGGTGGCCAATATAGGGAGATTGTATACTAGATCGTCAGGGTTTGGCTGCGTCGCAGGTCATAGCTGTATCTACAAGTAAATGGGCCTCTCTCCCTTGGTGGTGGAGGCCAGCTGCTTCCCCTGGGAAGGATCATGATCTGTCATAACCAAAAAAGGAAAGAAAAAGAAAACAAAAGAAAAATAAAATAAAATAAAACAAAAAAAAAGTGAGATATCTGAAAAATAAAAGTACATTGCATGTACATCCAGAGCACACGCCGTGTAGTACAAGCTGAGTAGCATGCCGTGTTCTCTGGATAAACATGCCGACGGTGAAGAATATAGGCCATGTAAAGGTACATGGCGTGTACTAAAAAAACATGTTGTGTTCATACAAAGTGGACACGGTCATGTATCGGAAAAGACATAACCATGATTGTAACTATTCTAAGAATCAACGACATGCCGATTCTGGGACAAACACGGCGTGTTCATTAATCGAGGAAGATGGCCGTGTTGGGGCTAGACACTGGTCTGACTGAATGAAATAGGCTACATGGTGTCACCCAAACACACATGTTGTGTATAGGAAAATGGGGCGAGAGGTCGTGCTAGTGATAACCAAGGAGGGGCCAAAAGAAATGACATACACTCCATGTACCAAACAAACACACCGTGTACGTGAAAATGGTGTGTGAGGCCGTGTGAAAAGGGTACTCAAGCACAATGGGGGAAAGTAGACTGTGTGTACCGAACAAACACACCGTGTATATTCAAATTGCGAAGCATTTTGTGTGTGTCCATGTACCAGAGTACACAGTGTGTGTTCTTTATTTCATGGATATGTATCGTGGAAGCTGAATGGTCATCTGATAGAAAAATCACCATAAACATGTCTAAAAACATGAAATAGAGGGTGTGGAAGGGAATTAATGGAACAAGGATCACAATACAAGAATAATTAGAACACAAAATGAACCAAATCGACGGATCTAGAAGCTGGGAGTCTAGGTGGCATTCGGGAGAAGAAAATTGAATGAGGGGATGTGCCGCGCGACACGGTGTGAAGCCGGGTGGCCGCATATTATATAGACGAGGTTCAAAGCTTGTACGTCTGGACTGCTCACCATTTATCTCAATTTTATTTGATTAAAATCAAATATATATATATATATAATTATTATAAAAAAATTATAATAATTAATCATAATAATTAAAAATAATATATATATATATATTTAAAGAATTCAGTAATATAATTATACATGTAATAGTGTGGGATAATACACATCGTGTGTTTAAAAATCATAGAAAGAGAAGTACAACCTTTGGTCTGGTGCTTGGGGCAAGGATCAAACCGGTGATCAACCTCCCCAAACGGAAGCCCTCACCCACTGGAGTGAAGGTTGTACTACTTACCATAGTTATTATTTATATATATTTAATCTATACATCCAATACAAATGAGATGAAAGAAATGCACGATGTGTGGTTTTTAATTATAAAATAAGGGGATGAAGTAGGGAGATTAGCCAAGTTCGAACTCGAGACTTTGAGATCCAGGGCCGAGACTTTTCCGATCTTTCAACTTCATCCACATGAATTACTTTATATAGAAAACTATTTTAATATTTTAGTTTTATATTGAAAACAAGGCACACACGTCATATATTGGAAGACACGCCGTGTGGTTTTATTGAAATGGTAAATGATGGAAATGGGGCGGTTGTCAGGATTTGAACCCAGGACTTTGGGAAACCGGGTTTCGATATGGGTCAACCGACCAATCCTCATCATGGGTTTTATTATAAGAAAAAATATATATATATAATTTACTACACACGCCATGTAAGAAAATATAAAAAGTAGGAAACTCATGCACGAAGGTATCTCGGGAGGATTAGAACTGGGGACTGCTCAGATAAACTCCAGTGACATTACCATTAGCACTGTCATCATTCCTGGTTATTTATTAGTTACTATAATGATTTATAATAGCTAGATAAATGAAAAGAGAAATTGTACATGCTGTGTAGTTAGGTGGTATACGATATGTATCCTCTGGGTTGCCTCCCAGAAAGCGCCTTTATTTAGGTCATTGGATCAGCCTACTTAACTTTTCTTATTGAAGCTGTACAGTGGAAAATGTTCATACTGTGTCGTCTATTTGATGGTAAGCCTTAAACAGTTGCCCATTCACTTATAATGGTTGACCATCCTCTCTATAAATTTCCACCGCTCCATGATTGAATACGCGTAAGACTTGAAATGGTCAATACCATCGTTATTTTAACTTTCCTGGATATAAGCGGAGATGAGAGGTAAAGAGACGTATCAGATCACTAGTTTGGAAATATTTTCATTAAATCATATGATCATGAATAGATCTCGTCTTCTCCTTATAAATCTTGGCATTTTAGTACGCCTCTAATCTGATTTCATCCAGTTCTGACTGTTGGAACATGCGATTCTCTTCACCTGCCTTCATATCAAAATTCAAGGACATGACGGCCCAGTAGGATTTGTGTTCCAATTCTACTGGCAGAGGGCATGTATTTCCATAGATGGGGTGGAATGGGGACATTCCCACTGGTGTTTTGAAAGTAGTCTGATATGCCCACAAAGCATCATCTAACTTCTTTGACCAGTCTTTCCTTGAAGTGTTTGTTGTTTTCTCCAGGATCTGCATGAGTTCACGGTTGGATAGCTCCACTTGTCCACTGGACTGGGGATCATATGATATCCTCATCTAATGTTTTACTCCATACCATGATAGTATTCCTCTCATTAGTGAGTTTTTGAAGTGGTTCCCTCTATCGCTAATCAGTACTCATGAAAATCCAAATCTGCTAAAAATATTTTTCTTTAAAAAAATCATGACTACCTTGGTTGTGTCATCTATTTTAGATGTGGCTTCCACCCATTTGGAGAAGTAATCAACACAGACCATGATGTATATGTTAAAAAAGATGGGTGGAAGGGACCCATGAAATCTATGCCCCATAAGTTGGAAATTTAAACCTCCATGATTGGGTGCTGGGGCATCTAATCTATACATCCCACATAACCCGTCCTCTAGAACCAACAAAATCAGGAAACGAAGGCCCAACCAAATTTTTGCATGGTGGGATAGAAAAACCCAGACTGCATGATCTTCACTATTGTACGGTCGAGCCCATGATGTCCCCCAACTGGTGAGGTGTTACAGAACTCTAAGACGCCAGGAAATTCATGCTCAGGAATGAAACTACGGATTACCCCATCTCCACAGGACCGGAATAGTAGTGGATCTTCCAAAAAGTACCACTTCACATCAGAGAGAAATCTCTTCCTTTACTGAAAGGAGAGGTCAGGAT
Organism: Viscum album; assembly: GCA_963277665.1. Lineage (NCBI taxonomy): Eukaryota > Viridiplantae > Streptophyta > Magnoliopsida > Santalales > Viscaceae > Viscum > Viscum album. The sequence goes on from OY728135.1 coordinate 547,450,107, forward strand.
GAATGACACTTGTAACTAGAAAATTAGCAATATCAGCATACCATGGTCTAGGTGTTTCGTTGAATAAAAAGATGAGTTCATCAGGGAAATCTTCCATGATCTCCTGATCTTCCACCTTCTCAAAATTATGTAGCTTGATCTAGGAGAGATGGTTATCAACAATGTTCTCGCTCCCTTTCTTATATCGAATATCTAGATCAAATTCTTCTAAGAGGAGTACCCAGCGGATCAATCGGGGATTTTCATATTTCTTGTTCAGTAGGTAATTTAGTGTTGAATGGTCAGTATAAACAATAACTATAGACAACACTAAGTTAGAAAAGAACCTGTAAAATGTGAAAATCGCTACAAGGATCTCCTTCTCGGTGGAGGTGTAGTTGATCTGAGCCTCATTTTGCGTTCTGATGGCATAATATATAGGTCAGAAAATCTGATCAAGCAGTTTTACCATGACTGCTCCCACTGCATAGTCACTGGAATCGCACATCACCTCAAATTGTCCCTCCTAGTATAGAGAAATCATCACCAGATCTTCCACTAGACGCTGCATCAGATGCAAAAAATCAATAGCGTAAGTCTCATCGAACTTAAATATGGAATCCTTGGATAGATGGTTGGTGAGGGGTTGATATATTTTGGATAATTTTTGGACAATCCACCTATAGAAACCGGAATTCCCAAGGATGCTGTGTATGGCATTGACAGAAGTTGGAAGATGTAGTCTTGAAATGACTTCTATCATTGCGAGGTCCGCCTCTATCCCCTTTTTTGATATTCTGTGGCCATGGAATATTCCACTTCTCACCATGAAATGGAACTTTTCCCCGTTCAAAACTAGGTTTGTGTTCTCAAAACATTCCAAAAATAGCTCTAGGTTTCGTAAACACGTGGCGAATTATTTTCCATATATGGAGAAATAATCCATAAATACCTCCAGTAATTGTTCCGCTATGTCATGAAAAATAACCATCATGCAGTGTTGGAAGGTGGTGGGGGCATTATACATGCCAAAAGTCATCCTCTAGTAAGAAAATGTACTATAAGTGTAGGTGAATGTTTTCTTCTCTTGATCCTCTGGACCAATGGAAATCTAGTTATATCCTAAGTAACCGTCGAGGAAGAAATATTATTTATGCCCTATTAGTCTCTCTAGAATTTGATCCATGAATGGTAAGGGAAATGCTCCTTCCTTGTAGAATCATTTAGCATTCGATAATCTACACAAACTCTCCAGCTCGTGACAGTGCGTATAGGGATGAGCTCGTTATTTTCAATTGAAATTACTGTGATACCCCCCTTTTGGGTACCACATGGAGGGGACTAACCCATAGACTATCTGAGATGGAATAGATTATTCTTTAATCCAACAATTTTATCACCTCTTTTTCAAAAAATTCCTTCATGTGGGGGATTTAGGTGTCGTTGTGTTTTCCATGAATTCGTGTAATCTTCTTCAAGTAGCTCCTTATGGGTAAAAATGGTAGTGATGAAGCCCTTTAAATCAGTGTTTGTCCACCCAATAGCATGCGTCCGTTGTTTCACAACTTGTAACAGTGCATGTTCCTGCTCCTATGAAAGTTCTACATTTTGTATGACATGCAACGTTTTATTGGGTCCCAAATACCCATACATAATAGAATATGGAAGAGTTATTAGTTTGAGTTCTGGTGCCATCAAAATCGAATGTAAAAGTGATGGCACCATTTCCCATTCCAGACTATCAGGAATAACCATACGTTGCCAACAGTGGCCGCCTTGGACTTCTTGGAATTTCAAGTCCTCAAGCACCTCATCTGGAATGTCATGAAAAATAAAGGTATCTGAAAAATAACACACCAGATCATTCCCTTTTTCTCTCAAACGATCATCCATGGTGGTTATAGCATAACAGTCCTCGTTATCAGGAAAGGATTCATGTTTAATAGCTTTGAGGACATTGTAAGAGACTCTCTCTTTTCTTACCCTAAAAAATCATCCCTCCTTGGTTGACATCAATCAGTACCTTTCCAGTGGCCATGAAAGGTCTTCCAAGTATTATAGGTGCCTCCTGGCCATCCACCATATCGAGGATGATGAAATCCGCTAGAAGGATCAGCAGACCCACCTTGACGAGCACGTCCTCCAGTATTCCCTTCGAATGTTTAATGGATTGATCAACAAGTTGGAGGGCTACTCGAGTAGGCTTTAAATCGTGGATCCTGAGATTCTTGAAAACTCCAAGGGGAATGAGGTTCACGCTGCCCCCCCCCCCCCAAGTCACATAGAGCCTTCCCAAACTCATATGGCCTAATGGTATAGGGAATAGTGAAACTACCTGGATCCTGGATTTTGGGAGGAATTGAGTGTTGGAAGATAGCAGAACACTCCTTGGTCAGGGCAATGGTTCCTAGATCCTCCATATTTATTCTATTAGATTGTATTTCCATCATGAATTTGGACTAAGTAGGCATCCGCATCTGTGCCTCTGCAAATGGGATATTTATGTGCAACTTCATGAACATGCCCATGAATTTACTGAACTGGTGGTCCAGCTTTCTTTGTTTCAATCTTTCTGGGAAGGGTATGGCAGGTACAAAAGGTTTGACAACATCCTTCCCTTTAGATTTAGAATCCCCCTTCTGTGGGCTTTTGGATGAGGAGGGGCTGGTATTGGTACCTTCTTCAAGTGGTTTGGATACACCTGGATGTGATGGTTGGTTCTGTTGGATCACGTTTCCACTCTAGAGCATGATAACATGGGCTTACTCTCTCAGAGTATTCTCTGTATTGCCCGATAAAGTACTGGGTTTCCTTCTTGAGAGTTGGTTTTCCAACTGACCAATTTGCTTCTCTAGGCCTCGAATTAACACCACGTGATTTTGGAACCTAGTCTCAGCAGTATATATGAATTTGGACATAAGATCCCCTAACTCTGATGTGTTCTACTGCTGAGGAGGTTGTTGAGTTGGTGGTGGTGGTGGTTGTTATGGCTACTGTGGGTGAGGGTTCTGAAAACATTGTTGCTGATAAGATCCATGTTGGGGCTATTTTTTCCTCTGGTACTGGTTCGAATAGGGAGGCTGGTTGTATCCGAGCGATTACTGGGGTGTCAAATTTTGATGTTGTTGGCCCCAGCTTGGGTATTGCTGGTCACACCATGCAGGGTTCTGGTACTGTTGGTACTGGTTGGGCCCTCGGTTTTGTGAAACATAAATTTCCTCTCTTATCTATGGGAATCCAATAGAACCCAGGCATTCTCCCATTATGTGGTTATCACCACATTATCTACACACCAGATGGTTCGCCGTATATTGTAGGGACGTGGCCTTCAGATTGAGCGCGTCGATATTCTTGTGCAAAGTGTCCAACTGGGCAGCGATCATGGTAGTTGCATCTATGTTATGCATACCTCATTTCGGTGTTCCCATTTAGAATTACACTAGAAGTTTTTGGCAGACATATCTTCCAGTATTTCAAAGAGTTTTTCAGGGGACTTCATCATTACTGTACCTCAAGTAGAAGCATCCAAAATAGACTTGGTATTAGTTTTCAACCCTCTATAAAAGGTTTGTACATGCATTCAAAGTGGATGTTCATGGTGTGGTCACTTGCGCAACATCTCCTTGAAGAACTTGTAGGATTCGTACAATGATTCAGCATCATCCTGCTAGAAATTGTAGATCTCATTCCGTAGTGTCACCGTCTTTGAGAGTGGGATGTATTTGGATTGGAACGCCGAGGATAGCATCTCCTAGCCAAGGATGGATTGTTGTGGAAATAATTTGATCCAATATTTCTCCTTTCCCCTTAGAGATAAGGGGAAAAGGTGAAGATAGATGGAATCTGTAGACACTCAGTTGTAGCGGAATGTTTCATAGACCTCTAAAAATTGGAGAGATAGGCATTGGGATCCTCGCTGGGCAGGCCGCCAAATTGAACGGTGTTCTGGATCAACTGTATTATATAATGCTTGATCTCAAAGTGTTGGGCCTACACTAGTGGTCGGACAATGCCCGTGTCAGCTCCGTGGATTGATGGTAGGCCATACTCAATGAGAGTAAGATGTGGAGGTGGCCACTGAGGTAGGGGAACCAGAATGAATTATTTTTCCTGGGGAGTGTAGCACGGCCCTTGACCATGGTTGAAATATGGAATCCACTCCAGTTGAAATTGTTGGAGTTGTTGCGGATGGTATTCTGGAACATGTGGAGCTTGTTGGTTCCGGTTGTCATCCTGACCTTACTATTGTCCAGTTCCTTAGACAACAGCTGGATTACCTTCTTCATTCTGTGCCAGTGGATTGGTTTGGTTGTGTTCAGCCATTAGTGCTCGTTGGTGCCTCAAAAATGACTGTTCGATCTCTGCGTTAGTTGGGGAAAACCCTGATGACTCATTGCTCTTGGAACATGTGAGGTGGCCGCTCATACACTTATGGACCTGCACAAAACAAAACAAAACATCAAGCATAAACAAGGAAAAAGGAAAATAAACACAAATGAGAATATAAAAGTGATTTTTTTGAATTTATGATTTTTATTTTCACTAAAATTTGATAAAAATTTATTTAAAACAAGTTTAAAATAAAGTCTAAGATTCCCCGGCAATGGAACCAATATTTGGATGGTCGTTTCACCGAAGGTATGTTTTTGGTGTCCCAAATTATATTTACCCTAACAAGTATAGCACCATTAAAGGGTCGACCCATAGGGAACTATGATGTTATTTTATCTTTTCATAAATTAGTTTTTATTATGGTTTTTAGTGTTCTCTGCTGAATTTAGAATCAATTTTGTTGGCTTGTTTGGGTACAAAAATAACAGTGGGTTTCTATGATTCCTTTAACTAATTAATTACTAAAATGAAAGTAAAGATGGGTAAAATGGTTTTGATGAAAATAAATATATAAATGCATTGGGGTTATGTATTTTTGATATGTTTATTATTAAATCAAATTGATTATGAGGTTTTTTTGTTCACAATAACACAACTTTCTATGATTAATTTTTAATAATGTTTCCTTGGTCTGGTAAACATTAAATTTAGAACTGAATAGACTAAATCCTTAGTCGAGTAGTTAGTATTTAACATATATTTATTTGTCATAGTCAATTTTGAGCTGATGGTTACATAGAATGGTCTTGGAGTTGTTTGTCGTTATTCTTCTTTTGAATCCCTAAAAATTCTTCCCTTGATTCGGTACATAATTTCTAGTGATAATATGAAGTGATTTAAGATGAATAAGAAGATATTTTTAAAACAAACACATTTAGAGCAACATAATTAAAATTACAACTCATCTTCTTCCATAACCCCAACACATTGGGTGTTTAGTTACACATCTTGAAAATGATAAACACAAAACTATTGATTCCTGATAAAATCAAGCTTGGAACTTTGAAAAAGGAAATGATTCTTCGGTAGATGGAATGACGGTAGTATGACGACAGAGCATCTTTCTTTTGGAACATCACCACTTTATCCACAAAATACTACACACACACCACACCCTTGGTCTGGAGGCCAGGGGATATTTTTATAGAAAAAATAAGTACACGACGTGTATCAAAACTACACATCCTGTACTTTCCTCAATGCTTTTTGGGATTCATTTTCTCTACTGGTAGGTGGCCTAACATGTCTTCTTTGACATGGAATGTAAAGACCAGTAAAATTCAAGGGAAGTTTTTTCTTAATTTTCTTTGGAATTTTACAAGAGAGCAGTTTCAGACGGCACCGGATTCCGAGGCCCGGTGTGCCCGGAATCAATTTCCGAAGTTTGGCTCGGGTACGTTCAGTGAACGGACGAGTGGGAATTTCTAACATTTGATCCGGTGCTCGGAATTGAAATCCGAGGACACCGATGAACTCGCAACGCCGATTTTCGCTTAAGTAGACCTTTACCGAAGTTGCGTTTATTGCGGGACGAAAGTTATTTTTTTGGGAGAATTATAAAAAGTTTAATAAAAATGTGGAACACTTTTTATTTTATTTTTATGTTAGTTAACTTCTCCCAAAGGGAGTTTAAGGTGGGACCCACATACACTTAACCTCCCTTGGGAGGATTAAGTGTGGTGGGGCCCACACGAAACCCAACTTTTCAACTTCTCTCAAAACTCCCTTTAACCCCTCTTTAATTGTTTTGACAACTTAGCTTATTAATGAGATTGAGTTGTTTAAACTTTTTCAAACCTTTGAAATTCAAAAAGGTTTGGTTGAGTTAATAAAATAAGCTCTTATCTTATTTTATTTGGATAGATTTGTTTAGCCATCTTGAGAGGTTTGAGAGCTTTTCTTTCTTCTCTAAACTTTGATGTAGAACGCTCAAGCTTTGAAGAAGAACGCTCAAGCTCCGACAAAGAACGCCGCTCCTCTCTTCTTCATCTTCCGTGTCAACGAAAGGGAACGCCGCTTCTTCCTCGGACTTCCTTCGTCGGCATACGAAGATTCGCCAACGACGTACCTCTTCGGATGTACCTCTTCGTCATCGGATTTGACGAACGATTACCGCGACGCCCGACCTCCGCGACGTTGTCTTCCGCGGGACGTTGACAAATCTTCGAACCTATACCCAAGGTAGGGGTTGTTATTATTTGTTTATTTATTTATCCTTGTTCGTGGTTCTAGCATGACTAATGCGAGGATTTTTCTTTATGTGTTATCGTTTAACGTGAGGGGGCCGGACCGCATGAACACGGCCGAACCCCCTCCTTTGTACTTGATAATTTATCCTGCGGTTGATACAAGATGGCGTGGTGCCGTCGCACCACGCGGATTTTTTCTCGATTAAATTGCGCGGCGCCATCGCGCCGCGCCGTGGAAGGATCATCAAGAACGCGACGACGTCGCGCCGCGTCGAAGGGAATCGAAGGCGCAGCAGAGGGGCGTTGTGCCGTCGCACCGCGCCGGACGACGAACATCGCGGCCGGTTCCAGGCCACGGCGGGACGAGAAGACCGGAGGCCGGGCCGCCAGCGTCGGAAGCCGGAAAGGGGACCGGTTTTCCGGTCCCGTTGAAGAAAAATCGGCCGGCAGATGGTCGGCCGGAAGGTCAAAGGCCGGGGGAATTTAATTACCCCGGCCATCTCTAAAACCCCCCCATTTATGAGGGGGGCGGTTTCTTTGAGGGGGGCAGCCGGCCCCCCGGTTTTCTTCAAAGCAGGTCCCCCACGAGGGGGGGGGGGGGGGGTTTCCAAATGGCGCGACTAAAAGCCGCGCCGCCATTCCAATCAAGTGGGGGCTCTGCCCCCCCCCCCCCCCCCCCCGCGCGCTGCACCCGTGCGGCGCCAGGCCGCCGCGCCGCCGGCCGGCCGGGCTGGGTCGGACCCGGGTCGGGTCGCTTCGGTTCGGGCCGACCCAGGGGGGGTCGGGCCGGGTCGGCCCGGACCCGGACCCCCGGTTTCGAGACAGTTTTGGTCTTTTGGCCATAACATGAGCCACGGACCTCCGATCGACGAACCGTCTGCGGAAACGTGATCCTTGGATCGAGACGGTCGTTTCGGTATATCGCACTCAAAGTTTCGGAATACTTTGAGTTCGGCCAGGTTGGTTCGTTCACGAAACCAACCGGGCCTTCAGAGCGGAAACACTCATATCTTGAGCTACGGACGTCCGATTGACGTTCCGTCAGCTTTGTTGTGTTCCTCTTAGTGAGAGGAATCTTTTGGCATACTCCGCCCGAGGTTTGGACGCAGGTGGAGTATGGTCGGGTTGGTTTTTCCTTAAAAACCAACCGGGCCCCGGGGACGAAAATGCCAATAACTCTCAGACTGGGCGTCCGATCGACGCGCCGTCTATTGCGTTGAGTTCCTGTTGACGATATGGAACTTTTGGATACATCAACTCTGGACTTTGTGACAGTTTATGTATCAGCCTCTCGGCTCGTGGAGCGGACCCTCCGAACGAGCATGCTGTGTTCGAGAACCCTAGTTCTGGCTGCGACTGTTACTGTGACTACTACTGCTACTACTGCTACTGTGAATGGGACGACGACAGTACATAGATCTTGTGTGGATTCGACGACGACGACTACAGCACTCAGCGATCCTACGTGGATCAGTGCTACAGGTCATGTGTGGGCCCGATCCTGTGTGGGTCTGTTCTTGTGTGGGTCCTTGCACTCAGCGGTCCTGTGTGAACCAGCGCCTACAGGTCCTATGTGGGCCCGATCCTGTGTGGGTCTTTTCCGGGGGTTAGTTACCTATCGATCCTTCATGGGTCCGACGACTTAGATGGATCAGAGATCATCTTAATCGTCCTTTGAAGATGTATACCTGTGTGAGCTGAATCCTGTTGCTTTCCTGTGTGGATTGTGTTGTGCTATCCTGTGTGGATTATGTTTGCTTTCCTGTGTGGAATACGTTTACATTCCTGTGTGTACTGAGTTGTACTTGGGCTCGGAGGTTGGAGCGTATTTGAAATTGATGACTTAGGTATATGTATGGGCATATACCTAAGCAGTGTCGGTTGTTATTTCGTGATTGTACCTTTCTTCGTGGTTTATCCTTTGTGGATTTGAGAGACCTTCAGGGGTCTCGGGGTCCCTACTGAGTAGTTTATATTCAGCCCTGCACGGGCTTTGCCCGCACTACGTTGTGTTGGTTGCAGACGACAGACAGCGTTGATCTTAGCTGAGCCTTGCAGAGCAGGACGGTACCTGGAGGTGGATCACTGGGCGGGACGTGCTCGGAGCGGACGACGGGACCAGTGGAGCAGTGGAGCTATCTGTACCCACCCTTCAGGTGGGATTTCCAGTGGACAGCTCGGTGTAGCAGCTTTTACTTTTCAGTTGCTGTTTTCCCTTTCGAGTTGTACTTTACTTTCAGCTTGGGTTTGTATATTGGCCCATTTACTTTTCCGCACTTTCAGTTGTACTCTTCTTTTGCTTAGTGTTTACTTTCCGCTTGCTTACTCTGTGGTGTTTGTTTACTTTACAAAGGCAATACCTTCCCTTTTTACCGGGATTTACGCCTTGGTGCTAGTCACCAGCCCCTGGCCTATGGAAGGCGGGTTTGGGGTAGTCACGGCACTGACCCCGAGGGCGGGTCGTGACAAATTGGTATCATAGGAGTTCGGTTCTACCGCGAACTCTGATCTTTTCTATGTGAAGCAATAATGTTTAGTGTATTGAGTGTGGTTATCAGTCCAGGGAGTCCAGTGTTGGTGCAGCGACCGACGTATCCATACACCAGGACCCTGACTTCTGATTTCCGACGTAATGCATGAAAACATTGATTGCGTGTGTGTTTCAATGTTTTCTTTGTGATTTCTTTGTATCAGCTCACCGGGTATACTGTTTGACTGTGGCGCACCTGTTTCCTATTCAGGATGACCCCACGACGGTATCCAACTAGGGTTCCGAGAGTCGAGTGTGACGACAGCCCACCAAGCGACGAGGCCTCGGTGCAGGGCCCTTTGTCAGCAGTGGCTCCGGCGGTAGCAATCCCCGCCGATCCCCCGATGCTTCCAGCACCAGCCGCTGACGATGCACGTCGCCTCAGCGCACTGCATGAGTTTCAGCGCCAGCGACCACCCAGGTTTCACGGGGAGACGGATCCCCAGGCAGCCGAGGACTGGCTGGAGACAGTGGTATGTGTGTTTAGGCTAGTGAGGACACCATCAGACCTCATGGTGATCCTCGCTGCGAGCCTACTACACACAGCAGCAGGACGATGGTGGAGCTTGATGCTCCAGGTGTACGATGAGGCATCTCTACTTTGGACGGACATTGAGAGCCTCTTCCGCTCGGAGTTCGTCCCAGCCACCCTTCGTGCGGTGCGTATCCAGGAGCTTCTTCAGCTCCGGCAGGGCAGCATGACGGTCGCTCAGTACTCGTCGAGATTTACCGATCTCTCGCGCTACTCGACCGACATGGTACGGGACCCATTCATCCAGGCCCGGACCTTCGAGCAGGGTTTGAGACATGAGATCAGGGCGTCACTGATCTCCCTCAGCATACCGACTCAGACAGGAGTACTGGAGAGGGCCCTTCTGATCGAGAGCTTCCTTGCTGAGTCTACACCAGCACTGAGACCCACCGCAGGGCGGCACGTGGCAGAGTCATCTGCAGCAGATAGTCGACGGATGACTCAGGGGTCCAGGAAGACCAGACCTTCAGGCAGACGACCTCAGGACACTGGCTCAGCAGAGCGGGGCACACAGTGCGGAGCCAGTCTTTCGAGTGGAAGACAGTGCTATGCATGCGGCGGGCAAGGCCACATGGCTCGTGACTGCCCGACCCGCCATGCAGAGGAGCAGCAGACGGTTGAAGAACCACCTAGGCAGAGGCAGAGGTTCGACCGTGGCGGTCCGCAGGGAGGAGGCGGACGAGGCAGAGGAGCTGGTCGAGCAGCAGGTGGTGGGCGACGCTTTGAGGCTCTACCACCACCACCACCAGGAGGTCCACCCCGACCTCAGGGGAGAGCACAGCTTCAGGCAGCTGAAGCTTACGATCATGGAGCTCCGGAAGTGGGTGGACTAGTTCGGGACTAGCTCCAGGCATAGTGGCCTTTGCCCATAATGCCTCTAGCTTCGTAGATTGTGTTGCCTTGAGTCCTTGTTCTTTAAGTTGAAGTAATAAAAGACACTTGCCTTGGTGACTTTTGTTTTCTTGTCTTTTGTTTGTTTTTACTAAGAGGTGCCGGTTAAAAACTGTTGACTTGACCCTCACTTGTGAGATTCGTACTGGAGGAAACCCAGTGACCACACACAGATGCCGACAGTGTGACTCAACCCTTGGAGGCAAGAGTAAAGGTCGGATCTCTTGGTAGCAGCGTCGAGGCCTTACGACGTCATCCATTCCATGAATTAACTAATCATGACGGGATTGACTGTTTTAGGCAAGGAACGCGGTTCATCCAGGGGATGAGACCGGATTTCACTTTTCGGCAAAGGAGAAATCTTTGCAGCTAGTCTCTTTGCAGATATCCTTCATGGATAGAGATGGAGCAGCCTTTCTCCAGTCTCTCATAGTCACCCCTCCTCTACTACAGCAGGTTAGAGAGGCACAGCGTGAGGACACTGACTGTGAGACACGGCGTGCACAGATATCCTCGGGGCAGACACCTGATGGTTTTTCCCTTGGATCAGAGCACGACATCCTTTTCAGAGGACGTACCATGGTACCAGTCACTTTGCGAGAGGAGGTGCTGAGAGAGTTTCACACTTCTCCTTTGGCGGTACATCCTGGAGTGGTGAAGATGTACCAGGACCTCAGACGATAGCACTGGTGGCCGGGCATGAAGAAGGCAGTATCAGAGTTCGTTTCTCGATGCCTCACCTGCCAGCAGGTGAAGGCAGAGCATCAGGTACCAGCAGGCTTGGTACGGCCCTTGGAGGTTCCAGCGTGGAAGTGGGACAGCATATCTATGGACTTTGTGACTGGACTACCATGTACTTCCATAGGTCATGACTCCATCTGGGTGATTGTTGACCGACTCACCATGTCGGAACACTTCTTACCCATCAGAGAGCAGGGCTCAGTGGAGAGCTTGGGACGTCTCTACGTTCAGGAGATTGTGCGGCTCCACGACGTGCCATCATCTATCGTCTCCGATCGAGATGCTCGCTTTACTTCCCGACATTGGAAGGGGTTATAGGAGGCGTTCGGGACGCAGCTACGTCTGAGCACAGCCTTTCACCCTCAGACGGATGGTCAGATGGAGAGGACCATTCAGACTCTCGAGGACATGCTCCGCGCATGTGTCCTCGACTTTGGTCGTAGCTGGGAGGACCACCTGCCCTTGGTGGAGTTTGCGTACAACAACAGCTACCACTCCACCATCTGGATGGCACCGTATGAGGCGTTGTACGGCCGACCTTTTAGATCTTCTTTGTTCTGGACAGACCCTGGGGAGTCAGCACTTGTGGGACCGGAGATGGTCCAGGCCATGACAGAGAAGGTCCAGGTCATCCCGGATCGGATGACGACACCTCAGAGCCGGCAGAAGTCATATGCTGACAGGAGGCGGAGGCCACTGGAGTTCGAGGATGGCGACCACGTCTTCTTGCGGGTCTCACCTCGACGTGGTATTCGGAGATTGGGCCGAGGCGGCAAGTTATCTTCGTGCTTCATCGGACCCTTCCAGATCTTCAGCAGGATTGGTGAGGTGGCTTATCGCCTGGCTCTACCACCTCAGTTGCACCGGGTGCACGACGTCTTCCATGTGTCTCAACTGAGGAGATACGTGCACGACCCGACGCACATCATTGACCATGGGGAGCTTGACGACGACGATGAGAGACTTTTACGAAGGTCCTAGTGGAGATAGAAGATCGACAGGAGCGGGTCCTATGTGGGTGATCGATTCCTGTTGTGCGCATCAGATGGTAGCACGGGAATCTCCAGGAGAGCACAAGGGAGCGGGAGGCTCAGATGCGTGCTCAGTACCCTCATTTGTTTCCCTAGTTTTTGATTTATCTTTACGGGGACGTAAAGCCCTGAGGTGAGAGTAATGTAAAGACCAGTAAAATTCAATGGAAATTTTTTCTTAATTTTCTTTGTAATTTTACAAGAGCGCGGTTTCAGACGGCACCTGATTCCGAGGCCCGGTGTGCCCGGAATCAATTTCTGAAGGTTGGCTCGGGTACGTTCAGTGAACGGACGAGCGGGAATTTCTAACATTTGATCCGGTGCTCAGAATTGAAATCTGAGGACACCGATGAACTCGCAACGCCGATTTTCGCTTATGGAGACCTTTACCGAAGTTGCGTTTATTGCGGGATGAAAGTTATTTTTTTGGGAGAATTATAAAAAGTTTAATAAAAATGTGGAACACTTTTTATTTTATTTTTATGTTAGTTAACTTCTTCCAAAGGGAGTTTAAGGTGGGACCCACATCCAATTAACCTCCCTTGGGAGGATTAAGTGTTGTGGGGCCCACACGAAACCCAACTTTTCAACTTCTCTCAAAACTCCCTTTAATCCCTCTTTAATTGTTTTGACAACTTAGCTTATTAATGAGATTGAGTTGTTTAAACTTTTTCAAACCTTTGAAATTCAAAAAGTTTTGGTTGAGTTAATAAAATAAGCTCTTAGCTTGTTTTATTTGGATAGATTTGTTTAGCCATCCTGAGAGGTTTGAGATCTTTTCTTTCTTCTTCAAACTTTTTCGAAGAACGCTCAAGCTTTGACGAAGAACGCTCAAGCTCCGACGAAGAACGCCGCTCCTCTCTTCTTCGTCTTCCGGGTCAACGAAAGGGAACACCGCTTCCTCCTCGGACTTCCTTCGTCGGCATACGAAGATTCTCCAACGACGTACCTCTTCGGACGTACCTCTTCGTCATCGGATTTGACGAAAGATTACTGCGATGCACGACCTCCGCGACGTTGTCTTCCGCGGGATGTTGACAAATCTTCGAACCTATACCCAAGGTAGGGGTTGTAATTATTTGTTTATTTATTTATCCTTGTTCGTGGATCTAGCATGACTAACGTGAGGATTTGTCTTTATGTGTTATCGTTTAACGTGAGGGGGCCGGACCGCATGAACACGGCCGAACCCCCTCCTTTGTTCTTGATAATTTATCCTGCGGTTGATACAAGATGGCGTGGTGCCGTCGCACCACGCGGATTTTCGCTCGATTAAATTGTGCGGCGCCGTCGCGCCATGCCGTGGAAGGATCATCAAGAACGCGACGCCGTCGCGCCGCGTCGAAGGGAATCGAAGGCGCGGAAGAGGGGCGCAGTGCCGTCACACCGTGCCAGAAGACGAACACCGCGGCCGGTTCCGGGCCGTGGCGGGACGAGAAGACCGGCGGCCGGGCCGCCGGCGTCGGAAGCCGGAAAGGGGACCGGTTTTCCGGTCCCGTTGAAGAAAAACCGGCCAGCAGATGGCTGGGAGGAAGGTCAAAGGCCGGGGGAATTTAATTCCCCTGGCCAGCTCTAAAACCCCCCCCATTTATGAAGGGGGCGTTTTCTTTGAGGGGGGCAGCCGGCCCCCCGGTTTTCTTCAAAGCAGGCCCCCCACGAGGGGGGGGGGGGTTTCCAAATGGCGCGGCTAAAAGCCGCACCGCCATTCCAATCAAATGGGGGCTCTGCCCCCCGCACGCAGCACCAGTGCGGCGCCAGGCTGCCGCGCCGACGGCTGGCTGGGCCGGGTCGGACCCGGGTCGGGCCGACCCGGGGGGGGGGGGGGGGGGGGTCGGGCCGGGTCAGCCCGGACCCGGACCCCCCGTTTCGAGACGGTTTCGGTCTTTTGGCCATAACATGAGCCACGGACCTCCGATCGACGAACCGTCTGTGGCAACACGATCCTTGGATCGAGACGGTCGTTTCGGTGTATCGCACTCAATGTTTCGGAATACTTTGTGTTCGGCCGGGTTGGTTCGTTCACAAAACCAATCGGGCCTTCGGAGCGGAAACGCTCATATCTTGAGGTACGTACGCCCGATTGACGTGCCGTCAGCTTTGTTGTGTTCCTCTTAGTGAGAAGGATCTTTTGGAATACTCCTCCCGAGGTTTGGACGCAGGTGGAGTACGGTCGGGTTGGATTTTCCTTAAAAACCAACCGGGCCCCGGGGACGAAAATGCTAATAACTCTCAGACCGGGCATCCGATCGATGCGTCGTTTGTTGCGTTGAGTTCCTGTTTACGATACGGAACTTTTGGATACATCAACTCTGGACTTTGTGACAGTTGATGTATCAGCCTCTCAGCTCGTGGAGCGGACCCTCCGAACGAGCTTGCTGTGTGCGGGAACCCTAGTGCGGGCTGCGACTGTTACTGTGACTACTACTGCTACTACTGCTACTGTGACTGCGACGACGACAGTACAGAGATCCTGTGTGGATTCGACGATGACGACTACAACACTCAGCGATCCTACGTGGATCAGTGCTACATGTCCTGTGTGGGCCCGATCCTGTGTGGGTCCGATCCTGTGTGGGTCCTTGCGCTCAGCGGTCCTGTGTGAACCAGCGCCTACAGGTCCTATGTGGGCCCGATCCTGTGTGGGTCTTTTGCGGGGGTTAGTTACCTATCGATCCTTCGTGGGTCCGACGACTTAGATGGATCAGAGATCATCTTTATCGTCCTTTGGAGAAGTATACCTATGTGAGCTGAATCCTGTTGCTTTCCTGTGTGGATTGTGTTGTGCTATCCTGTGTGGATTACGTTTGCTTTCCTGTGTGGAATACGTTTACTTTCCTGTGTGGACTGAGTTGTACGTGGGCTCGGAGGTTGGAGCGTATTTGAAATTGATGACTTAGGTATATGTATGGGCGTATACCTAAGCAGTGTCGGTTGTTATTTCGTGATTGTACCTTTCTTCGTGGTTTATCCATTGTGGATTTGAGAGACCTTCAGGGGTCTTGGGGTCCCTACTGAGTAGTTTATACTCACCCCTGCACGGGCTTTGCCCGCACTACGTTGTGTTGGTTGCAGACGACGGACAGCGTTGATCTTAGCCGAGGCTTGCAGTGCAGGACGGTACCTGGAGGTGGATCACTGGGCGGGACGTGCTCGGAGCGGACGGCTGGACCCGTGGAGCAGTGGAGCTATCTGTACCCACCCTTCAGGTGTGATTTCCAGTGGACAGCTCGGTGTAGCTGCTTTTACTTTTCAGTTGTTGTTTTCCCTTTCGAGTTGTACTTTACATTCAGTTTGGGTTTGTATACTGGCCCATTTACTTTTCCGCGCTTTCAGTTGTACTCTTCTTTTGCTTAGTGTTTACTTTCTGCTTGCTTACTCTGTGGTGTTTGTTTACTTTACAAAGGCAATGCCTTCCCTTTTTACCGGGATTTACGCCTTGGTGCTAGTCGCCAGCCCCTGGCCTATGGAAGGCGGGCTTGGGGTAGTCACGGCACGGACCCCGAGGGCTGGTCGTGACATGGAACATGACTCCTCCTGGTAGTTCAATATACACGGCGTGTATTGCCGCCATACATGGTGTGTAGTCTCAAAATTTGTCCAGCAAAAGTTTCTAGTATTGCATACACGACGTATAGAAATAGAACATGGCGTGTCCCCTTCAGCCAGCCACATGGGCGTGTACACACTTCTTATCCACCAACTGCTTCTAGAATGTCATACACTATGTGTAGATACGTGAAGATTGCGTGTACCACATTCTTGTTACATCGGAATGTATTTTTTCTTGGTCATCCCGTGTCTGAACTGGAATGTACACGGTGTGTATATAAGTACACTCCGTGTAGGTGTAAATTTTTCCTTGTTCCTTTCTGTTTTGTGTATTTGGACATAAGCCTCTTGGAAATGAATAAGATCACCAAAATTAAAGTATTTTTTCTCTAAGGAGTAGGTAATTGCGGAAAACTTGTTCTTACTTTTCAGTAGAATATAAGAAAATGTATACAAAAATTTGGTGTATCACTACACTTTTAAGGATATAAGAAATGTGTTCTAAGAGGGATTATATTTTCCCACTCATGTGTGTCGTGTAGAAAGAGGGGACCCAAATAAGATGTGATGATGTATCTATTCTATTACATTGATGTGACATGGATATTCATTTTATGTTACGAATCATTTTTAGGTGATGAAGAGAAGTATATAAATTTACGGGGATTTCATTCTAATAGTCTTTTGAAAATGCCTCTATAATAATGGATTGGGGAGTATATAAAGATCAATATATGACTTTTATATTATCTTTATTAAATTTTCCATTAATAAGATATATGTGTTCATTATATTTTATAAGGGGTTCCTCAACCACATTGGAGTAATGTATATGTTTCCCTATTTAATTATTGTAAACAGGAGGCTTGTAAGGCGTTTATTTTGTCATATTGGAAGGAAAATAATCCTAGGTATCTTCATAAAATTAATGTTTCCTTGTGGTATATTCTAGCTGATAAATTATACCAATTATCCATTATAATGTATGAAGAATGGATAACCTAATATTCCTAACTTCCTCTTTCTAATAGGGATTTCTCATAGTTGTTTCAGAATGGTGAGACATTATTATTGAAAATAAGTGACACCATGGTTAGGGCCTCAGATGCGAATTCCATCATGGATCAGTGTTAGAATGTGGGGAAAATTTTTACAGTGCTTCCCCTGGGGATGAGATTCAGGGGGGATTATAAAAAGGTGACTCCATTCTTAATATTTCATCTTCTATTATGGAGAAGTGTTACCAAAATTCTCATCATGATATGGAATATCTTGATCAATCATATTTTTTCCATTATGTAAGACTCTGTGGTATGATGTCTGGGGAGGACCTTTGGATATACTAATAGCAACGTTGTTGGGAGGATGTTCTTAATTACCATTACTATTTCGATAATTTTTTAATGGATGAGTAGGACCCCGAGCCACTATAAATAATCTTTTTAGGGATTCAAGAACACCTACATTGAGCAGAGAGGGATAATTGACTAGAAACTCATTGTTTTCTTTTTATATGCTCTTCTACAAGTGCTTGGGGCCACCTAGTGTGGAAACATAGTTTTATATATAGTGACCCAATTGATTGTCCCTCTTGTTAGTGTCAGAATTTTCCATAAACATTCTAACATTTTAGGAGGGATAAATGTATGTTTGCGAGTGGCCACTTGGATGGATCGATGACATCATGTTGAAATAGGGATACAAGCCAGATCTAGTTTTCCATTTGTCGTAGGATTTTCCAATATCACTCATAGACATTGTAGAGACCCGAAACTTGTCATACATGGAAATTACATTACTTTTGCGGAATACTTAGTACATAACAAAAACACACACTAAAGGATCGTAATAGTTTAGTGTCTTTGGAAACTCGGAACGTAATCTTCTAATCGTGGTGAAAGATCTTCAATATCTCCCATAAAGATCTTCCCTTTTTTTTACCTAAAACCTTTATTTATATCCTGGGGAAAAGAAAACATAAAAGGGTGAGCTCAAATGCTCAGTAAGGGTATACAAAAGAAATAAAAATCATATCATATCTTTTTGAAAATCATAACCTGCAAAAGAGATCATAATATCTTAACATGGAACAAATCATAGAAGTGAAAATGAGATCACCATAATCATAACATGAAACTTGAAACTTTGTGGCATGCACACATAATCATGGAAAATCATTTCTTGTTAGTCATGACTCATTGCCAAGACTATCTTAGTGGACAAAGTCCCTTTCTGAATCAAGTAACCCTCGTTTCAGTCCTGTTTCACTGAACCGGTATAACCTACCATTTCATCCATGTCTATCTCATGAGATATAAAATCTTTACCCAATGCATTGGAGTGAGATATAGGTCCCACCCATCTTATAATGAATCCTTTCTTATGTGTGCCACATAATCATAAACCATACATCATAGTGTAACCCATGTAATAAAAATGGGATTCTTAAACAACATGACATCATAAAACAATTCATATAAGATAAAGGAATTCATAAAAATGTTTCCATCACAACATAATCAAATCCATGTAATAATAGGGATAAAAACAGAACCCTTTTATTATCTTAGATGGAAAATAATTTTGATAAAATACTTGAACTTCATTCTTGAGGAAAATATCCTTTCTACTTCAAAAACACTTTTCCTTTCTTAACATGTCATACAATTTTAAACTAAAAGAGGTTGATTAAAAATAAACATGAATACTTGTAAAGGAATATTCTTTGAAATAATGTTTTAGAAATCCATTCATGCCGTATATGTTAAAAAACATTCTTTTCATACTTTTGTCGGAAAAGTCAAAAAAAGCACCTCGTACGAAAAACGACAAAAGATTCCTTTTATATATTTTAATAAAAACTCACCGAAGGGTAAAATAGGATTTAAAAAAAACTAAGATGGATGGAAATAATATTACATATTGAGAAAACATTGATTTGGATGATAAAATACACCCCAGTAAATACTAATGTATAAACAACCTCGGATAAAAATGAGATTGTGATATTTCCCTTACCTTAGGTCCAATTTGCTTCGTATGTGTCCGAACCTCCTGTATAATGATTTAAATAATGTCATTGACTTATTACAGAATCATATTCATTGTTATGATATCATATATGGTTCACTTATGACATTATATTACCCGTTCTTTTGTAAATTCCATGTTAAAGAAGCGTTTTGGGTAAAATCGTTTCATTTATCGTAGGTGTTTTGAATTGTTGTTCTTGACATCATTATTACTTATATCATGATTTACGTACTTCCCGAATATAAAATATGATTTATATATCATATATATTCAGTATATATATATATATATAATAGGTAGATAAATAAAATGAAAAACACCGTTCATGGAGACGGTAGTCCGTACGTACGCATAAACGCTGTTTTCCTTTCCTTATTGTCTTGAAATGGAAGTAAGTAGATGACATACATATGTATATATATACATAAATCCAGTAGCTTTATAATGTCATATATTTCATTTTTATTTCTTATATATACTTTATAATCATTCTTAAATGGTTAACATGGAGAAAGAATCTAATCGCGTCGTGGAGACGGTAGTCCGTACGTACGCACAAGCGATGATATCATTTCTATAAATATTGAATTGAATTGGAGTGGATTATACAATATATCAGAATCAATATGATGTTGTAATAACTACGTATAGTTATTCTTTACACCATTATACCCATCCATGTAAGGTGGTGGTGGAAAATAGATTACACCACGGCGTGGAGACGGTATTCCGTACGTACGCACGCGCGGTGATTTCTTTTTCCGTAGGATGGATAGATGGTGAAATAGGGTTGTTTCATACTTATAATAACATATCATTATATGAGTGATACTGATGTTATTACTTCATAATGAAACAACCTACGAAGAAGAAGTGGAAGAAGAAATAAAGATGAAAGAATTGGTAACGGTAATTACCTCTTCTTTGAAGTGCCTCTTTGAGACCTCCTCTTAGGGCACTAAAATTGGTCTTTGAGGAAGACCAGAACCTCTAGGATGTTTCTAGGGAAGTGGAGAGGGGATTTTGGCAGGGGTTGGCCGAGCTTGAGTGCTCAAATTGGTGTGAGGAGGAGGGGGAGGAGGTGTCCTTTTATAAGGGAGGAGAGGGGCACCTTAGGAATATCTCAAAATATTATTTTATTTTAAAGTCAAAATCGGTTTATAATGGTTCCAAAGGGTCTTATTTCGAAGATAAAGTGGGGATGGGTCGAAAGCCTATCAACCAATAGAATTTAGACAAGTTTAGGATATTATTTTAACCTTATCAATTAGATTTAACTCTAAGTTAAATAATTTAACTTTTACTATGTCTTTTTGTTTTCTTTCACTATATGGTTAATAAACATACTATAACATGCCAAATGAACCACAAATTGTTTATTATTAATATATATATCCTTATCTAAGTCATTTGGCCTAACCTTAGATTTTTAGGAATACAATAACAATTAATAATATAATATTTGATTTAAAAACTATTTTGTGTCAATTTTGACACTATTTGATATATGTTTTTTGTGAAAGTCATAACAGAATTAAATGTTCGAACCAAGTTGATTAAATCAACATTAATATATCATAGTAACCTATACAATTATTGGAATTCATAAAAAAGCTCAAATTACATTTATTTCGGTGTTTATAACATCAATTATGTCAATATTTCATTAATAAGATAATTACTGCATCATCGTTGTGTCATAAATAAATTAACTTATTTGATGTCTAAAAATTACAAATAAAATACCATCATGTAGGAAATATTTTTATCTTTCTAATGAATATTTACAATAGAATTTATCTTATGTATAACCCCATATTGAAAATGATTTACTTATTAAACTTTGATTTTAACTATTTTAACCCTTCTTTAAATAAATTAATAATAAATGTCCTAATCTAATCCAAGTGGGCCTAAATGGTCTTTTTTTATTCCTAAGTTTGTTTTTGGTCGAATTACACTTATCCAATAGAATTAGGATATGTGTTACGGTAATAGTAATATCATATTTACCCTTAGTTACCCTATTTACTATTAACCACGGTAAAAAAAGTAAAAAGTTACTATTCACCAAAAAATTATTTTCATCTCATTGAACCACATTTTAGTCCTTGATATTAACCGTGTCTCTCGGATTTTCGAAATTCCATTCATAGAAGTGGTAAAATTAAGTTTTATGCAAAATTCAGTTTATTAACCTACCACTTAGTAGTTTCACTATTCATCAAAAATTGATGTTTTTCAGAAAAATGCCAAAATTTCATCCTAAGCTATATTTTATATTGCGAATTCAAAAATAAAGTCTATTTTACCAAATTCATAACATAGAAGTTTCATTAATTATTTTTATAATTAAATCCCGCTGTTAAAACAAATAGCGTGTTTTTTTAAGAAGCAATATCTATCAAAAGATTGACACTTGATTATGTCTGGTTTAAATGTGAAATTACAACCAATGACCAACATTGTATTAAATTGTAAAAATATATTCTAAATATACTTTAAAACCACTCAAATTAATAATTTATCACTATTAATTATTTCGATTAAAAAGGTTGTTTTTAATTAAAATTTAGTAATTTTCACTATTCATCAGAATATGAAAGTTATCCGAAATGTACCAAAATTTCACCTTAGGCTAAATTCGATACTCCGAATCCAAAAATGAAATCCATTTTGAAAAATAAAATTTACAAAATTTCAAAAAATGGTTATTACTATTCATAACGGCTAGTTTTAATAACATTTTAATAGCATATCACTGTTTAGTGAAACTCGTTATTGCGTACTACACACGCTATCGAGGAAGGTCGTGATTGCGTGTAATGCAAGGCAAGTCAAGGATGCGTGTTGTGCAAGATCATTTTGGTTTAGCGTACAACACAAGACATTAGTGAAATAAAAAGAATATTTTTCATAAAATCTCGGGCTGTTACATTCTACCCCCCTTAAAATGAATTTCGCCCTCGAAATTCGTCGGGGTTATAAATGGTTTACTATTCGAAAGTTTCTTTAATCTTATAAAGGAATACCAAAACTTGGCTTTAAAAACTAAAGTATGAAATGTAACAATTATCCAAATAAACTAATCGATGGGTTTCCACATAGGTAAAAATATGGATATGGAAGAAAAATCTAACCATCATGTTCTGATGGAGAGTGGTAGAGAACATGGCTATGGAAAAGCCAACAATCACAAATCCATAAATTTGTGACGATCTAAGGTACCATCCGATTCATCAGGTATAAGATCACTAGGACAACATTTTTGGTTTTCAAGATCATTTCCCTAAAGTTGAAAATTTGAATTAGAATAAATACTTTCATTATTTTGGTACAATCTCACTGTTGTTCATGACTTGAACAATTTCCACTTCATCTCTTAAATATATGAAGTTGAATTTGTTATTCGTGAAGTGTTAGCAGATCATGTGATAGAATGACGGGTCATTCCATCTGTCTCTAACAAAAGGTTAGCAAGAAATTATATACATAAGTCGATCTATAGTGAGATTAATCATATATGGTTCCTAAAATGGACTTATATATCATATGTCATACAACTTAATATAATAAAACTAGTTTCTACTAAACAGGGACTTCCTGTAGGCCAGTGGTAGGTGATAAAGGCCAGTCGCACTTCGGTTGTGGGTTCGATTCCCACAGCCTTGTCCGAAGCGATGGGCTGCCGCCCATCCCGCAGGTTGTCCTTTTTCTAAAGCTATTTTACTATAACATCCCATCAATAATATCGAAAATCTTCTTTCCTTAACAATACTAACTTATTTCCAACATAATCCATTCTAATCTTTAGGCTTATCCATAATACTGCAGTCCACTCTCATAATATAGTGAAAACGATTACCAGAGATTTAATACCATCGTTGATCCCCATATATCATAAGATATGTCTTTTTGGTTACATTCCAAACATTCAAAGGCCTTAATCATGTATTCTCTTGAATACCTTAGTGAAAACATGAATGCAGTTAAAAGTTAACTCTTTCCACATTCCAAAATCCAAAAATTCTATATACTCAAACCATGATATCACTTAGTCCTTATATCAATCATGAGCTCATGAATACAATCAAACATCTCATTATCTTCTTATCCTTTTATTATGCACTTATCATCTACTTTCCAAAAGTATCTGAATAACCTTTCATGGTTACTGGTACCAGTCATCATACACTTTCAAAACATAAGGAAAGACAACAGTGTAACAATCCTTAGATGTCTCCTTATTCCATGAGATTACTTATACAACATTACACATGATAAACATGTAATCATTCCACTACATTCTTAGACCATTGATCGAGCTTCAACATTTCTTTCATCTCACATATCATTTGTAGTTTCTTCATCATCATCAACATAAATACTTCCCATACGACCATACTGATTCTCTTCATGAGACTTTCCCTTAGGGAATTGGTTTGCATAATGCCCGTACATTCCACATTTAAAGCATTTAACCATTGTTGATGTCGTAGCAATACCATTATCCTCATCCATGGTGTTAACTGAACCTTTTCCTTTGCACTTACTTGCTTTGTGTCCTTCTTTTCCACACCCAAAGCATCTTCCAGTTCCTTTGAAACATTCTCCTTGATGCCTCTTCCCACATGAATTACATAGGGGAAATTGAACTTTCTTTCCTCTATGAGCATCATGAAACTCCATCTTTCTCTTATTAGCCGTGTCAGGAAACATACCAAATTTTACTTTATTGATCATATTATGAGATTGCTGATTCGGCATAATAATGATGTTTGGACTTCCAAATCCCATTTCATTATGAAGAATATCATTCCATTGTCCATCATATCCTCCATTATTGTGAATCATCTTGTTTCCAGCCATTTTCTAAAACCCAAAAAGAATAGTGTGAGAGGCAAAAATCATGCTAAGGAAAACAACATAATAAAGGGGGAGTACCTTCAATATCTAACATCTTATGTTTAATTCTAAGATCGTTACCATAGTTCTAGGACTATCCTATATGTATACGTATCCTTAGGGACATCCCTAGACATACCTTATAAATATCTCTAGGGATATCACTAACGTTTTCACATCCTAGTTTCCAAAGGTTGACTAAACCTTTCCTCTGATACCAACTGTAGAGACCCGAAGCTTGACGTACATGGACATTACATTACTTCTGCGGAATACTTAGTACATAACAAAAACACACACTAAAGGATCGTAATAGTTTAGTGTCTTTGGAAACTCGGAACGTAATCTTCTAATCGTGGTGAAAGATCTTCAATATCTCCCATAAAGATCTTCCCTTTTTTTTACCTAAAACCTTTACTTATATCCTGGGGAAAAGAAAACATAAAAGGGTGAGCTCAAATGCTCAGTAAGGGTATACAAAAGAAATAAAAATCATATCATATCTTTTTGAAAATCATAACCTGCAAAAGAGATCATAATATCTTAACATGGAACAAATCATAGAAGTGAAAATGAGATCACCATAATCATAACATGAAACTTGAAACTTTGTGGCATGCACACATAATCATGGAAAATCATTTCTTGTTAGTCATGACTCATTGCCAAGACTATTTTAGTGGACAAAGTCCCTTTCTGAATCGAGTAACCCTCGTTTCAGTCCTGTTTCACTGAACCGGTATAACCTACCATTTCAGCCATGTCTATCTCATGAGATATAAAATCTTTACCCAATGCATTGGAGGGAGATATAGGTCCCACCCATCTTATAATGAATCCTTTCTTATGTGTGCCACATAATCATAAACCATACATCATAGTGTAACCCATGTAATAAAAATGGGATTCTTAAACAACATGACATCATAAAACAATTCATATAAGATAAAGGAATTCATAAAAATGTTTCCATCACAACATAATCAAATCCATGTAATAATAGGGATAAAAACATAACCCTTTTATTATCTTAGATGGAAAATAATTTTGATAAAATACTTGAACTTCATTCTTGAGGAAAATATCCTTTCTACTTCAAAAACACTTTTCCTTTCTTAACATGTCATACAATTTTAAAATAAAAGAGGTTGATTAAAAATAAACATGAATACTTGTAAAGGAATATTCTTTGAAATAATGTTTTAGAAATCCATTCATGTCGTATATGTTAAAAAAAACATTCTTTTCGTACTTTTGTCGGAAAAGTCAAAAAAAGCACCTCGTACGAAAAACGACAAAAGATTCCTTTTATATATTTTAATAAAAACTCACCGAAGGGTAAAATAGGATTTAAAAACAAATTAGATGGATGGAAATAATATTACATATTGAGAAAACATTGATGTGGATGATAAAATACACCCCAGTAAATACTAATGTATAAACAACCTCGGATAAAAATGAGATTGTGATATTTCCCTTACCTTAGGTCCAATTTGCTTCGTATGTGTCCGAACCTCCTGTATAATGATTTAAATAATTTCATTTACTTATTACAGAATCATATTCATTGTTATGATATCATATATGGTTCACTTATGACATTATATTACCCGTTCTTTTGTAAATTCCATGTTAAAGAAGCGTTTTGGGTAAAATCGTTTCATTTATCGTAGGTGTTTTGACTTGTTGTTCTTGACATCATTATTACTTATATCATGATTTACTTACTTCCAGAATATAAAATATGATTTATATATCATATATATTCAGTATATATATATATATATAATAGGTAGATAAATAAAATGAAAAACACCATTCATGGAGACGGTAGTCCGTACGTACGCATAAACGATGTTTTCCTTTCCTTATTGTCTTGAAATGGAAGTATGTAGATGACATACATATGTATATATATACATAAATCCAGTAGCTTTATAATGTCATATATTTCATTATTATTTCTTATATATACTTTATAATCATTCTTAAATGGTTAACATGGAGAATGAATCTCATCGCGTCGTGGAGACGGTAGTCCGTACGTACGCACGAGCGATGATATCATTTCTATAAATATTGAATTGAATTGGAGTGGATTATACAATATATCAGAATCAATATGATGTTGTAATAACTATGTATAGTTATTCTTTACACCATTATACCCATCCATGTAAGGTGGTGGTGGAAAATAGATTACACCACGGCGTGGAGACGGTATTCCGTACGTACGCACGCGCGGTGATTTCTTTTTCCGTAGGATGGATAGATGGTGAAATAGGGTTGTTTAATACTTATAATAACATATAAGTATATTAGTGATACTGATGTTATTACTTCATAATGAAACAACCTGAGAAGAAGAATTGGAAGAAGAAATAAAGATGAAAGAATTGGTAACGGTAATTACCTCTTCTTTGAAGTGCCTCTTTGAGACCTCCTCTTAGGGAACTAAAATTGGTCTTTGAGGAAGACCAGAACCTCTAGGATGTTACTAGGGAAGTGGAGAAGGGATTTTGGCAGGGGTTGGCCGAGATTGAGTGCTCAAATTGGTGTGAGGAGGAGGGGGAGGAGGTGTCCTTTTATAAGGGAGGAGAGGGGCACCTTAGGAATATCTCAAAATATTATTTTATATTAAAGTCAAAATCGGTTTATAATGGTTCCAAAGGGTCTTATTTCGAAGATAAAGTGGGGTTGGGTCGAAATCCTATCAACCAATAGAATTTAGACATGTTTAGGATATTATTTTAACCTTATCAATTAGATTTAACTCTAAGTTAAATAATTTAACTTTTACCATGTCTTTTTGTTTTCTTTCACTATATGGTTAATAAACTTACTATAACATGCAAAATGAACCCCAAATTGTTTATTATTAATATATATATCCTTATCTAAGTCATTTGGCCGAACCTTAGATTTTTAGGAATACAATAACAATTAATAATATAATATTTTATTTAAAAACTATTTTGTGACAATTTTGACACTATTTGATATATGATTTTTGTGAAAGTCATAACAGAATTAAATGTTCGAAACAAGTTGATTAAATCAACATTAATATATCATAGTAACCTATAAAATTAGTTTAATTCATAAAAAATCTCAAATTACATTTATTTCGGTGTTTATAACATCAATTATGTCAATATTTCATTAATAAGATAATTACTGCATCATCGTTGTGTCATAAATAAATTAAATTATTTGATGTCTAAAAATTACAAATAAAATACCATCATGTAGGAAATCTTTTTAGATTTCTAATGAATATTTACAATCGAATTTATCTTATGTATAACCCCATATTAAAAATGATTTACTTATTAAACATTGATTTTAACTATTTTAACCCTTCTTTAAATAAATTAATAATAAATGTCCTAATCTAATCCAAGTGGGCCTAAATGGTCTTTTTTTATTCCTAAGTTTGTTTTTGGTCGAATTACACTTATCCAATAGAATTAGGACATGTGTTAGGGTAATAGTAATATCATATTTACCCTTAGTTACCCTATTTACTATTAACCACGGTAAAAAAAGTAAAAAGTTACTATTCACCAAAAAATTATTTTCATCTCATTGAACCACATTTTAGTCCTTGATATTAACCGTGTCTCTCGGATTTTTGACATTCCATTCACTGAAGCGGTAAAATTAAGTTTTATGCAAAATTCAGTTTTTTAACCTACCACTTAGTAGTTTCACTATTCATCAAAAATTGATGTTTTTCAGAACAATGCCAAAATTTCATCCTAAGCTATATTTTATATTGCGAATTAAAAAATAAAGTCTATTTTACCAAATTCATAACATAGAAGTTTCATTAATTATTTTTATAATTAAATCCCGTTGTTAAAACAAATAGCGTGTTTTTTTAAGAAACAATATCTATCAAAAGATTGACACTTGATTATGTCTGGTTTAAATGTGAAATTACAACCAATGACCAACATTGTATTAAATTGTAAAAATATATTCTAAATATACTTTAAAACCACACAAATTAATAATTTATCACTATTAATTATTTCGATTAAAAAGGTTGTTTTTAATTAAAATTTAGTAATTTTCACTATTCAACAGAATATGAAAGTTATCCGAAATGTACCAAAATTTCACCTTAGGCTAAATTCGATACTCCGAATCCAAAAATGAAATCCATTTTGAAAAATAAAATTTACAAAATTTCAAAAAATGGTTATTACTATTCATAACGGCTAGTTTTAATAACATTTTAATAGCATATCACTGTTTAGTGAAACTCGTTATTGCGTACTACACACGCTATCGAGGAAGGTCGCGATTGCGTGTAATGCAAGGCAAGTCAAGGATGCGTGTTGTTCAAGATCCTTTTGGTGTAGCGTACAACACAAGACATTAGTGAAATAAAAAGAATATTTTTCATAAAATCTCGGGCTGTTACAGACATTACTATGGATATGTTTCTACTTTAGAGTGAAACTTGTATTATATTGATGGGTCACTATAATTGAGGTTCCGGGGTTGTGTGACTACCCTTAATCTATTGTTTTCAATATTATATATCGGTTTTTTATAAGATGTGGGTTTGCATATACATCATACCATTAATAATTGTTGTGATATGTTGAGTGACATCAGTGTCCATAAAAATGGATATATGACCATTCCATGGTTTGATGAGGGATGTAATCCCACTATATTCCTCTATTTATTATTAGTTTATACTCATATTCTTCATGTCGGGGTGGAGATATGGTTCTGCCTCATGTTTTCTGCCAGGATTTTCTAGTTGGTTTCTCCAATTACATTAAGATCAGGATGGTGTGTTTTATATACATGATCATGGATTTTTAATTACTCTTTTTTTGTCTTTATATTTTTTGATAGGTTATTTAGATTTTTTAAATACAATTTTTTATTTTTGTGGGGTATGGGTATAAATTTTCATCTTCTTTTAAATTTCAACCATATTTTATGAGAAGTATTTTTTGAAAAGAATATGGACATATTTGTATTTTCTATTTTCTTTACCCTTAATGGGTTAAAATTATTCACATGTATTGATGTATTAATATGGATCATGTGGGGTGTTTTCCCCATCATGTTGAGGACTTTGTGCCTAGTGTTGTAAACAGCTTTAGTTGTAGGAAGGAGCCCTTAAGAAATAGCCATGTATTGTCAAGATGTTACCATCAATGACCTCTTAATATTCATTAATAAGATAAGGGATGGATATATTTTATCATTATTGGTATAGGCTCTTTAAATGGTTTAAAATTTCTGGTGGTGCATCTTGATTCATCACTTTCAACAATTGTTTGGTGGATGAAGGGTGGTGCTTTATCCATCGATTATTTTTTTTGTAGCCTAGAGTGTATAGAAATTACCATTATGCTGCTACTCAATGATCATTGAATTTGATATGTTGTTCTAATGATACAATTAGGTATTGGGATCCAACATGAGTGGAAACAACAACATTTTTATGGGCTTGTTGGGAGAATTTAATTTTGATAGAATTGAATTTATACCATTGTGTGTAAGTTTACATGAAAAAAACTAGAAAATCCCATTAAAGATGTTTATTAATATACTTACACATTCATAATTGATTGTTCTAGGTCCATGATTTCTCACTCATTCATTTGGTGATACAAAAAAGTCTTAACTGGTGGGTTACACTGTCTTTTTGTTTAAGTATTCATGTCATGTTAATAATGATTTAATTTTTTTTTGGAAAATATAGTGGGGTTTGAATTGAATTTTTTGGTGATAGTTTCACAAACCTTCACATAAGATAAACCATTTTATTTTTACATGCTTTATTTGCAGCTTCCAATGGGGTTTATTCATGGAATAAGAAACACAAAACAGTTCCCATATTCTTGATGCTTTTTGAACATACTTTCCAAAGGTATGAGGTAATTGGAAAATGGTTCCATTAAAACATAGCGATAAGAATTAGACCAGAGGATGGGTTTTCAGGATCATTATACATTTTTATGGAATTATTGTCTACTATGGGGCCCTCTTACAAATATTCTTGAATCCATAATTAAATCTAAATTATATATCAGGTTATCCTTATATTAAAAATACATTATTGTCATGTATTTAATTTATAATCACATATATATATCTTTTTCTATTAATTGTTGGATACATATTTATTGATTCAAGGTTATCAATTGATGTTACACTATGTATATAGATTAGAAATTATTATCTTATTAAATATCATGATGCTAGTTTTATTACATGTAGTGGGGAACTCTGGAATTTATCATCATCTAGGAAGATATGAGTTGCTTTGTTGTTTGTATTGGGTCTACAATAGGGTCTTGATACATCTTATTTTTATAGGAATGATAACCCATGTACATTGATGCCACTTAACATGTAACATCTTACCTTTTATAGTCTTGTGATGGGGGTTAGACCATGTTGTTTAATGTCATGTGGAAAGTACATATAAACAAATGGTTCCTAGTCAAGGATGTTAAGGGACATATGCTAAAATGGACTGAGGACCTGGAATGGATATATCATCCCATATTCAATATTAACCTACAATGAATATGGTCCATACATGATTAGTTTTTGTTAGGGATGCTTGTTTTAAATCTAAGGGAGGCTTCCTATGTATCCCATTTAGAATGGAATCAAAGACTAATTAGTTTTAATTGTTTTGGGGATTAGCCAACGCTAGAGGCTGGATATGGTATTTTATAAAAATTATGAAATGATAATCACTAAACTATAAATCCATGGGACTCGTGTTCTACATGAAAAACTCATGTAATGTTAGTGATATGGAAATTCACATAATCTCCTTCATCCTTTGTTAGCTGATGAAGGAGTAATTGATGGATAGTCTGGATGATAGATGCGTCTCAGTTGTTCTATTATCATCCCTTCTATTCAAATTATGTGTATCTGGGATTCTATATCCATAAGGATTTGTGCATATTATTTTCACATTTAGGTTATCAGGTATTTCAGAACATCAGAGAAATTCATTCGTCATCCCCCAACGGGTGGGACCTGAGATACCATATAAATATAAAACGTTGAACACTCTAAGGACCATACATATAAGTTGTAAAAATACAGAACATCCATTTCAAATAGAATGAACAAATTAAAGTATATTATTTTGTTCCATTTTATTTGATCATACGTATTTTGTGGCTTTGGGGGAGTTATTGGATTGTTCCTCCTCAGATGAGGGGCCCTTGGAAATAAGTTCACTACTTTTGGTGATTTGAAATAATGATCAATGGGTGACTCAAATACGTAAGGATTTGGAGAGATAAATATCTTCTCATGTGGGTTTGACATGAGTGAGATAGAGGTTCTTTACCTAGGTAAAACCCATGCAGACTTAAGATGACTTCTGTAGCATATGGTTGGTTGAGATAGAGATGGCCCATGAATGGTAGCCTTTGGAAGGCTAGAGATCAGTTGTCTAGGGTGGACCTAGGTGAGCATGAGATAACCCATGTAGGGTGGACCTGAGAAATGTTGATATTCTTTTTAGGAGGTCGAAAAAACTAAGAAGCAACACTTATTTGAGGCCTTACTCTGATCTCTAAGGGTATCCTTGTGTGTCATTAGATGACTAGTACATATGTTTTAAGCTATATAAGGGCCCTATTCTTGTTTAGTTTTTACTATTAGGAATGATTAATCTCAATGTTATTGGTATTTTCGACCATGATTCACCTCAATGAATTGACCATTACTAATTTTCTCCTATTTGTTAGGATTACTGAACTGCCTGTGTTTTTGGAGGACATAGGTGAGAGACATGGGTGAATTGATATTCAATTGTTCTCCGCGTCGTCCATTAATGTGAAATAAGGGCCCAAAGGGTCCTAATTATAATGAAAATACATGAAAAAAACTATAAATAGATCATAGGCATAGGTAAGTCATTAATGTGTCTCATTCATATCATTGGTGTATGTACTGGATACTCACTTCGAGCCACATTGGTTAGGCTAACAAGAGCCTCCTGGCATGCTAGTGGGATCTACATAGGTTGACCTAGGTGAGTAATTTGTCTCCCATTTTATCATATATTACTTGAGGTAGTAAGGACAAATTATATTAATCCTCATGTAATAATGGGAGTTTCACCAATGATATAAACCAATGACATAGAATCACTCAAAAAATTATGTACACCTCTAATGCACCTATAAATCCCAATCCCTTTTTTTAGAGATGCTCTCTCAAGGACACATGTACAACAATTAACTCCATCCTCAATTTGAATTATCTAATGATATGTTAAAAATGGATGTTTAATCTATATTGTTATATTTTTGTGGAATATCATGGATATATTACCAATCTAAATCCTTGAATAACAATTCAATATGAAGATGTTTCATTAACTTGGCCAAGGTATTAGATGACCTTCAGTAGAAATGTTATCTTTAACATAGTGTGAGAAAATATAATACCAAAAAAATGATAGAGAAAATATTTTAACATGTTTTCATTTATTATTTAAATGACTTAATACAAACCAATTTAACAATGATATTTGAATAAAGGTTTTTTTATTTTAGCGATGTTTTAAGCATGAAATTTAAAATTTTACAATTCTGGTTCTTTATCATTCTTTAAAAGCTTCTATATTTGGGGAATATATTTTTCATTACTGATTCAAACCGAGTGATTTTTTGGATACCTTTTTTAATGGTATAAATAGTTTTTAGTTGGCCCATGTGTTTATTCTTCATTCTAGGGGCCTAAAAACCCAATCTTTATAGAAAGTTATTCTAGACATTAGAGTATATTGAACCTCATTAAATTTGTAATTAATCTAGATACATGAGTCCAAAACAATTTATTCCAACTAAAAGTCAAATATTTATCAAATATTCACATTCATGATAAGTTTAATTCGATGATATGCTCATTAGGTCAGTCTTGGCGTGAGTTAAACTAAAAAAGATGAAGGGTCCCTTAATGAGGAAATAGTTCACAATAATAATTAAATAATAATATTTAATAAAAGTATAAAAATATTATTATATTTAGTATTTATAAATATAAATTTTTTGAAAAAAAAATATCTGATGACACATCAGCATGATTCATCTGGAAAGTGGCCCAAATTTGATAAACCTTTCAGGATACACATTCAAGACCATACCCTTGCAACACCCTTTCACGTTATATTTTAAAATTCACATTAATTTCAATGGTGGTTGGGATAAAGAGAGTTTTAATGTAGATGTTATTCTTTTTAATATGAGTTCTATTGATTATATTCAAGGAATAATAGTCTAAACACTAATCTATGGTGGCAGTGGAGATATGAGGATTCATCCCTTTTGAGTTTGGTACTTCAATGTATTCTATATAAATTTTTCTAAAAACTACTTTCAGGATTGAAGGAGGTATATATTAATTCATGAATTTAGCTTATTATATTTATTTATAGACTTTTAATCACCTTTTTATTGTATGATATTTTTTCTGTTGCTTAAATTTCATTGGACGAGACCTCCCCCTTGAGCATAATATGTTTTGTTAGATTAAATTACTTTGAGGACTTTAGACAATCGATTCACTTTCATTAGGGGATAAACACCAATTTTTTAGGTCTGAATATGATGTGTAGGAAATATATATGTTCACTAAAAGTTATATTTGTGAACATTGAGAAATAAAATTTGTTAATTTAATTAATCAACAGTAAATAGAGTGTCCAAGGATAGAATTTTTTCCACTTCTATATTATTTATTTTGTTTTCGTTAGTCAGTATTACTTTTGATTTTCCATCATTAACATATATTTATAGTATTAATCTATTTTTAGTTATTTATGATAGATTAACCACATTTTATTACCCAATTTTATTTCTAAAATTTAGTTAAAATAAATTAAAAAAGTGAATGTTTGACAACATAGCCAGCAATATCATCACAAGACAACCCCAATGTCACCATTGTGATAAAATTTAAGGGGAAAATATAAAATGGATTTTTGTGAAAGGAAAACCCTAATATCATGTTTGTCATCATTTATGGGGAATTTTCATATGTTTTTTAATTAGTTTTTTCCTTTATAAGACTTTTAACTCGATTCAATAATGCCACTAGCATAATCAAAATTCCATCTTTGGTCCTCTTTCGTAAGTGTAAGTCCTGACCCAAGAGAACTGTATGATATTTTATTACTATCCTAATGGGATTCATTATACACCTCCATGAGGTTGAAACACAGAATCATCATCCCACCACCATCCTTATTGGTCCATATTTTCAATGATATCATGTCCCCTTCATGAGGGCTATATTACATTCAGGTCCTTTCAAATATAAAGGGCTACTCATGAGTAAACACCACACTTTTCCTTACTAGATGCAATTAACCTATATATATTTTATGTATGACACTATATTTCATGGTCCAATCCATGTTACATTTTACTAAATGTTTTAATCTTCCCCGTTAAGTAGAACTGAAGTAATCGAGATCTGATTCCTATTAGGAGGGCTTATAAGAATCCCTAAAAAGGGCATAATACCAACTTAAAAAGAAAATCATCTCCCTAGATGAACCTAAATTATGGAGTTCCATACTGTGTGTCTTTAAAAAAATTAGATAATTTTAGGCACTAAAAAATATTTATAAAAAAATGATGGCGTTCCACTAATAAATACAGATAGTTTCATTGATGAAGATATTATGATACATAAATATATTTACATTGTTGGAGAAACTCGAATAAAAATATATGTTCACATACATATATTTTAATAACTGATTTCAAACATAAGGGTGTCCATTACCATATTTAAATTTGGGAAGGATTCACAAACATTTCATAATACTATTAGAGTCCCCTAGCAGAAAATAATTTTCATAAACATGGTCTGAAGAGCCTGAACTTCAAACCTCCCAAACAATGTGTGTCCCCTTGTGTGATAAGTATGATACCCTTATAACTGCCTTCTTTTTGAATTTAAGACCATACATCCTTACTGATATGGGAACCATTGGGTATTTCTAGTTCCCGAAATAATCATTGTCGGAAACTGTACAAAGAGTAACATTAGTTACACAAAAATAGATAAACTCAACCCTTTAGGTGAGAACCATTAATAAAAAAATGAATTGTAAAATATAATTTGTAATAAAAAATACGGTTTAAATTTTGGAAAACAATAATGAAAATACATTGATCTTAACAAAAAATGTAAACATTATGAAAATTAAAAATGTTAACAAAGAGTATTATGATTTTAATAAAATTTACCATTAGTATATGATAATGGGTATTATAAATTAGTAAAGTGTATAATAATTAATAGTGAATTATAAATTGGAATCCATCCAATTTAATTATTTGAATATATATATATATAGTCCTTCAAAATGTTTTCCTCACTTGCACTACTCATTTATGTTAGAAAAATTAATGTATGTCATATTAAGTGTTATTTATGATGGATTTATGAATCTTCCCAAATTAATTTTATGATATTGTTCATTGATAATAATTTTGTTTAGGAAAGACTTATTTTATGATGAAATATGTAGGTGAATGTGTATTAAAATTACATCTATTTTAATTAAAAATTGATATTAATGAAAAATATGAAATTAAATAAATACAAAATCCAAAAAGAATAATGATTTTTTATAATATTTATCTAATAATATTATAATAAATAGAAAAATTTATTACATTAATCTGAAAAATTTAAATAAATTATAAAAATATTATAAAAATATTATAAATGAAAACCAGAAAATATTTGAAAAATATATGTTTAATTTATTTTATTTCAAGTAGTACATTTAAAAATGATAATAAAATATTACCAAAACTATTATTTTATTAATAATCAATATAATGTTTTTTTGTTTAAAATAATTGATTAAAAAATGAGAACCGAAAATAAATATTATGATTAAATTTATAATACAATTTTAGCATCATTACATTATAATATATAATTTTTTTATAATATATAATTAAAAATTAGAATAAAAGAAAAATATAATAATTTATTCTATATAAATAAATAATTGTTAATTTAGTGAAAATATCTTGTACAACACATTAGTAATATTTTATATAATAAAAATATTATAGTTATTATTTTAGAAAACCATGAACCTAGGAAGTATAAATTTTTTTAAATATTTTATCATCATTAGATAAATTGTTAGAAAAACCTACACTATTCTATTATAATTATTTTCAATATTATGATGAATATTAAGAAAATTAATCGTCACCACCAATCACATGACCACTCATAATGGCTTAATAACCTAGAGAATTTAAATTTTCAGGGCCCATTTAAATCTTGTAGTGGACATTTAAATTTTACCACGTCCCCATTGTATTAATATTGGTGATTATCATTGGAAAAGATATTATTGTAATAAATGTGGTGTTCCAATTTAATGAATGATTTTTATTCCTTCCTCATGGTGTATGTTATCTTGGTGGAACCATGTAAATTCATGTTTCTTTTTTCTCTTGTTCTCTTTTCTTCTGTGCACAAGTGAGATCAATATAGAATGATCACAATATAGTTTTTTATTGTACAAACATAAAAATTGGTATCAGATCTCTGTATATTTCCTGAGGAAATAATCACAACATCTATTTAACATTAATTCAATAAATTCATCCAAAATTTAGTAGATGATTCAAATTATGAGAACTCAACCTCTTACACCATATATAGGTGGGGAAATATTATGGTAAGAATAATCAACATCGATTTATGGTATAATTGAATTTGATTAAAAGTATTTTATCTTTTTTGATTATTTTAATTAATTCATTTTACATATTCAGAGATTATAATTTTATTTATTATTTGATAGAGAATCATAAAATCAAAACATGCACAATACATTGAGGTGGAGAAATTAAATGGGATGAATAAATTCAATATGTTGTAATGAAAAGTTCGTAATGTACTAACAAAATAAGAGTATTATATTATCGTAGAGGAAAATCCCACCGATATATGTGATAGAGAATATATGAGGCTCAACCACTATGTTGGTGGTATAATCCAAATTTATGTTGGAAAATATCATAAAAACAATGTTATATGTGAGACATCGATAATAAGTATTTTGTGTATTTTGGATAATAAATACATTGAAAATCCAACAATATATACCTTAAAATTAAAAAGAAATAGTACCAATTTTAGAAAAATAATGGTATTTTTGAGTGGGAACCTATTTAGTTTTTATAAAATAATGGAAAACATGAAAATTTTATTACTGCAGATCATTGATGAAGATATATAAGTCTTATTATTGATGTATATACTAGAGAGTTGTGATAATCTCACCACGCAGTTTTGGGGTGGTATGTTTGAGGTAAAATTCCATGATTTTTGAAATTATTTTATTTAAAATGAGTATAGGAGGGAGGAAATGGATGAATATCGGGATTCTGCATCAAATTAACTGAAAGAAACCTGAGGAAAATCTCCAAGAAAATAATAGAGGATTAAAATGAAGAATGTAATGATTATAATTTAGTGGTGAGTTTAACTAAATGTGGCCCAAAATAGATGAGTTTCCTATTATCATCAAAAATTGAATTGTAATATGTAGCATCCCAATATAGGGAAACCAAAGTTGAATGTTGTAAATAAAATTAAGGATGATCTTGACTGAAAATTTCATGTTTCCTCAACAGACACCCATTCATAAGGTTGGATTCTTGATTTAGGATTCCCCTTTCACATGTGTATGAATCATGTTTTCTTTTCATGACATATAGACTTAGATGAAGGTGTGTTGATTATAAGAAAACCTCATGCTTGTCATATGAAATGTATTTGAACTATTTGGATAAGGATGAGTGATAGTATAATTAAATTCCAAATAGATGTGAGAAAGGTACCAAAAATTGAGAATCAACTCGTGTATCTCTGGGTTTTTAATTTGCATGTTTCAATAATAACCAATGAATAATGATTTATGAATGTAATTCAGGGCACATTCCTTTGGATGGATGGTAAAAAAATGTATTTTATATTACTATAATTTTGAGACTATTGCAAGTGGAGAAATGATGTTATAGGTGAGTAATATTGACACTAATAGATTATCAAATATGAGGATCACACACATTAGAGAAAAACATTGTATATATTTTTTCACAAGGTTATTTTAAAATGTTTCAAGACATGAAGATTCAATAACTTTAAGGATTGTGTGATGAGTAATTAAACAAGATCTATTTTCCAATCTATAAGTAATGGTACAAAGGGAACACTTTACTACATCCATATCGATGTTTGTGGACTATCACAGAATGTAACATTGTGCAAAAATCAATATTTTTAACCATTTATTGAATATTAGAGATGACGTGTTTTGATGAATACCAATAAGAATAAGGAATACGTGTTATATGTATTCTATAAATTGATGAAAATTACTAAAATCAGAATAGAAGAAAAATAAAATGATTGATATTAGATAATAGTAGAGAATATTAATTAGTTCCATTCCAAAATGATTTTACAAACAAAATTATTTTGAGCCACTTTATTGTTATTTGGAAATTACAATATAATGGACTAACTGTATTGTTGTTGAAAATGTATGATGTATGTTATTTTAGTCATATTAATGAAAATCATTTCAAATAAACACATTTATGACACATTGTGGACTAATTATTGTATTCAATTATTGATGGTAAAATTACAATAGTGGTTTTGTCTAGGGGGATGTTTCATATTGTCAGAGATTTCATATTTTTATATGAACTACTTACATTCATGTCAGAGACTCGATGTTGGATCCAGGAGAAAATTAACCTAATTTTTTTCATTTAGAGATTTTGTGAAGGGTTTTTTGTTAGTAGGATTCAAAATAAAATAATTTTTTTCAAACACATCATGTCAAATTTAATGAATTAGTAATATTAAATTAAATTCATACAAAAAGATACAGATATCACAGAGGGTGAGAGACTACATTTTTAGAAAATTATTCCATCAACTGATCTGTAGTCAAAGAAGACGTTTTGAAATGACAATACTGGTATCCAAACTGAAGAATAATTTTTTTTATAATTGGATAGTCAACAACATGAAAGAATCACAAATTATAGATCATGATGAACCATATATAAACATTTTATGAAATATATTTAGGGTTTTATTCTCATTTTATGAAAGATTGTGGTGTTACAAATATCTATTGATATGTTAGGGATAAGTAATAGAAAGGCCATTGTAATTCAAATATGGTAAATTTAATTAGTTCACTATATTAGATTTATTCATGGGATCTTATTCCACCTCTAAATAATAATAATGTAGTTGGGTAAATATTGGTGTATTTGAAATATGAATATTATAGTAAAAAAATATTAGTTACAATTCAATATTTTTTTACTTATGATATGCATATAAGTAATAGATATACTACAATGAGGTATTTCTCCTATCTTTAATCATATTTCTTTCCAAATTATGTTTTCATTGGTTGTATATTTTGATCCACAATTAGCACAAAATAACATTAAGCCAAAACTTCTCCATTGGTCAATTCAATATATATATATATATAACATATCTATGAATCATTTATTCAATTAAAATTATAAATATATTCATAAAAATATATATATGGCACAAATCAATGGGATTTGTTTAGTGTGGTGGGAGAACTAGGTTTTTAGATTTAAAAAAAATCAATTTATGGCATGAAACATTCACCAAGACAGTGGTAAAAGGGATTTCATTCTATTATATTGAGACATAAACAATTCCATAGTCACTTTGATCATTGTTTTTACTATATGAAACTTCATGACGGTTCATTTAACCAATTTTTATATATTGATGATATGTTGATTACATGTAAAATTGTAGTTGATATTTATAGGTTGAAGGCATAGCTCAAATAAAAAATTTTGTTGGAGAATATTAGAGAGTTCAAGAAGATTAATAGGGTTGAGATAATATGAGATAGAGCTAAGGTTATTGTTTACCTTAGTCTGATAGAATATGTGAATATACTATAACAACTGTTTGACATTTTTGATATATCCAAACAGGTTGAAACCCATTATCACCTCATTTAAAATTTATTACATCATTATCTACAAATACATATAAGGAGTGGAAATCTATGGATCATGTTCTTCATGATATTGTGGTAGGTGCCTTGATGGATTTGATGATGTTTGTAAGAACAAATATTTCACATTTAGTGATTATGATAACATGGAATATGCATGACCTTGTTAATATTAATTTGAAAATGGACAGATAGATTGTACTTCATATCTAAGGTACCATAGATGTTGGATATTTGTTTTTAGATATGATTATTTTGAGTATTCAAGAAACCTGGACAACAGGAAGCCAACTACTAATCATGTTTCCACTCTGGTAGGAAGACATGTGGGAAAAAGATATACTATACAATGAAAAGTACTAAGGTAGATTATGTGGTCTTGATTGAATATTTAATGGAATCTATCTTTTTATAAGTTTTAATTAGGGACTTATAGATCATCTAGGAAATGATTAATATTTACTTTTGATAACCATAGTGTTATTTGTCTTTTTAAGAACCATGATAATCATAGTCAAACCAAACATAATGATTTTTTATTCAATTTAATCTAAGAGATTATAAAAGAGTATTGTATCTCATATTATAAGATTATAAAAAATAAAACTTTACATACATATTGATGATTGTTTTCATAGTTATCAGGTTCCAATACTATTTGGACATCATTAATGCCTCGCAAACCTGAGTTGCATTCAAGAATTAGTATTGTAGATGGAATAATTTTTTAAGCAGACATAGTTGGAGATATTTATAATTATTGATATTTATGAATATTTACCAAAATAATAATCTTCATAAATAAATATACAACCAAAAATGTTTTTATGGCTTATAGATTTAATTTTTTTTCAGCCAGTTAAATTTTGTAATGGAAAATTAATTCTTCTCATATCCACATGCTATAAACATGGGTAATTATCATGTTAATAGATACGATTATAATCTTTGATGTTTTCCATTTGAATAAAATATTTTTTACATTCCCCCTATAGTTGGTCATCCCAAAAAACTCAAATCAATTTATATTAATTTTTCCTCTACATCATTTTTTATGTGTTTGTGAGTGTGATAGGGATAGAATGATTGTAATAGAGTTTCACATCCCACACAACATAATAGTGATAAAATATTTATATCACATTCATATTTAGATTTGTAATTTTTTTTAGAAGGGTCAATTTTTTCTCAATGCATGAAATGTGATCATAATGATTTGAATTATTCAATAATATTGGGGTGAAAATATTATATTTTGATTATTGAAAAGATTATGTTCATTTTCTTTAAAAATGTGACTGTAATTCATAAAAAATAATTTTTATTCTTTCATATCAACTAATGATTCAATATTTTTACCAATGGTTGTTGGACATCCTTTTATGGAAATAAAAAAATACAATGACAATTTAAATATAGAGTTTTTTCTTTCAAATGCTTGTGAATTGTCAAAATCATAGAGTAATTTTTTATTAGATTCATAGTAGAAATGTTTTATTTTTTTAAATTTTGTTCCTATTAAATCATACTTTAAAAAATATTTTTGTTTATAAAATATTTTATTCGGTTAAATATTTTTTACCTAAGGGAAATACAATAATTCGAAATTTCTATTAATGTTAAATATTAGTCTATAATTTAGTTGTTAATATTCATAATATATATAAATGTTAATAGTATTTTACCTTATATGATTATTAATATAAAAAATTAGTTAATTATACAATATTAATATTTTCAAAGAATAATAATGAATGTATAGATTATTTCCCATTAAATGGTCAATATATTTTCCAATTACACCAAAATTGTAATGTATAATTATATATCACAACAAAAAAACATTGATTACATGATATATATCTATTATTTATAAAAGTTTTATCTTAAATCATTCTTATGATGTAGATTTAACAAAATAATTTGATCAAGTACATCCATATTATTTTTCCTCAAAACCATGCAATACACCGATTGGATGTCGTACAAATGGGGTTTTCCAATTAGTTATCACAATAGATAATATTATTTTTTATACTTTTCATAAATACACACTAATTTCCACCTTAGATTTTGCTGAAGGAATCATTTTTACAGTTTAGTGTTATTAATTTCAGGATGTCCAATGAATATAATTTATGTTTATTTGATACAAACAATTAATGTGTTGATTTTTGTATAGATTACTATTATAAATATAGAGGATGTAGTTGTATTAGTAAGTTTTAAATTGAAATATATATTGATATATATAATTTCATATATTCCATCATATGGTATGTTATATGGATTTATTTCACAAGGTCAAAATAATTTTCATCAATTCATGTGTGATAAAAAAGTGCATATGATTTATAATAAATGGGAATTTTATTTATTATCATACAGATTCCTACATAGAGATATTTATTTCTAGAAGAGTAAAATTAATTTTTAAAATTTCATAAATAATAAATATGGGCCCCAGTTCCACTATTATGGAATTTAGGTAAAATCTATCAACTTGTCATTACCTCATATTACTTTTTTCACAAACTATTCACCAAAAAAATATTGATTTGGGATAGTTAAAAATAATATAAAAATGTATTTTGGGGATATTTTATATTGGTCAAATATGTTGGTCTTTAACAAGATGTATTTTATTCATTTTAAGAAGAACTATTTTGATTAATTTTTATATAATGTTTTGGAGACACTTAAAAACAGTAATTATACTATAAAGGAATGTTTATATCATTCCAAAATTTACAGGAATCTGAAAAGTGTTTATTTTCATTAAATTATAGATCACAATATTTATGAAATCCAAAACAATTGTATAATTTTTTTAATGGATATAATTTATTAATATATTGGTGGATATTATATTTGTGGTTACATGATATATTTTCTTTTAATTGGACTTATTATTCTATGAATGGTCATTTTACTAGGTTAAAAATTCATGATTTCCATGTCATAATGGAAATATTATAATATATTGGTCATTGAGGTTTGTTACGTTTGCTGATTAGTGATGCATTAACTAAAATATCTATTTTTTCCAAAAAAATATTTCTGGAAACATAAGACTCTTAAACACTAGGTATATTATTATAATTCATCATTATAATTAAATGTAAGTTGGATAAAATTTTCCCATCCTTTTTTTATAAATGGAATATTTAATAATATATTTTAATTTTGGAGAAAATTATAGACTTCTATAATTTTATTTATGGATGTAACCATGTGATATATTTTTTCCAAAACTAAAAAATAATTTATGCATAAAATAATAAATTGAATGGTTAATTACAGAAGCATGCATGTTGGGGGAAGTTTCAAATTACAACTCTTATTATATTAAATCCAAATATCTTGTGAAACTTAATAAAATAGGTAAAAATAATGGAAATTTAGATGATTTAATTGGTAATATGTTGTTTTATTTAATCATCATGATTATGGTTTTTATATAAATCATCGCTGATGGCTTTCTGAAGATGAAATACACAAATATAATATATATATCCTACTCAATTGTGATGAAAGAAAAGAATTTGTGTAGAAATTGATACTTTTACATATATATTTAATAACACTTATTAAAATTTAAATTTATGTTTATTTTTTAAATATTATATTGGTATATTGTCAAAGAACCATTCACACATATTATCCCAAATCCACATAAATAAATTTTTATATTATTTCTTCTAACGACTTTAGAAAACTGGTATATTACATTATTGATGGTAAAAAAATTGATTTTTTTTATTTTATATATTATTTTTAATTTTTAATTTTTTATTTTTATTGAATCACTACATGGAAAGAAATTTTATAGTTTATTATGTGTACTAATTAACCAACTATAAAAATTATAACAATTGGATAACATGTGTGTGGTTAATGAATTTTTATTATATATACATATATGGTGAATCAAAAAAATGACTAAAATTTAGTTTCTTAAAAAATTAAGATCATTGTAAATCATTTAATGTCTTTTTTATGGAATATATTATGAAATAGTTATGTTATTTTATCCAAGACATAGTTACATGGAAAATTTTAATTTTCAAAAGTTTGAATATTATTTTGGGAAGCACGTTCATCCTTAAGATGGAGTCATTGAAATTAAATATAAAATTTTTATAATAGTAAATAATACATTTAGGGTGAATCTTAAATCATGTAAAAATTATTATAATAATTAATAAAGTTATTTGAGATATTTAAACATCTAAATTTGTGTAATAAAAATGAAATCTCATGAAATTCAGTTCACTTTAAATAGAATTTGTTTCGTGGAAATGAAAAATATATCAAAATTCTATAATAAAATTTTCGAAATATATTTATCACTTTAATAATTATTTTATATATGTGATGATACAAATAATTAACAATTGTTGGTGTTGTGTATGAGAATTTTGTATCTAATAAATATGAAATAATTAGGGTTGATAAAATTGTTGAATATATAGAAATTCATGATCCTAAGGAGGATGATGAATACATGACACGTATGAATATAAAAATAAATATAATTAATGATTTATTTTAATCTATTTAAATAAATTGTGACTATATATTATATCTCTTCAATAAAGTTTTAAATGATTTTTATTTATGATATATATATTAATAATTATTTATAGGTTAAATTTATTTTCTGTTCTAAAAGATTTTAGAAGATTACGAAGAGCTGAATAATACAATCAATGATGTTATGCTACTTGGTGATGAGAC
This sequence comes from Viscum album, assembly GCA_963277665.1. Taxonomy (NCBI): domain Eukaryota; kingdom Viridiplantae; phylum Streptophyta; class Magnoliopsida; order Santalales; family Viscaceae; genus Viscum; species Viscum album. Next base: position 547,494,721 of record OY728135.1, read on the forward strand.
CCATGATCTATCATATAACCCAAAGGATGATATTATTGTACTATCAACTTGGATGGGTCACAACCTTTCCAGATTGATTATTTCATACCATATTTTTAAGTGACATACATATCGTGATTTCCATCAACCTTTCAGAAGATAACTTAAATTGATTATTTTATTTTATTTAATTTTTATATTAATTTTATTATTTTCAGTTCTTATAAGAATAGATTTTAATATATAGTTTTTGAGATTAAAATTCGGATTCCATAGAATTCTTTTCCCATACCTTAAGTGTTATGGGAACTGGTTACCACTGATGTTTGGAATTGAATGTCCAACCACTGGATTGTATATAAAAAATGATATATTTTATCTAAAATTTATTTTATTTATAATTTTTTATTAATTATTTTTAGTGTTTATCATAACTTGTTGATGATAGAATGAGAAAAATCATTGAGTTATCATGGAATATTTTTATGTTTGAACATTGTCATCAATTTTTACTCAAATAAAGAGATATTGAAGGAGATGTTATACTGTGGTTTTTCAGGAATCCTACAGGTATTATTAACTTTAATATATCCCGTCCATGTATTGGGGTATATAATGATTCTATTGGGTAGAATATAATTTTTAGTGGAGGTTATTAGCTTGACAATAGGATTGATGGTGGCTGGTGTTCAGACACTTTTGGGAATTAATTGATTAATATACATCGATGAGATGTGGTAATTAATATTTAATATTAATTTATATTTTATTTTAATAAAAAATTATTTTTTGATTTATATAGGATAATTTTGATTTCATTATTATTATATCTTATGTCTATAATAATTTATACTCTAATAATACTATATGATGGATTGCTGGTGAGATACATCCTCATAACTATGGTTAGTATTTCTTTTTCGGTTATCAAAAATTAAATATAATTAATTTTTTACCAATTACATTTATAACTACACATGAAATATATGTATGGGTTGATAAACTCCCACATGAAATAAAATTTGGCATAGACTATCATTTTAAGCCTATGTGAGTTGAGTTTTTACAATGTTTCTTTGATATGTGTGACCATTTTTTTATTGAGAAATACCTAGTGATCAGTATTAGTTACTGATCGATTTTGACCTGTTATTATTGTACTACATTGATTTATTTAGTTATATTTGAGGGAGAATGTGAGAAATCATCATTTATTGTAGAGTGTGACGAGTGGTTATGAGCTCAGGATGACATTGTGTGGAGATTTCATAAAGAGGATGATGATGAGAATAAATAAATATGGATATTACTTTAATACCATAATTTTCCACATATTAAGATGATGATGTACATATGATAACTCACTTAACATTTGATGATAGAGATCCCTCTGCTTGATCTTAGAGATGATCCCCCTTATAATATTATTAGTATTTTATAATAAAAATACATATTGTTAAAATGGTTATTATTTTTAGTTTTATTTTTTTTATAATTTATATTCTTTATTTTATTTTAATTTTTTTTAAATTTTTTAACTATTTATGATGGATAATTATTTCTTAACTGAAAAAATTACTGAAAACTATTTTTTAAGGTGATTGTTTTTATCAAAAATTGTTTCTAAATTGTAGTATTGTTAGATTGAAATCCCATACAAAATATTAATTGTGATGCATCGTAATTTGAAAAAAAACTTATAGCATATTATCTAAAATTAGTTGAAATTACTAAAAATTAAAATTATTTTTCCATGATGGGTTATTTGAGATGGGATTCCATCTCAAATAACACATCATAATTAAAAAAAGTATTATGTTTCTTTCATGAGTTTAGCTACGTTAAATCATTCCATATACATTCATATAGAGTTATATTCATTTATTTTTTTCTAAGGTAAATTTTTTCCCTACTAAATATGGGGTGATGTGTTGAAGTATTTTTTAGATGATGATGAATGATATGTTAAACCATTGATAAAATATTATGAAATTTAAATTTTTGTTCAATTTATTCACGATGAAAGGTATGTTAACCATTGTTAAGGTTATTCTAGGAAATGAATCTATGTTTATTCTTGTATTTATTCTAATGAGGTTGTGTGAAGATTCAAAAATAGTAGTTTCAAATCATGATTTATTTTATACACCAGGAAAATCATATATTTATTAGAAAAATGTTTCAACTGTTTCAATTAAAACCTTTCAGATATCATATCTAGTATGACTGTGGTGTAATAAATGTTTAGGTTCCATGAGCCATATATCCAGTGAGGGTAGATGATTTCATTTAATTGAGTATGTTTAAATCTTAAATAAAATATGGTCATCACATATGAGTTTGAATTTTGGGAGAGGGATAAAAATCTTGGTTTATTTTATTTAATTTTCTATCTTCATTGTAAGCATAATTATTTTTTCATGATAGTCTATTTTAAATTGATTCTGATTTGAAAAAAGTCATGTTAGGTGATTCATCAAAATTATATCGTTTTAAAAATTCATGTTTTAAATGTGATCATTTATGATAGACAATCATATTAAATTTTGGTGTTATGAAACGTAATAAGGAAATATTTGTCAATGGAAAATGATATATGTGATTGATTATTAATCCAATCACATATAATTTTCTGAAAAATTCATTTCAATTTAATTTTTATTATTTTCACTAATATTAGTTTTGATGGTTTTATAAGCCCATGAAAAATAGTATTTTCAAAAAATTATAATTCCATCAAAAATAGATTTCTATGAACATTATTATGATGGATTTACATTTATGTTGAAAATAAATATAAAAAACAAAATAACCTATAAAATAAAAAAATACTAGTATATAATTAAAATTCAATTAATAAAAAACATAATATTAATAATGTAAAATAAAATTCACTTAGGGTAATGCTTATCATCGTAATTTGGTAGAAGGATATTTATCCCAAAACTGTCAATGTATTGATATATAAAATCTATCATCTAAAAATGTAGTTTCTCTTAATACTAACATTTTTGGTTATTTTACCATTAATTTTCACCTAAAACAATTGATAAACTTCATAAACTCTGATTATTATAATTATAGTCTCATTATTAAATCTCAGCCTCACCTCATACACATTGGTATCAAATTAGGACGATCCGATATAATATCTCCACATGGTAAATGATGAAATTAATTCAAAACCATAATTAATAGGAGAAGAATATCATGATCCAATACTAGTTTTATAACCTTTCTTCATTCAACTCTCAGTCACCTACAGGAAAGCTGCCTAATTAAAATTTTACTCACATGAGGCCTCATCCCCCCACCTTTCTTAACATGACTATCCCATATCTGAGAAATCAATGTATCATATGTTTCATATAAAAAATAAAAATAATTTAAAATGTTAAATTAGTTTCTATCATGTAAATAAAAAAATTACAAAAAAATACTAACCACAATATCTCACTATCATCCAAAAACAGTCTTCATGGTACTACTATTGGTGTATGTCCTATTATACACATCAATATCTATAATGGGTGGATCTAAAAAAGAATCTCTAAATTAATCATTTACATTTAGTATCTTGTATATACATATATATATAATTTATTAAATAATAATATTTCTTAACCCAAAATGATTAATATAGACATTATGAATCCAAACTCTATGTGTGACATAATAAATTCTATTGACCAAAAGAAGATCTCCTCATAAAATTATCCCCTATAAAGTATGTGAAAAATCATTCACTAATATATTATCAGATATAATCGGGTTGATGAAGAACATATGTTTCCTAAAATATAATCATATATTCTCTCCAAATTACTTTGCTATGAATATTATTTAAAAAATAGTGAAAAAAATTCAAACATTCAATCCTCCCTTTCCTCCCAAATTGAGGATTTGATGATATCATCACCCAATTCCCATATTCCTCATGAATATTTGATAATATAGTAAATTAATAATTATATATATTTAATGTAAAGAACATTTTTTTATTTATACAATGTACTCCATGAACATGTGATGACACGTCACTAGAAACCTGACCCCATGAAACCCATATAGTAGGAATATAGTTCCTCAAAATAGCACTAATTTAGACATCTACAAGATGTAAAATGGTATTAAAATATAAATAATCTGTAACTTGATTAATAAATAAAATAAACTAATGTAAAATAAACTAAAATTAATATTTATAAATATTTCCCCTAACATGTATCCAAATAATGAGATGGACCCTACTCAATAATAGAACCTTGAATCTTTAGTCATATAGGGTCTTAAAAAACTACATATAGATAGTTGCAGATCTGCACCATCATCTAAAAAATCAATTTAATTTTTAGTTCGAATAAAATAATTAATAAATATATGAATCAACTTAGTGAAATATTATTATGTAATCTAAAACCTAAAGTTATTTTCATGGAAAACTCTTCATTCTCTATTTAAAAAATATAAAAAATACAAATATTATAGAATTATTTATTAACACAACATAAATAAAATACTATTACTTATAAATAATTATTATTATATATATAAAATATAAAAAACTAAATAAAATTAAGTGAAGAAAAATAATATATATTGACTATGATAATATCTAAAATCTAAGGCATCATTCTTCATCATCATCATTGAATTCATGGGTGACAATATCTTAATCTTCCACATCAACATCATTTTTTCCCATTCTACCTTCAATCTAATAATTCTTCATTATTTTTAATTCATTGGTCACATTTTCAACATTATCAACACTATGGGACCTTAACTCTCAGATCTCATTATCTATTTTTTAATCTCATTTTGTGAGATATGTATTTGGAGATGTTACTTAAAAAATCAATATTTTACACTTACATAGAACCACATTAAATTCTAATTAAATTATTTTCATTAGAATTAATTTTTTGAACTCAACTAGTCATTTAAATCTATCAATGTATAATAATAATTTTTATAATATACTAGATGCTCTTGATTTTTCATTAAAAATGGTTCATTTTTTCAGGAAGGCTTTTATATTTAATTTCAAATACTCCTTGTCTTGGATGAACATGGAAGCCATTATTAGTATCAAACCATTGAAATTTAAAAATTATTATGTAGTTTTGTATTAGATAAAATAAGTCCATTATTTCATCCAATATGATACAAAACATAGCTTCTATTTCATTACAATTGTATCCTTTTAAATAAACCACATCATTCATTGATTTTATTCCATGACATGTTCATGTATAAAATAAAATTATAGTAATCAAATACACATTATAAAATTTTTCCAATTTAGATGGTGGGATTCTTAGTGAACATAATCTACAATCAATTTACTTCTATTTAGAGAGATATTCACAAGGGATTGTGCAGCCAACCTGAGAGGGGATTGAATCAGGGGTGATGGAATATTTCCAATTATGTTCAACATAAATTTATTATTTATGTTATGTTGATAAAACCACTTTCATAAATCATCATATATGGATATTTATTACATAGCCTCACTATTTTTCTTTTATGAGATGTACCTAATGTAATGTAAACATCGCATAATGATTTCTACCAAGGTTAGCTTCAATCTAAGAACCTATCCAATGGTATTTGTACTCTTTATAAGTAACATATTTTCTATTAATAATTTTATTATCAGTTATTATTGTTTTGGGAAGGGATAAACTTTAACCCCATAGTGAATCCTATAAAAAGAATCATAAATTCAAAATATATTCATTTCTAAAAATTTATAATGATCCACCAAACAAGGGATGATCTTTTATTTCTAGTTCACCTAATATACACATCAGCCTATTCTATGATTTTATTAATGTAACCTTATGAATCTCCAAACATTGAACATTTATATGGACCCAGCCTGAAACAATTCATAATCGTTAATTAAGTGAATAATTCACATTGATGATATTTTTAGGTTTAGATTTTTTTTGAATTAAGCCATAACTATAACATTACATCTTAAATATAACAATGTATACTCTTCTACTTAGTATCCGTTTTTTAATAAAATATAAACTCCTAAAAAAGATTTATGTCTAGTTCCAGTTTTTAGACCTCATGAATTTTCCATGATACCATCCATGACCCTATTCATATTTAAGTCCTGCAATTTTTTTTAAAAAAAATCATGGCAATAGCCTAAAAGGATTAGTAAGGGTTATAAAATAAATAATGAAATCATTAGTACATAAATGCATAAAAAATAAGCACTTTTACATACCTCGTGAAATCATTAGATTTATGATTAACACATAGAAATCATAAATCATAAAGTTAACTTGTGGAATCCATATCAAACTTACATTATAGCTTTCACAACTACATAAGGAGTTACATTCGGAATACCCATCATAGTATATTCTATAAATTTTAAAGGGGACACATTAATGATTACCTGTATCATGTTACACAATGAATTGGGGAGCTATCTCGGGCTCACCCACCCTAGGTTTATCATGGAACCACCCGTATATGTAAACAATGCCCAAGAACCATAACATATTCATAACACATAAAACAAATGTGAATGAAATTTAAAATTTCCAAATTTCAATCACAATATATCATTAAAAAATGTTTACATAACCAATTCATTATCAAAATAATTTTTAATCCAAAAAAATGTAAAAGAGTATATGGTATATAATTTCCTTTTAAAAACATTATGACTTGTTAAGGAATCCAAATAACAAATAACACTCGTAGTGGTTGAAAGGTCATTGACACCACATACATTAAAAAGAAATATTCGATTTGTTGTTTATTAAAACTCTACATAGAAAAAGATTCCCTTTGAATGAAATGAAATGTCAAATGGGTTTATACACTCTATAAATAGAAGTCATGTATAAAAAAATATACATGAATGAAAGGTGTTGAGATGAAGTACCTTACAATGATCATTATGTAAATAAAATAGATTGATTATGAATACACACTATAATCACTCATAAATATAGTATAAATACATTATATTATATAAAAATTCATTTCTCACATAATCAAAGAATGACATACAAATGAATGAAAATATCAACCCAAAGAATTGGAATTGGTTTTAAAAGTTCCTTTACCTCATGTTCGACTTGAATCATTCATTCACTAATATCCCAAATAATAAACTAAAGGTAATTTATATTTTATTAAGATCCTTTTCATGTTTATTATTTCTTTTTTATTACATTTTACCACGATATAAACATTACATAATCATTTAAATTAATAACTATCGTTTTGTTGATATTTGGTTCTAGAGTAAAAAATAAACATCTTATAATTAAAAGATATTGATGAGGTCAAAATTAAATTATCTCCCAAATATTATTCATGAATTAGATATCTTGTATATCTAGTATATATATGTATTTATAATAGTAGATAACAATTGGAGATTAGAAATGAAATGCACCATTCACGGAGATGATAAGTTATATGTACGCATGAATGTTATTTTCATCTCTATTTTATTATTTTATTGAAATGAAAAAATAATAATCCAAAGAAATATTTAATTCTAGTATTATATAATGTATAATTGTAGTAAATCCATCTTTTATACATTCCATTTATGTCATGAATGAGTCACATCACATTGAGCGGCGGTAGTCCACACCTTCTCAAAACAAATTATCATATTTACCCATTATGTAAACTATAAAGGTATGATATAAATAGAAAATAATGAAGTTTAGAGGAAATATAAATATAATATATATCACATATTAATATATTGCCATCCTAATTTCCACCATGAGAGGCGATATCAAGTAATCAAGCAATCATCATTTTCTGAGGCATCAGTTCTCCGTACACAAAAATAGTATTTTTGTATCATTAGAAGGAGGTGTGTGTTAGTGTAGTTTGAATAATTCACAATAAAACAACCTAGTATATTTAGGATACTGGTTTTTTTATTTAATCATTTAATAAGAAGATAATATAGAGTGAAGAAGTAAAATAAATGAAGGGAACTTGAAAGAAGATGTTACCTTTAAATCAGATAACTCCATTTGGTTTTAACCAAAAGGCTTCCTCGAAGTTCCATCTACCTATGATAATGATTTTATGATTAAGATATGTATTTTGAGAGATTATTTGGGTAATTTTTGGATGATTCAAGGCACTTGAGAAGTGTATTTAATGGGACAGAGGTTATGGGCTTTTATAAGGGAGAGGAGGGGTATTTAAGAATGTTTAAAAATATTATTATATTATAAAATGATTTTCAGTTTCAAAAGACCCAATAAATATATATTTCAAATATAAGGTGAATATAAGTCGATATAAAATTAACTATGAATAATTGGATAGGTTTTGAATATTTAGTAATCCTTATCTTTCATATTTAACCCTTTGTTAACTTATTTAAATTATACCATGTCCACTTATATATTCAACGTATATGGTTAATATAGTTACAATAAAATGTCCAGAGACCAAAAATGGATCATTAATGTCATTTTTTATATAAGAAATTTCATTTGTAATATTTTTAGATTTTTAGGACTATTTTATCATTTAATAAAAAATTGATTGATTTAAAAACTCATTTATGTCAATTTTAATACTATTTTTATCATGAAAATTTAGAAATTCTAAACCATGTTTATTCATTGAAAAAACATTCATTAATTCAACGATAATAAGAATTCCTAATCTATAAAATTTTTTGAATTCCAAACAAGGTTAATTTTTTTTTATATTTATAATATCATTTACTAGATTCTATTTTAGTGATGTTATAACTGCGTCACAGTTGTGTCGTAATAAAATTTAATTATTTAATGGATAAAAATTATTAATAAAATACCATGATGTAGGAAAATTTTTTATATTTTCAAATAATATTTATTGTTGAATAAATTAGATATATAACCTAATTTAAAAATTGTATAGTAAAAAAATTCATGTGTACGATATTATTATTTTTACATTAAAAATGTTATTAATGTCATTATCTTACCCACATGGATTTCAAAAGCCAAATTTCTTCGACATCAATTGTTTGGGTCTTAAATTAATCATCCAATAAGGTTAGGACATGTGTTAAAGAATTTTATATTATTGTAATATTATTTTTAACTTGAATAATGCTATTTACTTTTAACAGTGGTAAATAAAAATTAAAATTTACTATTGATGAAATATTATTTGGTTATTATTGAACCACGTTTTACTTACTCATGACAACCATGTATGTCAGATTATTGAAATTAAATTAACATTAGTGTTACAATTTTTTTGAAATGAAAAAGATGATTTTTAACTACTATGCAATGTTTTTTTCACTATTCCTCAAAAATTGAACATTTTTAGGAAAATAATGAAAATTCACCAAAAGTTAATTTTTATTTTTTGAATTTAAAAATGATTTCTATTTCACCAAATTCAAAACATAGATGTTTCATTAATTAAATTTAAATTAATTTCTATTTTCAAAACTAGAAAGTGTGTGTTTAGGAAATAATAACTATGAATAGTTTGGAACTTGTTTATGTCCAATTTCAATGTGAAATTACTTACAATGTACATAATTGGATTAAATGGTAAAAATAAAATCCAATTAAACTTTAAAACAAATAAAAATAAAAAACAAACCACACTATTAAATTAGATTAAAAGGAAATTTTGAATTAAAATGCAATATTTTTCACTATTCATTACAAAATGAACTTTAACATAAAAATACCAAAATTTCACCCAAAGTAAATTTTGATGTTCTGATTCAAAAGAAGAATTAATTTTTTTTTCAAATATAAAATATAAAAGGGAAATAACTAAATTTAAAATGGGTTCTCCATTAAAAGGTGGTAAATTGACCTTTTAAAAAAAATTAGAGTATTCTACACTTAAAATCAGATCCATTCTTATTTTGAGCCTATAAAATTTATTGGAATATGTAAAGTCATTTAAAAAACATGTAAAATCTTATTTTAGTTAGTTCTGTTCATTTCCTCCAATACAACTATTAGTAATTAACTACCAATTAAAATAATTTTATATTGTTATTTTTCAGCATGAATCAGCCTTCTCTTCAACATAAGACTTTGGAGAAACCCATTTTAGCGTGTCAAGTACCCCATCAAACATTGAATTAACTTTAATGTAAAAAATTAATATTTTAATCACAACTATAAATAAATATGAAAATTTCATACTCTTAATATTCCCAGGTTTCCTCTTCAACCATGTGGGTTTTCCATAAAAATTTTACTTGACAGATTATCTTATTCCATAACACTTCCTATCTACGGTCAATAATCTAGACTGGCAATTCCTTATAAGAATTGTTCTCTTTTAACTGAACTACCACTGGACTATAAACATGAGATGGGTCTGGAATATAATTTCTCAACTTTGAAACATGAAAAACAATTTTTACTGGGCATAAGAATGGAGGTAAACCCACTCTTTAGGCAGTTGATAGAACATTCTCTACGATTTCATAGGGTCCAGTGAACCATGGACTCAACTTTCCCTTCGTTCCAAAACTCGTTACACTTTTCCATGGAGAAACTTTGATAAAGGCATGCTCACTTACATGAAAAGAAATTTCCTTCCGCCGGATATCTGCATAACATTTCTACCTAGTCTATGTAGTTATCATGTGATTCTGAATTAACTAAACTTGATAATCACCCCCTTCTTAAAATTCTGGTCCCATAAAAATCATTTCAACTATTTAATCCTAAAAATATGGGGCTCGACACCGATTTCCATATAGTTTCTCAAATGGAGAAATTTTTATACTGGAATGAAAACAATTATTATATGAAGAATAATCCAAATAAAGATGTTGGTCCCAACTTCCCTGATAATCCATTGTACAATCATGTAGCATATCCTTCAATGTTTGAATTGCTCTTTCTAACATCCCATGTTTTGGAGGATGAAAAGATGTAATAAAATTTAATTCAGTACCCAATGACATATTAAGGTCTTTCCAAAAGATAGTGGTGAACCTAGGTTCACGATCAGATATATTTGAGAGGAGAGCACCATGCAACCTGACTGTCTCTTTTACATACAATCATGATTGTTGATCTAGAGACAACGTATATTGAATAGGAATTAAATGAGCAGATTTAGTCAATCGATCAACAATAACCCAAATTGCATTGTAAACTCGAGATGTTTTTACTAATCCCACAACAAATTTTATATATATATTTTACCATTTCCACTCTATCACCGATAAAGGCAGAAGAATCCCTTTTGATTACTTCCATTCTTCTTTAACCTCTTGATAAGTAAAACACTTCATAGTAATGTCAACAATATGTTTTTTAGTCCAACCCACCAGTAATACTCCTAAATATCATTGTACATCTTATTACTTCCAGGATGAACTGAAAAAAGATACCTATTAGTTCACATAATAACTCTTTCTTCAACTGTGATTCACAAAGAACACATAATATCTTACTAAATCTTAAAATACAATCATTATCAATGTTAAAATATGGCAACTTAATCTTCTAAACAAACTCTACATTTTTTTTCAACTCATTATCTTCCTTCGGTTCTTGCTTAGTTCTTTCTGATAGAGATGATATTACTGAAATCTAAAACAAAACATTAGGATCTTCTACACCAACAACTCCTATTTGAACATTCATCAAATTGTTAGTCAATGTAACTTGTTCCAAACGTAACATGGTTAATGTAGCATATCTTTTTCAACTCAAAACATCAGTTAAATTATTTGACTTTCCTGGATGATAATGGATCATGTAATCATAATCCATAATTAATTCCTTCCATCTCCCCTATCTCATGTTCAATTCATTCTGAGTAAATATATACTTCAATCTTTTGTGGTCAGTATATATTTCAAATTTTACTCCATACAGATGATGCCTAAAAATTTTTAAAACAAAAACAACAATATCTAATTCCAATTCATGTGTAGGATAATTTAACTCATGAGGTTTCAAATAGCATAATGCATAAAAAATTACCAGATCATTCTACATTAAGCGAATCATTATTGTAGACGAAAAATTCACCATCTCTAAAAGGCAGTGCCAAAACTAGAGAATTCACCTATCTTATTTTTAATTTATTAAAACAATGATCACATTATTTTTTCCAAATAAACATATATCATTTTCATGTTAACATTGTCATTAGGCTAGATAACTGTGAAAAAGATTCAACAATCCTCCTTTAATAACCTGCAAAAACTAGGAAACTATGAATCTCTATGATATTGGTAGTTCTTGTATACTCTTTAACAAATTTTGTTTTAGATGTATCAATAGTTGTGCCATTTCATTATATAATGTGTCCAAGGAAAAAAATGTAATCAAAAGACACACTAGATGAACTTCCTATACAGTTTCTTTACTTTTATAGTTTGAATTGCATCCCATAAATTATATTCATGTTTCTACTTATTTTAGAATAAAAAAATATCATAAATAAATACAACCACAAACATGTCCATGACCACATAGAAAATTATAATCAGAAGAGACGTGAATACATAAGCTATATTGGTAAACCCAAAAGTCGTAACTACAAATTCATAATAGCCCCATCTAGTACAAAACATGGTCTTTGGAGTGTCTATATCCTTTACTTTCAACTGATGGTACCCCGACCTCTTGTCAATCTTAGAGAAATACAAATATCCTTGTATAAAATAAAAAATAATAATTTATATGAGAAAATTTATTCTTATTCATAATAGAGATGTTATTTAATTCTCAATAATAAGTGAAATGTCTCATTGAACCACACTTATTTGAAACAAACATGACAAGATCCCCGAAGAGTGATGTTCTAAGTCGAATGAAACCTTTTTCTAATAACATTTTCTATTGCTTCCTTAACTCTGAATGTTCAATCTGAGACATTAGATAAGGGGTTTTGAAATAAGCGTATCATCATGAACTATGTCAACAGTAAATTAAAATTCCTGATTATTTATTTTACCAAGAAACTCATCAGGAAAAACATCAAGATACTCATTTACCACTGAAAAAATCCTTTTTTTTCAAAAATATTTGCATGGTAAAAATCATTTTCACCTTTTACTAGTTTCTCAGCTTCCTGATATGTTATTAAAAGAACGGGTTCATTCTTGTACACAAAAAGAATATCTTTCTAGAAAAACCTCTTTATCTGTGCATTCAATCATATCATGATAAATAGAAATCCAATCCATACCCAAAATAACATAAAACACTACAAGAGGAAAATTAATATGTTTTTCATGTATATTCTTTCTATACACTATGATAGAAATGTTTTTATAATTTCTTTTTGTCTCAGTATTTCCTCATGGTGTTTTTACCATAATTTTAGGATTCATATCTTGATACAGAATTCAAAATTTACAAGAAAATATCTTAGAAATTATAGAATGTGTACACCCTCAATCAAACAACACATTGGCATAATATAATAAAACAAATAGAGTACCTGATATTAGTTAATTTGATTTCCCAACATTTTCTGAAGTTGTTCCAAAGGATTTCACCGCCACTTTTTTGCTTGTATTCCAGCTGGTTTCCCTCAGTTGAGTTCTTCATTTAACACTAAAATTCCCAATGACCCATTTCTATTCACTTAAATCATTTTACATGTTGTAAATCATATTTTTTCTTACCATTACCCTGATCTTTTTCAATGCAATTACAAGCTTTATGTCTAATTTTACTACATCAATAGCAGTTAATATAATTCAAAATAAATTATCTATTATGATTGTTACCACAATATTCGCAAAATCTAGACATAATTTTCATACCAGGACACTTTTTTAAACATTTATTCCATTTCGCCTACCACCCCGACCTCTTATTCTGTTGTTTTTCAAAGAACACATGATCATCAAAAAAAATATTTCCACCTTCTCCGTACATTCAACAATTTTTTCATAACATTTAAACTCATGATATACAAAATAAATTAGATGAATTGGCTTTAATGATAGGTAGCAATAGTTGATTTTATTATCGAGATATCCTATGAAATTTGGAGTATAACATTCTATTCGAGGGAATTTTGCTTCATAAGAAGACATTGATTCATATTCTTGCCTAAATTACTATAATTGTTTTTCTATCATAATATGAACCACCTTAGGAAAATATTTCCCAAAAACATACCTTTGAATTCATCCTAATCAAGAGAATCAATCACCTCAGTATCCCTGGTATTTTTCACCATCAACCACCACTGATCAGCTTCACCTTCAAAATGGTCAAAAGCAAGACTGGCCTTTTGATGTTCTGAAAACCCCATGAAATCAAATATATTCTCCAGTGCTTAAATCCTCCCTTTACCTATCATAGGTTCATATTATCCTCTGAATGACGGGGTATGCTGCCTCATGAAATGCTCCACTACTAACATGTTCATCTGTTGTATATATGGCTGATCTTGTGCATAGATACCACCTCCATTTATAGCCTGAGTCAACTGTGCCATCACTGCAACAAACTATTCAGTTCTGATTCTGACCATCTCAGGTTGTTGATTTTGAAGGTTGTTTTTCTCCTGATGTCATCCCATCATAGATTCCATGTTTTCTCTGCAAGAAACCCATTCTGATCATAGAAATATCTTAGTGAAGCCACATGGTAATCTGTAAATGATATATCATTTAAATCTTACCATAAATTAATTTATGGATATTAATTTAACAATATCCTATCTCCTAATGTTATCTAACACAGCCATTGATACCAAATATAAGGACCCAGCCTTAAATAATACATAATCATTAATTAAGTTAATAATTCACATTGAGGATCTTTTCAGGATTAGAGTTTTTTTGAATTAGGCCGTAAATATAAAAATACAAATCAATTATTAAAAAGTAGACACTTATACTCAGTATCCGTGTTTTCCCTAAAATGTTATATCCTTAAAAAAAATCATGTCTAGTTCCAAGTTTTAGATAGCATGACTCTTCCATGATCCCATCTTTTTTCTATTGATCATTTAGTCTTGTGAAAAACATTTCAAAATAATTATGTATGGGAATAAATGGTCAGTTATGGTTATTAAATAATGATTGAAATCATTTGTCCATAAATACAGACAAAACATAAGATCATTTATATACCTCAAGAAATCATAATAATTGTGAATACCACATTGAAATCATAAATCATATAGGTAAATTGTTTTAGCCATATCACTCTTACATTTTAGCTTTCACATCTACACAGGGAGTTAGATTTGGAACAACCATTAACGTATTTTCCCTAAATTTCTTAATATAAATAATAAAATTTACCTTTTTCATGTTACCTAGTGAATTGGAGAGGTATATTAGTCTCACCCACTAATGGTTTATCATTAAACTACTCGTATACATAAACAATGCCTAAGAACTATAACATATTCAGAACACATAAAACAAATGTAAAGGGAAAATAAAATTTCTACATTTCAATCACAATATATAATTTAAATATATTGACATAAGAATTATATTATAAAAACCATTTTCAATACCAATATTCGCAAAAGAGTATATGGTATTTAATTTAATTTTAAAAACATTACAGCTTGTTAAGGAAGCCAAATATAAAATAACACTTGTAGTGGCGGAAAGAAAATTATCACTGCAAATGTTAAAAAGAAATATACCCTTTTTAATTTAGTAAAATTCTATGTATAAAAATATTTCATATAAATAAAATGAAAAATCCAACAGGTTTATACATTGTTTAAATGAAATTTGGGTATAAATTATAATACGCCTCAATGAATGGAGTTTTAGACAAAGACTATTACAAAGATAATTTGGTAAATAAAATAGATAGATTATTTGTATTCGCTATAAGAACCCATAAATAAATTATAAATACTTGATAATATATAAAAATTCATTTCTCAAAAAATCATATAAAAAATATTAGGAAGATTAGATCAAACCAATGAATGAGAATGGGATTAAGAAGTTCCATTACCACATTTCCAAATTGACTCGGTCATTATTTAATATCCTGAATAATACACTAATGTTAATTTCAACTTGATTAATAAACAAATTCAAGTTTATTATTCCTTTAATATTACTTATTTCCACATTAGAAACATTACATAAACTTTTATGTTAATAACTGTCATTTTATAGATTTTTTGTACTGGAGTAAAAAATAAACATCATATAATTGAAAGTTCTCCAAGTGGTCAAATGCCCATTATCTCCAGAATGATATTCAGGAATGATATTTCATATAAATCAAGTATATATATGTATTTATAATAGTACATAACATTTGGAGAAAAGAAAAGAAATGCACCGTTCATGGAGTCATTAAACTGTACGTACGTATGAATGTTCCATTCATTTCTATTTTGTATTTAATTGAAATGAAAAAATAACGATACATATGTATATCATAATTATCGTATAATATAATATATAATTTCATTAATTGCATCCTTTATAAGTTCCACATATGGCATGAATGAGTCATATCACATTGAGGGGGTGGTATTCTGCACTTCCTCAAATGAAATTATCGTATTTAACCATTATAGAAACCATAAAGGTATTCTATAAATGAAAAATAAAGAATCAAAGACACAATATAAATATAATATATATCACATATAAATACAGTTCCATCATAAAGGCCTCCATGAGAGGTGGTAGAAGATAATCGAACAATCATCATTTTGTGAGGCAGCATTTCGCTGTAAAGAGAAATAGTTTGTTCGTAACCATTAAATAGAGGTGTGTGTTGGTGTAGTTTGAATAATTCTCAAAAAAATGACCAAGTATATTAAGGATACAGTTTTTTTATGTAAAAGATGAATAAGAAGAGAATATAAAGTTAAGAAGTAAAATAAAATAAGAGAACATGAGGGAGGAAATTACCATTAAATCGAGTAGCTTCCTTTGGATTGAACTGAAATGCTTCGTTCAAGTGCCTTCTTCCTAAGATAAGGCATCAATGATGAATATGGGGGATATTGAGAGCCTATTTGGGAAGAGTGTGGATGAGACAAGGTTCTTGAGAGGTGTGTTTAATGGGTTAGAGGTGATGACCATTTATACGGGAGAGGGGATCTTTAGGAATGTCTGAAAATATTATTTCATTATAAATCTATTTTCAGTTTCCAATGGTCCAAATCATATTTAATTTGATGATAAGGTTTATATATGTCATAGTAAATTTATCTAATAACAATTGGACAGGTTTGGATATTTTTAAATATATATCTTTCTTATTTAACCATTTGTTAACTTATTTAACTTTTACCATGTCCTCTTATGTATTCATACTCTATAGTTAATATGTTTACTATAAAATGCCAAGAGACCCAAAATGGATCATTAATGAAATTTTTAACAACATATATGTCATTTGGTAAATTTTAGATTTTAGGACTATTTTTTCTTTTAATAAAATTTTGATTAATTTAAAATCTCTTTTGTGTCAATTTTAATATTTTTCTTATCATGACTTTCTATAAAAACAATTCAACATGATTCTTTTTAAAATAAATCATTAATTAAACAATAAAAAAACATCCTTATCATTAAAATTCATGGATGGCCTAAAAATTCATAATAAATTTATTTTATTATTTATAATAACCATTATTTGAATCCATTATTAATGAAACAATTACTACCTCACCATTTTGTTATAACTAAATTTATTTATAAAATATCCAGAAATTAAAAATAAAATACCACGATGTAGGAAATATTTTTATATTTTGGAATATTATTTATAGTTTACGATATCACTTATATAACTTTGTATAATTTTTTTAATAAAAATAATCATGATTATGATATTTTTATTTTTTTCATTTAACAAAAGTTATTAATGTCATTATCCTACCCACGTGCCCTTCAAAGGGAATACAACTAATCCAATTACTTTCTTGGTCGGCCATTACTTATCCAATAAGGTTTGGACAAGTGTTAAGGTAATTTTATATCATTATAATATTATTTTTACCATGAGTTACCCTATTTACCTTTAACGGCTGTAAATAAAAATCAAAAATTACTATTCACAAAAAATTATTTTAATATTATTGAACTGCATTTTACCTAATGATGATAACCACATATTTCATAATTTTGAAATTCAATTCACATAACTGGTAAATGTTTGTTTAAATGAACAAGTCGGTTTTAATCTACTATGCAATGTTTTTCACTATTCATAAAAAATTAAACGTTTTTAGAAAAATACCAAATATTTACCCAATGTTAATTTTCATTTTCTGAATTGAAATATGTTGTATATTTTTTCAAATAAAAAACATTGAAGACGTGTTAATTAATTTGAAATTAATATCCATTTTCAAAACTAGAAATCGTGTTTCTAAGCAATAATAAGTATCAATAGATTGGCACTTGTTTATGTCCAATTTCAAATTTAAATTACATCCAATAACCAACATTGGATTAAATGGTAAAAATATAATTTAACTACACATTAAAACCAACAAAAATAAAAATAAAAATAAATATATATACATTATATTTAAAGGATGTTTTGAATTAAAATCCAATATTTATCACGATTCATTAAAAATTACCTTTATAAAAAAAATACCAATATTTAAAAAAAAAACTAAATTTTTATGTCCACATTATAAATAAAAAAATTATTTTTTTCAAATAGAACATATAAAAGTGTGAAAAACTAGATTTAAAAAGGGTTCACTATCAAAAGCCAGTAAATTGACCTTTTATAGAATATTATAAATCTTAATGGTTAAAATAGGAATCATTCTTATTTTAAGTGTGTAATATTTATTGGATAAATTTTAATACATTTAAATGACATGTATAATAATATATTTGTTAGTTATTTTCATTCCATAAAAGACAATGGCATAGATTAAACTACCATTTAAAATAATAATATATTATTATTTTTCAATATGACTCATCCTTGTGTCCAACATAAAACTTCGGTGAAACCCATTTTTTCATATAAGGTAAGCCATCAAACATAGAATCTCCATTAATGTAAAATTATTAATGAATTCTCTAATATTAATATATATGATAATGTCTTACTCTTAATTTACCAGGGATGTTACAACTTTAATGCATGTAACATTAATATGTTGTTTCTTGATTTTAGTGTGGATCACCTTTTCCAGGTTTCTCAATCTATAGGGCTTGGTAAAATCATCTTAATACCATGTTCTATTATTATCAAAACATATAACCTACTAAATCTTACATTAAATCTCTATTCAAAAGCATCCCTTAAGTATTTACCCTCTATAATTGAATAACTCATTAAATTATATCCCATCATCCCTATAAAAAATTGAATGATTTCTTCATTTATATAGTATATCTAACCCAAATAAATGACAGTAATGTGTGGGGATTAATTTAAAACTCCCAGTCCCATTAAAACATATATCAACATACTTGAATATATTACAAAGATATAAGGAGTTAAATTTTATTAATTCTCCACGAAACTTGGTTATAACATTACTTAAATTGTCCCCAGATATCTGATAGAAACACTACATTTCATTCATAACTATTGATCATTGAATATTAAACTCATAATCATCATAATATATGTGTGTTCATTGAAATTATATTAAGATAATCAAAAAATAAAAAGAATGTAATTTAGGTGAATATACTTGTAGAAAATGTAAATTTATAAAATATACTTGAGGTGAACATACATTAGGTTGACATATTTTCAGTGAATTTATATCTAGGTATTGTAATTTAGGAGAACATATTAATGGTAATTATACATATGATAACATTACATGAGGTGAATTTAATTTTGGTGAACTTAATGTAGGTAAACATGATTCAAGTGTACATACTTTAGTTGATCATACTTCAATTGAATATTGGTCTAGTGAACATACATCATGTCAACATACTTAATGTGAATGTACTATAGGTAAACATATTTCAATTAAATTTACTTCATTTAAACATACATTAGGTAAATATAAATCAGGGGAATATACATTAGGTGAATACACTTAGGTAGTTACATAGGTTTCATTTACTTTATATTCAAGGCACATCATTTTCTTTCATAAATGTGTTTTATAATTTATGATAAGCTAATTTAAAACACTTTTTACATTAGTTCATCTAATAATAAATCATTAATTCTATTAGTTACACTATTAATGGAATGTCTTCAATATTGTATTATATCACCCATTCATTAACACTTTCTATATATAGTTCTTCTTTTTCCCTTCAATATGTTTCCTTTTCCTTTAATATATTATCAACAATATACTATTTTTTACATGATGATTATAGTAACATTAGTGATTTTATCTATAAAAATCAATAATATATATTTTTATGTCTTCTTCATTACATATGTTAACATTATTCATACATTTTTCATTAGTATATCTCATATAAATATTTTTTCAACATCTAATAGTTCCTCTATCTAGATTAAGAACTTCCAATGTACTATATTATAGAGGATATATATAGTAAACATTACATTACGTCAACTTACTTATTGGATTTTCTATAATACCTTCTTCCTATATTTGATAGTATTACCTTTATAGAGAATGAACATTAAAATATTTTATATTTTAAACCCTCATAGATAACATTATTTTACTTCAAATTACTATTTTACATTGTATAATCCATTAAAAAAATACGTCATCAACATCATTTTATAGTTATTTTGATCTATCCCTTTGGAATTTGTTTGAATAGTTTATTCATGTTAAATTTAATTGGTTTATCTCTCTATTAAAGAAAATAAATTTGAGCTCTTCTATTTGGGGGGATTAATTTTTTCATCTCCTTAATGATCAAAATTTGAATCACTCTTATTTATATATTGATGTGTGGGAGGATATTTCATCAATAAAATTATTTTTATCTAAAATAAAATTCATTTAATTTATATAAAGAAAATAATTATTAATAGAAAGATTACAACACTTTCATTAAATAAACAATCCATAGATCAACCAATTCATTGTCTATGGTATCTATTCTCAATGTAGAAAATAAGAGTGATTAACTTGGATACTAAATATTTCATAAAAATTACCATGTGATGTCATTTTTTATGTAATTTTATTTTTTGGGTAAACACATTATATTTTCATTCATCTTAATTTCTGAAATCCATCTGAAAAAATAAAAAAATCAAGCATAAAATAACAGGTTTTTGTACCCCATTATTAAACATTTTCAAATTGTTAAGTAATATTAAAACTCTCTAATTTCTATAATTAAACAAATATTTGTAATGAATTCATAAAGATATCAACATTTCTTGAGATTATATCATCTAAAATTCTATAAAAATATTATATCATGGAACTTATCATTATCTCTACAAATATTATCATCTAGGTACTTCAATTTTTGATAAATCAAAACATGAGAAATTGGTTTTTTAAACATTGTTTTCCCATAATATGTCTCTCCATTTCAACTTAAATCGGTTTCTAAAATAAATTAATTCCATTTCAAGGAGAAATATATTTGATTTATATCCCTCAATTCAATTTTTCATAGAACATGATAGTAACTTCTTTAGCAATAAGTTAGATCTTTTTTTAGACATCATTAAAATAAAAATGGATTAGAGGATATTCACAACCCAAAAACTCTTTTCAAATCAACTTTATTTTTCATCATGTAATCACCACTAATTTTCGAAGCATTAATATTCTTGTGTTCCATTCATATTTTCTTCTTCCCATAATTATTCTCTTTGTATGGAACATTCTTTTAATATTATTCTAGGAAGTAACATACACCATCATATTATCCCTCTTATCACCATTGTTATATTAATTGTTTTCAAATATAACCATTATAAACTTCACAATATGTTCACATTTTTTTATTATATGGATATCATTATAAGAATTTTTATAGTTCATGATTCTTTCAATGGTAGATTTCTATTTCATTCTAACTTTTCCTTGGAAATGTTTTCAGGAATTGTTTAAGAGTATATCTTGTAAGGGTACTCATTCCACAAATAATATTTTCTTTTATTAATTTACCCTTCTATTTAAATTGGAAATTAACTTTCCCTTCTTGATTGGATATGCAATACAACATTATAAACTACTTTAACAATTCTATGATTGGATCTCTTAATTAAACGATATTACTTCCATGAAATTGAAAATTCATGCGGAGTATACAAAATTCCATTAAGTTATCTTTTATTTAATATAAGTAACATCTTTTCATAGGTACTATATATTACATTACATTATTTTTCAGTGATAACATCCTTGTAACATCCTTTTCTTTTCTCCACAAAGTATAATTATATTATATCTTCATTTTATTTTCGATTATATTTTCTGACCTCCATTTATTATTTTGATATGAGATGTTCTTTAAAGAGGTAAACCAGAAGTCCTTATAATTACAACCACTTATAAAAAATATTTAAAATATATTTTATGCTATTAAAATATATTAGATAAAAAATTATTTTTATTCTTCAAAATTTTTTTTTGCACTTATCTCATCATTTATTTACTTTATTTTGAATCCCTTTAGTCACATCCCATCTTCATTTTCTAGAGGCTAATATATTATGACAAAAAATAGTATCCCAATTAATAAATATTCCACAACATAAATAGTTGTAAATAATGATACACTTATTCCATTGTGTTTAATTTTTTCTTGTTGTAGGTTCTTATGAGAGTTATTCTTTATCAAAACAATGTGGAAATAGTATTTGTTTACAAATGTCTTCCACATTCACTAAATTGGTGGGTTTATCCTTATCTTTATTTAGGCATGTTTATATTGAACAAAAACATTGACTATTAAAAATATTAGAATGGGTGAATAATAATTCAGTAAAACATGGGTTTATGATTTTATTAAACTATTTTGAAGATAGTTCTTACGATGTTTCTACATTCTGTATGACACTATATTAAAACATTGAATATATAGGAAAAATCCATTTAATATTTATTAGTGTCCATTTTTTTGACATCATCTCAATATTAAGCATGAGTAGCTTCCACATTTCTCAATTTCACTTCCAACTATAGAAACAATAAATTTAATGTCTTTTTCTAGTCTTCAACAAATTTTAATTTATATTCATAGTTATCCACCAACTACTGACTTGTTTTTCATTTTCATTCCTCTAATTCTATAAATAATTATCAATATCATTGGGTTATCTTGATTTAATTTTCAACTGAGACTTCGTGACATTAAATGTTTGATTGATTCTTTAAAATCTTCTTCTAACCCTTTATTTAATATTTCATTCTAAAAAACATATTTAAAACTTA
This sequence comes from Viscum album, assembly GCA_963277665.1. NCBI lineage: Eukaryota > Viridiplantae > Streptophyta > Magnoliopsida > Santalales > Viscaceae > Viscum > Viscum album. The sequence continues at coordinate 547,518,001 of OY728135.1, forward strand.
TTCTAAATTGGTTGAAATTTTTTAGTGAGAGTAATACCATTTATTCCTTATATTTTGGATTTTTATTGAGTGTTTTGTATTTACCTATTTTCTTAAATAATTATTCCTCTATTATATGTATTTTATTCTTAATCTATCATTTTTCATCACAAAATATTTTGATGAAAGAAAATATATTTTATAAAAATTAAAATAAGAAATTAATTAAATAATAAATACCTTTGTTATATATTTCGTCAATGGATTCAACAAATGTAAACATATCACATCATTTTGAGTTTTATTCTGAATGATAAATAACAATTTTTTTAGTTAAAAATTACAATCATTTTTTTTGGTAAAAGTTAATCTTTCTTCTGGGGATTTTATGATATTAAATTCTAATTATTGTTGGATTATTTAATATTCCAGTTCATTAATTTATTATAATATAAATATATACTTTTTTAAATGATATTATGATCCTTTAACTTTATCATAGACATAACTTCCATATCAAACGGAGAAAATATTTATGTATCTTCCAAATATCTAAATTACATGTAAACTAGTTAAAAAATGGGAATAAAAACATATAAGTAGAGAAATGGGTAAGGACCTTATATACCAATTGAGAGTCCCAATGTATCATACAATCACCTTGAGAAGTGGTGGGTGTTAATCAAGGGTGAAACCATTTTACTGATTAAGTTCAACTTAAATTTCATCTATAATTTATGATGATAAAACTTATACCATCAGTTAATTTATATGGATATTTATTAAATTCCCTAAGTAGTTTATCCTTATGAAATGAAAAAATTGTAAAGAAAAAATAACACTGTTCTACTAATGTTATAACTCATTTGTGAAACTAACCGGTATCGTATAAAATCTCATCGAGCCATTATTTTTATACTAAGTATTTTATAATCAATTAAGTAAATTTTAGAAGGTATTATCCATTAACAAATAGGTCATCCTGCAAAAAAATCATTCAAATCTAGATTATATTAATTCACACCATTTCAAAATGTTCCACCAAACATGAACTGGTCTTTTCATACTAGTTTAACATCTATTAAACTCTTGAGAGTGTTATCCTATTATCCACATTTAGATGAACATGTTCCAATACAATCATTACCTACAACTAATTTGAATATAATTTTTTTATATTATATCATTACATAAGTCTAGATCACCTATTTAAAGTATTCTAGATCTTCAAGGAACAATTCATCGAAACATCATATTATGATAATCTCAAAACTTCTCCCGAAATAAATCTTTCTTGAAAGCTACGGTCGGGTGCTTCCTATCAATATTATTTTAGTATAATAACTACATTATCTCGATTCTTTCTCATCATAACCAAACAAAAATTAACCATTTACCCATTTTATTTAGATAGGATAACATTGATAAATGTATGAGGGCTCAAATTTGGAAATCCCAATCACTTCAGGTACTCAAAAATATCCTTAAATATATTATTATTTTAACAAAATTTTACTTTTCCATATCCTCTAATACCCAAGTAATTATCATTTTCTAACTCATATATTGATCTCATATCGAAACCAAAATAACTATATATACAAATAGACGCAATCCCCTTTAATACCAATTGATATTTCTAAATGATCATGCAGCCATATTTTGTGGGGAGGGGTGTAAATCATTGTTGACTAAAATTAGTAGGTTAAGATAAAATTAAATTTCCTACTTCTATTAAGATTATTAAAACTCTATAATCAGTTAGTATATATAGATATATATTAAATTTCATCATCAATTTCCCTTGCGTAATGTAGATGATATAATGTAAACAACAATAATGTATTTTTACAAGATTTTACCTCAATCTGAGAAAATACACCACTAAATTCTACCCCATTCAAGTCACATATTACCCACTAAAAATATTTTTAAAAATTAAAAGTAGTATGGGAATGAATCAAGCATTACCCAATAGTGTAACCCAAATAAAATTCTCCCAGTGTTAGATTATACAAATTCCCACTAGTTTATAGTGTTCTGACAAACTTGAACTTGACTTTGACTGTATATTGAAATTATATTCAACTCACATTCACATCATCTGATTCACTAATTCTGGTAGACATTTATTCTTCATCTCTTATTTTCTATAATTATTATGTTTAGAAAAATCATAGATTATTTCATCATGGAACTCTATCATTCCTCATTTCTTTATTCAAAAGATGGAGGACTGACTCAATTCATTAGAAATTCATATTCTAGTATTCACTAAACATTGATGTAGCTAAGTATTTCATAAAATATTTTGTAATATGCATCCTTAGAAAGTCTTTTCATTATAATATCATCTCTCTCTCAAATATTTCTCATTATAAATATTCAAAATCAAATTATTTCCCTCTTAAAATAATAATGATACCTTAAATAAAGGTTGGTAAACCTTATGATTTAATTTAAAAATCCCCCTAAAATTATGTATTTAGTTAAAGAATTTCAATATCTTTTAAAAATATCAAGATTTGACTTGTCCAAATCATATAGAAAACCAGGAATTAACATTCTTTAACTCACCAATAGATGTCATCTATATTAATGAATTTTCCTTCTTCAATATTGAACATTGAACATCCAAATCCACATTATAATAATTGATGTGGCTTTATATTTATTATATTAAAATACATGGAAACGTAAGGTGAAAGTACATTAGGTTAAAAAACTATTGAAAAATGTGTTTTTGGTAAATATACATTAGTAAAATTGACTTTCGGTGAACATAATTTTGGTGAATATACTTTTTGTTACTGTACATCAAGAGTAAAATATATTTACCTTTTTAATTTAGGTAAATGTTCTTTTGGTGAAGGTATATAAAGTGAACATGCTTTAGGCAAACATAATCATTGTGAATATACTTTTGGTGAATGTACATCAGTTGAGTGAATTTTATGTCATCATAGATCAGGTTAATCACTTCATGTGACATATTTCTGGTGAATTTAAATTAGGTGAATTTACTACAACTGGATTTACTTCATGTGATTATACTTTAGATAAATGTACTTCATGCCAACTTAATTTAGGAGAACCTGCCTCAGGTGAACATAAATCATGTGAATGTACGTTGGGTGAACACAATATAGGTAAATATAAATCATATGATCTTACATCAAGCAAATTTACATTAATTGAACATACTTCAAGAGAATTAACTTATGGTGAACATATCTTATGTGAATATAGTCTAGGTAATCCCTCAACTTCAGCTTAAATCACCCCTAAAACACCTTCCTAATTATAAATAGATTGAATCTTTGTTAATTTTCCACCAGAGTGATATAATTCCATTGATTGAGTATTATAACATCATAAAACATCATCAAATCCATTATTTCATCTACCACTGATTCAGTATCAAGTGTTTACATATATTTAATTTCCCATATCTTTGTCTTCTAGGTCCTTCAACACCATCCTTCTATAATATCATCTCACCTAGTAGTTATATCATAGGCCACACTAAACTTCATTCCTTTTCTATATTCATTATATCATCATACCTATGAGCTTATCTTATAATAATCATGATTTTTTCCAATATTCTATAACCTCTATTTTAATGAACCTATATTTATCTTGGAAAATTAATTTTTTAATTTTTAGTATACTAGATACAATTAGTTTTTAATTTGGTTCAAAATATCTCCAATCTTTCAATATTTTAGCTTCACCATTTACGGGTTCTCTTAAATATTCCTTTTACCACCTATTTATAAACACATCAGGTATAAATTTCAGCATTTTTCCATCAACCCATTGTACATTTATTTAATATCATCGCAAAAATAAATTGTTTTTTATATTATGATTCTATAATTTTTTTAAATGTCTCTCCAATTTCCAGTAGTGTTCTCCTTCATCACACTCTACTTAATCTGAGTAACTACTCCTTAAATCATTTAGTAGTAGATAATGTAACTATGACATTTCTACTTCCAATGGTTCTTACATCTATAATTTTAAATTATTATTGAACTACATAGGTAATTACACAGAAACAATTAGTTTACATCATCTTACTTATTGACATTTTCTTAATCTCATGATATTATTTTTTTAATTGTTTTTTCCATATTGATTATGTACTTATGGATATTTATCCTTTTAAAGATCAATAAAAAACATATTTTTACATTATGTTACTCGTTCAATTTTTTATTTTAGAATTATAGTAAATATACTAATTCATCAATATCAATATTTTTCACTCCCATAGATCTGTATTCATTTTTTAAAAACAAATATTCATGAGAATTCACTTTTATTAAAATCTACCCCATCATTTAGATCAATTGATGTAGAATAATAATCTATATAATAGACATAATGTTCTTAATGAGATAGTATAAATGAGTCATTTGTCAAGAATAATTTTACAATTAATTTCTATAACACTATGTTATGGATGAATGTGAAACCCCAGGTCAGTATCAATCTAATGAAACTGAAACATTATTACATAAAATTTTCATAGATAGCATTAATTCATTCTTCATCTAGCAGTGACATCATCCTTTTCTCTACCATAGACCCATGGTGGCTTCTCTCTATGTACTCATGCTTGTCGCGATAGCGGTGCGTGCATCCTCATCCAGCGGCGATGTCATGGCTTCGTGGATCTCCCACATTTCATCGTTGCTGCCATATTCATGCCCTACCCACCTAACTGGCTAGGGTTTCCACGATGGTGCGGTGTGGCCCAAGAGTCGAGTTCTGCTTCTATGCTAAGTTTCGTAGACTCGTTTTCGCATCGGTTTTGGTTGTGATTGGGAGGTCCGTTGCGGTCTCGAGTGAGGTCTACAAGGTGGTGATGGGAGTGTTTTTAGCTTGCAGCTGGACATTTCTTCAGTCACATGTTCTGGTGGATGGATTTCCAATGATGTTTTTTGTTCCTTGTTTTTATCTGTTTCGGGTAGGTTGTGATCTGCGGTCTGATGCTGGTCTCTCATAGATGTTTTGCGGTTTGTGGAACGGTGGAGGTGTGTAAAGGGAGCAGGCGTCGTCAAGGTGGTCACCTGAATGTTGTTTGGTGCCTTCGTTCTTTGATTTTGGCTGTGTTTCTACTGTTATCCATGTGATGTCCTGGTTTTCTTGGTTTTAGCTTTGTGTAATCTATTTCGGATTATTCGGCTTTGGTATTGGTTGAACCTTCATTTTTGTGTTGCGGTGGAATGTGTGATTTTTCGTTTGTGGTGTACTGGATTTGGTGGAGGAAATGAAGGTTTTGGTGAAGGAGGTCCTTATCTATGGTTAATCTTTGATCTTGTGTTATGGTTTTTGGAATGGAAGAACTTGAGGGTTTTGAGGAAGAATTGCATATTGAATTCTATAGCAGAAGGGTTTAGGGGTTGCTTCTTTCAAACATTCTACAAGGAAATACATCGAAAGAGGATCAGAGAAGGTTGTGTTCACCATGTATGGCTATTCAGATTTGGATGTTTTAGAGGGTATGTCGCTGCCATCAGTATCGGGCCCGTGCATTTCTGCATGGTAAATCTTGATGAGCTGTTATGCAATGGTTGAGGCTTACCGTAACGATGTTGATGTTGGGGAGGGGTATTCCTTAGTAGTCTTGTTTCGGGATGATTGCGGCCCTTTTGACCTGTGGGTTTTGTTTTTTCACTACATCTTTAAAGTCCATGAGGTTTTTCCCCTGTACCCTTAAAAGGGGGTTTATCCAAAAATGAATAAAAATTTAGGCCTTCGGGCATTCAATCAGTCATTCTTCCTCTAGTATAATCTAAAAGAAAAATTCAACTTCTTTATAAAGGTACACTATTAAAATTATATATTAATTTATTTTTTTCATTGATTCACCCCTTGTGAGTGTATGAAATCACAATCCATTAATCACATACACATTATAATATTTTACTGCTATGGATAGTGGTTTACATAGTGAACATAATCAAATACACATTATAATCACTGTTCTTTATGATTTTATTGGGGTAATTTATTTAAATTGTTTCTTTATTTAGTCATCATATTATATTTATAACATTTACAATAAATTAAAATTTTAAAAAATTAAAACATTAAAATTTATATTTATATTTACTACATAAATCATATCATTACATCATAATTCAGCATAACATATAAGAGATGTCCAAACCTCTCACAACCCAATCAACCTGAGTTGACTATATTGGGGTGGATTAGGTTGGGGCATGTTAATGATGGGAAGATAATGGGTTTTGTTAATATGGGTTGGATTGGACCAAGTCATGGGTTGGAAAAATAGTGTATTATCCCAACTCGACTTACCCAACAAATTGCGAATTTTATTCCTCTTGGGGTCAGGCACTCTTCTTCCCTCTTATTACCTCTTGAGTAGAAACCAATTACTTCGAGGCCACTCTATCAATTTATTATTCCTCTCTCCCAAAATACAATGGCAATATCAACATATCTTCAACTATAATTCCCATACACACATAGTCATCATCTTTCACTCTCAATGGATACTCTAATTATTTTTCCTTCCACAATAAATATCGTTAAAAAACATTATATATATTCTCCCGCCATTCCATAAGGGAATCCACGCCCATGTAGATCCCATATCATTCTATCATATGTAATGTTCACCCATACCTAATAGATTGATTACCCTCTAATACACTCATTTTCTTCCTCAAAGTAATCAAATGTTTTCTTTTACATTGGTTCCACAAAATCAACTTTATGACTTGCACTACAAAACGAGGGCATCAATCTCTCTTTTTTGTCTTAAATGCTTCACTTAACCCATTTATTAGGATTTAGTGGAGTTTCAAGGCAGTTATTCCATTGCTGACTACTTGAAATTTAGGATTACTGGATCAATGTTCGTTGGATGATTTAATTCATTAACAATGGAATTGAAATTTAATTTGAGTGAGGAAAGGGGCTCGGCTGGAATTGAAAAAATATATGACATATTTTTTCTTATTATTTTTTCAAAATAACTTCAAAACCCATATTATGGTTATGTGGGAGTCATATTTTCTTCTAATTATTTGAGAATAATTGAAATTCTTGTTTACTTTGAGGTGTTTTTCTCTTCATATGATGATTCATGTTACGTTTTATTATCTATAAATTTCTCAATACTATTTAAAAATTAATCTTCCTAGGCAGAACACATATTGTTTATATAGTTGAGTGTGAAAATTTAAATAAATTACTAAATTTATACATATTGGGATAAATTGTTATATTTTTTTCATGGTTCATTCTAGTGTACTTTATTGTATTTCCTAAATTTTAATTTTTTTGAAAATGTTTGCACATACCAGTAAGACTCTCCTAGTGGTGATGATGTTACATTATAATTTTAATTGGAAAATTTTTTTATATATAAATTTTTTATATTCCATAACAATTATTCTCATCAATGGCATTGGTTTGTTCAATATTTATTGATTTTAATATTTTATATATGTGTGAATTTTATAGTTATCTTCTAGAAAGAATTTTTTATTGGTTGGATGAATAGATTTAGACATTACAACTATTTTTTAAAGAATTTAATAGTAACATATAATTCATTTTTACATTTCGACCTATAAATATTCAAAATAAATCAATTTTAATCTTCAAATAAATTAAATAAATGATTATTGAATTTTTTTTATTTTCATTTTTTTCATTGATTTAAATATTTATTAAATTTTTATGGATTCATGTTTACTTGAATTTATGTTTTTTTTATGATAAAACGTATTTTGATTTTATATAAAACGAATAAATTCCTAATATATTATATGAAATTTTATATTAGATAGTAAAAATGACGTGGAAACTTTATATAATGATGTATTTATTTTATTTTTTGGGAAAAATATTTTATAATTTTGAATTGATGTTAATGAGTATTGTTGGACTATTTTTATTTGAATTATTTTAAATTTTATTAAATATTATTATTTTAAAATAATCAATTAGTTTACGATTTTTTTATTATTTCCTAGAAAAAAATTCCGTGAATAAAGAAACCCCAACCAACCAATCCCTACAAGGTTTGATTGGGTCACATGTACAATTTGTCCAAAACCGACCCAACCCAACCCATGGACACCCCTAAAACTTATAAATGGTCCATGAGTTTTTCGTCATTGGAAATCCATTATTCATGATCATCTCCAATACCAAGATTGGGACAAATACGTAATAATAATAATCAATGGTCTGTAACATCATCAGTATTTTTCTATTTGCAACACATTCAATTGTGTTATGAAGGATATTAGAATTGAAAATAATAAGAACATAAATTTTATATTTTATTGTATGAGTAATATTCTTTAATTGACCATTATAAGGACTTTTGTTACATACCTTCTCCTTCAAATTTGCAGGCCTCCTTCATATGGGTATATCTATAAGAACTATATCATCCCACAAAATATTTATTCATATGAAAAATTTAATATGAAATACTTCATTTAATCAAACTAGGTTGATAGATATATTCATTCCAATCTAAATAAAAATAGTAAAACATATTTTTTCACGTTCTCAATGTATTATATGATCCTGTTTACACTCAAATATATTAGAAACAAAATCAGGTTTCAATCCACACATTCCAAATACATGAGTTCAAAAAAACTCTAAAAATCTTTTTTAGTAATCTTTAATTGGGACATGGAAATAATGAAATTTTATTTCTATAATATGACCTTGTTTTACACAATAAAAAACATTTATTCATATCCATATGGAAACCTCAAATATACAATCCAATAATAGAATAATGAAGGGATTTAATTTGAAATTATAGAACCTTATTTTGGATTCATTAAATTTTTTGATCTATTGTTTTCAAATAAATCTACTTCAAGATGCCTATAAATTTTGGAAAGATATAATCCTTTCATTACAATATTTTCATTTTTTCCAGGTGAATCCAACATGGTATTAAATATATTATCCAAATAGATCGTCTCAATTTTATATTTGTTGCTAACGTAACAGGATGAAATAAAGTGAGGATATATTTTACTAGAATACCTACGAATACTTTATATTATTTATTTCATTCTATTATACTATTTTTATATTTATTTATATTCCTTTGGATATGATAATAAGTGGGAATAAATCATTGTTGATTGTTGAAAAACAATGTTTTCATCCATTGGAATGAATGTGAACCTTTTTGTCTCTGATGTTGTGATGATAGGATTTTGGACCACACATAATCTATCTAGAAAACATAATGTATAATAGAAAGTTTTAAATTCACCCTATTAATGTGTCTTTTAGTCTATAAATATATTTTAAAACTTTTTCATAAGTAGTTACACCTTCACTCAATATTAAAATTAACTCTTCAGTATGTTTATACAAATAAACATTGAGATTCCTCATTGGAACTCTAATAATTAGTAATGAAAAATAGAGTTATAACACCATCATCAATATGTAATGATGTAAATTGTATGTTGTTATGAAAATATGACAATAATAATATTAAAATTATTTGGTACCAAATGGAATAAAACCACCGTTATAATGAATAACCAATGTGTTATGAGTTTTTTTATGAAAACTATTGATAAACTTAGTCAAATTGTTCCAATGAATAACCATTTCAAGTTCAATTCGTTCTTTTTTTATAGATATATCATATCTATTTAATGCCATCAAAGTAATTGTGTTACGAAACATAAATAGACACTCTAATCTAAGTGTAATTATAAACAACCTTAGTTTCTTAATGGTAAAAATATTGGATTCATTATTATTTAAAATAATTAACTTTATTTTCAATAAGTTTGAAAATTAATGATTTGTTTTAACCATAATATAATATTATATTATTTAAACTTTAATGATTTTTTTAAGAATTTATACCAAAATTATGGTTTATCATCTTTCCTTATTTGAAATTTATAGGCATTTTATTTCCCCTATGCAACACAGATATAAACATTAATAAAATTTGATCAAAAAATGTATTTTACATTCCAAAAATCTAATTTAATTTCAATAACTTTTATAACTTTTTAATTTTTTTCATATCTTACATCTGAGATATTGGGACTCCTCAGTAGATTTAAACAAATCAAAAAAATTATATGGCTCTAATACAGGATTAGAATTTTCATTGTTGGATTCTATTTCAAGGAAATACCCAAAAATAACCTTATTTATTTTATTTTGAAACAATTATGGATATATAATGAAAAATATATATATTCACATAAAGTAAATTAATAATAGTGAAATTAATAAAAATATAACGATTTTGAAACCAAAAATTAGATATATGAACTCCAACATTACCAAATGGTTAAAATCTCTGAATATCACATTTTATAAATAAACACATAATTTTCCCTTTTGAATCAAATTTTGAAATTGATGTAGAAAATTATATTAATGTTTCAACACCCTAAATGTAAAAATGATTTATAGTAGAATCATGTGGATTTCAATAATGATTTATCCATTCATGATATTATAATAAAAACATATACCTATTTTCTATGTCCATAGATTTCACAAAAAATAAATTTAATTTTTTCGTAATATAAATTTTTTCAAAAGTATTACACAATTTAGTTTCACTAAATGAACAGTAAATTAAATTTTTAATATATTATTAGTTCATAATTTTTTTCTACTTTTATTGTTTCATTCCATAATTTTTTAATTATTCTTTAAAAAACATAAATATTTATTAAATTCTAATTCTTAAAAATTATTAAAATTTGCAAAATATTGGTTTCTTATTAACTGTTCCTTTAAATATTTAATTTATTATTTTTATTCGTATTAATTATTATCCTTATTAATATTTTGGTTATTTTAAATTACTATCCCACAAATTATTTCCTCCAAAATTACACTTTCCCATGCCTAAATATTTGTGATGGACTACATCACAATACATAATTGAAAAATATTTTTAAATATATCACAAATAATACATATTGCAATGAACATTAATTTTTCAATTATACATATTTCTTTCTAATGTAAAAGTATTTTTAATGGTCATCATGTCTGTCAAAACAGATAATTATGAAGTATTGTAATCATTTAACATTTTATAAGATAATATATATGTATACCTTAAATTCAAATTAATTTACCAATTATTTTTTCGAATGTTTCATTAGATTTCATATTCATATTTGTATTACTAAGGTTTTTTTAAATTTTATTTAATATATAATTTAATTTTTTATTTTTTATTACATTACGTATTTTATAAAATTATTATTAAATTATTATTTATTATATTTCTATGATATTTTTTGATCATTTTAAATATGTAAAAAATTTATAAAAGTCAAAATAATATTTATTATCCAAATATATATTATATAATAAAAATAACAATTTTAGTTGATATAAATGAATTTTATGCAATTTGTAGTAACATAAATATTTATTTAATAAACTACCATAATAATTATTACTGATAATTTATTTAGTTTTTAATCAACTAACATTTATTAAACAATTATTTTTTTCATCTATTTTTTATTAATTTTTTTACTTTATAATAACTAAAAGCTATTCATTTTATATTTACTATATATATTTATTTAATATTTCTATATTTAATATTTTTTCTTAACTATAACTAAGATTTTCTAGTTTAGATTAATTTTTATAATTAATACAATTTTATAAGAATTCATAATTCTTCATTTTCATTTTATTATTATCTATATAAGATTATATATATTTTTATTATTTTTTCCTATTTGAAACTAACATTTATTATTTTATTTTAATTATAATAATTTATATGAATTTATATTAAATAATGATTTTTTATTATTAATTATATTAAATTATTTAGATATTTATAATTTTTTAAAACAAATTTTAAATAATTTTTATTATTTTAGATTATTTTTAAAAATTTATATTAATATATTATTATTTGTTTTATTTATTATTAATTATACTAAATTAGATAAATTTTTAATATTTTTTCCAAATGAAAAAAAAATTAAATTATTTTAGATAACTTTTTTTATTACCAAATTTAATTTTGGATCTCATTGAAGTCATTTATTGTGATGAAATTGATTTCTAGTTTTGAAAATCATTTGTAGTGGGAAATACCTTTAGTAATCATGGAAATCATTGATAGTGGTGAAATCCATTTATAGATTCCAAAACTATTAGCAGACAAGAATGTCTTGGGATATTATATTATTATATATATATATTAAATTATTAATTATATTAATAATAATAATGAACTATAATATTAGTTTAACCATTCATATTAACAATAATTTAAAATTATAGTATATTTTTTATAAAAAAAACATTTCATAAATTAAATAAGTAACAAAATAGTAATTACAAAAAAACAATAAGATAAATTATTTAATCCCAAATAAATTAAATTTACTAATGAATTTTATAAAAAAAATGGTATAAGAAAGGAAAATGTTGAGATGGACATGTGGACAATCTATGATGGATAACATTAAAAATAAATGTATTTGTGAAAAAATTGGAGTGTCTTTGACAGATTAAAAGATGACCGAGACTATATTAGGAAGGGTTGGACAAGATAAAAGAATATATAAGGATTAGAATGTTAGTACGGTAAACTTCATAACTGAATTTCATATTTAAAGATGGATACATAGAACTAAAAGGACCCTCAAACTAATAATTCAAGATGATGTTCTTCAAAATGGTTACAATTAAAATAGTCTTAAATATTTCTATATAATGACATTTCATCCTTGTAGTTGACCATATATACTTGTGTTGAAGACTTATTTGATTTTTTTCATTTGTTGTATAAATTATGTTATAAAATAACAAATTAATACATCAAATTAATAATAATTTCCAAAAACATGATTAGAATAATACCTCTAAACTGTTTTTTGGATAGAATGTAGTAGATTTGAAATTCATGACTATAATACTCACTAAAAATAGAGAAATGTTTTGGTGAAAGTGGCAGTTTGAAGATTTTGAAAGATAATGAGGGTAGGTTATGCGTGAAATTTATAGGTCATTTTTTTGATCGACCATTCTATCAGGAGAAGCCTTCATTTTGAATTATTGATTAGGATTTGTTATAATAAATACAATTTTTTAGGTGGGTTTTTATGAAGAATAAAAAATATATCATAATATTTTTTTCCATAAATAATTTTTCTAATTATCTGAAATTTACTTTCAAAATAAACATTTTAATAACAAATAATCATCCATCATGCAATTTACAATAAACATTAATTTCTATTGTAAATTATTTTTATGAAACGGATTTTTGAAAAAAAAAATATTATTCTGTCATAAAAAATGATTTTATTATTCACAATGTAAATTTGAAATTTATTGCATGTATTTATTTCTAATAAACACACGCATATTGTGAAAACAAATATTTGTGATGGATAGCTTTACCATTGAGAATATCCATTATAGGAAATATTATTTTCAATGAAATAATATGTCTATTATAGAAAACCACTTTAGGAAATCTGTTTTTTATGGGTAATAATTATGAAACATAATTTTTTTCCCTGTAGAGTTGATTGTAATTAAATTCATAGTGTCATTTACAGATAAATAAACTAAATTGTAAATTTATTTTTTTTACTATTTTGCATTGGGTTTTATATTCTTCAATTATTGATTTTCTAATAGAAGCTGTCCCTTCGATAGATATTTGTGTACTAAAATATTTATTGAAAATTTTAAAATTTAAATTTCTATAGAAGATTATGTGATGGACTAAAAAAATTATTTTAACGTATGTATTCAGTTTAGAAGGATGATTTGATCCTTTCAAGAATGAAATTTCATTAAGGTGTATCTAATGAAGTATGTAATAAATTTTAATTTTGAAGTCCATGGAGTTTGTGATAATATTTTGATAATTTCATAGCTGGTTGATGAATTGATAATTTTATCCTAGTAAATTACCTTGATTTGGATTAATCGTTCCATTAGGGAGTATCTTTGGCATGAACCAAAAGTGGTTTTATTTTTAAAATATCAATGAATTACTTTTTTATCCTTGATCAATTATTTTTTTATTTTGGGGAAGAATAGTGACAACTTATAAATGTTCCATGGATTCAAAAACACATAATCTAGTATTTCTCTTATCCTTGTAGTTTTTTAACAGTTTCAAAATTTCATGTTAGGCTATGATACAAAAATGAGCCCATTTTTATAAAAAAAAGTTGGTCTCCCCCACTTTAAACCACATTTTGACAAGCTTTATGAGGTGATGAATTTTAAAGGATTAGATGAAGGATAATGTGGTCCCTTTAAGGGAAAAATTATAAACTTTTTTATAAATCATATTAATTAATTTCAATCATTTTAGTGTAATACCAAATGAATGATTACAATTAATTTATGGTTTGATTAACACTTATTATATAATCAAATTTAAACAATATGATATTAATCACATGACACTATTATGGTCTTTATAGGAAGAGTCAATTTGATAAGTTTTACTCAACTTATTCATTAGGTGAAAGTAATTTAATATATTTAAATATAAAAATAAACAATTATTTTGAAATAAATTATAATAAAAAATTTAATATGGTTCACTATTAGAGTGCTATGACTTGCAGTCCAATGATGTCTCACCACTTTCCTCTTTCCAACACCATCATAAGAAATTGAGACATTGAACTAAAAGAGATTATCATGAGATTTCTACATTATTGGGAATGGGTGGTTTTATTTCCCAATAAAATAAATATGTTTTATTTATATTTATATAATTTGTTTATTAATATATTTTATTAAGTAATAATTATGAAACTGAGAGGGGACGGGCATCAACACCACATCATTTTTTCTTTATGAATTTTATAAATCATTTTTATGTATATGGTTTAATTAAATATTATTTCCTTATATTTTCTGTCTTTTGATTGTTTTAATAAATTTTTTCATTAATGAAATTATAGTTTAATATCCAATTCAAGATCCATTTGAGATATCGTGATTGTATCATCGAGATAGATAATTTAAGAACCATAAAAGGAAGTTAATTTTGATAAATAGCCATCCCCCAACCTTCTTATGAGAAATTTACTATTTAATGATTGATAAAATTTAGATTTTTGATACATTTAACATTTAATATTTTTTAGATTCACTTAAATGAATTCCATTCATGTTTTGTGCTATTTTTCATTGGTTTCGGTTGGTTTTTGTTGGAAAATTATGCTTAGGGTAAAAAAAGAGAGTTTCTATTAAATATTGTTGTTTCAAAGATTTTAGGCCATATAAATCCCATTACGGTGTAAATACCTCAAGTCAAAAAAATTTCAAAAAAGTCTATAAAAATAGTTTATTCCCTAAATGTTTCTAGAAAATGGACACTTACATCATATATTCTATACTTATTCCATAAAATAATTGTGTCTCGATTACCCCTCAACTTTCACTCAATCCATAAAACATGAGGATTTAAAAATCACTAGAGACCAAAATGTTTATATTCACAATATAAAACCTTCATTTACAACATAAGTGGTCTAGATATAATGTGATTAAATAATACTTGTGGTGTAAAAAATATTTTGGTTGTAATGTTATATTCTACATATATTTTCTATGCACCGAATGTTTTATGACAAACTCCCCATTTTCATTTTTTTAAGATATCATGATTCATTATCTATGATTTAAATTAATTTTTGACTAATGAACTTCCATTTAATCAAAAATTTAATTCCTTTTGTTGTTCAGTTTTTTTGATAGGTCTCCCTCAATGTTCGTGACACATTTTTTTTGTTTCTTCTTCAATATTCGTCATATAATTCTTTTTTACATTCATGTGAGGGTTGTTTTAATTTAATTATATTATTATTATAATAAATCTATATCTTCATAAATTGCCTATAATATTTCTATGTTTAAATTTTTTTCCCATATATTACTAAGAAACTTATGGATAGGGATCAAAATTTGGGGTAATAATAATTTGATGAATTTCTAAAAAAAACATGGAAAATTTATTGGCTTAAGAATTAGGTTGTTTATTAATTCACATCGAATTCCCTTTCATCTGCCACAACATGATATTTTAAGGGAAGGGAGCTAACCAATTTAGATAAAAACAAACAAATACTACTGTTTTTTATCAATCATGTTGGTGAGCCTAATGCATATGGGCTAATAACCACCAATGGTCAAAAAAGAGGTCGTCAGCTTTGGTATATCCATATTTCCTAATTGAACCTAATTTTGTGAATCCAAAATTTCAATATAGTGCGAGACAATAGACCTATCTATGCTAGATTTTTTATTATGAAATGTGTAGGATCATCAAAATTAATTATAAATCCTTTCTTTCACCAACTGTGTTTAATCCAATTAGTAATATTAAAATACAACTCTTATAATCACACAAGGAATCCATTGGCATGTAATAATTTCTAGGTCATCATCCATGTTATCTCTTCCCTATTAGTTCAACCCCAAACTTCCACTATTATACATACCTACATTTTAGTGCTTGTTTGATTTAATATAAATTTCTAATTTGATCCCATCCATCCATAATAAACTATGTTGTGTGGGGTGGTAAAATTTTGGTACCACTACTATGGATTTTCATGGATGTTTTCTTCAACATAGTGACCTATTGAAATAACATAGTTTCCCCTCACTCAATTTTCTTCCTTTCACAATTTCTAAAATATAATAATTATACATGGATTTTTTCCTTCAACCATGCCTTTCTTCTAGTGGATGATTCGCGTACTTATGGATTATTTGAGGATCCATGACACTCAAGAAAATATCCATGTTGATCCTATGATAAAATGTTATATCTATGCATGCCAACATTCAAATATGGTTGATTATAACAATCATTCTGACCACATTCCCCCAAATTCCCAATATGTAACACCTAAACAGTAGGGGGAGCGAACATTGTTGCTGGAGAACATCATTATGGACTAATGTATTAATACAACACTTGGTGTTGTGCCCAGTATTTTACATGTACATATTCAGGTGAATATACTTGAGATAAAACCTAGACTCATTTATATGATCTATTATACGGCGAAATTTATTGGATTTCATATGGAAGATCCACACGAGCATATATCAAATAATATATAAGCTTGTGACACATTTAAAAGTCAATTTTTAGCTTCTAATACCAAGGGGTTAAGTGTATTTGACTTCGTCTTATAGAATAGATACATGGATTATATTAAAACAAAATAACATAATTCCATTTATAGATGGTTTGATTTATTGAATAGATTCCTTTAAAAGTACACTCCTCATATAAATACATGAAAAATGTGGAAGGAAATAAAAAAAATAGTATAAGGGCATGGTGAATCGTTCTATGATACATATGACTGCTTTAAGTAATTAATAGATCAGTTCCCACATCATATAATTTATGTGTGTTTAATGATTTATAATTTTTACCAGTGATTAATCACTGTTGCACATACTATAGTAGATTTATCCAATGAGGGTGTACTTATGCATGAAACACCATAAGTTGGTCGAGATCTTCTAGATATGGTCTCACACAATATAGTATATGGAAGTGCTATTGAGGACATCATTCATGGGAAATTCACTCGGTATAAGTAACCATGCATCTTGTAACCCATGTAATATCCCTTATCAAGAATCATAAAAAAAAAATTAGACACCTTCCCCACCACCACCACCACTTACACCTATCATAGAGGCTCACTAATGTGAAATGTATAGACGAGCTCACCCATACCAAGATGTTCATGTATTACCATAATAATCCCAAATCATCAATAAAAATTATATTAATTATAATAAAAACCCACAATAATTTCAATTAACATTTTACCAAAAAATGATCAATTATATAATAAAAACAATCAAATCATGGTAATTATCAACAGAGAACTTACCAAAGCCCCAGTATTTTTAAAGGGACCACCTGGGTACCCACCTCATAACCCTTCTCCTCAACCAAAATAATTCATCCCATAACAACCATTCACCCCTACAACTTATTTTTTTCACCTCATCATCCACAACACTTTCATCTAGCTCTGTCAAGGAAGCTACAACGAGACCAACCTCAATAGCCAAATATTGAAAATCTACATACCATGTTCATTTAAAAAGTTGACCATTGTTTGACTTCTAAAAAAATAGAAAATCAATATCAATGATTTTCTCTCCAAAACCTTGATCACTATGTAGGGGTGACTGAATGATCCTTTTAAATGAATTACCAAGAATTCATTCTAGTAATACTGATACACATCTGACGGAGGATGATAAATTTATTTTTTATGATATTGAAAAATAATTGAAATTTCAATATCCATATAAATTGGTGAAATAGAGGATATAATTACTTTAGTAACAAGTGGAAATATTTAGTAAAGATAGGGATAAATGTTTATTCAAAGATGATAAAGGAAAAAGCCTTAGAATAAAGCAATGTCAAAAAATCAAGTATAAGAGAATATCATAAAATAATATTTCTATTTGGAATAAAAACTAAAAAGATCCCATATTACATTCTTATATAGAATGATACAATGAAAATTTAATTTTCAAAATCATAAATTTCATTATTTTTTTACACTAATATATGTAAATATCCCTTATACAAATTACATTTCCTAGACACCCTCTTATGAAAAACTAATTAGGGTGATGATCTCAATTAAAAAAATCTATGGAATGGGATTCATTTTCTTGAATGTAGAGTAATTAATAGTTTTTCATTATATGATCTCACAAAATAAAAGATTCATATGTAGTTTCTCAATTCTATGCACCATAGAAATATGCAATTTCAGAAAATATATTTGTGACCTTGGAGAAAATATAACTCTTATCCCATTGAATTTATTTCAGAAATTAGGAATAATAGAAATTAAACCTAAAGGAGTGGAACTTCATATATATTATTGATCACTTATGTATCCTAGAGGACTTTCTGAGAACATCTTAGTCAATGTGGGAATGTTCATTTACCTGATTATTTCCCTACCAAATAAAAAGAATAATAAGAAGAAGAAGAAGAAGATATACACCTAATTTTATGGATACCATTTATTTATATTTGTAAGGAGTTGATTAATGTTAATTAACTGTGAATTAAAATAAGGTACGGTTATGAATAATTAGTTTTTAATCAACTAAATTATACCAAATAAATTTTCTACTCATTTGATTGTCATTCCATTTATCTGACTAATGAAAAAATAGTTTTTATAGCTATTTAGGGTGAGAATAAAATATTTCCTCCTGATGAATAAGAATTTAATGAATTAAATTATCTAGGATATATCAATCCTCTGAGGATATACACCTTTCCATAGTTCATACCATCATCCATTAAGATACCACCATTAGAATTAATGCCTCTAACGAGCACATTAGAAAACTCATTCAAAGAAAATGAATATGCACTTCCATTTACCATAAGCACGGAGCTGAATCATGTTTAAGATAAAAAAGTGATATATTTCCTTAGGTGGAATAAAAATTTATCAACATGGGGTATGTTTGATATCAAGGGGATCTGCCACACTTTTTCCACCCTTAAGATTCTATATGAAGATGTTGTTAAGGAAAAATTACAATCCAAAAAGATACTCAACCCACCAATGAAGGATGTCATTAAATGGAATTTTTTGATTTTTCTCCATAGTAGGAATATATTTTCCATATTTTATATTGAGTTAGTGATCCAACTAAAATTATTTTGAAATAAAGGTGTCTTATCAATGATAAAAAAATATAATGAAAATGAATTAATCACAATAAGACTCGTTACAGGATGGAGGGTAAGTTTCAAATGCAAAATATCAATAATGTAACTCAGAAAGACTAGCTTCAACACCCATTAAAGGATCAAATGATTAATAGATTTTATAAAAATTATTTATATTATTTTCTAGATAGATATCTCTAACACAATCAAACCACTATCAACCCAATTTATAATTCAAATAGAATATTCACATGTCCATTCATATCCTTCACCTAACGAAAGATTACATTTGAAATTTTTTATGAATCCACGACATTCTAATAGTGTATTGTGACAATATTTTATGATACAGAGGTTTAGTTTCTTATAATCTAAATGGATTATTTATCTAGGTATGGACAATCTTTTGATGCTGTTTTTTTAATATAGAACTTTTTTTACAGTGATATGAAGAGAAATTCCTTGTGTTAAATTGGGAGAAATAACATTTCACTATCCATGGATGTATCATCCAGGGGTATAATATTTCAAATCCTGACTTGGAGGTTGTTCCATTTAAAATAAATGTAATTAATGTATAGCATGATCCAAAAAATATGAAAAGATATAGAGTTTTCTAGGCCACACAAGATTCAATATCCACTTTTTTAATGATATTGTTAAAATATAGGGACCAATAGGGCATATAATATCTAAGGAAATCCCATTTGAGATCATTTAATAATGATGAAATAAATTTAATACATTAAAAAATACTATGGTGTCCACTCATATCAATGTATCATCAAACTAATAAAAAGTCTTTGAAATTATATGTAAATTCAATAAAATCACTATAGATGTTGTTTTAGGACCATATGATTGGAAACAATTCCCATATTTACTATTATATCCTCACCCTAAATCCAGATCAATAAAATTATACATCTATAAAAAAAGATCTTTCTAAAGTTTTCTTCCCATTTGATAAATTTTAATAAAATCTTGTTCTCCCTTGAGTTCTAATTCACACTGATCATGCATCAATGAAATACAAACTCAATAAGAAAATGATGAAAAACCAATAATGATTAGTTGGATATTTTTAATGTAATAATTTTATGTCATCATCAATGAAAATACAGGAACAAAAACTTCTATTATTGACCATATTTCTATAATACAACTTCTTAATATTAAGAACAAAAAAATGATGATTAATAAAGAAAATTACCTTGATGATACACACGACAATGTGCATGTGAAGGCACAACCCTGGTTTTCCCATATAGAAAAAAATATTTCCACATCAACACTCAATCCCAAATTTCCCCTCTTAATAGTGGGGGAAGTTCCTTTCTAATTATTAAAACTCCAACTCTAATGAGATATTATTGTTAAATCAATATTCTATTTGAATAAATCAACACCACGTTATATTGGAGGGAGTTTAATGAATTCTATAATTCTATAATACATCATTAATTAGTGGTAATCATCGTTCACAAATTACAATGTAATATATTTCTCAATTTAAAATCTTTTGGCCCATACCCCATCATGACCTAATAAGTTTTTTTCAAAAGATGAATTAATGCTAGTAGACATGAACCATTTAGAAACAAAAACATATTCCCCAAAACCATATCCTATATGTAAAATTATTTGAATTTTTGGGAATTTATTTTAGGGGAACAATTCTATGTTTCCATTAAGAGGTATTCATTTTTAATGGTTTGGACTATGTTTTAAAGATTGTTGAAGTATATTCTCCCACTATTGACATAGAAAATGTGTTCATGAACATTTTAAGTGAATAAAATTCACCTGATTAAGATTTAAATGGCTAATCAATCGTAATTGGGGAATATATTTCAAAAATACTATGATAAAATTACTGAGAGAAAAATATAAAATTTGATAAAATATTTAACTTATTACCACTTCAATAATTTTATTCAAGTGGAAATACCCAATAATGAGATCAAAAAAGTTCTATAAATAAAATCCAATAATTATTAGAAGGACTTGAGTCGTAAAATTGACGATACACTGTGGGTTTTCCACGCATCATATGATGTTCCCTTGAAAATAACATTTTTCTGAATTGTCAAATAGAATACATATTATTTTCTAGTTTAATTTGAACTTCACTCATATTTTTTAATTAAAATTTAATCCCAAATGAAATGAGAGATGGGCCAAAAATATTTCATCAATTGGATAATATGGGGGAAATAATAAGAGATTATTATAAAAATCCATAATTTAAAAGGAAAATACAATGAAATGTAATAATTTATGTATCCTGAGATATAATTTCACATAGGGGGAAAGTTCTATTTTTCAATTCTCAAATCAAATTATTCCATGGAAAACTGATTACTTAATAGTTTTTTTATTTTAATTTTTTAATTTTTTTCTAAAGGGAACTATCAAAATTCAAAAAAATGGGTCTCTATTCAAACTAAGTGGGTAATGATGAAAGATTTACCAAAATTCAATTCAACATGAATAATTTATGTATTTCAAATGCACATGGATCGATGTATGAAAAATAGTTGAATTAAAATAAATCACTGACTTGGATGAATGTGTTATGTATTCTCCCTTCACAATGTTCCCCATTAACATAAGATTATCATTACGAAGGATGTTATGGAGGTCATTTAACTAACTCTTGTCCCATGAATTATTGAGGTGAATTACGAGAATCAACTAGACAGCTTCCTTTAGTTCCGGGAAACTTTTGGGTTCGATGTCATCCATATAACCTTTTGGCTAGGAGACTCGTATCCTGAACTAACACTAGGTGAGTGTGGAGTTGTATTGGGGGTTTATTATTTAAATTTCTCTACTTTTACCATAAAAAATTCATAAAACATGATTTGAATTAGGTATTCACTCTCTAGAGTTTGGAATAGATAGCCCATGAAATCGCCAACATTAATAATCCCCCAATGGAGAAAATCACCCAACTAGATAGTGATGCTCATAAGATAATTCACAGTGCATTAACCCATGCCTACCTTGTATAAGGTGACTCCCATGGGGCCATTACAAATATAGTGGTGTCAAACCTTTCTACATCCATATTAACTCTTACACTTATCATGGGATGATATTGTTTCATCTAAAAAGACTGTTAGACTGGGAATATGGGGAGTACACTAAAGGTTGGATCACATCTCTACCACATGGACAAGCACATGGGAGTCCTTGAAACTCATCAGAATTCTACTAATCAGTGCCATTATGTCCTTAGACCTCCCAATTCTATATAAGATGGCTATGCATCAAAAGGTGGGTGATCACTATGATTAGGAAACTGAGTACACTAAGACCACTACTAAGTCCTCTACTACTGATGTATCTACCACCCCTTTTTATGGGTGATTCAACCACAACATATATACCTAAATATTTTTGTTTATTTAGCCTCCCCATACTATGTTAGATATATAAATTGGTGTACATAGTAATTATCACCTTATATGGTGCATTCTTGATAACTGGAGTCTGATCAACCAGTATTTCAAAATCCCATTCACTGAAAAATTCTACACTCCAGCCACCCAGCCACCCCTTACTTCTTTCAAACCTTCCTCCAATTCCATTCCTAAAATTTCTACTATAGAACCCTAAATTTCCTATATCAACCTTTCTCCAATTATTACCCCTCCCCCCTCCAGCACTACTGACCTTCTTAATAGATATTTCACTATAGTGAAAGGTCCCTTCTATTACATTTTCTTCTTAAGTTCCATACAAAGATTCAAGCACAAGTCATATGAACTCAGTATAGATTGGAACCACCCATACACCAGGGAAAATTGACCAAGATACTAGCACAACAACTACTACATCATTTGTCAATCCATCTTCTCAAACCATAATCACTATCATTGACATGGCATGGAATCTATATGAACTTAGCAATCGAGGTGGGATATATGTTTCCACTCATGGATATTCTTCCCTCTCTGTTTAGTTTAAACCTTTACCCCTTCATTGTATTTATATTTTTCTGATGTATTTCTATTCCCACTTTATTAACTATCCTTGATTGTATTGTTTAAATATATTAAATTGAAGCAATTCAATATTTTTTACTAATAATTATTAATTGATGCTATACTTATTAATTATGTATTCAGCTTACAATGCCTTGATTTTTTCCCTCTGTTATTTATATCTATTTACCTTATAGAATACCATATTATCTTTTCCATGGATAATTTCCTCACAAAACCATGATAAGAGAACACACAAGGATCTCCATACATGACCTTACCAGATGATCCATCTAAAATATGTGTTTTTTGGAAATCCCATTTCTGAGGATGTGAAGCTGACCAAGTGAGAAGTAGAGTTTGAGGAAACAAAATCTAGTTTCTAAAAGTGACAAATGAAATTTGATCCAATATAATCCTCTGATTAATCTATATCCATCCATCTAGTTTATGACATCGTGTCTACATCAATGTGATAGGAAACCCATATTTTTAATCTTTTTGAGTTTTATATTCTATTATGTCTTTTATTTTATTTTTATAGGGTTACCTTATATGTATTTTTTAGGTACATAGATTTTATTTTACTCTATACATGATTATATGAGATGATATTAGTTTTTGGAAAGAAAGTTCACATACCAAATTAATTTTTCTATATTTTCTTTATCATGTGAACTGACCATTTTTATAGTGCATGTATGTTTTTGTTTCTAACGTAATTGATGGATTCCCAATTTAAAAAAAACATCCACTATTAAACCCATTGGATTGACATTTCATACAGGGTGTTCTCAATTCCTGGCACTACTTTTATCCATTTCATTTCAAATTTATTTCTACTGACATTTCTATCTCTTGCCTGCCTCCTTCCAGAATAGTGTTGAAAATATTTCATTTTATGTGGGTGGAATTACAGAGATTTACTGACTATACAGAAGGACATTTTTTATTATTATTCTAGGATAACTTTTTCATTTAATACACGATTTAACTTGAAATATCATTTTTAAAATGTAAATAATAGAAAATATTTGAATAGTTAAGTTCAAAAAATTATGTTTATTCTTGTCTATATTTTTTTCTTGATTTTTTAGTGGAGTAATTCACTTCTGAATG
The DNA here is from genome assembly GCA_963277665.1 of Viscum album. NCBI lineage: Eukaryota > Viridiplantae > Streptophyta > Magnoliopsida > Santalales > Viscaceae > Viscum > Viscum album. The sequence continues at coordinate 547,542,871 of OY728135.1, forward strand.
TAAATTCTTTTCCTTTTTTGAATTATTACATGTTACTCTACCATATATAATTTCCCTTTATATAGATTTTTTCTCATTCCTCATTAGATTCTAGAACCAATTTTTCACATTCATTTCTAATCATATTTCTTAAGGTATGATGGGGGAATTTTGACCTATCAAAAATTGAATTGGAATATTATCTAAGATATGACTGAATAAAAGGACTATTGAAATAAATAAAGAAATTTTTGTTCATCGATTTTACCTAAGACCTTCATATAGATTATTTATTTTTTATCCTATATAATCCCTAATTTATATTGTTATAATTGATATGAGTTATAAGGGAATTTTATTACATTATACCTGAATCTTGTTATGATTACATTATTTTCACTTTTATAAGTGTGTGGGTATAGTCATGACTAATGGAAATGGGATGTTCTATTTTGAGGATATGTACGATGATTTTTTCACATGATTTGTAGGATGTGGTCAATGGTTATTATGATATACAATCATTATTATCATGTCTCAAAAAAATGGGTTTTTAGTTAAGAAGGTAAAAAAATCAACATTACAAGACTGATGAATCTCACAGTACATCATATGTGGTGTATTGGTGTATGTGAGTTCCGATGTAGACATAAATTTAGAAAAAAAAATAAAAAACATTATACATTCATTATATTGTCATGACACATCCATTGGAATGCATAAATATATTATGATTTTGGATATTCTCCTTTGAATAGGAGATTATTAATTGCACAATTCTTGACTATCATGTATTATATTTGATAATTTTCAATCCATTGTGATCTTTATTTTTTTTCAACATCCCAACTACTCCCAACTTCAAGGTTATTTGAACCTTATTATGAATCCCTAATTATTAATGGTTCTATTTTTCTTTTTAGAGTACTGATGTTATATCCCATGAAACCCTATGATTTTGAACTTGTATTCACACCATGAGTATAACTCCAGTTTAATTTCACATTTAGTGATAATAGAATGTTTTTTTGAGGTAAATTTAAGTGTGGGTATAGCTTCTTAAATATAAATGAATGATGAAAATTATAGGAAAAATTTTATTTTATTGAAGAACATATTTGTTTGGATTATTGATTTAATCTACAACAGTTATTTTTGGAGGACTAAAATTTTCTTCTAACACTTTGTTTCGTTATATTTGTAGTAATGAATGTTTCCTATTATAAAAAAGTTTTATATTTAATCCATATTAAGATTCTTTTTTCTTGAAGAAAATCAATTTTCAGGTCTGGATGAATTTTATAAGACTAATAATCATTTATATTTTTGATTCAATTAATATTGATTAATACAACTTTTTTACTTTTTTTAATTTTTTTGGTTTGTTGTTAAAGGAAAATCAAGGTAATGTTGGAAAATTGGTTTTGATGTTAAATATTTCATCTTAATCCATTTTTTTTAATAAAGTGTACTTTGCAACATAAATTCTATAACATAGACCAACTATAGAATATGCACTAACATACCGATCGAATGATTCATCGAAAAAAGGATTCACAAATAGAAGGAGTCATCAATAGAAGAGTCACTGACCAAAGGAGTCACTGATAAAAGGGGACACTAACAGAAGTCCCCAATATAAAGATTCCTAATAGAATTAGTCACTGATAGAAGGAGGGACTAACTCAATGACCAACCATTCAATAGATAAAAAATTTAGTTACTCTTAAATTTAAGATTAATACTAAAGGTCATATTTTTTAAACTCAGTAATTCTTATTATATTAATGAACATGTCTCTTTTTTGAGGATATTGTTAGTGAAATGTACAATGTATGAGGAATCCCTCGTGTTAAGGATCGTGCCTATTTTCAACATCTATATAATATAAAAATAAATCACTCAATAAATAATAAATATGAGATTATCAAGTGAACTTGTAAATTGAAATCAAGAAGAAAACATGAGTAACACTTATTCTTTCTAACTATGAACAATTAAAAAATTTGATAACCAAAGTCTCAAAATTCTTGCAGAAACAAACCATAGTGGGAGAACCTTCAAAAAGAATATCATCTCTTCCTAGAAACAAGAACACATAGCTTTCATGATACTCTATTTTGGTGTCTATTTCTAGAAGAAGACATCAGTTCCACATCTTCATTACTCAAGTAGTCCAGAACCAACATGAACATCACTAAGATAATTCTAAAACCTCATTAATTATTTCTTCTTTATTGTGTGTAATTTTAATACTATTCATTTAGTGTGTCTATGTGTGTGAGTTTAGTATAACCACACATAGTATATTGTGCTAAGATGGAGGATACAATATATCCTCACACACTCATCTTTTAACACCATTTTACTCCCACGTACACTAGTGGAAGATTTCATCAGGATTCCTAATTAGTTTCCAACATATAACTTTCGTAGAGGTCCAATTTAACCTGGATAGCTTTGAATGTTTTTGTGAACCCTGATCAAGGTTGTGCATCATGTTGATTACTATAAAATTCTTAGTGGAAGGTGATCACAAATTATAGAGTTTTATGTCTATAGTTTATACTAAAACTCTTTTTTTAACTTTTTTTCGTTTTAAAATTTAGTTTTCATTGCTTTTACACATATTTCAGAATACTAGATCTTACATTAATTGTTGATATTAGATGGTGTTTATAATTTGTTCGATTTAGTAAATTACATTCAAAAGTTTTATCAAGAATTCAAATTTTTGTAACTAAGAATTAATATATATTTATGAAAATTAATTGAGTATTCAAAACACCTATAAATTTTCTACTTCATCTAACTTGGATTTTTTATAATTTAATTTGGGGGATATTAGAAAAAAAATACAAACAATTAGATAGGAACTCAATTGACCCCCCCCCCACTTGAGTTCCATACCCTGACAAACATTTTTTATTATTTTGTTGTCATTAATCATATATTTTTAATGATTTTTCAAATGTTTTCAACTGTGATTTTAGTTTTCTTTTATTGATATATAAATTTCAGTTCATTAAAAAATTTATCTCTTTAAATACATTGTCTTTTTCTTAATTATGGATAACTAAATCGAACGTGGTTCTACCAACATAAATCCATGTTTCAGTGGGACTAATTATACTCAGTGTAAAATTATGATTAAAATTAATTAAGAAAATACAGTTTTCGAGATTTCTACATCCATTGTAGATGAATATAAGTTACTATATACTATAAAAAATACATGATATGATCCAATAATGGCTAAATATAAAAATAAATGTAAGGATATGAAGGCCTTATATTATTCTTTAGGACATGAACAATTCAATCGGATTTCTACATATAAAATAGCCCATGAATTTTGTGCTACTTGACTAGTTTCACATAAAAGAACCACTAATTTTATGGAAATTATAATTACCAAATTTAATGGTAAATATTAAAACACTGGGATGAAGCCTAATCAACATATCTCTAACAAGTATCTCAATTTTAATGAAATTTTAAACACTATGATCTCTATGGGAACGAAAGTCACATCCAATGAACAAATCATACTAATTATCACATGTCTATATACATATGGATAGAAACCTCGTTATCAATAAGAGAATCATGTGATATCTGTAAGATTACAGTAAAGGAGATGATATGAATGATGATGATGTATGAGGAATAATTAAAGGTTAACAAATTAGATGATGATGAACCATATATAATGTCAGTGGCTTTCTAGACTAATACTTCTAAACACAATGAAAATTACAAGAAAAACTCATTTTGATAGTAATAAGGATGTGGCTCAAATAGATATAAGGTGTAAAAAATTATAGAAAGTAAAAGTTCTTTTAGAATCCTATATACAAAGTAAAGTTTTACTATAAGGGAAATTACAAAAATATTAGAAAGAGAGGTGATATCTTAAATGATATAGTCTTTTATGAATTTATGAAAATTGGACATGCAGAGGATGCATGTCCTATGAAAATTTATAAGAAGAAATATAAGTACAGGATAAAAGTTATAATAAGGATATGAAGGGAAGCTAGAGTACATCTGGGGATAGTTCTGGTGTGTTAGAGTCATAACATAATGAGAAATGTGGCAAAGCTAACATTTTCCTCATGGAAAACACTTCTGAGGTAACCCTTGAATCTCATGTACCAGATTCCATCTATTCTAATAGAGAGTCTGATTATGAAACCACAACCAATGTGGAAATGACTGTGTAATAAATAATGCTTGAAGACACATGCAATTAATTAAAAGATAAAAATATAGTTTTGATGAAACAAAATGATCTCACCTATATTGTTAAATTTGATCTTACTACATAGGGAGAGATGAATTCTCAATTTCATAAAGATAATAATGAGCTTAAATTTATCAATAAGAGTAGTTGAAAAAGTAATTAGAAAATTTTAACAATGTAAATAACACATTAACTCAAATTCATGGTAATTAGGTTTCACCAAAATAAGATACCATTATATGTTATCAACCATGAAACAAAAACATTGATAAAAATTTTGTATCAAAGATAAAAAAATTAAGCTTTATACATGGATTTCACATATTTTTTGGAAGTTCTTGTAGTAGAAAAATAGTTTTACTTCATGTTTTTATAAACCAAATAGAGTTTGTTTTTAAAATAATAACTATTTATAGAAATCCCTAAAGAAATTATGGGTTCCCAAATCATTAATTTCTAAAATCACTAGACCCAAACAATTCTGAGACCCAAATTCTTTTATTATTTGACTTTTCTTAATATGAAGCATGATTAATGATATTCTATAAAATATTATGATACTTGGACAATGATTGTTTAGGAAACATGACATGGGACTACTCGACCTTCAATAATATTATAAATATTGGTGGTGGGAATGTTACTTTTGATGGAAATTTTAAAGACAAAACAATAGGCTTTGTCAACTTGGTATCACTAATTAATTTTAAATTTCTGAAGTTCTTTATTTGATGGATTAATGTAAAATGTTTTTATTATATATCTGTTATGTGACGATGGTTTCAATGATATATTTTAAAATGATTCATGTTATTTTTTAATTATAAAAATAAGTTAGTATTTACTGCATTCAAAAATGAGAATCTTTATGTTATGATCATTTATTCATTATTTTATGATAAATTTTTTTCATAAGTGTTTTTTCATAATGAATAATAGATTTGGAATATGATATTTTTCCACTATAACACTCACTCACATAGAATTATTACAAGGAATGGTTTATTCAATGATCTACCCAAACATGAATTTCAAAATAATAAAATCTACATTCATTATAAAAAATTAAAACAACAGAAAATATACTTCTAACCAATGAACAAAGATTCAACTTATCTAAAACTCAGATTTTTTCACATTGATTTGATTGGACAATTTATAATTTCAAATCATAGTGGGAATCACCATGTCTATGTTCTTTTAGATTACTTTTTCTAAGTATACATGGACCTTAATTTTTTCTCCCAAGAGTGATGCTTATTTTTACATCACCATGTATGATATAATTGTTGAAAACCTATGTGGTATTATAACATATTAATTAAGAATTAACCATGTCAGTGAGTTTGAAAATCAAAATTTTGAATCTTTTTTCTCACAAAATTGATATATTCATAAATTATATACTCTTAGGACACCCCATAAGAATAGATTTATAGAAAGCAGAAATATAAACCTACAAGTAATAGCTATGAAAATGCTTAATGATTATGCTTACCTATTTATTTTTGGGCTGAAGCTATAAATACATATTTTTATATTACTAATAGAGTCTTAATCAGATTAATTCTTAAGAAAAACCACTATGTGTTGTTAAATAATAGATAAACCAAAGTTAGTTACTTCAAAGTTGTTGGTCACAAAGTCTATATTCTTAACAATGAGGAAAATTTTAAAAAAATCATCCAAAAGTGAAGAAGGTCTATTTATACATTATTAAACCTCTAGTAAAAACTATAATTTTTTGAAAAAAAGAACCAAATGTTTGGAAGAATTTTTTCATATCAAATTTGATTAAACAGGTCCACAAGATCTTAAATCCTCACATCAAAATGTTCAGTATGATTTGTAAAATCTTGACATTAATTCCAAATATCTAGATCATTCTTTGAAGAAATTGGTTAAATCCTTCATTTCTTGAAAATCTATGAACTCATATCATTGTGAACATACACGCCTACTGATGAACCAGAAATAACTAGTCCTTCCTTTTATATATTTGTTGTGACATGTAGGAATAATATGTTTGATGTTGTAGTTGGAGACATAGATAAAGGACACATACTATATATTCTCTTAGGAAATAGGTCAAACATCAAGCCTTCTTATCACATATTGAACCTAAAATCTTTAATGATGCAATAGATGATGAATTTTGGGTAATGGAAATTAATTAAGAGTTGAATCAGTTAAAAAATAAATAATGTTTAGAATCTAGTGGATTCACCTTAAGACACCTTGACCATAGACACTAAATGTTTCTTTAGATAAAAGTAGATGAAGTAGGCACCATTTTGAAAAATAAGGCTACATTGTTTTCACGAGGATACAATCTATATGAAGGTATTGGCAATGATGAAACCTTGGCATCAGTTTCCAAACATAAAGCCATTATAATCCTACAAGAATATTAATCTCATCTATATTTTGAACAATATAAAATGTATTTCAAATGTTATTTCTTAAATGTGTATATAGTTAAGGTTGTTTTCTTTTTGAAAAACCCGTGGTTTTATGGACCCTCATTTTACAAATCACGTTTTTAAGTTAACAATTGCTTTATATGGTTTAAAATAGGTTACAAGATCTTGGTATTATATGGTCAACACTTCTCTTATTTATAATGGTTTTAAAAAAGGTATAGATGATCGTACTATCTTTATAAAATGATTTTATAATGATTTTTTTGTAGTTCAAATCTATTTTAATGACATTGTTTTCAAATCATCAAAGAATTCTCTATTTATTCATTTTAGCCAAAATAATACAATGTGAATTTGAAATTTTTTTAATGGGAAAACTCAAATTCATTCTTGGATTTCAAATAATTCCAAATAATGATTGTATAATTTTAAATCTATGTAAATATACTAACGATATTTTAAAATAGTTTTTCTTTTATGGTAAAATCATATTGATGCTCTAATGAGTACCACCTAAAAGGTGGATCTCGATGAAAATGGTAAATCTATTGATCAAACCACATACAGAGGGATGGTTGGAAGTCTACTCTACTTATCTTCGAGTATACCTCACATCATGTACAGTCTGTTTTTGTTTTCATATTTTCATGCTAATCCTTAATTATCTAATTTAAATTCTATAAAAAAAATTCAAATACGTCAAATATACAAAAAACATAGCAATATTCTATCCAAGAGTAAATCCTTTTGATTTAGTTAGTAATTCAAATATTGATTTTTCGGGTTGTAATATATATACAAAGAGAACCTATGGAACAAGTCACTATTTGGGAAATTCTCTAGTATCATATTGTAGTAAGAAGAAAAATTATGTTTCATTATCTATTATTGAGGATGAATACAAAGCATCAGGTCGTTTTTTTCTCAAATTTTGTGGATGAAACACACTTTGGTAGATTATGGATATTTGTTTCTGAATTTCCGTATAAATTGTGATAATAAAAGTGTTATTGACATATCAAATAATAATGTTTCTCAGTTTATAACAAATAATATTTTGTAATACCTGTCTTTTTTAGTGTGAATTATAAAAAAGGTGATTCAACTCTAGAATATTTTGTCATAGAACATCAACTTACCGATATATTCACTAAGACATTGATCGCTCAGAGGATTACATAAATCAAACATGAATTAAGGATGATTAGTTGGTAAGAATCGACTATTAATAACTATATGTTAAAACTTACAGTCGATGTATCACTGATAGAAAACTGAAAATGCCATGACAACCCTAAAATTGTCTTGAAATGTCATCATGACACTGACAGTGTCTCATGGACAGTTGTCTCACTAACAATGTCATTAATGTATTACTGATACCTATGTACCACTGATACCATTGTCTCGTTGACACCAATAGTTTCTTGCAGACACTGACACTAATGTCTCACTGTTGGCCCCTCACTGATGGGACCCACTGTCTAATTCTTTTTACATTACTAAATCAATGTGTTTTTATTTATTTCATTTTATTATTATTTTTCATTTTATTCAATTTATGACTTATAAAAACCAAAATGATAAAATTATGTTGATTAATCCTATTTCATACGCTTAGACTTCCACTTTTTCCCTCATATCCTTTCTCTCTATAATCTCAAAACTTTAACCTTCTTACCTTCTACCAAACTATCCAAATGGTTAGAGTGAAACACATCATCAAATTATCTAAAGATGAATCACATCCTTCTAAGAGGAATAATGGAGATTCAAAAAGATCCAATAATATTGATCCAGGTCTTGCGAACTATGTCGTAATTCTATAAAATGAATTGTTCTCTGAATTGTTAGTATCCAGTGAGATTCTTCTATTAAGAGTGCTTCAAACTCATGGGTGGTTGGATTGGTTTTCAAATAATTAATTTTCATATTTATCTATTCCTATTCACTAGTTCAATCATTATTCTGATTTTATTCTGAGATGAAATGACATGTATTGGATCAAATACGTAGATATTGGAAGGATGTTATCATTTTCATCACGAAATTGGGAATAATGCCTCAATGTATCACATAAAAGAGTCTTTGATGACTACCAGGGAAGTATCCCACCCACAAATGAGTTGTTTTTATATAATAAAGATCTGGGGAAGCTGACTAGTAATGAGGAACATAGAATTCCAATTGCTTCAGAGTTTTAAAGAGAAATTAACTTTTATTTATGTTTATTCAATACCAATTATGTCCCAGGAAAATAGACTTTGCATCACTGAAATATCAGGATGTATATCGATTTTTTCTACTGTTGAAAGGGAAAAAAGTGACTCTGCATAGGTATTTGATAGTCTATATAAGTGAAATGATAAATACATATTATAAGAGTAGTTCATGGTTTTTTCCAAGAATCATATCAACTTTTTTAAAATTCAAAGGATATATATGTGATGGTGAAGAAACCATTTATGAATACAGTGGTATCCTCATAAGGATTTTTCCAATATAATGAAGATAAACTGAAATCCCTGGAAGATGGAGTAGGTTAAAGATAATGATAGGAAAAAGGAAACATTAAATCTTTTTTATAATCCTACTTGGCCTAGAGATTTTATTGATCCTAGTCTTGGACAAGATGATGATGTTGCTTGTTCTGATGAAAAAGAAGAAAAATGTACCAGTGATAAAGGGTCTCTTATAGATGATAGGAGTGAGACAAATATTTTTCCAAGTCTAAGTGGAATTTCATATGGTTCATCTATTCCACCTCTAGCTCTACATTCCAAGGAACAAAATATGGTTGATGATGATGATGATACTGAGGAGTCAGGTAGTGTGGAATATGAAATCAGATTAATTGATTTAGAAGAGGAATATAGAGAAACATAGTTAGATAGAGAAGGAGAAGAAAGTGGAAATGGCTATGGATATGATAGTGTCGAAGAAGGAAATGATCTTTAGCATGAAAGTGATGAAAGTGGTGAAAGCGACGGTGATTGTAATCATCATGGGGATAATCAAAGTGCCAATATAGAACCGTATTGTCTTGAGAATTATTAATAGATTATAGAACCTCCTTGTCCTATAGAAGTCGGTGTTGGGAAAGAAGACGTTTTTGAGGTTGTTAATTCATATAGAGCATTGGTAGGACAAGTACCAGAGTTGGTGTATATTAGAAGAATCCCTCATGTTTATGGGTAAAACATATGAGGAGAGATCAAATTGAGGTGGAGCCTAAATCTATGAATGTCATAGTTGATACGCTCACTCCTTTGGATGCATTGGAGCCTAAATCTAGGAATGTCATAGTTGATACGCTCACTCATTTTGATTAACCCAAAAGTGGAACAAAAAAAGAAGAATCATTATCGAAGCATTCATATATTTAGTTAACCGAGATAGTTAGCAGAATACCTATTTTGATCATTATGAATCATTTATTTTTACTTTATAATACCATGATTTTTTATCATCAAAAGGGGGAGATTTTTGTCCCTCTAATGTTTTAATAATAAAAAATTGCGTCCAACCATGTTAATTTATATAAAATAATAGTTTTTTAAGTTCAAAATTTTGTATTCATGTTTATCTATGTTCAACTATAATTTTAACATATTTTGTTGGTTTTTATTATATAATTCAGGTAAACAAAAAAAATCTATTCCAATGTAACTAATAGTTATTTTACTTAATTAATCATCAACATAAAAAATGACTCTCCGATAGAACAGATAACAAACCAACCGAATCAATGAGTCTCTAACAGAACATATGCGACTATGACAGTGTAGTTGAATCAACGATAGAATAAATGACTCAGTGATAGAACAGAAGACTCACAGAAAGGAAAAATGACTCACCGATAGAAAACGTTATGAGTCACATATAGCCTAATTCTTTAATAGAACAAGATAATAATAGTATGTCACACAAATTCACTAACATACTGGTAGAAGGAGTCACCAACAGATGAAGTCTCTGATAGTAGGAGTCACTATTAGAATGAGTTATCAATTGAAGGAATTTCAGATAGAAGGATTTACTAATAGAAGGAGTCACTGAATTATGGAGTCACTGGCTGAAGAAGTCACCAATAGAATGAGTCCCCAATAGATTTACCAACCATTAAATACATAGAAAATTTTCTTAACTACAAAATTAAAATATATTTCTAACAGTTATATTTATGAAGCTTAGTACCACTTATTATATTAATTACATTGTCTATCTTTTCCAAACATTGTATGATAATAGCACAATGTACGAGGAAGCCCTTTTGTTAAGGATCATTTATATTGTTGATCATTGTGAAATATAAAAGGAAATCACTCGATAAAAATGAAAAAGAGAGATATTTCACGTGAACCTATTAATTTAAATCAAGAATAAAACATGAAGAACAACCTTTCATGCTATCTTTGAACAATAAGGATTTGTTGAGAACCAATCTGTCAACATTCATGCCATAACAAACCCTATTAAAGTGAACCTTCCAATATTATATTATCTCATTATGGAAATGTAAACACACACCTTCACTGAATCTCTATTTTGGTGTCTGTTTCTAGAAGAAGTTTCCAGTTCCACATCATTATTACTCAAGGTGTCCAGATGCATCATGAAAATAACTCAAAGCATTCAAAAAAATCTATAATTATTTTTGAACTATTGTGAATAATTTTAATAATTTTGGATGTGTGTGTGTGTGTGTGTGTCTGCAGTATATCCACACATTGTCAGCCAAGCTATGATAAAGGAAAAAATATAACCTCACTCACTTCTCTTTGTAAAACATTTGACAACCATATACTACTATGGAAGGGGACTATGTGTGACCTAGTTAATTTCACATGTATAACTGTGGTAGAGGTCCAGTTTGACCAGGAATGATTTTTTATACTATTTTGAACCCCGATCCATGGTGTTGATCAATTTTAATAATATTAACTTATTAGTGGTTGGTGATCACCATGTGTTAAGGATTAAGTCTCCTCTTGATACTGAACCTCTTTTTTTACTCTGTTATGTTTTTAAATTTATTTTTCTCTTCTTTTACACATATTTTAGAAAACAGAATCTTGCTTTGATAGTTTATCTTAGATACAAATTATAATTGTTATTTATTTAGTAAATTGCATTCCAATGTTTTATTAGACATTCAAATTTTTGTAATTATTAACTAATCATTCTTTCCAAAAATTAATTGATTATTCCAAACTCTTATAAATCATTTACTTTGGTTAACTAGTATATTTATACATTATATTTGGGCATTTTTAAATAAGTTTTTTGACATAAATTTTGATAGTAACTCAATTAACCCCCCCCCCCCACTTGAGTGTCCTACACAAAAAAACATGTTTACACTATAATGTGACATTCCCAATAAATTTTACTTGTGCCCGACATTTTATGTGTTTCAAACTACTTTCATTTTTTTAGTCTTCTAAATTTTTCTCCCTCTTTTTCATTATTTTATGAAACATTTACTAGTGTATTAATAATGTTTTTAATTCCATTTTTTGTTCCCATGTTATTTTTGATCTCCCACAATTGTTAAGTCTCAATTTTTTTTTGTTCATCAATGGACACCATGAAATTATTTTTTGGATTCATGTTAGTGTTGAATAAATTATTATCTCTAGTTATTATGAGTTATCCATGTCTCCTTCTATTTCATTGATTATTTCCAGGATTAATACTATTTTTTCCATTAGAAAATAAACCTACTTGGGCCAAGGATTGAAATTATAGAAAACAAGGATTAAATTATTTTTTAAACCAAAACGGGTGTAAATCATTAGAAAAGGAATAATTTTGTTTATAAAATCACATTTCATTACCTTGAATGATCTAGACCATGAGATTTTAATGGAAGAACCCAAAATATTTTGAATATACCATACTTAGACCAATAGTTTGTTTTATTTTATTTCTTTTAGTTTAGTAGGATGTTTCTAGTATAAAACCCAGCTATCGAAAAAATTATGGTAGTAGTATAACGTAGATCCATCTATCTTGACTGAACCTAATTTCGTGAATCCATATCATCTACACAGTGTATGATAATAAACCTACCCTTGATATATTTAGGGTTATTCTATATATAAGCTCCACAAAAATGATCCTAAACCATTCCATTCATCAATAATGTTCAATAAAATACATTAATTTAAATCCCAAAACATAAAATCATTTGAAGTATCTATTTCTATGTTCTAATTTCTTAATCACTCTACATGTCACCTTTTTTTATCAGTTTGAATATATACTTCCAATGTAATATGTACCTATGATGTAAAGATAATGCAGTTTAAAATCAATTCATAATATGATCACACTCTTCTGGATCTAATGAGGCCGCATGGGCAGGTTAATGTTTCTTCTATTACCTATTTGGGAAAAGTAAATACTTTATTTTGAACACTTCTCTATGTAGATCAAGAAGGTTATTTTTTAAAGAAAAAAATGTTTTTAATGATAATTTGTGATATTTAAATGTTTAAAAAAATTATTTTTGGAAGAAATATCATAAATAATAATTAAATTTCATATTTACCTATTTTTATGATTATATCAAAATAGTTTCCTCCATGAGAATGTAACGCCCTGACCCCAGTTACCCAGAGTCAGTGCATTATTGCGTAACATTGGCATGATCACAAAAGATCAAGTCTCGAATGACCGATTAGTTTAGTAGCCTTGGAAACACTATATATGTTCATAAATGATACATTACATCATAAAGTGAAAAAACTACAATAACATAGTCTCCATTTTCCACACTCATATCCCCATCAGACTATCCCTGCAGTTCATTCCTAAAATACTTCTTCACATCCTAGAAAAATTAAAACATTGAAAGGGGTGATCTCAGATGATCATTAAGGATAACAATACAGCGGATGATTTCAAAAATAAACAAAAACATTTAAGGAAATGCATAAAAAAAAGCCTTTTAAACATGAACTTCAACATAATATGGCAAAAGTAAAATGAAATAATGCCATTTACTTATTCACATGGATATTCTACTGGTCGAATAATCACATTCAATATCAATAACCACTTTCATAATGATGGAATGCATAATGCCAGACTATCATAACCACGTAGCCAAGGCCTCATGCCAAGACTACAAATAAGATTTTGTCAAGGCCTCGTGCCAAGACACTAGTTTGTCTCATGAGACATTCCGATGCATCGAGGAGCTATAGCAGGCTCCACCCGTCACTTATTAAGTCCAATGCATTCCTCATATGAACAGGTTTAAACATATCATAAACCATAACATAATCGTATCACATAAAAAATGCATAAAGGAAACACAACATTTCCACATTTCAATAAAACGTTATCAATACAACACATTGATATAATAAAAACATTATTAAAACCATTTTAAATTCCAAAATAAAATAAATTTAAAACTTGGTATTTATTTTTCATTTTAAAAAAGTTGTGGCTTGTAGGGGAAGACGAAACTCAAATAATGGTCACGGCGGCGGAGAAGTCATTGTTGTCGCATACGTACGACAAGAAAAAAATTCTCTTTTTTTCATTTAGTAAAACTCTTCATATAAAAATATTCCTTTTGAATAAATGTAAAAGTCAAAGGGGTTTATACACTGTATAAAAGAAATTTGTGTATAAAACAAAATATCCCTCAATGAATGGAGATTGAGACCAAGTCCCTTAAAAAGATCATTTTTAAATAAAATATATCTATTATCTGTATTAACTATATGTACACATAAATAAAGTACACATACAAGATAAGACATAATAATATAATGACATAATTTGAAAGTAGGAGATTAACCCAATGAACGAAAATTGGGTTAGGAAGTTCCCTTACCTCGTGTCCGACTTGACTCGACCGCTATTTAACCTCATGATTAATAAACTAGAGTTAATCTCTACCTTCTTAAGAACCTTTTACAAGTTCATTATTCATTTTATATGACTTATTACCATGTCATGAACATTATGTTATTATTTAAGTTTATAATAGTCGTTTTGTCGATCTTAGGTACTTGAGCCAAAAATAAACTTCTTATAATTACACTTTGCTCACGTGGTAATATATCCATTATATCCATAATTATATTAGTAATGTAGATATCATGTACATCATATATATCCAGTATATACATTAATTTATAATATTACATAACATTTAGAGGTAAGAAATGAAATGAACCGTTCATGGAGACGGTAAGTCGTACGTACGCAGGAACCCTACTTTCATTTCTATTTATTATTTAATGGAATGAAGTTATAATTATATAAAGGTATAATATTATTATAGTATAATATAATGTATAATACCATTTACACCATCCTGTATACATCCCACATATGGAATTAATGATTCAAATCCCTTTGACGGGGCGGTAGTCCGCAGTTCCTAAAATGAAAATATCGTGTTTACCCATAATGGAAACCATAAAGGTATTCCATAAATGAAAAATACATAAACTTAAGGAAAACATAAACATATTATATATCATATATAAATATAGTGACATCTTAATGGCCACCTTTGAAGGTGTCATATGATTGTTGAACAATCATCGTTTCGTGAGGCAGAAATTCGCCATCCACAGAAATAGTTTGTTCTTTAACCATTAGATGTAAGTGTGTGTAAGTGTATATCTAATACATCTTATAACAACATCATAGTTTATTAAAGATACTGGTTTTGTTACAAAAGAAGTGAATAAAAAGAGTTTAGGGGGTTGGAGAAGCAAAATAAAACATAAGAACACAAGAGAAAACACTACCTTTAAAACAGGTAACTCTTTTTGATTTGAGCTCAAGGCTTCCATGGGAATAATTCTTCCCAAAGTGAGGCTTCTAGGAGTAATATTGGGATGTTGAGAGAGTATTTGGGCAGATTTTGGTCGAGACAGAAGGCTTTCAAGGTGTGAATAAGGTGGTAGTGGTGGTGGCCTTTTATAAGAGGAGAGGAGGAACTCTTGGAAGAATTGAAATGTTACTTTATTATGAAATTCGTTTCGAATTATAAAGGTCGCACAATGATATATTTCTAGGCTAAGGTGATAAGGGTTTGAAACTACCCATCCAATAGTTTTTGGAAAAGTTTAAGTCTTAGATTTTACATTATCCTTCAATTTTATTAAAATCGTTAATTAATGAGGTAATCGCTGCATCATCATGGTGTCATAAATAATTTAATTTATTAAATGTCTAAAAATTATAAAAAAAATATCATGATGTAGGAAATCTTTTTATCTTTCTAATTAATATTAATAGTCCAAAATATGACTTGTATAACCCCATTTAAAAATTGTTTTAGTAAAACCACTTATGTTTGTGACATTTTTATTTTAACTTTAAATAAAAGTTATTTATGTCATGTTCCTACAAAAGTGGCTCCATCGGGTCCCCAAGTTGACCCATGGATTGTCTTGGTCGGCCACGACACATCAAATAGGGTTAGGACAAGTGTAAAGTTCATTTCATATTATTATAACATTATCTTTACCTTAAATTACACTAATTACCTTTAATCGCAATTAATTAAACTTAAAAGTTACTATTCACTAAAAAATTATTTTAATCCCATTTAACCACATTTTACATTATAATTAAAACCATGTATGTCGGATTTTTAAAAATAAAGTCACAGAAGTGGTAATTTTTCATTTAAACAAAAAATCAGTTTTTTAACTACCACTTAGTGGTTTCACTATTCATCAAAAATTGAACCTTTTCAGAACAGTGACAAAATTTCACCCTAAGCTATAATTGATATTCTGAATTCAAAAATGATTTCTATTTTAAAAAATTCCCATCATATAAGTTTCATTAATTAATTTTATAATTAATTCCTGTTGTCACAACAAATATAGTGTTTTTAAGAAACAATATATATCAAAAGATTGACAATTGTTTATGTCCAATTTTAAAGTGAAATTATTTATAATGACCACCATTGAATAAAATGGTAAAAATATAGTCTAATTATACTTTAAAACAACTCAATAGTATAATTCATCACTATAAATTATTTTGATTAAAAAAGTTATTTTTAAGTATTTTTCACTATTCATAAAAAATTGGAAGTTCTCAGAAAATTACCAAAAATTCAACATAAGTTAATTTCGATATTCCGAATCCAAAAATGAACTCCATTTTGAAATATAAAAAAATATATAATTTCAAAAATTGTGTATTACTATTCATAATGGTGATTTTTATTGGTCGTGGTGTGTTAGATTCTGGAACTTGCGTATAATACAAGCTATTGAATTATTGAAAGAGAAGGGTATCGTGGAAGCTCGGGGTGTTACATTATCCCCTCCTTTAATAAATTGTGTCCTCAAAATTTGAAAATTTTCTTTGAATATAAAAGGTTGAAAATAGAAAATAACTTTGTGGAAAACCCACTTCGAAAATAAGGTTGATAAAATTTAGCCTTAATAAGAGGGAAATGGAAATAAAAAAGTCACCACCAAATTATGATCTCGATAAGAAGAACATTGATGGAAATTAGAGACATATAATTGGAGGAAAAACGTAAATATTTGTTGGGAGTGATTGAGGTCATCAATCACAAACAAGTGTAAAATTGAGGGCCCCAAGGCCTTCAATCTATGTTGATTTAAAATATTATCATTTCAACAAGACATAAGGTATTAGGATAACAAATTTTTTTGTTTTAACATCCCTTTACTAAAGTTTAGGAATTAATTTATTCATAGAATAAGATATAGGTATATATATATATATATATGCTTGACAAGTAGAGCTTCAACCTTCAACTAATTTCTACCACAAACCCATCTTTCACTCAAAAAGATAGTGGAACTCAAAAATATTATATTTATCCTAATCATACAAGGTTAAACGTATAAACACATACCATTTATATTAGGAAAACTATTTTGTAATAACCAAGGACTTCATGTAGACTAGTGGTAGGTAATAGAGGCTTGTTGCACTATGGTTGTGGGTTGGATTCCTGCAGCTTTGTCCGACGCGTCGGGTTATCCCCCAACCTACAGGTTGTCCTTTTTCCAAAAAGTATAGTATTATAGTATTCCAAAAATAATCTTCAGAAATCTTTTAAACATAAACAATACTATCCAAAGATCAACTTAATCCATTCCAACCTTGGTAGTTATCCAAAATACCTCCGTCCAGACTTTCTCTAAAATGTTCTCAAATTCCAAAATCAATTGCAACATTAGATTCCCCAAACAAATTAAGGTTTCCCTTATTGTCACATACTGAAAATATGATTACCTTCATCATATTAAAACCTTAATGAAAACAACAAGTTCTGTAGTACAATCCTTATATATATCACATTATTAATATAACCATATTCTAGTTCTTGAGTCCAAAAACAAAAATACAATAATTATTCAACTTCATCTGTAGTAACAGCATAATATTGGCCTTGATCCCTTGACCTTTTCTGAGGTAAGTTTCCCTGACGCTTTGTACATTCATTTTTATAAGGCCCCATTTCCCTACAATTGTAGCATTCAACATTAATAGCCTCTTTCTTTCCCTTGCAATCACGAGCCTGGTGACTTTTTTCTCCACATTTATAACAAACTCCCATTCCTTTTAGTCAAGTACCAGGGTGATTCTTCCCACAATTATCACATAATGGAAAATCCTTCATTCCCTTTTTCCCTTTATCTGTCTCTTGTTCCACCGTTCTCTTCTTCTCTTGCTTTACATTGTTGTCATAAGACTTAGAGAATTACTTTTCTGTCTTGATAGAACATGATACTATATCTTCGTATGTTGAGAAAGATTTTGATATTAAATCTCGACAGAGAAACGGTTTTAACCCATCAAAGAAACGATCAATCTTACTTCTTGGGTTACATATATAATCTGCAGCATGTCTTGATAACCTTGAAAAGTTGGCCTTATACTTTGCGACATTATCATCCTCCTTTGGTCTCAGACTCAGAAACTGCCTTTCCATATCTGCTCGATGGTCACGATGAAAGTATTTTTCTTTGAAAATTTCCTTAAACTCCCTCCATTTCATACTTGATACTTCTTCATCTTCCTTTGTGTTTTGAATCAGCGACCACCATTGATCGGCATATCTAGTGAGCCGGTAAACTGCCATGACAATTATCTCCCTTTCGCTACTCCCCAAGGCGTGGAATATTTTCTGTAAGTATTTTATCCATTATTCAGCTAATAATGGATTTGTACCCCCATTAAATGTTGGTGGTTGTTACCTCATGAAGCGGTCTAACACTGATCCTTCACGTTGCGGATCAGGGTGCTCCACACGAGTAAGGTTGTTATTCATAGCCTGAGTGAGTTGTCCTAGTATGGTGTTAAGCTGATCAGCACCAATTGCATCACCAGCTCCATTATAATTATCTTGATTAGGAGGTAAATCCCTACATGGAGTGCATGCATTGATGTAGTTTCCATTCCTTTCACTAGGTACCATTTCTAAACAATGGCATAAACTAGATCAGTTTTGAATAAAAATACATAATTTCATACTTGTAAAATACTTAACATAAATTGAACTATTTATAGATATAATCCATAATCATAAAAATGTTTTCTTTGAGGAAGTATATAATCATAACCCTTCATAGTGGTTTGTAAAGAAAATGAGAATTATCCTAAGAATATCCCCTGGGAGTGTCGTAACCAAGAGTGCAGCAAGGCCCGTTGTCGTGCACTAGTTCCCGGTCGATTCTAGCTCATAGCGGTGTTTTCGGGTTTTACCCCTAGGTACATCTGTACCAGAGATACCTCTACCTTCTCGTATCCATACAGGGATGTATTGCTCGGAAAACTCACAAAATCTCTATAATACCAAAATTTTAGAAAGTTCTTCTATACTAATCCTAAAAGTCTATCTTAGGGCTATGTTCTATTATCAGAGTTTATCTAAATCTAGCTTCCAAGGATAGTACTAAACTGCCTCTGATACCAACTGTAACTCCACGACCCCAGTTACCCTGAGTCGGTGCATTATTGTGTAACATTGGAATGATCCAAAAAGATCAAGTCTCTAAAGACCGATTAGTTTAGTAGCCATAAAACACTAGATACGTTCATAAATGTTACATTACATCATAAAGTGAAAAAGTACAATAACATAATCTCCATTTTCCACACTTATATCCCCTTCAGACTATCCCTGCAAGTCATTCCTAAAATACTTCTTCACATCCGGGAAAAATTAAAACATTGAAAGGGGTGAGCTCAGATGCTCAGTAAGGATAACAATATAGCGGAAGCTTTCATAAATAAACATAAATATTTAAGGCAATGAATAACTAAACAAAATCCTTTTAAACATGAACTTAAACATAATATGGAAAATGTAAAATGAAATAATTCTATTTACTTATTGACATGGATATTCTACTAGTCGAATAATCACATGCAATATCAATAACCACTTTCATAATGATGGAATGCATAATACCAGACTATCATAACAACGTAGCCAAGGCCTCGTTCCAAGACTAAAAATAATATTTTGTCAAGTCCTTGTGCGAAGACACTAGTTTGTCTCATGAGACCTACCGATTCATCGAGGAGCTATAGCGGGCTCCACCCGTCACTTTTTAAGTCCAATGCATTCCTCATATGAACAGGTTTAAACATATCATAAACCATAACATAATCGTATCACATAAAACATGCATAAAGGAAACATAACATTTCCACATTTCAATCAAAAGTTATCAATACAACATATTGATATAATAAAAACATTATCAAAACGATTTTCAATACCAAAATAAAAGAAAATTAAAACATGGTATTTATTTTTAATTTAAAAAAAGTTATGTCTTGTAGGGGAAGCCGAAAATCAAATAATGGTCATGGCGGCGGAGAAGTCATTGTCGCCGCACACGTACGACAATAAAAACATTCCTTTTTTTCATTTAGTAAAACTCTTCATATAAAAATATTCCTTTTGAATAAACGTAAAAGTCAAAGGGGTTTATACACCGTATAAAAGAAATTTGTGTATAAAACAAAATTTTCCTCAATTAATGGAGATTGAGACGAAGTCCCTTAAAAATATTATTCTTAAATAAAATATATCTATTATGTGTATTCACTATATGTACACATAATGAAATTACAAATACAAGATAGGACATAATAATTTCATGAGATAATTTGAAAGTAGCAAATTAACCCAAAGAACGGAAATTGGGTTAAGAAGTTCCCTTACCTCATGTCCGACTTTACTTGACCGATCTTTAACCTCCTGAATAATAAACTAGAGTAAATCTCTACCTTCTTAAGAACCTTTTTCTTGTTCATTATTCCTTTTATATCACTTATTATCATGTCATGAACATTATGTAATTATTTAAGTTTATAATGGTCGTTTTATCGATCTTAGGTACTTGAGTCAAAAATAATCTTCTTAAAATTAAACTTTGTTCCTGTGGTAATATATCCATTATATCCATAATTATATTCATTATGTAGATATCATATACATCATATATATCCAGTATATACATTCATTGAAAATATTACATAACATTTAGAGGTAAGAAATTAAATGCACCGTTCATGGAGACGGTAAGCCGTACGTACGCATGAACGCTACTTTCATTTATATTTCTTATTTAATGGTATGAAGTTATAATTATATAAAGGTATAATATAATTCCAGTATAATATAATGTAAAATACCATTTACTCCATCCTTTATACATCCCACATATGGAATTAACGATTCAAATCACTTTGAGGGGGCGGTAGTCCGCACTTCCTAAAATGAAAATATCGCGTTTACCCATAATGGAAACCATAAAGGTATGCCATAAATGAAAAATACAGAAGATTAAGGAAAACATAAACATATTATATATCATATATAAATATAGTGACATATTAATGGCCACCTTTGAAGGTGTTATATGAGTTTGAACATTCATCGTTTCGTGAGGAAGAAATTCATCATCCACAGAAACAGTATTTTCTTTAACCATTAGATATAAGTGTGTGTATGTTTAGCTCTAATCCTTATTATAAAAACATCCTAGAATATTTAGGATACTGGTTTTGTTACAAAATAAATGAATAAAAAGAGTTTAGGGTGTTGGAGAAGCAAAATAAAACATAAGAACACAAGAGAAAACACTACCTTTAAAACGGGTGACTCTTTTTTATTTGAGCTCAAGGCTTCCTTTGGAAGAATTAATCACAAAGTGATGATTCTAGGAGTAAGAGTGGGATGTTGAGAGAGAATTTGGGTAGATTTTGGCCGAGTCAAATGTCTTTGATGGTGTGAATAAGGTGGTAGTGGTGGGGGCCTTTTATAAGAGGAGAGGAGGGGCACTCTTGGAAGAATTGAAATATTACTTTATTATGAAATTCTTTTCGAATTCTAAAGGTACCACATTGATATATTCAGAGGATAAGGTGATAAGGGTTCGGAATATACCCATCCAATAGGCTTTGGACAAGTTTATGTCTAATATTTTACATTATCCTTCCATTTTATTAAAATCGTTAATTAATGAGGTAATCGCTGCATCATCATGGTGTCATAAATAATTTAACTTATTTAATGTATAAAAATTATAAAAAAAATATAATGATGTAGGAAATATTTTTATATTTCTAATGAATATTTATAGTCAAAAATATGACTTTTATAACCCCATTTAATTTTTTTTTGTAAAACAACTTATGTTTGTGACATTTTTGTTTTAACATTAAATAAAAATTATTTATGTCATTTTCCTACCAATGTGGCTCTATGGGGTCCCCAAGTTGACCCATGGATTTTCTTGTCCAGCCATAACACATCCAATAGTGTTAGTACAAGTTTAATGTTCATTTCATATTTTTATAACATTATCATTACCTCAAATTACACTAAATACCTTTAATCGCGATTAATTAAACTTAAAAGTTATTATTCACCAAAAATTATTTTAATCCCATTGAACCACATTTTACTTCCTAATGGAAACCATTTATGTTGGATTTTTGAAAATCAAGTCACATAAGTTGTAATTTTTCATTTAAACGAAAAATCAGTTTTTTAACTACCACTTAGTCGTTTCACTATTCATCAAAAATTGAAGCTTTTCAGAACAGTGCCAAAATTTCAACCTAATCTATAATTGATATTCTGAATTAAAAAATTATTTCTATTTTAAAAAATTCCCAACATATATGTTTCATTAATTAATTTTATAATTAATTCCCGTTGTCACAATAAATAGCATGTTTTTAAGAAATAATATATATCAAAAGATTGACAATTTTTTATGTCCAATTTTAAAGTGAAATTAATTCAAATGACCACCATTGGATAAAATGGTAAAAATATATTCTAATTATACTTTAAAACCACTAAATATTATAATTCATCACTGTAAATTATTTTGATTAAAAAAGTTGTTTTTAAGTATTTTTCACTATTCATAAAAATTGGAAGTTCTCAGAAAAATACCAAAAAATCAACATAAGCTAATTTCAATATTCTGAATCCAAAAATGAAGTCCATTTTGAAATTTAAAAATTTATATAATTTCAAAAAGTGGGTATTACTATTCATAATGGCAATTTTGATTAGTCGCGGTGTGTTAGATTCTCGAACATGCGTACAATACAAGTTATTGCAATATTGAAAGAGAAGTGTATCGTGGATGCTCGGGGTGTTACAGAGAAATTTGGAGTTACTATAGTAATTAAATTTATAAAATAAATTTGTGGTATAGGTGGTCGAGAAACATTTCTGATCATTATGATGTATGATAATACAATAGTGTGTCATGTGGTATTATGTAAGACTACAATGACCCATATAAATCATTAATTAATCATGATATAAGGGTTTGATGATGTTATTAATAAAAATGAAAATTGAGAAACTCACTGGTGGGTATTATTGGATATATATTTATGGTGTTTAATCTATGGAATTAAATTAAATATTACATAAAAATAGTTTTTGGATACATTATCCCTATTAAATATGGGGACCTTAAATATTTTTGATACATAATATCACAATGATAAGACCATAACTAGATACAATGATGATTTTGAATATTGAATATTAATGTGGTTTATTTAAGGTGTTATATGAATTAATATAGTTTCTATACTCATAATTCATTCATCCATGTGATAGTGCATGATATAATATCATTCTCACTATCATTGTGTGTTATAAGATTGTGGTATATATAAATCATTGTTCTTTGATAGGTTATAAGTTAATATAGGATTTTATGAGTATTATTGAATGGATGATCGAATTGTGATCATCAAAAGTATTGTGTATAATTGTTCATATATATATATATATATATTATTTTATGTTACATGAGGACCAAAAATTCACATAGACAGGGGTTCTAGGGTGAATCAATAGTTATTAATTTTACCAAATTATTTTAACTTTATAATTTACTGACTTTTGTTCACTCAAAACTCTCTATTGGTTGAGCTATATTGATCTTTTTAATAGTTCCCCAAAAACAGTAACAACACATTCAACTGTTGGGTTCTCTGTGGAAATCATATGCACATGGAAGTAGAAAAAAAAACCCAAATATATAGATTATCCTTGGAATAATCAATTTGAAATGTAAATTAATAATATAAAACATATACCTAGGATATAATAACATCCAACTTCAAAATTGTTTGGAGTATTCATGATGAAGATCATAAGACTATAAAATAAAATTATCTTACTTGTGAAAGTGGTACACCAACCTGTGGATCCCAATCTCAATTCGAGGACAACCTTACACTTGAAGAGGTTCCATAATCATTATT
The DNA here is from genome assembly GCA_963277665.1 of Viscum album. NCBI lineage: Eukaryota > Viridiplantae > Streptophyta > Magnoliopsida > Santalales > Viscaceae > Viscum > Viscum album. Next base: position 547,567,318 of record OY728135.1, read on the forward strand.
GAGGCTTATGAAAAAGATACAGGAAGGAATAAAACATAGACAGTCTTGCATAAAATTGGTTGTGCTCAATAGGAGGGATCCCATTCTTTTATATAGGCTACCATGTCATTTTATAATTATTGTAATACATTAACATATTCAATATGCCTCCATGTTTTAATTCACATTATTATAAATTCATTGATCCTATTAAGTGAATATTCCATCCATTTAACCAATTTTCAATAGATTGTTATCATTTATATCATATGGAAGATAAATGAATATAAATTTAAATATTAAATTAATTTTTTAGTGAATATTTAATAATCTCCCACTTATACTAACATTTTTATGGACTATATGAAAAACCTTAAAACTCTTTCTGAATCTATCGAATGATCATTTTCAAAACATTATATTCATACTCCCTTCTTTTGGGAATTTTTTTTATAAAACTAACACTTTATCCAAATGTCTATCTATGTGAAATTATGGTGCATAAAATAATTGATAGAAAAATTTAATTCCCCATTTCATATATGTATGAAAATAGTGGCTTTCATAAAAAAATTAGTGCGACTCAAGATACCGATGGGTCTGATGTGATCTTCATTAAACATACACATATCTCTGTACAAAAAATGTACCCCACTAGATGTATCATATCCATCATATGTATACTTATAGAATCCTTTTTCAATTACATATATTGAAAACTAAAAATTGAACTTTTCAATTTATTATATATTTCATCATTTATTGATTGTCATATAAATAGTGAACAAGTCTATGAAGACAACACATTTAATTTATTTATTAGTTTTGAACATAACTACCAGTATTCAAAGTAGTAGAACAAACCATACATGGCACAAATAAGTATTTACATCCATTTATATGTGTTTTCTTATCATACAAATGGAAAAATTACAGCCTGATTGCACTCCACACAACAACCTCATAAAAAACATTCCCAATTATCCTTTATTAACACAGTCGATATATTTAATTAAATATATAAGAAATCAAATTTCTGTGGTTATCAAGACAGGTATCTCTAAAAAAACCATGTAATAAATATTAATAATAATACACCCCAATGTATATCAATGAATGTATGAAATTTCCTAAAATATATTTTGGATGGTTAGTCTGCGTAATAAGTCTCTAGTTATTTCCTCATAAATATATTCTTTTTATTTGTGATTAAATTATTTGTAACAAGTAAACTAATCCATTGAATATAATATTAATGTATCATCATAAACCACAATACTCTACGATGTTCATAGATTAGGGAAAACTAAAATTCATACATTGAGGGGATATTATCTTTTGACCATTCATGTAATGTTTATTGAAAAACAAATGAATGATTAATAAAATGATATTTCCATTTTTAAAATAGCATGGTATGTTTACAACAATTATAACCAAAAATATAATTATTTAATAAATGAAGGTTCTATGCAACCCTTAATTTGTTACTAAAATAATTTTTTATGAAAATTATATCCATATTTAATTCTAGTCACATCCCAATGTAACTATCTAATAAAATACCTTTCTAACCTCTTAGTGAGTAAAATTTACAAAGAACCCTAGTTTAAATAATGGGGAGTCTTAGGAATCACATTAATAATATTTAAATATTTGAAGATATATCCAAACACTATTATTTTATAAAATCAAATGTTATGATATCAATATCTACTATCAAATTAGAACAATTTCTTCATTGATCATCTTCATTTTTTAGAACCCCTTCCATAAATCTATTTTCATTTAAATAAATTCAATTATTTAAAATTATATTATCCATAATATCCTAATATATTTAAGAAAAAACTAAAATCCACTTAATCATGGTTAACTTATATAACCACAAGCATTTTTCATTACCATTATACCATGAACTTTTTAAGGATACATGTAAATTTCACCTTATAAATTGATTGGAATAATCCATTATGAAATAGTGATATTCAATTTATTATATTAACCAAAATTAACCATTATGTTTTTTTATTACAATCATATATCCTAAACTAATTTAGTATTTTATGTGAATAATGGATATAATATTAGTATTGTAAAATACTTTAGGAAATATTGATATTTTGATTTTAAAACTCAATATAACATTTTAAATTATTACCACTATATATCCTAAACTATATTAAGATATAAATTGAAAATAAAATTAATATGTATTTGTAAAATTTGAACATCTATAATACTAAACATACTCCCACTAGTCTCTTATACATTATTTTTCAAAGATAAAAAAACTACATTAAATTTATGACTTAAAAATAATTTCTTATTAGTATAAATAATTAAAAAATAATTTTACATATACATATCATATATTGTATTATATGTGTTCAGAATATTTTCCCGTTTGAAAAGAATGATTTATTAATTTTTAACACTAATGGGTGGCATGAAAACATTCCCTCATATATTAAAAAAATAAATAAACTCTTTTCCCAAGAATAAATATTTTATTAATATATTATTCTCAAAACATGTTATAGATTATCTTGAATCATAAATCAATTATATCACATTTATCATCTCATTTTTATAATATATATGTATTAATTAAAAATATCCATTATCATATATGAAAATTTTGATGATCATAGAAATTATTTACTTAGATTCATCTAAGATTGACACATTCCTTTACATTATAATCCTTGATATAAAGAATATTATTTCATATCATATATGTAAAGTAAATTATATAACAATTATTCCAATTATTTTTATGCCCTGTATATTTACAACACTTTTATGGTTTTAAATTATTATCATATACCATTAAAAATTGTATAATAAATTTCTATAATATTTATACCAAACATGGAAATTCTATGGGTTCAAAAATCATCATTGGGTATTTCTAAAAATTCCATTAAATGGAATCGGTACTCCTTCAGGATAATACCTTTCGGTTTTAAATAACCATTCTGAGACTTTTCAAGAAAAAAAATTTGAATTTCCATATTTTCCTCATATATTTTGATCTTTTATCCACTTTTACTATTTGATATAGTATGAGAAAATAAATAACATTTTCCTAGTTCATTTATTCTAAAAAAATTGAATATAACTATTCTCTTCTAGAACTCGTTGATATTGTCAAAACATTTCCATAAATGAAAATAGGTTGTATTCCTTAACTAGAATAATCCTTATTGTGATTTTTTGTTCTATGTAAGCTTATTCAATCATATTAAATATTACTGACATGCACAAAAATATTTAATATATAAGACATGAATTAATCTAGTCAATGTGAATATATTTCCTTTAATAACAATAAATTAATCATTCCATGCTTCCATTAGAATATTAATTTTCTTATTCCATGTCTGATTACATAGAAGGGAATTTTTATAAATGTAAAAAGATTTTTCTTTCCCAAGAACAATTCTTATGTTACCATTCATAGTAGACAATTATTTAGGCTTTTCATTTGAAGGTTTTTTTTAAAAATTTATTTGTATGATGAAAATACTTTTGTGGAAAACATAATTTTTTTATCAAATTAAAATCATATAATAAATGTTTTCCATATGGAAGTTTTGTTGAGAATGTTATAATAAAATTGTCCACCCATTAATCAAGACCATTTAATATGAAAATACAAATATTTTACTAAGAAATTAGTCTCTTACAGTTTTATTCTTGTCAATTAGTCATTTAGGAAGTCAATTATCCAAATAAAAATGGAATCCATTAATGGATAGTTGAGTAGATAAATCTTCATCCATAACTATAAGAGGGATTTACTCAAATCTATCCTATAGTATGCTATCAGTTATGGTTTCTCAACTACTGTTACACAAATAAATTTATTAAAAACAAGTACACAATAAAGAGTCTATGGGGAAATTATTAATCACAAAATTACACAATAGAAAACTCCAAAGTAACTTATTACATTCCTGCCTTAAAAAATATAATCTAGAAGCACCTATTTATAAAAAATATACCAAATTGGATTATTTGGATCGCATTTGAGGTAATATCACACCTCATATTATTGGAGGTCTCTCTTCAATGTCTCCCCAATTTAATATACCAAACATACATATTAAATTAAAAATTAATAAAAATTCTTTAATAATTATTTTATCATGTTTTATTAAATTCTATGTATTCACTATTTTAATGATATAGTTTTAGAAGACTTAATCAAACTATAAAATTAATGTTTTCACACCACATTAAAATGATACTCCTTACACATCCCACAATCTGTGTGACACTCCTAAAACTAAAATTAAAACATGTTATTCATATATTATTGTATCATGGTTATAAGGTATGTGAAATCTTCATGTAATGGAATGGATATAAAATAAATTGAGAATCTCCACTTGACTAGTCCTAAAATGATAGATTGGAAACCCCATGTACCATTCCAAAACAAGAAATTGTCCTCGTAGTTTTTAGGTTTCCCAACAAAATGTTATAATGCCCTAGGATAATTTACTCAAGGGATAATCTAATTAATCATATCTATAACACCAAATATGAACAAACAATACATAACTAATATACTCAAACAAATAACATTGATTATTAGCATATGTCATGATATATTAAAACTAACTTTTATTGTATTGTACCTACAACGTATTCCATAGACCTATCTGCTAGAAGTATTTGAACAATTTAATTAAAGAATACATATTCATAATATAAGAAATATACAACTATGAATAAATTATGGAATATTATTTAAAAAATTGAACTATTATAAAATAAAGATGACATAACCATTTATTAGATATTCATAAATAAAATTTTATTTTAATACCTTTTATAAATTAGTATACATTATAGTCATTCCATAATATTGAATATAAACTCTTTAATAATCTACAATATACAAACTCTTCAATATTATTTAATATATAAAAATTAAATTTATTATTTACACATTTGATAAAATCAATAATAAAAACATTTTTGAGGTGGCTTAAATAATATTAATAAATATGTTCCCTTTTAATTTGAATAATATATCATTTATTAATTATAAATAATTAATAATTCTAAATATAAACACAATATATATTCTGATCCTATTTATGATATTTATAAACATTATTTTATACACTTTTTTAATTTAAAATAAATTATTTATTATAATATCAAAATGATTAAATATAATATTAGGTAAAAGGATTCAATACACTTTATTATGAGTTATAAAATTCATAAATCATATTAATTAGATAAGTATATTCCCAATATTTTAGTACATATTTTTAAATATAGTTGGGGGTCACCTCCATTTTTTGTTAATGAATGACGTCCCAACTTTAACTGGGATAAGAGAGAATCCATGATATACCACATTGGCCATATGGAATATAAGCCTTAATACCGTCTCTATGACTTGTTCTAAAAACAATTAATTTTTATATTTATGAATCATATGACCAATATATATATATATTCAATTAATATTAATGTAATATTTGTAACATATATTTTAAACACATTTAATAAATTAAATATAAATATTTTATTATTAGTTTATTTATAAAACATCATTTTATAAATATCAAATATATTATATAAATAATTTTCATTATTTAAAAAGGTATAAATAATCTTATTCAATTATAAATTTAATTTTTTTTAAATTAAATATATATTTATTTAGAAAAACGTTTTTGATACTTACTGAAATCAAGTACACATTTAATTTGAACAGTTTCAAATTAATTATTTTTAAAATATTCATAATTTTAAATATAAAATTTGTAATATTTCATCCATATTTTATAATTTATAACAATCTATAAGTTATCCCTTATGATTCTTAAAGAACATCAAGTAATAAAAAATATTTATTTAAATGGTTGTTATAATATTAACATTTAATTCTTGGAATATGTTTGTCTAACAATTTTAGAAACATTTATATTATTAAATATAGAAAAATTATTTATTTTTTAGAAACACTTAATCAATTAATATTTCAGAAAAATAACATCTACTATGATTTATAATCATTTTATAGACCACACATGTTTTCATAATATTTATAAATTAAACATAAATATTTCTTTGAAAATAATTTATAAAACACTTTTCTAAAAAAATTTATATTTCAATTTATTTTATCCATTATTTATAAAAAATATATTAATTGACTAATGAAATTATTAATTTAATGTTATATTTTTAAAATAAATAATTTATTTATTTTCATAAACAATATTAATGAATACAAAATTTTCATACCTGAAAATGTATAATAATTTTTTTTAAGACTATATTTTTAATTTTATTTTGATTTTATAAAAAAATTTAAATACATGGATAACATAAAAAATAAAAAGTTAAATAATATTACTACTTATTTATAAAATATAAAAATAAATTTTTATTTTTACTTATAGGGTTCAAATATCCCATTTTACAAATTTTAAAAAATATTATTCATTTGATAATAGAATGAACATGTTTTTTAATCTAAGTAGACTACCCTTTGGTACCATTGTCTTTTTGTGTCCATCCTATAGACATGGAAACAAAATAAAAATTCAAATATATATTCTATCCTAGAAAAAATCATTGTGAAATGTGAATGATGAACATAAAATGAATACCTATATTAAAAAAATGTTCATCTTCAAACATCAATGGAGCTAGCCTAATAATGATCATTAGGCACTAGAAATAATCCTCCTCTCTCTAAAGGTTTTACACAAGAATGTGGATCATGATATCAATTCAAAAACTCTCGTACACTTGAAGTGGTTCTAAAATATACCCTAGGGGTGATGAACAAGTTTTGGGATGGAAGCAATCTTATAGTGGGTTCCATACAATTAGTTGTGCACAACAAGTGGTATCACATCACTTTATATAGACATTAATGACATGATTCAATTAATAAAGCACATAAACCATATTAAATATATCAATATAAATTAATTTCTTTTGTCAGTAATTAATTGAAATGATTTAATGAATTTTCAACCTATTTAATCCATTAACTATGGATTATTATCAATGAAACCACATGGAATATAAATGTGTCTAATTTTAAATAATATATTAAATATTTTTGTGTATATTCAACAAAAAATATGGAAAATAAATATAGTTAAACACAAGGTATTTACAAGGTTTGGTCCTTTGGTGAGTACCTACTCCTTATTTACCAGACCTCCACAAATCACTACTAGAATCAAGGCTTCATCATCTTGGATTTTTTTTATCATTGATGTCCAAATCATAATCATTATATGGAATTTTACCTTAATAAATTTCATGTGAAATCTATATGGAATCTTACAAATCTTTAACCTAGACATGCTTCACTACAATTTCACTTTGGGATCTACATTTTCATTTTATTTAATCAATCACAAGAATAAATTATATTATTAAATATACTCAATTATATATCCTAATATTTCTATGTTCTTATATTTTAACTCTCGTGTTTCATTTGAAATATTTCTTTCAAAATTTTATCTTTCAGTTTTGCTTATTATCACCATTGTAACACCCGAGACTTTTATGTGAAATATTTTGTTTATATGTTATATAAATCAATGGAATCTTTCACTAACACTTGCTTGGATTTCTTTACACGCAACCGCGACCTTCCTCGATAGCTTGCGTCGTACGCAATACCGAGTTTCACAAAACAATGATATGCTATTAAAATATTATTAAAAACTAGCCGTTATGAATATTAATAATCAGTTTTTCAAATTTTATAAATTTTATTTTTCAAAATGGACTTCATTTTTGGATTCGGAATATCGAAATTAGCCTAGGGGGGAAATTTTGGTATTTTTCTGAAAACTTTCAATTTTTGATGAATAGTGAAACCACTAAGTGGTAGTTAAAAAAATGAATTTTTCATAAATCATAATTTTACCGCTTCTGTGAGTGGAATTTCGAAAATCTGAGAGACACGGTTGATTTCAGTAAGTAAAATGTGGTTCAATGAGATGAAAATAATTTTTTGGTGAATAGTAACTTTTTACTTTTTTTTACCACGGTTAAAAGTAAATAGGGTAAATAAGGGTAAAAATGATATTATTATTACCCTAACACATGTCCAAATTCTATTGGAAAAGTTTAATTCGACCAAAAACAATCTTAAGAATAAAATATGACCATTTAGGCCAACATGGATTAGATTAGGACATTGATTATTAATTTATTTATATAAGGGTTAAAATAGTTAAAATCAAAGTTTAATAAGTAAATAATTTTTAATATGGGGTTATACATAAGATAAATTAAACTATAAATATTCATTAGAAAGATTAATATATTTCTTACATAATGGTATTTTATTTGTAATTTTTAGACATTAAATAATGTAATTTATTTATGCCACAAGGATGATGCAGTAATTATCTTATTAATTAAATATTGACATAATTGATGTTATAAATACCCAAATAAATGTAATTTGAGACTTTTTATGAATTAAACTAAATTTATCGGTTAATATGAAATGTTAGTATTGTTTTATGTAACTTGGTTCGAACTAATCATTATGTTATGATTTTCACAAAAATCAATTACTAAATAGTGTCAAAATTGACATAAAATAGTATTTAAAACAAATATTATATTACTAATTGTTATTTTATTCCTAAAAATCTAAGGTTCGGCCAAATGACTTATATAAGGTTATATATATTAATAATAAGAACCTTGGGGTTCTTTTGTCATGATATGGTATGTTTATTAACCTTATAGTGTAAGAAAACAAGAAGACACAGTAAAAGATAAATTATCTAACTTAGAGTTAAATCTAAATGATAAGGTTAAAATTGATACCTAAACTTGTCTAAATTCTATTGGATGAGATGATTTAGACCCCTACCCACTATATCTTCGAAATATATCAATTTGGAGCTATGAAAAATAGAATTTGACATTATATTAAAATAATATTTTTAGTTATTCCAAAGGTGCCCCTCTCCTCCCTTATAAAAGGGCACCTCCTCCCCCTCTCCCTCACACCACTTTGAGCCTTCATGCTTGGACAAACCCAGACAATTTCTCCTCTCCAATTCCCTAGAAACATCCTATAGGTTCTGGTCTTCTTCAAACACCTATTTTAGTTCCCTAAAAGGTGGACTCAAGGAGGCACTTCAAAGAAGAGGTAATGTCTGTTACCGATTCTTTCATTTTTATTTATTCTTCCACTTCTTCTTCTTTAGTTGTTTCATTATGAAGTAATAACATCAGTATCACTCACATACTGATATGTTATTATAAGTATGAAACAACCCTATTTCTCCATCTATCCATCCTACGGAAAAAGAAATCATCGCGCGTGCGTACGTACAGAATATCGTCTCCACGCCGTGGTGTAATCTATTTTCCACCACCACCTTACTTGGATGGGTATAAGGGTGAAATTAATGAATATATATGATTATTATAAAGTGATATTTATTCTGAAATAGTATACATACACTCCAATACAATTCCACGATCATAGGAACGATGACATCACTCGTGCGTACGTACGGAATACTGTCTCCACGATGTGATGCGACTCGTTCTACATGATCTTAATTTCATAATGATTATATAAATGAATTCAATGAATGAATATGATATATATTACACTAATACCATTATGGAAATGAGGTATCTATAACCTAAAGAGAATAATAAGAACTTATTCGACAAAACACGCATAAGAACAAAAAGTAATAAACACCTGAATAGCAAGTAGTAATGAAATATTACTAATAAGAAAATAAGAATATGAACATATATGATATCATAACAATAAGTATGAATCTGGAATAATTCAATAACATTATTTAAATCATTTTACAGGATGTTCGGACACTTATGAAGAAAATTGGACCTAAGGTAAGGGAAATATCACAATCTCAATTTTATCTGAGATTGTTTATACTTTGGTATTTACTGGGGTGTATTTTATCATCCACATCCATGTTTCCTCAATATGTAATATTATTTCCATCCACCTACAATTGTTCAGATCCAATTTTACCCTTCGGTGAGTTTTTAGTAAAAGATATGAAAGGAATCTTTTGTCATTTTTCGTATGAGGTACTTTATGACTTTTCCGAAAAAAGTACTAGAAGAATGTTTTTTTAACATATACGGCATTTATGGACTTTTAAAACAAAATTTCGAAGAATCTTCCTTTACATGTTTTCAATTTTATTTTTAATCAACTTCTTTTAGTTTAAAATTTTATGACATGTTAAGAAAGGAAAAAATGTTTTTGAAGTAGAAAGGATATTTTCCTCAAGAATGAAGTTCAAGTGTTTTATCAAAATTATTTTCCATCTAAGATAATAAAGGTTTCTGTTTCTATCCATATTATTACATGGATTTTATTATGTTGTGATGGAAATATTTTTTTGAATTCTTTTATCTTATATGAATTGTTTTATGATGTCACGATGTTTAAAGAATCCCATTTTTATTACATGGGCTCTGCAATGATGTATGATTTTTTATTTTGTGGCACACTTAAGAATGGTATCATTATGATATGGGTGGGACCTATATATCCCTCCAATTCATTGGGTAGAGATTTTATATCTCATGAGATAGAGATGGTTGGAACGGTAAGTTATACCAGTTCAGTGAAACAGGACTGAAATGAGGAGTGAACTCGATTCAGAAATGGACTTTTTCCACTAAGATAGTCATGGAAATGAGTCTTGACTAATAAGAAATTTTTATCTATGATTATGTGTGTCTGCCACAAAGTTTCATGTTTTATGTTATGATTATTGGGATTCCATTTCACTACTATTATTTTTCCCATGTTATGAAATTATGCTCTCTTTTGCAGGTTAAGATTTCCAAAAGTTATGTTCTTATGAATATGATGTGATTGATATTTCGTTTGTTTACCCTTACTGAGAATTTAAGCTCACCCTTTTGTATGTTTTCTTTCCCCAGGTCAGGAAGAATGTTATTAGGTAAGATATGCCAAAAGGGACTATAGATATGATGAAATAAATGGGAGATAGTGTAGATGCTTTATGAACTAGTTGTTTATGTTTCCCAGTTTCTAAAGACACTATACCTATACGGTCCTTTCGTGGTTTTGTTATATGTTGTAATAAGTATGCATCAATTTTTAAGTATTAACAATGTAAGTAAAGTATGGGTCATTATAGTTGGTATCAGAGGAAAGGTATAGTCAACCTTTGGAAACTAGGATGTGAAATCCTTAGTAAGAACCCTAAGGATAATTCTAAGTATAGAACACAATCTTAGTGTTTTAGAAATGGCCATGAATAACCTAGGATAAGACCATAAGTGTGAACTTGTATTCTTGATTATGTGGTTTTCCTATTATAATTAGTGTTTCTCACACTATTCTTCTTGGTTTTAATCAATGGTTGGAACCCGAAGGAACCATGTTGATGAGGAATGCGACGGGCAATGAAATGATTGTCCCCCTGAGCAACCAAACGTTATGGGAGCTGGAATACAAAATATTGTAGCCATGCTCACACAACATTCTCAAGCTATGAATCATGTAGGACTTCCAAACGAGAAAAGGAAGGAGCAAAATTCTGTTGAATCTTTCATGAGACAGCGTCCGCCTTCATTCAGTGGGTCTACTTATCCATTAGTTGCTGAACAATGGATTAGTACTACTGAAAAGATATTTTCAGTTCTTCAATATTCTGAGCATGATACAGTCATCTTAACAGTGTATCGTTTGGAAGGTGATGCTGATCAATTGTGGATTGTTATTAAGAATACGAGTTAAAGGGATGAAATTTAGTCCATGGAATGGGACGAGTTCAAGAACATATTTTACAATAAGTACTTCCCTCATATTCTCCAAACAAATATGGAGAAAGAGTTTCTTGAACTGAAGAAAAAGGATGATGAATATGTTGGTACCTATGAAGAAAATTTTACAAGACTTGCAAGGTACACTTCTGGTATTATTATCCAACCTGAGAGTAAGATCGATCGATTCTTTAGTGGCTTAAAACCAAGTCATTGAAGGGAATTATCCATAAGGGACTTCAATAGCTACGAGGAAATCGTTCAATTTGCTCTCACTGTCGAGATGGATATTGGTGTAACCCATCCGTCATATGGGTTTGATAGGAAAAGGAAAATGGAATTCAAAGGAATATCTAAAGAGCACACTGAAAATAATATGAGCTTTCCCTTATGCTCAAAGTGTGGAAAGAAACATGGAGGGAGTTGTATTAAAGGGAAAATTAAATGTTTCAAATGTGGAAAGGAAGGTCATCGGGCATTTAAATTCCGCGATGATGGGAAGAAGATGTCTAATGATGCAAACAAAGGATGGGATACACAGAATGAACCTACTACACTTCAATGTTTCAAGTGCAAGGAGATGGGACATTATGCCAATAAATGCCCTAATCCAAGGGTTGATGATGATGGTCGACGTCAACAAACTCTTATGGATAAAGAAAATGGAAAGTCACATGCAATTTCTATCAGCGATGTGGAGTACGATAATGATGTGGTGAAAGGTACACTTACCATCCACTCTAAAGTAGCAAATGTTTTATTTGATTCTGGATCCACCCACTCTTTTATTTCTGAAGAATTTTCTAAGGGTATCACCGTATTACCTCAACAATTTGATTTTTAGTTAGTTGTGACAACACCTAATGGCACAACAGTCGCATCAAAAGTTTATAATTCTTCTCTGATCGAAGTTTGTGGGAAAGTGCTTCCTGCAAATCTTGTGATCCTTCCTATAGTGGAATTTGATGTGATTCTTAGAATGGATTGGATTTCTTTATATGGATCTCATATCAATTTCCAAAGAAGGGAAGTCACATTTCATATTCCAGATCAATCTATGATCGTCTATCAAAGCAACGATGAACATAACCTTCCAGTGGAAATTCCATCTAACTTATGGGTTTTGATTCCACTAAATGAAGGTTCTTTATCTCAAATGGATGGTGAGAAACTCATGATTAAGAATATGACCATTGTACGGGAGTTTGATGATGTCTTTCCGGAGGAATTACTGGGTCTTCCATCAAATCGTGAATTTGAGTTTTCAACAGAACTCATACCGGGTGCTTTGCCTATTTCAAAGACACCTTATAGAATGGACCTAATTGAGTTGCAAGAATTGAAGAAGCAACTCCAAGAGAATCTTGATAAGGGGTTCATACACCCTAGTGCGTCCCCTTGGGGAGCACCTGTTCTATTTGTTAAGAAGAAATATGGATCAATGAGACTCTGCATTGATTATCGAGAACTTAACAAGATCACTATCAAGAACAAATATCCTCTCTCGCGCATTGATGACCTATTTGACCAACTACGCGGAGCTCAATACTTTTCCAAGATTGATCTTCGTTCAGGGTATCATCAATTAAGGGTCGAAAGAGAGGATATACCAAAGACGGCTTTCCGTACAAGGTATGGACACTATGAATTTATAGTGATGCCATTTGGTCTTACTAATGCCCCTGCTGTCTTCACGTATATAATGAATAGAGTCTTTAGAGACTATCTTGATCAGTTTGTTGTAGAATTTTTAGACAATATTCTTGTCTATTCAAAGAGAAAGGAAGAACATGAAGATCACTTGAGAATTATATTGAAGACCCTGAGAAAGGAGAAGCTTTATGCCAAATTTACCAAGTGTGAGTTTTGGCTTCAAAAAGCTTCATTTTTGGTTCAAATAATCTCAAAAGAGGGGATATCTGTGGATCCAGAAAAAACAAAGGTTATCGAAAGATGGTCGAGACCAACAACAGTAACTGAGATCCGAAGTTTTCCTGGTTTGGCTGGATATTATCGACGTTTTGTGAATTATTTATCATGATTATTTAATCCACTCACCAAGTTGACTCGGAAAGGATTTATGTTTGTTTGGACGGAAGAATGTGAAGTGAATTTCAAGGAATTGAAAAGAAGGTTATCCAGTGCACCTATGCTCACACTACCTTGTAGTGGAGAATGGTTTGTGATATATAGTGATTCATCTAAGAAGGGATTGGGGTGTGTTCTTATGCAAAATGATATGGTGATAGCTAATGCCTCACGATAGTTGAATATCCATGAGAAAAATTACCCAACACATGATTTGGAGTAAGCTGTAGTAATCTTTGCATTAAAGATTTAGAGGCATTATCTTTATGGAGAAAGGTGTGAAATTTATACTGATCATAAAAGTTTAATGTATGTTTTCACACAAAAGGAGATGAATATGCATCAAAGAAGATGGTTGGAGCCGATTAAGGATTAATACTACTCAATCCATTACCACCCTGGGAAAGCAAACAATGTGGCAGATGCATTAAGTCGACAAAACCATGCCAGTTTATCCATTATGAGGATTAAAAAAGATCCAATATTTATGGATTTACAAAGGATGGATCTTGGAATTATAATGGAAGGGGACAAATATTATCTTTCTCAAATGAATGTTCAACCATCTATATATGTGAAGACTATAGAGGCATAGAAAGAAGATGTCGAGTTACAAAAGAAGGTGAGAAATGTTCCTGAATTCAACCTTGATTGTGATGGGATAATAAAGTCCAGGAATTGGGTTTGTGTTCCCCCCATCCTCGAATTAATGAAGGAGCCGCTGGATGAGGCTCATAGTTCTTCCTTCTCTATTCATCCTGGAAGCACGAAGACATATAGGGACCTGAAAGAGTACTTCTGGGGGATGGAATGAAAAGAGATGTTGCTGAATATGTCTCTCGATGATTGGATTGTCAGCAAGTTAAAGTTGAGAGATAGAATTCTAAGGGGATGTTACAACCATTACCCATACCCGAATGGAAATAGGAAAACATCACTATGTACTTTGTCACAGGACTTCTTAAAAAATCCAAATGCAATAATGCTATCTGGGTCATAGTTGATCGTCTTACCAAGTCTGCACACTTCATTTCTATTAGAGAGGATTTCTCTCTAGATCAGCTTGCCAGGATATATGTAAAGTGGTAAGATTGCATGGAGTACCACTTTCTTTTATATCTGATCAGGATCTGAGATTTACCTCGATGTTCTGGAAAAGTCTTCATCATACTCTAGATACAGAGTTGAGTTTCAGCACTGCTTATCATACTCAGACAGATGGCCAGTCTGACAGAACAATTCAAACCCTAGAAGATATGTTGAGAGCTTTCTCTATGGATTTTAAAGGTGGTTGGGATCAACACCTACATTTGGTGAAATTTTCTTATAATAACAGCTTTCAGTCCAATATTTAGATGGATCCTTATGAAGCTCTCTATGGAAATAAATGCAGTACTCCAACTTGCTGGGATGAATTTGGGGAAAGAAAGCTATTAGGACCTGATCTTGTTGATGAGATGGCAGAAAAGGTCCGATCAATTCAACAACACATAAGAGCAGCTCAGATTCGACAGAAAAGTCATGCCGATAACCGAAGAAAAGAGCTAGAGTTTGAAGTGGGTGATAAAGTGTTCTTAAGAATATCCCCTTGGAAGAGAGTAATGAGATTTGGAAAGAAGGGAAAGTTGAGCCCTAGGTATTTCGGTCCATTTGAAATACTGGATCGTGTTGGGAAGGTAGCTTACCGATTGGCGCTTCCACCGAATCTCTATCAAGTTCACGATCTGTTCCATGTATCTCTCCTGAGAAAGTACACACCTGATCCTTCACATGTACTTAGCTCAGAAGCTGTACCGCCGGAGCAAGATCTTTCTTAGGAAGAACAGCCGATAGAGATTCTGGATCATAGCGAAAAAGTCCTACGAAGCAAGACCACTCGATTGCTGAAAGTTTAATGGAGGAACCACCAATTAGAAGAAGCTACATGGGGTCTTGAAGATATGATGAGGGAGAGGTATCCTCATCTATTTGTTACAAAGTGATGAATTTCGAGGGTGAAATTCATTTTAAGGGGGGTAGAATGTGACACCCGAGACTTTTATGTGAAATATTTTGTTTTTATGTTATATAAATCAAAGGAATATTTCACTAACATTGGCTTGTCTTGCTTTACACGCAACAACGACCTTCCTCGATAGCTTGCGTCGTACGCAATACCGAGTTTCACTAAACAATGATATGCTATTAAAATATTATTAAAAACTAGCCGTTATGAATAGTAATAACCACTTTTTGAAATTTTATAAATTTTATTTTTCAAAATGGACTTCATTCTTGGATTCGGAATATCGAATTATCCTAGGGTGAAATTTTGGATTTTTTCTGAAAACTTTCAATTTTTGATGAATAGTGAAACCACTAAGTGGTAGTTAAAAAAACTGAATTTTTCATAAAACATAATTTTACCGCTTCTCTGAGTGAAATTTCGAAAATCCAAGAGACATGGTTGATGTCAGTAAGTGAAATGTGGTTCAATGAGATGAAAATAATTTTTCGGTGAATAGTAACTTTTTACTTTTTTTTACCACGGTTAAAAGTTAATAGGGTAATTAATGGTAAAAATGATATTATTATTACCCCAACACATTTCCTAATTCTACTGGAAAAGTGTAATTCGACCAAAAACAATCTTAGGAATAAAATATGACCATTTAGGCCCACTTGGATTAGATTAGGACATTTATTATTAATTTATTTAAACAAGGGTTAAAATAGTTAAAATCAAAGTTTAATAAGTAAATCATTTTTAATATGGGGTGATACATAAGATAAATTCGACTATAAATATTCATTAGAAAGATTAAAAGATTTCTTACATAATGGTATTTTATTTGTAGTTTTTAGACATTAAATAATTTAATTTATTTATGACACAAGGATGATGCAGTAATAATCTTATTAATGAAATATTGACATAATTGATGTTATAACTACCCAAATAAATGTAATTTGAGACTTTATATGAATTAAACTAAATTTATAGGTTACTATGACATTTTAGTATTGATTTATGTAACTTGGTTCGAACTAATCATTCTGTTATGATTTTCACAAAAATCAATTACTAAATAGTGTCAAAATTGACATAAAATAGTTTTTAAAACAAATATTATATTACTAATTGGTATTTTATTCCTAAAAATCTAAGGTTCGGCCAAATGACTTATATAAGGTTATATATATTAATAATAATAAACTTGGGGTTCGTTTGTCTTGATATGGTAAGTTTATTAACCTTATAGTGTTAGAATAGATGAAGACACGGTAAAAGTTAAATTATCTAACTTAAAGTTAAATCTAAATGATAAGGTTAAAATTGAAACCTAGACTTGTCTAAATTCTATTGGATGAGAGGCTTTCGACCCCTACCCACCTTATCTTTGAAATATATCAATTTTGAGCTATTAAAAACCGAATTTGACTTTATAATAAAATAATATTTTTTGTTATTCCAAAGGTTCCCCTCTCCTCCCTTATAAAAGGGCACCTCCTCCCCTCTTCCTCACACCACTTTGAGCCTTCACGCTAAGCAAAACCCTGCCAATTTCTCCTCTCCACTTCCCTAGAAACATCCTAGAGGTTCTGGTCTTCTTCGAAGACCTATTTTAGTGCCCTTAAAGGTGGTCTCAAAGAAGCACTTTAAAGAAGAGGTAATGTCCGTTACCGATTCTTTCATCTTTATTTCTTCTTCCACTTCTTCTTCTTTATTTGTTTCATTATTAAGTAATAACATCAGTATCACTCACATACTGATATGTTATTATAAGTATGAAACAGACCTATTTCACCATATATCCATCCTACGGAAAAATAAATCACCGCGCGTGCGTATGTACGGAATACCGTCTCCACGTCGTGGTGTAATCTATTTTCCACCACCACCTTACTTGGATGGGTATAAGGGTGAAATTAATGAATATATATGATTATTGTAAAGTGATATTGATTCTTAAATAGTATACATACACTCCAATACAATTCCACGATCATAGGAATGATATCATCACTCGTGCGTACGTACGGAATACCGTCTCCACGATGTGATGTGACTCGTTCTACATGATCATCATTTAATAATGATTATATAATTGAATTGAATGAAAGAATATGATATATATTACACTAGTACCATTCTGTAAATCTGGTATCTATATCCTAAAAAGAAGAATAAGAAATTATTCGACAAAACACGCATAAGAACAAAAAGTAATAAACACCCGAATAACAAGTAGTAATGAAATATTACTAATAATAAGCTAAGAATATGACCATATATGATATCATAACAATAAGTAGGTTTCTGTAATAATTCAATAACATTATTTAATTAATTATACAGGAGTTTCGGACACTAACGAAGCAAATCATACCTAAGGTAAGGGAAATATCACAATCTCATTTTTATCCGAGATTTTTTATACTTTGGTATTTACTGGGGTGTATTTTATCATCCACATCCATGTTTCCTCAATATGTAATATTATTTCCATCGACCTAAAATTGTACAAATCCAAATTTACCCTTCGGTGAGTTTATAGTAAAAGATATGAAAGGAATCTTTTGTCGTTTTTCGTACGAGGTACTTTTTGACTTTTCCGACAAAAGTACGAGAAGAATGTTTTTTTAACTTATACGGCATGAATGGACATTTAAAAAAAATTCCAAGCATCTTCCTTTACAAGTTTTCAAGTTTATTTTTAATCAACTTATTTTAGTTTAAAATTGTATGACATGTTAAGAAAGGAAAAATGTTTTTGAGGTAGAAAGGATATTTTCATCAAGAATGAAGTTCAAGTGTTTTATCAAAATTATTTTCCATCTAAGATAATAAAGGGTTCTGTTTCTATCCCTATTATTACATGGATTTGATTATTTTGTGATGGAAATATTTTTATGAATTATTTTATCTTATATGAATTGTTTTATGATTTCACAATGTTTAAAGATTCCCATTTTTATTACATGGGTTATGCAATGATGTATGATTTATGATTTTGTGGCACACAAAAGAATAGTATCATAATGAGATGGGTTGGACATATATCTCCCTCCAATGCATTGGGTAATGATTTTATATCTCATGAGATAGACATGGATGGAACGGTAGGTTATACCGGTTCAGTGAAACAGGACTGAAATGAAGAGTGAACTCGGTTCAGAAATGGACTTTGTCCACAAAGATAGTCATGGAAATGAGTCTTGACTAATAAGAAATGATTCTCTATGATTATGTGTGTATGCCACAATGTTTCATGTTTTATGTTATGATTATTGGGATTCCACTTCACTACTATGATTTTTACCATGTTATGAAATTATGCGCTCTTTTTCAGGTTAAGATTTCCAAAAGTTATGTTCTTATGAATATGATGTGATTGATATTTCTTTTGTTTACCCTTACTGAGCATTTGAGCTCACCCTTTTGTATGTTTTCTTTCCCCAGGTCAGGAATAAGGTTATTAAGTAAGATATTCAAAAAGGGACTATAGATATGATGAAATAAATGGGAGACAGTGTAGACGCTTTATGAACCAGTTGTTTATGTTTCCCAGTTTCTAAAGACACTATACCTATACGGTCCGTTCGTGGTTTTTTTATATGTTGTAATAAGTATGCTTCAATTTTGAAGTATTAATAATGTATGTAATGTATGGGTCGGTATAACCATAACATCTAATTGACTTATATTTGGATCATCTCAAATTCCATTATCTAAATGACATCATCATTCACACTTTGTAACATCCAATCGTTTAGAATTAGAAAATTTTTCATTTCAAAATAATGTCTACATTAAGACATCATTTCCATAGTTATATCCTTAAAACATTACTTATGAACATGAACTTCATCTGTAATCAAATCATTCCATTTAACTTGTATACACTAATACATTGTAATTACACTAACCAAAGTTATCAAAATTATTGTACCTACTAGATTCGATTCTTAACATTAGACATAATTATTTTTTCTTCCACATTAATATTATTTCTAGTTCATGATACTATTAGGGAATACTTGAATTTATTTTATTTATCCTTCATCAATTTAACATAGCTTGAATAATAGTTAATTCACAAACCACTATGATTTTTTCATATAATTTATCATGTAGAATGGTATATCTTTAATTTTAGAATATCTTAATCTAACCAAATCAGACTAACTTGAAGAATATTTTATTTATTTATATTTACTATTATATAAGAATAATTTTTCATTTTGAATATATGTACAGATCCAAACAAATATAAAAAACTTCAATGAGAAATTCTAAAAAAATTACTCATATATATTATGTATGGTTCCTATTGTTCATTAACCTAAGGATAGTATTACATCTAAATATGAACAATCATATGTAATAACATATGATTCATTCCTTTTACCGATTCCATCAGTCTTCATTCTTAAGAACTTCTTCAATATTAGTTATTTATACTAATATAATTATTTGATTTAACAATTTTCTGTTTTGAATTCATCTCGGTATCATCCAATCATCTTACCACATCTAAAAAAAAATTTTACTCATTCAAAATTCGTTTTTTGTTAGTGAATAATATGACTAACTTTTCTTATATGAGTTAATATCATTACTTTTGTAGATTCATCATCCTATAAACGATTTTTATCTTTTTAAAATAGTGATTCAATAATGACTCAAATAACCATTGATGGATTACCTTAAACATTATTAATGACATATAACTTAGATATATTTCGTAAACCATTATCAAATTTCATAGTTTAACACTTATGTTTAGATAAAAAATCATTATATATTAATTATTATAGTATAATTTAATTACACATAGTATTATCATTGAAATTAACTTTTACCAGTATTTGACATTATAACTTCTGGAACCCGTCATTATTAACATTCAAATGTTGCTCAAGACTCTACTTTTATTATTTAGTGGTAACTACTTAATTGATAAATTCTAAAAGAAATATGTATCTTAATGTCCATCTTCAATCTCTTTATTTCCATATTCGCTAAATTCATCAACTATTTAACTCATTTTTTGACCATTGGGTTATTCAACAATTGATAACACATACGACCCTCATCATCATCCATTAGGTTCTTCAATATCCATTTTTTTGGATTTTATTTCAATGTCCTTAAATGAAAAATACAAACTAAAGTTAGTGATATCACATAATGTCTCTTCATATGATCTCACAATATTGTCTGATGTTTCTTTCTCTCCCTTATTGACAATAGTTTAAATGTTCATGACAAAGGGAATGTAACCCTTATGTTGTTCTCAAAAAATATCATTAAATTTAATCCCCCCCCCACTTATCATCATTTGAATTAAAGTATAATTCATTTCAAAATAGGGCTGTTTAAATTCACTTATCATAAATTAATGAGTCAAAATTTAATTATTCCATTGTAAATGTGAGAAAAATCAGTGTAAAAAATAGGAAAATCTAACTCAAGATTCAAGTGTTAACAAAGTTACTTTAACATGAGATACCAACATAGAGTCAATTCAAAGGATTTATGAAAATAGTTTTATTAAACTAATCATCTCAATCCATTAAATCAATTATATTAAACAAATCCAAAAAGAAAAATGGTTCCTCCATCAAAATGTACTTTTCCCTTTTTATCAAATAACAATTTATCCACTTTAGTTTCACTATTAAATTTTCATATAAGGATTGGATAATATTGTAGAAATACCTCATCAATGACTACATATTAATTTTTTAGAATTATAACATATAATATATTTTCATTATCCAAAACCTCTAGATCTGGAATCCAAAATCCCAATACTATATTATCTGAAATATTCAACATTATTTTTGTCTAGAATTCATTTCAATTCCTACCTATTTATAAAATCTTCAAATATTCCCATTTAAAAACATTTCAAAGATTCATATTTCTCACAACATATAGATATTTGTAAGTTACATAATCTCAAGTACCCTGAAAATTGGTAAATTCCACCAGTATTCCTCATCATGTTGATAACTCACAAAAAGTAATGGTAAATTGAAATAGAACTATTGTGAGGTAGAAACAACATTCCACTTGAAATAATGTACTCTATAATTGATAGAATATTGGGTGTTGTAAGGATTATTTAACCATTATTACACTAATTCTCTCCCTAAATGTACATACAACCTTCAATTTCCATCATAATGTTGATAAAATTAAAATATATGTGAATAAACTATTGTCTCATTTCTTTCATTATTCAGAGAAATGTAGTGGAGTGATATCTTAATACCAAAAAATATTTTTAATTAAGATATAAATTACTTAATCATTTCACCCTTGGTTTTATAAACATTAATTTCTAATCATTACATGAAATTTTTATTATATTAAACATTGAAATTATGTTAATGATTCATTTTTAGAACCACTATGATGGAACTAGAATTATTTTTGGATTCCTCTATATTCTATGTTATGTCCAGATGATTAGTTCAAAATTTCAGAAAATTTTTTTTGAACATGTTAAAAATAATCCAAAAATGAATATTTCTTGTTTGTAATGAATTTTATAAGATTTTTATTCCATGATTCATCATTACACATAATCACCATCTTCCCCTATACTTGAAATATTGTCATGAAATTTTCAGGCGTGTGTATTTCTTATTTTTAGTTTCCACATAGTCTCTTATATTCCATTAAGATTCCATTTGGAATATTTTAATTAAATATAACTTCTTCTTTATAAATGTTTTCCCACCAAACCAAACAACGTATTTCTTTCTCGGATTGATTCACTTAATTATTCATACATTCTTCCATTTACATTAAAATTCAAGGATTGTTTAGAAATGTTCATGATATGGCCTTTTTTTAAATACTGAAATAACCTCTTCTATGGTTTATAATTTTCCTTTACTTTATAAATAGGTTATTTTTTAATATATACTTTTCTGTATATTATCTGATATAGATTTGAAAACATTCTTCATTTTACATTTCTTCATATTTTACAAAATATTTTCAATAGAAACTAAATCATTATTTGTATACGAAAACCAAAACATATCATCATGAAAACCAAATTCATTAAAAATTCAAATAATTTTTCATGATATTAAAATCAATTAGAATTAAATAAATTTACCTTCTTATTTTATAATGCGTTGAACTCTATTGGATTTTTTAACATCAATTTGGATCCAATTTAATACAGACATACTTTATTCAATAACAATTTAAATGTCCTACCTATTGTCAATAATATTATGTCTTAACATTCCATAACACAAAAAAAATTCTAAATACATTTATTCTTCTGTTGAGTAGTGATTTTACTAGTAAAAATAACATTATTTTATTATATCAAGTCTAGGTACTTTTGAGTCATTCTTATGGAAAAAATATTTTCCCCTGTAAACATCAATCATTTTTTAAGTGTCCAGTTTATACACATTTTTTTATTCCATATTTAGTTTTTAGTTTACTTTTTGACATGGACTATTCCATGATTCAAAAAATAATGCATACAGTATTTCTAGAACATAGGGTAACCTTGTACAATTAGCTTTTATTGAATTTATCATCTTATATTTTAATAATAATATTTACACTTGAATAATTAATTTTCATAACAATGAATATTTCCATGAGATTTTAGGGAATTTTTTCTTCTTTCACATTTTTTGATGTTTTGGGTTGAACATCTTTTAGATTATTTAATTTAATACCAGGCTTAAAACAATTACATTTAGGGAATTTTTCCCTAACTCAGTGACCATTAATCATACTTCCCATTCCTTATCATCATCTAAATTAGATATATGTTAAAATTACCCTTCTAATATAAGGATTCATCAACATCTTATACTCTTTCAACATTGATTTCATGCAGAAAATTATTGACATCCTTAGTAGATTTTTATGTCTCTTCTAATTGACGAATATTTTTTAATAGTACATATTTACATTATATTTATCATTTATATAGAATTGGAATGTATCATAATCTAAAGATAATTTTAGTTTAATGATCTTCACAGAATACCACTTATGTGTAACTCCTATAATTAAATATTTTCAGTTTGGTTACTATAATGCCAATGATTTTTTGCATGGATTTTCCATCTATTACCAGTATTCTATTCTCATTATCTTTGATATAGATAAATTCAAATATATTAATAATGACATCAAAAATAAATTTCTTAAAGTAATAATTACCCTCAAATTATTTATTTTTATCTGATTCATTGTACCTATCCACTTCACTTTTTAAACCATATTTTTAAAAATAACAAACCAATAGATTATTTTAAAAAATTACTACTTTTTTACGTAAAAAACAGTAGTGTATCGCCTTTCTTTTGTTTAGGATGCGTTAAATTCCATTAATTATTATGCTACAATTTCTTCTAATTTTACTAATATTTTTCTGTGTCCTCCATGATAGTAAAAATATGAAAATATTTATTTTCTCATGATAATGCACCTGAATATTTTTTAAAAATCATCATATAATATAAATTAATCACGAAATTTCTGTGGAAAATATATATTAGATCATATGAAACATTGTGATATGAAAACATATAAATTGATCACTAGATCATGTTGGCACACAACGTAGGGGATGAATTAGAGTGGACCAATCTTACCAAATACATTAAAATTATTATTTTAGTCCATTTTTTTTCAGCATAAACTCTATATTGTTTAAGATATTCAGATCTATTTTATAATTCACAACAGAAATTCAATCCACATGCAATTGATAAAAATAATGATTGTAGTAGAAGGTATTTAAAAGGATCAATAAAAACATGTGTACGTACTCCTTTATTCGATTGGTTCTATCTAGAGAAACATATGTCCAATATGTTACTCAAGTTGATGTAAATTTTTATCTAATAAAAATCATCATATATCTACTAGTACTTTTTACTATCTCCTGATGTGCTCTTTAAATTTTATCCAACATGTCTATAAAGGTCCGCACAAAAAAACATTTTAAAGAGATCTTCACAATGCTCATGGATGAATCCACCCCACAGCGTAAGATACTATCCCACAATCAATGTCTTCAGTATCTAAATGAAAATATTCACCCTTTTCATGCATGTGATTCTCTTTATCTAACCAAACCGTCAACCCTTATTTAATAATTTGAGAGATTTACTTACACAACAACTTATATAACTTATGGTTTCAAAACAACCACTCTTTTTAGTAATTCAATGATTTAGGCTTTGGTTTGTTTTTTCGAAACATTTTTCTTTATCCATAAAATCTAATTTCCACAAATCATTAAATATCTCAAAGTTGAATCATAAATTCATGTTTCGAATCCTGAAAATATTGAACAAAAATTATCATTATAATTTTTAAATTGTTCACCCCAAATCCTTTATATATTTCTCGATATTGTAATTATTAATTTCAAAATAAACTCGTCGTTTTTATATCCCACCATGGTCAAATAAATATTTCCTTTGAGAATTGTATCTTTTTATTTTTCAAACCTTATCTGTAAACCATAAATTACATAGAATATATCAATGTTTGACATCAATATGGCCTCAAATATCTCAATGTTAAACATATTCAAGGATCTAGTAAATCCCAACTACAAAAGTGACTTTTCTGCTATTATTTGTTTATCATGGACTCAAAAGTCAACGTTATAATAATTGATATGATAAATATATCTAAAATATTCATGTTTTTTTAATTATATAATATTTAATATACTTACAATTCCCATTCTGAAAATATATCCATGTTACTTAATCACATAAATCCATTATATCTACTAATTAACTCTTTCATATCTCTATATATTTTCATGTTATTCTTTTATATCTTCATTGTATTTTTCAATTTCTACCATGTGGCATCTCAGCTTTTGGTTTAGCTTTCGATCACTATTATATCTGATTAACTAGTTTTTTTCATATATAATCTTTCATTTCCAACCACCCTTATATTTATAACTTTATAAATTTCAATATAATGAAATTAATAAAATTATCTTGAAAATCATTCCAAATTACATCTTCTTTCACATCAATAAATCATTCAAAATTTACCTCTGCATTTGAACTACTTTAGTAACTAGATCAGTCAATTACACTTTTATTACTATGATACATTGGATTTACTTCATCTAAATATATCTGTATTAATATATACACCTACATTTACTTATTAATATTATGCCTCTTAATACCAACTACAGCTCCAGACTTTTCCCATTATATGATGCTCTAAAGGAATCCTAATCTTCTATTTTTGCATCCTTTTCCAATATATATTATGATGAATAAAATTTATTCTTAAAATACCAAAGTATCAATTTAATTGACTGATTAGTTTAGTATCATATTACCTGACTTCAATTATCTTCTAGAAAATATTCAAATTCATTAATCATTCCCATTTGTAGACACTTATAGTTTTTTATTTAATTTTACATGAAAAATATTTATTCTTACAAATCTTAGTAAGGCTCCGAAGAAATTTATAAATTTAAATAATTAACTCTATTGATAATTTTACTAATTAATATTATATATGTTTTTCAAATATTCATCATTTTTAATCTCTACAATATAAGGTAACCTACGAATGAATAATATCTCATATTACAATTTATGATTCTATTATTTTCCACATTCCTCAATTATAATACCACATATACTCCTTTATTTTTTTTTCTATTGATTAATAAACTATTTTGACACATTAATCTCTCTTTTTCACTTCAAATCTTAATTTTCTACTCATCTTATAAATTTCATTCAGTCACTATACTGATTCAAAATTTATCTCATGTGCTTTATCATTCGGATAACATATCTTCTTAGAGTTCATACGGTAATATCGAGACCGAAACCTTCCTCGAAATAATAATTATCATTTATAAAAGTTATTCCAGAATAAATGAAGTAACCCATAATGTATTGTCTTAATCATTACATTGAACATATATCTAAAAATTATTTTGTCGACCTTAATTATATTTTATGGTTTCACACTATATTTGACTAAAAATAATCATAAATTAATCCACAATAAAATATTTATATATCCACATAGAATTATTATTAACTTTTAACACATCATATACTCATCTTAAATACTTTTGAAACACTTCACTATTAACTATTGAATGTATCTTTGGCCTCTACCTATATTCTGGAGAGGTAACATTCTATGTGTTAACTTTCGTAACCCCTTTTATCAGCAGCATATTCATATTTATTAACCTAATTTCTTTACATGTTAAATTTAATAACTATTTGACACATATATTCATCTAGTATTTTCTCTAACTATTAACCATAAAAAATTATCATTCATTGGTTTCATCAGAAGTGACCATGATAAATCTACATTCTATGACATATGTTTTGATAATTATTTCTATTACTTGTGATGATGACTTGTAAATTGTTATAGAAAAATGTGTATTAATAAATGGAGGTTACTTTTGTGATTATTAATTTTTTACATTAGAAATGTGATAGTTTCATGTTGGAAAACAATGATGATACAAATAGATTGATGAGGTAATTTATGAAATGCGAAATATATGTACTATTGATGTTATGAAATTTTTAATGAATTATGTTAGTATCTCAAATATTATTATGATACTATAAGATACATTTCTTATTATATTTTGGATTCTTTTTTATCAATGCTTGCACCATTATGTATACAACCACACTTGTAAAAACCAAAATTTGGATGTCTTATTGGACCATTACGTAACCTCCATTCCATTAATATATATATATATATCATTCATGTAATTTTGAGTGAGTGTTTTGAAAAACTAAAATTTTCATGAAGCACACTGTAAAACCCTATATTTTTTGAAATTTTTTCCTTACATAATTTAAAAATATATTACTCTTATATTAATATATACATGTATATAGACACATAGAGATTGATATATATATACACAAGTAGAAAATAAGTCTCATAAAATATGAATCAAACTAAATACAATTTCAACAATCATAGTAAAACATTTCCAAAAATTATATACCATGAATTATTATACGAAATAGTTAATTAAATCCCTTAAAATTGTATAAACAATTGTGGGTAATAAATTGAAAATAATAATATCATTACAATTATAAAATCATTGGATCATCCTAAAAGTTGAGAATCACCAATAGTTGAACTGAACTTCAAATGTGGAATTCATGGATAGAGAAAGAATGATTCTAAATATGTATTGAGAGATGTTCTTTTTTAAGTGATAATTGAATGAATGAATGATTTTCATAATGAAATATATAAGAATTAAATATGATTGTTATATGTACTGTAATTTGAATGATTGTCATTTAAAATATTATCACTAGAGATATGATCGTTGGATATAGATTTTCCCAATAGGTATACTAACGTTGTGTATTTTTAGGAACATATTAAAAATAATATATTTTAAAAATGATTAATAATGAAATAAATATATCTTCTTTAACAAAAATATTTATATTATAAATTTATTTATAAATATTTTATTATTATTAAAATAATTATTTAATTATATAATTAAATTTAAATTTAATAAAATTTTATTGATATCAATAATTTTTAAAAAAAGTAAAAATCATTCCATAGTAATTACCAGAGATATAGTATAAATAATTTCATTTTGGGTCTAAATTTTTTTTTCCAAAAAATATTTGTACTTTATGAACACTTATAATAAAATTATTAATTGTAACCTATAGAAATTGGATTTGATAAAATGGTCATAATATATTTTATCAAAAAATAGAAATATTATTAAAGTAATTTTTATTTTCAAACATAAAAATAATTCTCCAAATTTTATATTTATTATAACAGTAAGGATAAAAAACTAATTTTCAATGAATTGATTTTCTAAAAAAAATTATCTAAATAAATTAATTTGAATACATTTCAAAAATTTCAAAAATAAGATAAAAATATATATATTAACAATCATTTAACAATTTATTCATATTAAATTAATTTAATAACTTTTAAGTATTAAAAATATTTTTCACTAACAAATAGTATTTTTATATATCGTATGTGAAAATTTTGTTATTAGTTATATTATATTTAAAAACTAAATGAGATTAAAGAGACAAAATTAAGTGTCATTTTATCAATATTATATATGAATAGTTATGATATATTATTAGTAACAAACTAAATAAATGGTTAATTTTTAGTGATAATTATTATGTGTGAAAATCAATAATATAATGTCGTTCAAATTTAACAAAATTAACACGACATAAAAAACGTATAAAATAAGTTTGTTAGGATATAATCTGTTAGATATATTTATCTCAATTATTTCTTCACCTACCACACCAAAATATCAGAAAACTTCATTCTTACCCCATGCCTACAATACAAATTCGTGGAAAAGTTTCTTTATTCATTAATAAAATGTTCTCACTTCCACCCAATTCTAACCACAAATATCCATTGAATTATTATCTAAAACCATCCCTTTTATCCTATAATAGAATAATTTATCATTTTCCTAAGAATAATATCAAAAAAAATTATATTCCATCTATATTCATGAAGTCCTTAAGAGAATGTTAATGTTACCAATGTCAGTACTAATCACTTCCTCATCTTTTCATATTTCGCTTCCTCCTCCAAAACTGATTTAACCAAACTAATATAACTACATAAATGCATTTAGTATATGAAAATTTTATTTAATATATTTAATAATTTTTTTCTATCATCCTCTCAATATTTAAAAAATAAAAAAGTCACCCATGTGTAAATGTAAACTATTTCCTATATGGTTGATGTGTTCCATTTTTTATAAACACCTAAATTGGAGTGTAATAATATTGTATTCTAAGAATAAATATGATATTTATGGTATAATTATGATTTTATAAAAATAAATAATTATCTAAACTACTTTATTTCTATACATCAAAAAATGAAAAAGTCACTTATCTGTACGTGTGAATTACCTCATCCATGGAAGAAAACATTAATTTTTCATCACCACATTAATGTATAATTATTGAAATAATTCTATTTTTGTATATGATTGTAGTAAGAATATTATTTCATGTAAAATATTTTGGATGTATGGATCAAATATAATTGATAATTATAAATTAATACATTGATATTGGTAAATTAACTAAAACAGGTTCCACACAAATTTTAGGTTCATGAATCATTATTAAAAATCTCATTTAATGTAATTTTAACACTATAGATCATTAAAAACCTTTTATTACAGTAACTTGTATAATATTTTAATTTTTATCAATTTTATGAAGTAATGATAATTGATATCATAATTTCAAAACTCATAGTAACCAATCGGGGTTACAAACATCTCGTGATGACAATAAAAAAAGGAAAATAATTGTACAATAAATCACTAAACCAAAATTAGTGTTTATTGGACGTTTTTAGTAGCAGTTTAATAAATTATCTCTATTTTTTAAATAAATAATTTAGTGTAAGTTTAATAAAAAATTCCACTAAACCTTTTATTTTTCTCACAAACCTGACTCCCCTATCTAGAACCCCCCCCACCCACAGACCCCTAAATTCCAACCCACGCCGCCACTCACCAACGATTCCAAGCCATGCCTCTCCTTGTCACGCCTCTCCACCCCTCATTGTTGGTCCCTACCATCACCCCCACCCCTCAACCCATGCCAACCCTCGTTGTCTATCTCATCCTTGTGGTGAAGGTTGAGTGACTACCTTATACTAAATTTTTTTCTCTTATTCATTCACAAGTTGGTGGGTAGTCATATTCACTTTTACTTCTTTTGAAGATGATTGTGATATATTTTATTTTTTGTTTATTCCGGAAAAGGGAATTAATTTAATGGAATTATTATAGTTATTTGTTTATGTCCTGTGGGTTCTGTTGTTTTATGTGATTTTTTAGTGTTTATATATTTTTATTATTGTTTTTTGTTGTTCTTATTTTATTAAGACGTTTTAATTATATATAATTATTGGTTAATGTTTTATGGAAATGTATAGGTACTACTTATAAAGATATTAGAATAATTAAATATCAAAATTTATATTGGTATGTGGTCGTAACCCATGGATTCATTCTCTTATTATGCATTCTACAAGACTACCCTTTAATCATTATTTTTTAATGTACCTATCAATTTTGGAATTATAAATTTGTTTTATTAAATGTTAATTTTACCAATGATGTATCCCATTATATTGATTTGGGTTGGGTTTTCCCTCTCATTATTTTATGGAACACACTATCACTATTTTTAAGTTGTTTTCATTGTATTCATTACATTAATATTTTATGATAATTATGAAATGTCAATTTGGTAGTACATGAAAGTGTTTTTTGATGTGACCATAATGAGATCATGTTTCATGCACCTCCCCATTATTTAAATGAGTGGTATATAGTAACTGTGGTGGTCGGTTCTTTTAATAGAGAGGAATTTATTTTACATGAAAGGATTAATGGTTTGGATTAAATTTAATTCATTTGTTTTTGGTATAAATGGTTTTTTAAAAGTAAATGTGAGTGTTTTTTATATTAAAACCATTGTTTTTTGAACAGATTCATTGGATTAATTTCTATATTAAAATTATTTTTCCTATAAAATTTATTTATCAATTAATGTTTTCGAAGGCATACAACAAATTCTATTTTAACATATATATTCTCATGAATTTTTATATACATATGTTTTATAATAGTGTTAATAAAATGGTTGTTATGGATTTGGGTTTACATACCATCATATTTTTTCATGTGTGTTTATTTTTTAATGAAATTAATATATGTGTACTCAATATGAAGTTCATTTTTCCTTGAAAATAGTGAAATATATTAAACCGAGTGATGGTTTTAAATCCTGTAATAATTATTGACATTAAAGAAGTACCTTATACCAAACTAGTGGTGTAACATTATCTTTGAGAAACATATGCATTATATTATTAACCTATTTATTTTTACCATTATTTAAGTAGTATTAATAATAAACTCAACCTAGTTTTGTGGTCTACTTATCCATACATCGTTTGAAATTATAACATGTACCAAGACTGTTTACTTGTCTGGAATATTTTGGATTTGTCACATGAAATGGGGGATACATAACATGTATATTATTTGAATTGAGAATTTTATGTTTGACTACATAATTACTATATTTTATTTCTAAAGATCAGAAAATATTTTAAATTATTATACAAAATATTTGATTCTATCGTACTATTGTAGTATTAGGACAATGTAGTGTGAGAAATTGGATTATGTTTTCCTCTAGAGCATGTTTATTTTTTATGAATAATTTAAAATATTATTTATTTCTATATCAAACATGTTAAATCATTCAATTTTTGTCTTGTTTATTGTTTTGATATAAAGCATTTTTATTGTTATGATGTATAAAATGTTTTGTGTGTAATTATGGAAAACATTATGTGTCTATTTTTAAATGATTTTAGTATGATGCATTAGGATTCCTTATTTAAGATTTTACATTTATATCCTTGATTTTGTTATGTATATCCTATGAAACATTTGTGAATCATCTTATATGTTTCATCTTGAACCCTTTCGACTAGATACACATAGAGGTATGTATATGTTTATATCATGTTTCTCCCTATGAAAAGTCTTGACCTTCTATAGAGGAAGGATTTCATATGTGTGTAATATTATTGATATATATTTTTATACATAAATAGTTTCTCTCATATGTTATTATGAAGCCTCTTAAGTAAGTATTATAATCATATAGTACCTTCATATGCAATGTTGAGGCCAACTATATAAAAATGATATTCAAAAAATTCAATCACATGGTAAGATGTAGTCTATTATCTAGGATGATTATAGACACACACGCTTATTGATATGTATATGTATATATACGTGTGTGTGTGTGTACACAACTTTCTATGGAGTATGAGTTTTGAAATAAATCCTTGATGGAAAGGTCTATCATGGTAGAAAAGTACACTGTATATTCTGAGGACATATAAAATCAGGTTTGGATGATGTTCATGAAAAATATTTGTGTCCTAATAAAGTATATTATTTTATTATAATATTTTTTTAGTATCCATATGTTATTCTGTTTCCATAAATCAATAGGTAATAATAATAAGTGGTTGGATGAGTAATCTCAACTCTTATGGGTTATGTGGTTTTGTCTATTTAAATGTATATTGGTGGAGAGAAATTGGGTTTACCTAATAGTTATAATCAATAATAATATTTTTAGTTAGTCATTAAATATTGATCGTCCATAATTACACAACATGTTTTTTTATTGGTGGAATAGTTCATTGGGAAATGGTTTCAATTTATTTAATTAGAGAGCGAGAAACTGATGTAGTCAAATAATTTTATTTCACATTATCTATGGAACATTATTTCGATGGTACCTGGTACCTCATTAGAGTTATCAAAATATTAGAATTACTTTGATTTTATGAAACCATGTCTTCATCTTTAGAGTGGTTCATTTTTCATCTGAACACATCATTATCATGTCCCATGAAGTAATGATCAATCTCAGCATAATTTATCATTTCGGTATAAAGCTGGTCCTCTAATAAATTATTAATATTAGATTGTGATACTTTTTATAATGATTTATTAATAGATTTTTTTTATGAGAAATGGATTTCAAAATTTAATTTTTCTCTTTGGTTTATTAATGTTTTGTAAATAAAAATTGTAACTATTTTACACATTAGTTTTATCACAACAAGACATTATAGATTTCAATTATCCTTTTTAAAATAATTTCTTATTTACCATATTAATTTATATAGGGAAATATTATTTAACACATTCATATTTTATCAACTAGAATATCTGAATATATTTTCCTATTTAGTAATATTTATTTGTTTTAATTATTTTAATATTTTGTAGGCACATTGTGATATATGTGGGTAAAAGCTAGATAAAATCTTTGAGGAACACACCTCAGTATGCTAATGGTTTGGAGTAGTTTTTAGATTTTGAAATTTGTAATCGATACATTGATTGGAGAATAATATGTTCAGGTCCAAAATGTAAATTTAGAATATGATTGCAGATAGATGATGTTTATGAACACTTGATATTGAATCGATTCCCTGGTAAATATTTGTGTATGATTTTTCATGGATAATTGAACATTATATAGAGGATGGCCACTGATTCCAATCCATAGAATGAGATCCAAGCTTTTTAGAAAATGGAAAATTAATTACAAAACCTTATAAATAGTTCATTTTCATTTATAAGACACCAACACCAACATTAGAACATATCAGAACAACAAGTTGAGGTTACTACAAATACCAACATGGAAAGTGATGCTTTTGATTTGGTAGGACAATCAGATCAGGATTATAACATATAATTGGATCCTCCTCCTGATTCTATGGAGGATAATTTAAGACAAAAATATGCATAGTTGAAAAATGTGTTTAATGGTTTAGTTTACGATGGAAGAAAAGTGTTGTATAGTGGATGATTGAGATATTAAAAACATTATTTCCTGTTGAAGTTGTACTATATCAAATGCCTTTGTGGTATTACAAATAAAGAGATGTCTTTGATAATGGAATTATTTCATGATGAATTTAATGATGAAAAGATCCGTAAGTATTTCATTGATATGAAAAAGGTTCTTAATAAGATTGCCCTGAATTATAAAAAAAATACATGTGCATCCCAATGATAATATGATTTACTGGGGAGAGGATTCATGCAGTGATGATTGTCAAAAATGTTCTTCTTTTAGATGGTAGTCAATGGGTCATGTTAGAAGTACGAATCAACATAATAACATGAAGAAGAAGAAAATAAATATACCTGAATAGTTTTTAAATTACTTTCCATTAATGCCTCGATTGCAAAGATTGTTCATGTCATTGAAAACCACTAAACACATGAAGTGTATTTCTGTAGATAAAAATAATTATAAGTTAATGTGATACCCAAGATATTCAAAATAGTGGAATACATTTGATTCATTACATCCGGATTTCTCATCTGATCATTAGAATGTTTTGTCGGGATTGGATGTTGATGGATTCAAGCCATTTTAGACCATGAGTAATAGTTATAGCATTGGGATGGTTGTTTTGAACCCTTACAATCAGCCATTATGGATGGGTATGAAATAAACGTATTTTTTCATTAAAATTATTATTCTTGGAAAACAAATGTCGGGAAATGACATTGATAAATACTTTTAGCATTTAATTAAATTATTATAGGAGTTATGGATAAATGGTGTTGAGACATATGATGCATCTTCTAGAAAAATGTTCAAAATGAATGATAATCTAATGTGGATCATTAGTGGCTTCTATGGACATGGGAATTTAGATGGTTGAAACACATATATGGGTTTTTTTGTCCTATTTGTGACTTTTATTTTGAGCTCGAACATCTACCTCCTAGTAGAAATCGGTGCTTATTGTGCCATTGATGATTTCTTGATGCATCTTATAGATTTCTGCTAAACCAGTCAAAATTCAATGGTTTCATTGATTATAGAAAACCTACAAATTTGTTAATAGGATCTGAAATATTGCCCCATCATGGAAATGTTGAAACCAGATTTAGTAAGGTACTTTATTTGAATGATAGATAGAAATAGTTTGAAGTACATTTCCATGTAAACCCAGAATGCAACAATGGAAGAAAAAAATATATTTTTCAATCGTTTGTATAGGGAATTTAAATTTTTTTCTGAATAATATTGATATTATGCATATTGAGAAGAATATTTGATAAATTTTGATCTTTACATTTCTTAATGAGGATGGAAAGTCAAATAGTCATATTAATTCTTGGTAATACATAGAAGAAATGAACATAAAGTGTGATCTATGGGAAAATGATAATGGAATGTATGCTTCAATAATTTTTACAATGAAAAATATGGATAAAGTTATATTCCATCTTTTTTGATATCATGGGATGGTATTTGATGTGTATTCAATAACAACTCAATGTTTTTTTACATAAATAATTGTAGGATACATGGATTTAAAAACCTTGATAAACAAATTTTGTTATTGTAGTTACTACCATTGGCATTTTTTACATTGTTACCTGAAACTTTTACTACTGTTTTAATCCAATTTTTCACATCTTTCAAAAAACTATGACAGAAAACTCTACATCTATTTCAGATTGAAATCCTTCAAAAGTGATTTTTATTTACATATTTTACAATGGGGGTGTTATTTCCTCCGTTGTTTTTTACCATCATGATTCATTTAACTATGCATTTGGTTGGTGAAGCTCAATTAGGAGTCCTCGTACATTATAGATAAAAGTATCCAATTGAAAGGTAATTTATTATTATGTATTTAATTTCATTAAAAATTCTCAATAATTTATTAAATGAAAAATTATGTTTTTTATTTTTATTTCCCTGATATCTTGGGCATTTGAAATCATACATGAAAAATAAAGATCAACATAAAGGCGCTATTTGTGATGGCTATGTCGTATAATAGTGTCTTATTTTTGTTCTAGATACACTGATGATATTGACACTAGATTCAATGAAGTTCGACATGTTGAAGACTCATGGACTCAATCTAAAATACACGGGAAATCAAAAATCTTTACTATTATTGGTCAATCAGTTTGTATAAACTCAAATACTACACTGACAGAAATGATATTATTACAAGAAAATAAGTATTTTCTACTGAATAGGGAAATTTTAGATCTATTTATTTAAGAGTTTAGGATACAAACAAATACAAAGAATTAGAGGGAAAATATTAAATGATAAAGATATAACAATATATGTTAATAAAGAGATTGTAGAATGGTTTTCACGACATGTAAGTACATAAATATTTCAAACAATACAAATATTAGTTTGATACATATAATTTTTAAATATAATAATGCATATTACTTTTTTTACATCATCAATTCTGACTCTCAAGAAATGTTTCTAGAATATTTGATGTTCCTTGATCCAGTTCCTCTAAAACAAGATATAATGTTCGACACTTACAATGTGAATGGATTTAAATTCTGTATCGTCAATCGGGGAGAGGGTTTGGAAACACAGAATAGTGGAATATTTATGTTTTCTGGAGTGGGATATTATGTAATGTTTACTAATATTATAAAATGAAACTACCAAAGGAATTTTCTAGTTTTTTATTCAAATCCCTTTAGGTTGGTATTATCAGGGGTTAATAGATATTAATTTCAATTTACTTCTCTGAAATTCACTCTCATGATGGATGTTGGTGTCCATGTAATAAATTATCTCTATATCATATCATCATAATAGAAAATGGTAAATTATGGGAAGTATGACCTGGAATAAGGGGGAGTGTAGTTTCTCACATAAAATAAACAGACTTGTATGATATCGATGATGAAGTGGAAGATTTAAACTTTGACATTGAATCTAATCAACAAAAAAATCAGACTTTTTGTACATAATAATATTGTAAATTTTAGTCTTTCAAGGGTGGATGAAGTAGATGAAGTAATGATGGCTTAGAAAACTAACCTGATTGAAGTAGAAAATGATTGTATGTGCAGTTATCCATTCATTTATCTTCTATTTATGTTGTTTCTCTGGTCATTAATTATCATTGTTATGTAGAATTGTTTTCTTATTTCTGTGCACCTCATATCTTTTTTATTTTATTTTTGTACATCGATTTTTTAAAATATATTTTTTGAACATAATTTTATTTAATTAAACAATATAAATGCCATGGAGGAAGAAATATACATGCAATCAACTCTCAGTCAATGATCCACCGACCTCACTGGCCAATGATTATCAATCTATCTCCCTCTCTATGGAATCTTGAGACACCATTCACTTCCCCCCTATACCATCTCTCACAGCCTCCGATTGTGTGCCATCAGTAGATCATTCAACAACTTCCCATTCAACAGCCTAAGAAATGAGGGAGCATGGTGCCACTCATTGTTCTATATAGGTATATTGGAGGGTTACCATTATAGGTATAAATTTTAATATGAATAAATTTGTTGCTTTTTTATATTACGAACTATTATTTCATAAATTATTGATACAAATCTACTCCAGAGAATAATATGAAATGTTCATTTGTGTGTAATCTGACCAGACTAAAGATTTTATTCCCATATGAGTCTTATGGGGTCTAATAGTGTTGAGCAGGTAAATCTCAACATTTGAAAATAATTTAGTTAAAAAAATTGGTATTAATTTTAAATATAAATATATAAAATCATTTTATTTTCGAAATAATTGTATTACAGCTGCTCATAGTTGGATGTAGAGATGGGGATAGGGAGGGTGATGAGTAGTGTTCATCTTCAGATAGTGATTAGTGGCGTTTTTTTGGTTTTAGATATGTATTTAAATAGAGATTATATTCAAGTATCTTGTCTGGTAGAGAGTATTAACCTAACATTTTCATGACCTAACATTATAATCCAAATATTGTTTTAATTGTGGGTTTACAATTTCTGTATTTTTCTAATTTTAGAGGCATGGCTTTGTTTTATAATGAGAAAGATAGTTTCCCATCGAATATTTAGTAATGATTATATTTGATGTGTGCACACCTTGGGTTATATGTTCTTTGCATATGTTTTTTTAGGGTATTGGGGCTGCAGAATCTGTAGCAATATTTTATTTTGAAATCAACATATAGTGACAGTTTAAACCCCCACTAAATATGGTACATTTTTTAGTTTCGGATTAAAACAAATATATTTTGATTGTCTTCAATCAGTAGTGGTTTAAATAGTTTCAAATAAATGGTTCATTCAAATTTATCAACAGTTTTATTGGTTTTAGAAGTTGTTTCACAACAAGGAAATTAATTAATTTAGCCATAGTTTTAACTGCTATTAATGTGTTTCCATATTTTCCTACTATAAACTATCATTAAAAGCAATAAAACTGCTACTAAAAATACATTCTTAGACACTTACTAGAAACAACCTCTAAATTGAAGAATATGCCACCTATTGGATGTCGACACTAGTTTTAGAAGTGGTTTAATGAAACTGTCCTTCAACAATATAGTAGTTGTTTATACCTTCACCATATTAAAAATACCACCCTAATATTAATGTAGTTAATGGTTATAATTTAATATTATAAAAGGTAGTATGTGTGAATAATGTTATAAAATGATTTATTATGGTGGGGATATTTATTATACTATAGTTTAAAAACTTTTTATGAAATCCAATAGTAACGTTAAAGGCACTTCATCACTAATTCCCTCTTTTGAGACATGTTTTATATTAATAACTTATTTCATTTATATGATTGGTATACATACTTTTTTAAATATTTTAACATGAATATTTTTATTCATGATATTTACTTTTAGGTTTCAAGTATTCTCTTTCAATGTATTTTTATGCAAATTTTACCAATGTTCTAAGGTTTTGTTTTCAATATAGATATTTTTGGGTCAGGATCCTTTGCCATATGTATATGTATTCATCTT
Organism: Viscum album; assembly: GCA_963277665.1. Taxonomy (NCBI): domain Eukaryota; kingdom Viridiplantae; phylum Streptophyta; class Magnoliopsida; order Santalales; family Viscaceae; genus Viscum; species Viscum album. Next base: position 547,606,694 of record OY728135.1, read on the forward strand.
CCTTCCAATTTTTTAACTTTATAACATGAAACCCAAATATATATTCAATAATTTCATCTTCTTGTTTTAAATCACTACTTTTTAAAAATATTGTTTTAATTTCAATTTTATGATCTGGGTATCGATAAATGTATTTTAAAAAAATGGAAGGCTTTTTAATTCACATACGTATATTTTATCCATCAATCCAAGTTTCACCCTTTTTACCTTTGTGACATTTCAAAATTACATTATTGAAATTGATCATTTAAAATATTTTTTTAAATCAAATTTTCATCTTATTGAAAATGATTTTTACAGGTGACTTGTGACTCGATTTTTGATCAAATATAATTTTATATACAATAGTTTGAAATGAATATCATTTTAATAGTTTCAAAAACATTTCCTTCCATCGATATCATTTTATTTTATGAAACATACCCTTTAATATTTTTTTTCAAAATAAATTTTTATTCCCCTTGTTTTATCAATTTTCTTCATAAAATGTAATCAAAAATGAAGAAAATTATTTCTTATTAATTCTATATGTAAATATGTAATTGTATTCTAAAAGTGTTTTTATCTATGTAAATATAATTTAAATTTTTTATTCATAACCATGTATATTTTCTAATCACACCATTCAAATTTTTTCTCTAGATGGATTAGGAAAATTTTATTGTATTTATCTGTTACAGAATGTATTAACATCTCGTGTAATTGTTATTTTGATAAATATGTTTATTGATTACTAATTAAAGATTATTTTTAATTTTTATAGTATTAATTTCCTTTGTATGGTGAATTTATTTGACTTAATTAAGTTATGATTGGGTTATGGAACTATATATCTGCTGAATCCATTGATAGGAATCATGGGAAAATTTTGTTCAATTCCTATAAATTTATTAATAATGTCTTGGCTACATTCATGTTAATTAGAATGATTCCACTTTTCACGACCCCTTCCCCACAAATTGTACTGCTCATGGGCTATCAATGTGAGAAGGGAGATAATGACCCATGATTCCCACATCTAGTAGGCCCTGATTTGTATACTAGCACTGAGGGTGTAGTAAACCCACAGATGGAAGGCATTGCCTGCTACGAGAACACATGCAGAAGAGATATATAATATAGACACCAACTAAATCCAACTCAGCCTGAAATATAAAAGAATACAAAGTGCACATATGTAATGTCATGAAAAACTACTACAACTAGAAGGGGAAAACTGAAAGTACCCAAAAGAACGTAAAAACAGCATCAACCACATGCCCGAATAGCTCCTGCAGCCCCAATCCCGTAGAAACCATCTTGACCTCCAAACTACTCCAACTGACTAGAAAACAATTTATATATACATAGGGGGAGTATAATAGTATACTCATTTGGATCCTCCCCAAATACTATCATACAAAAGTAAAGAAATCATGCTAAGGCACAGTGAACAACAAGTGAAACTAACTCGTCACCTAAATAGGTATACTAAGTTCCAAACCCCACCATAGATACCCCCACCATGTAACGCATAAAAGAGTATACAATATAATAAATAATAACAAGGTTAACCAATATTATTTCCCCACTATTTTTTCACCTTTCCCCAACGTTTCACGTCATAAACAGCTCTCTTTAAAAAGGATTACCAGCAGACACCTTGGTAAAGCACCACAAAATGCACCTAGTGCAACCAAACCACCACATCCACACAAGAATATAAAAAAGTAATTTCTAGGAGCCACCACATCTCTCATAATGTGTATCATACGTCAGGTATAATACCTCAAGCCATTACATCCCATAAACCGTGTAAGGATCCTCAAGCCATCACAACCTATACATGTTACACCTATTGTAGTCCATAGTATAGTATATCTAGAATATATATGTTTCTGAATAACCATAATCTGTTAAAAACCTTTACAAACATAGATGGGGAAATCTAACCATTGTCTCGACTATCACATGTGACTACAAAGAGAAGAGAGCGGGATCAAAGGGGGCCATCTGTCATCAATCCTCCCAATAGAATGTAAAGGAAATAACCGCCCAGGGCTCAGAATCCACATGGGGTCCATTTACCTGACTGATGGGGTGGAGTAGCATATAGAAACACAAAAGTAAAAAATATACTATATCTCACAACCACAATATGGGATTAACCATGTCTTAGACTAAACTACAGCTAATGTCTCTCGGAATCCCAGCTGCCACTTCTAATACTATGTATTCTTTAAGCACACGAAAATTTAAAGAGCATAATTTCATTACTTCATTCCCTTTTTCTCAGTTCCACTTTATGCTAATTAATTTATTAAACATTATTTAACTATTAACAATTTCTCATTTTATTTCATTAGCATAACACCCAAAGTCCATTATCCTATTAAAATTATAACCTCAAAATCTCATTCTATCAACCTCCAACCCCATTGGTTAACTTCTTTTATTAAATCATTTATATACTTCATTACTTTCCCATATTCCCAGGAATTGTAGAAAAACATTATATGTAGCTAAACAAAAGGGCGCTCAACATGGTGCGTAGATGAACTACCCATCGAGTCTTTACCTCCTATAGGAAGGGCGTAGATCCTTACTACCATGAGAATCTAGTCACGGAAAGCATGTGGCATACCCGGCGTGTCTTAACCCCTATCAGAAGAAGGTTAAGCAAGAAAAGCTACCTTGAGTAGTGGGGAAAGTAAATAAGATTACGAAACAAAGAAACATCAAGAATCCAAACATTCACATCTAACTCGTTCCACCATTCCTCAAGTTTTCTATGACACCCAAATGCATATACTGATGTATCTCGCCACACATGGCATCATCTGCTGCCACAACCAATCGGCGTCTCTACCCCCACATATCATAATAGCCTTCCAGACTCATATCACAACTCAAGCAGTTGGAAAACAATCATCATATCAATTGGCCACATGGCCCTTAAACAAGCACTAGGGTATCTCATAACCCTACAACGAATTGTCATTTGTCAAACAACCATATCTTTAATCCATCTCGGATTAACCAAATTATTATTCATTAGTTACAAACAGGGAAATCTAACTAGTAATCTACCACAAATAATTAAGCATTCTTACTGATCCAATTTGATTAACATAAAAATACATAGAGAAGAACCAAATTAATTTACATGCCTCTTTATATTTATCCAAACAATTATCAATTAATTTCAGATTTAACTTCTTTACCAATTTCAACTGAGGATGAAAAAGATAAGCAAGAAAGCATAGATGTCACACTATCTAGAAAAACATAGGAAATAATATAAGATAGATCTCAATTTATTTATGCAGTTCAAATATTTATTATGCCAATTTCATTATGATCCAATGGGATAAATCATGATAACTCTACGGTTGAACATAACAGAAAAGACATGCAATGGTTCCCCTAACTCAAACAGGTCTTGATGTTCTTTATATGAGAATGATCTACACAACGAGTTACGATCTCCTCCCCCCCATGACAACTATCTCCACCCGAGGATACAGAGACACCACCACACTGGTCAACACCAAAGAAAATTCCATTAAGAATAATGAGATATCAGTCCCTAAAAGGGGGAGGCGAAAAAGGAGGACATGAACCACAATGAATGATGATAGAACATACCTTATAGCGAAGATTGATCGATATTGCTTGGTTGCATCAAAATAGTGCATAAAAGAACCTAGGAATAAATTTCTATTGCACAACTCCAATATAATGGAATGTGTTGTTTGAGAATCTCACAACCGAGAACAAGGAGGAAGAACTATAGGGGATATATATCATCCCTTTAGAACATTTAACAGAGCAGTGGTTCAGATACTATGGATTTTCTATTAAAATCAGATTGCATTAAACCACGCGGTTTGGCCATGTAAAAATACATTCTGCGCCTTAGAAGAAATTAATATAGGATTTATGACCATTGAATCGGCCGTAGAGTCCTTAAAATTGTGCTTTAAATGCATTTTATGTCAAAGGAAACATCAAGGGGACGAAACTGTAGGAAGTTGGAAACACTGTTCATGAACTCGAAATTTGGAAAAGGAAATAGAGGTTACCGATGGACCTCACCATTCTAGAAACAAAGTTCACGAAAACCAAATTTGGAAAAGGAAATAGAGGTTACTGATGGACCTCACTGTTCTGAAAACACTATTCTTGAGCTCAAAATTTGGCAAAGGAAATAGAGGTTACTGATGGGCCAAAGCATTATGGAACACTGTTCATGGACTCAAAATTGGGCAAAGGAAATAGAGGTCACTGATGGAACCTCACCTTTGGAACCTCAATGTTGGAACCTCACTATTGCATTGTTCACATAAGGTAAGTGACGACAATGTTCACAGAAGGACATTGATGACTCTATTCACATAAGGTCACTTATGTCACTGTTCACATAAGGTTACTGGTGCATTGTTCACATAAGGTTACCGATAAAACTATTCAATGAAGGTCACCGATGTCACTATTCACATAAGGTCAACATTGAACTATTCTCATAAGGAAACCGATGACACTATTCACAGAAGGTTACTGATGACACTATACACATTGGGTCATCGATGTCACTGTTTAGATAATGTCACTATTGAACTATTCACAAAATGTTATCGATGACACTATTCAGATAAGGTCACCGATGACATTATTCATATATGGTTACTGATGCACTATTCACTACGGTCTACCATTGGAACTATTCACCGATGGAACTGTTCATAGATAGTTACTGATGCACTGTTCATAAAGGCCTACCATTGGAACTATTCCCCGATGGAACAATTCATAGAAATGGAAATTTGGAAAAGTGTTGGGGATATGTCACCTTGACCTCCCAAAACACCTCATACACCTGATTTTCCCAATGGAATGGATGAGAGAGGTCTTGTCCATTACATCAGATACCACTCAATGAATTCTCTTCCCCGAGAATTCATACCCCACATAAAGGGAAAACGAAATGGGGGACTAACAACAACCCATAGAGATACCTCTATAAAAAGAGAAATCCCAAATAATAAAAAAATGAAATATATATTATAAACATGAACGGTATAAAAGCACAAAGACTACATCCATAAATGAAAAGAGTTAAACATTAAACAACTATGGATACTAAGCACGTATATATGACCCACGTTTTGAGGTAATCTCCTTTACGCCACAGTGCTTCCACAAAACAGGAACCAAGGGGATAAAATACATGTACAACACCTTCTCTTTGTGTTCATGGATCTCCACAGGTCGCTCCATAATGGTCGCATCATCATCTACATCGATCTCTCCCTAATTGATGACGTGAGAGTCATCATGAAGATAACGATGGAGCTGTGATACAGGGAAAACATCCTATATCTGACTCATCTATAGGGGAAGTGCTACATGATATGCCATAACTCCAACAGGAGATAACACCTCGAAAGGCCCAAAAAATTGTGGAGAAAGCTTACTACCACGACCAAACCTTTGCTTCCCCTGACGGGGAGTCACCTTTAGAAACTCGTGATGCCCAAAAAAAAGTCTCTAAGGATCTCCTCCGTTGATCAGTATATGCATTTTGATGATCTTGTGCTTTATTCATCATCTCGTGAATCGCCTAAACCCTCTCTGTTGTATTTTGTACTAGTTCTGATCTGAGAATTGCAGCCTCTCCAACCCCAGTCCAGTAAAATGGAGAATGGAATGGTCGGCCATACAAGGCTTCAAATTGCACTATACCGATGGGGGAGTGAAAATTATTTTTGTAAGAAAACTCCACCAAGGGAAAGTTCTTCATCCCTAAACATCCAAAATCCAAGACAAAAGATCGTAACATGTTATCAAGAGTCTGGATTTTTCACTCTGTCTGACCGTCTGCTTGAGGATGAAAAGTAGTTCTAAGGCATAGCTAAAAACCAAAAGCATGCTGGAGACCTCTCTACACCCTAGAGGTAAATCGATGATCATGATTAGAAATGATCATCCATGGGAATCCATGAAGTCTCATCAAATCCTCCAGATACTACCGTGACATGACTTTTAGTAAGATCGAATGCTTGATTTCTATGAAGTGGTATGATTTTTCAAAACAATCCACTACCATCCATATAGAATGATGTCCTCCTTGAGCTCAAAGTAAACTAGTGACAAAGTCTATTGAAATGTCCTCCCAATTACACTATGGAATATCTAACAGCTAGAGAAGACCACCAAGAACACGGTGTTTGGGCTTCACCTTCTATAAGACAAAACATTGAGACACAGACTCCGCAACTACACGCTTCGGCCCAGGCCACCAAACCTGGCTCTTCCATGATTAGTACATCTTTGTCACTCCTTGATGCATCGCTGAAGGATAACTATGGAAATATCTGTGAACTGTCTCCCACATCATTATTGGAACAAATAGCCTTCCATGATAGAGCACTCGTTGTTGTTCATCCTCAGTCCAACCATCAGGTGCCTCACCACAAACAACTTGTTCTCGCTAGACCTCCACCTCTAGATCCCCCAACTGGAACTCCTCCAACATCTGCACCAGAGATGGCAGCACCGTCATCTAAAAAAGAAAACCTATGCCCCAACTTCTCCCATGTCAATATATAATACTGAAAGATCTTCAATTACTCTACAAGAGTACCGGATTCACGCACTGCATCACTACGTGACTTCTGAATCAGCCCATATGCTACAAAATTCTCCTTTCCAGGTGAATATGATATATTGAAAATGTATTCCTATAATAACTCCATCCACCGACAGTGTCATAAAATCAAGTCACGTTGGGACCAAACATACCTCTGGATCTTATGATCAGTGAAGACCACAAAGAGCTAATGTCTCTACAACATCAGAACAAACACTACGGATACCAACTCAAGATCGTGGGTGGTATAGTTACATTCATGGGTTCATAACTACCGAGACCCAAAAGAAACACCTAATCTCTATTGCATCGGAAAACAACATAATCCCAGATGTGATGCATCACAAAAAACATAAAACTGATCTCCCTATGCTGGTAGACAATGAACTTGAGCACATATTAAAATATCCTTTAGATACTCAAAAGCTTCATGACACTTATTAGTCCATGTGAATTCCTGATCCCTTTTCATAGGCCTGAGATTCGCTGCCTCTAGAGAATCATGATGCGGAGGGCTGGGAGCTACCCTGACTGAATGAAAACTCTTCTGCCCTAAAAACCGGGTACCCCGGACCTTAACTCTGCTTTGTGAGGAATCATGGAGACTCCCCTCTCATGATGATTCGGTTCTATAAAATGTCTTATCGATGACCTATGCCCTTTCAATCACATCAAGATATGTCTTTGACATAAATGGGGTGACCTGGCATTGGATGTCTAGATGAAAAGCCACCTTGAATTGCCTTGCCCTGGACTCCTGATCTGGAAATGGGCCCAAAGTATATCTTAAATGTTTCCTTAAATGGAATCCAAACTCTGACACATTGGAGCCCCCATATCTATGGGTAAGTAGCTCCCAGTGACTGGACGCATTCACGGTCGAAGAAACAAACTCAACTCTACACTTGTCTCAAAATTCATCCCATGAGATCTCTGACTCCTCACGATCCCCCAGGAACAAGAACCCCCACTGCCTCGCTGCTCTATGTAGTATTGTCACAACCAAGAACACCTAGTGCTCCTTCCGAGTATGGATTGAACTAAATCCTATTTCAACCTCCTCCAACCAGTATTACATGACTACATCTAAAATGGAGTCGGCGTACTTTTGCAGACTCTGGTGCTGAAACTCTCGGAGTGTCCTCCTCCATGTGTCGTCATCGTCAACCTCTATCCGGCGGTAATCCGTCGGCAGATCTTGTTAGATTTCTTCTATCTGATCCTGATGAAGATGTCGACCTGGAGACTTAACTAAAAAATATAAAATAGTTATATCTCTTAAAACTAGAATATGTAAGACTCATTATTAATCGATTATTTATTTTCTCTCATTAATTTTAGTTTAACATTTCCCAAGGTCTACCTCTTCAAACACAGGCACACAGAATAATGATGCATGATCCTTTCATAGGTCTCTACCTTGAATCTGTTATATCGTCATCTAGTAGCCGTTGTAAACATAAAGGTCTTTACATCAGATTGTAGGGGGTCCTAAACGATTATGTCTTAGCTTTTCTCCATTGTTTATAGCACATCCTAAACTTGACTGATACTGTTGCCTCTAACAACCCATGCAACCTCACTTGTGCCTAACTCCAAAATACATCTTATCCCTCGACCTGACATTGATACCACTCTATCACAACCCCCTACCCACCTAGTGTACCCCACTTGGGCCATCAATGTGAGAAGTTAGACAGTGACCCCAAATTTCCGCATCAAGTAGGGCCATGTTTGGCGACTGACACCGAGGGTATAGTAAACACACAGATGAGAGGAATTACCCTCTAAGAGAACACATGAGGAATAGTGAGATTAGATAGACACCAACCCACTCCAACTCAGAATGAAATATAATAGAAACCCTAAGGGAACATACGAAATGTACTGAAAACTACTACAACCGGAAGGGGTAAACTACAATCACCCAAATGAAAGTAAAAACAGCAGCAACCACAATCTTGAACAGCTCCTGAAGCCCCAAGCAAGTAGAAACCAGCTTGATCTCCAGCCTACTCCAAGTGACCTGAAAAATATTTTATTTATACATTCGGTGGGTATAACATTATAATCAGTATGATCCATTCCAAATCCCCTTGTGAAAAAGGAAAGAAAGCATGCTAAAGCACAGTGAACAACAAGTGACACTAACCCATCACCTAAAAAGGTATACTATGTTCCCATACTCACCATGGATACTATCAAAAAGTAATAAATATTAGATTATAAAATATAAGAAACACTATCAGGGGTACCCTGAAACTACTTCCCCACTAGTTTTCCACTTTTCCGAAACATCGCACGTCCTACGCATCTTTCTCCAAAAAGACTTTCCGGCAGACACCTGGGTGAAGCACCACAACATGAACCTCATGAATCTTAACCACCATGTCCACACAAGAATGTAACCATGTAGATTCTAAAATCCACCATAGTTCACATAATGTGTTTCATACATCGGGTATTATACCTCAAGCCATTACAGCCCATTCACCGAGTAAGGATCCTAAATCCATTACTGCCTATACAAGTTACACCTATTGTAGTCCATAGGATACTATATCCAGAATATATATGTGTGTGAATAACTGAAAGAATTTACATCACCCTACACACATATATGGAGAAACTAACCACTGTGCCTACAATCACCAATAACTACTACAAGAAGAGAGTGGGGATAAATGGTGTATTTGGGAATCCATCCTCTAACTGAAATGTTAGGGAAAACAACACCCCTTGGGGGCTTATAATCCCTGGGGTGTTAGTTTCCCTTACTTACGGGGTGGTTTACTGTACAGAAACACAAAAAGTATTGAATATACTATATCTTACAACCACAGTATGGGCATAACCTAGTCCTGCACTCAACTGAAGCTAACGTCTCTCAGGCTCCCAGTTTCCACTTCTAAGCTAGGTATCCTATAAGCACAAATCCATTTAAAGAGCTTATTTTCATTACTTCACTCCCTTTATATTAGTTCCACTTTATTTTAATTAATTCTTTAAACATTAATTAACCATTAAAAATTTCACATTATATTTTATTAGAATAACACCCAAAGTCCACTGTCCCCTTAAAATTGTATCCTCAACATTTTGTTCCAGCAAGATCCAACCCCAAGGGTTAAAATCATTTATTAAATTATTTATTTATAGCATTACGTTCCCATATTCCCATTCAATCTAGAAAAATATTCTTGTTGCTAAACATTAGGGGGCTCAACACGGTGAGTAGATGAACTACTCGTAGAGTCTTTTCCACCTACAGAAAGACCGTAGACCCATCCTCTCATGAGAATCTGGACACAGAAACCATGTGGAATACCCTGCACGTATTCTCCCATTTCAGAAGAAGGGTAAGAAAGACCTGCTGCCTTGAGTAATGGGGAAAGTAAAGCAGATAACCAAACAAAGAAACATCATGCATCCAAATATTCACATCCAACCCATTCCACTATTCCTGGTGTCCTCTCCGATACCCATATGCATAAACCGATGCCTCTTGCCACTCTTGGCATCATCTTCTTCCACAACTAATCGTCCTCCTTGACCCCAAATATCACAACAGCCTTCCAGGCACACATCACAACACAAGAAGCAGGAAAACATCCATCATATCAATTGGTATCTTGGCATTTAAACAATCAATAGGGTAGCTTCGAACCATACAAGTAATTATCTTTTATCAAAAAATCAGTTCTTTAATCAATCATGGATAAACCTATTTATTATTTATTGGTTCCAAACACGGGAATCCTAACTAGTAATTTATCACAAATAATTATACATGCATACTACACCAATTTGATAAATAGAAAATTACAAAAAGGGGAACCAGATTCTTTTATGTGACTCTTTATCTTTATCAAAAAAATTATCAATTAATTCTAGATTTATTTTCGTTGCCAATTTCTATTGAGAATGAAAAAGCTAAGCAATCTAGCATAGAAATCACACTATTTAGAAAAAAAGAGGCAATAACATAAGGTCAATCTCAATTTATTTATTGGGTTCAAATATTTATTATCCCAATTTCATTAGGATCTAGTGGGATAAAACATGCTAACTCTACAGTTTCACATTATAGAAAAGGGAAGCACCGCATCCCCTACCTCAAACATTTCATGATGTTCTTTATATGAGAATGATCCACACAATGGGTTGCAATATCCACCCCCCGTGACAACAGTATCCACCTGAGGATGCAGAGACACCACCACACTGGTCAACACCCACAAAAAGTCCATTAAGAACAAGGATATATCATTCCATAAAAGGGTGACCAGAAACATGAAGAGATGAACCCAAATTAATGATGATAGAACATACATTATATCAAATACTGATCGATATTGCTTGGTTGAATCAAATTATAGAAGAACAAATCATAGGGGGAATATTTGATTGCATAACTCATACAGAAAGGAATGGGATGTTCGAGTGTCTCACACCCGAAAACAAGGATGAAGAACTAGGGAGGAAGATATATTATACCTTTAGCAGATTTAATGGAGAAGAGGTTTAAGATACATTGTATTTTCCATTAAAAGCGGATCGAATTAAACCACATGGTTTGACCATGTAAAAAACATTTCAAGCCTTTGGAGAAATTAATATATGAGTTATGACCATTGAATCGGCCATAGAGTCCTTAAAATGGGGCTTTAAATGCATTTTATGTCAAAGGAGATGGCAAAGGGGCGAATCGTAGGAATCCGGAAACACTATTTACGAACTCAAAATTTGGCAAAGGAAATAGAGGTTACAGATGGACCTCACCGTTCTGGAAACACTATTCACAAAATCAAAATTTGGAAAAGGAAATAAAAGTTACTGATGGACCTCACCGTTCTAGAAACACTATTCAGAAACTCAAAATTTAGATAAGGAAATAGTGGTTACCGATGGACATCACCGTTCTGGAAACAATGTTAATGATGTCATTATTTGGAAAAGGAAATAGAGGTCACTGATGGATGCCCACATTTGGAACCTCACCGTTGGAACCTCACCATTGCACTGTTCACATAAGGTTACCAATAACATTGTTCACATAAGGTCACCAATAACACTGTTCACATAAGGTCACCAATAACACTGTTCACAAAAGGTCACCAATGTATCTGTTCAAATAAGGTCACTGTTTCACTGTTCAAATAAGGTTGCTGATGATACTATTCATAGAAGGTCGCTGATGTCACTATTCACATAATGTCACCATTGCACTGTTCATAGAAGGTTACCAATGACACTATTCCCAGAAGGTCATTGATGACACTGTTCAATGAAGGTTACCGATGCACAATTCACTACAATCTATCATTGGAACTGTTCACTGAAGGAATTATTCATAGAAATAGATATTTAGAAAAGTGTTGGGGGATATGTCACCATGACCTCCTGAAGCACCTCATACACCTGATTTTCGCAACGAATGGACCATAGAGGTCTGATCCATTACACCATGTCTATGGTATTAATGATATGTATGTTTTATTGGATGTGTTCTTGACGATAAGATTAATATATATCTCATAATCTGTTTCTCCACCCTAAAATTAGTTATTGTTATATATTATACAATTTTTTTCCATGTCATTCATGGATTTATCTCTTGACTATGTGACATGTTATAAGGAATTATTCAATTTACTTGTTCCTACCATATTACTCATTTCTTGTTTATTAAATTATATGATCTATTAAATGATACCCCTTAGGAAGAATATGATCTCTGTCTTCTTATACTTCAATTTACATAAGTATAGAATATAAGAAATACATATCATATGTCTATAATGAAATAATGTGTAGAGAATTTGGTGGGATATGTTAATGAATTATTCTAGAATTATCAATTCTGGGTATAATGCTAAAAATGTCCAATGGATGGGAGTGATATTGGTTTTTAGATCAATATTTTACCAACTATATAAATATCTAAAACTAAATTGTCGATGGTGTATATGTTACTCAATATTTGTTTTTGGATATTGTAATTTTTTTTATGTTTTGGTATCTTTTATATATCTCAAAGGATTGATGTAATGTATACATTTATACATACTAGATTCAAGAAGTGTGGGTCTGAGGAGACATATTTTATATCAAAGAAAAAGAATTAGAATACCTTATTGGTAATGAAGAATCAAAAAAAATCATTGGAATCACTTAGGATTGATATGTAATTTTTTGTCAAAAAAATTCATGATATTTTGGGAAAATACAAATATCTTTCACGAGTATAAATGACTATGTAACATATTAATAGGTTAGAGAATTTATAGTGGTTGTTGATGAACCATTAGTTGAATTATTATAGAATGGGTTACCCTTATTTTTAGGATTAAGATATAGTATGAAATATCTTGAATTAATTATTATTACCAATTGGGACTAAAATACATTAGTGTAAACCCTATGGATAAATCCCAACGAAGGAAAATATCATAAAAATATGTTAATGAAATGTGTGTGTGGTTTCATTGCAATGATATCATTATTTGATACACCTTGGGGATATAATTTAGATTATTCACAAGCTCATTATAAATCATTTTGATTTATTTCATTGTATTATGTAATTTTATAGTGTAAAATATTCAAATTGAGGTTAGAAAAACTAAATATTGATGTAACCCGAGATAATCTATATTAATCCTAAAGTATCATACATATAAATGATGTTTCAGTGTGTTAAGGAGATTATAATTTTTTATATTATCATGTTACTTGTCAGAACCCCCACCCCCGGAGATACCCCACATAGTCTGGAAATAAACGGAGTGAGATAATGACATTGTAGTCCCACCGCTAGTAGGACCTGGATTAGCTACTGACATCAATGGTATATAAATTTCACATGTGAAATGTATTAACATCAAAAATAGGCCTAGTAATGGGATAAAGGATGTAAAATACCAAAAAAACTACATAATATAAATTAATGCAAACCAAACCATCCTATAAATAATGTATAATGTCAAAAAATTACAATATAGACTTCAAATAGAACCAAATTACATTTCCTATGACAGAAAATCCCCAACATATCCAACACCCAAGATTTTAATGTTCATATCATTCCCTAAAATCCTACTAGTAACCAAAAAATAGTGTATATGTATGTATTGTGATCATATATTTTAGTTTATGTGGGATCATTCCTAAAGTATCACGTGCACATGTGAAAAGAGAATATGAATGAACCAGTGATGAAACAAATATGCCAACATGCACATAAATAGTCCAAATATCCAGTCCAAATTGTCACCATGGAACCCTCCGCATATAATACATCAAAAATTACTAGCATAAATATAATATTATTAGAAAATAAATTACCTCTCAAGACTTCCCCATTGATTTTCTACTCTCACACCCCAACATCAAACATCTCGGAACTCCCATCCCTTTAATATAAAAAAACATCATATTACCACAAGCCTAACGAACATGCAGATTCCTAAGCATTCGTTCCATTAAAAAATACAACATAAAAACCATATAATAATCATACTGCATGCCAAACCCATTAGAGCCTCATAATTCCATAACTGCTTCCACAAACCGGAATAATAGGGTAAAATGAACATGAAGAAAATACACCTCATACCCTCCTCATTTAATGAATGACCCCACTATGAATCACCTCATCCATTCATAAAACATCCCCACTTGTTTAATTCTGAGTTTTGGTAGTCAAATCCCATGCATATCAACATCACATAAATGAGGGAGCATGGAATATGGGTAATCCATCCATCATCCCTTGATAACATAAAGGTTTAGGTAAAACAGCTAAATATCAAAACCATTGGGTGTCAGTATAAACACATGACTCAGGTGTTGTTTGTATAGAAACTCACATGTAAAATATAAGATCTATTGACAACACAAAATCACATCCTGTCTATTCACACAACCCCCCCCCCAACTAACTTACTCTACATCTCCACTATCACACGTTATTATCTCTTCCACAACATAAATGCAACACACTACACCAACACCACTCACAAGACACTAAATTTGAAATTTAAGTATAAGTTCCTATATTTTAAGTTTCATTTATTATTATTTATTAATCCATTTAATTTGACAACAAATTAGTGCATTCCTTTGATTATTTAATTCATTTAATTCAATAACATCACATAAATTTATTCCAATGGTATTTTAGTTTTATCATTTTCAAATCATTGCACGGAAAATTGGGAAACCAGCATAACCACACCACACCACATCTCATCCACTCCATATCAACCAACATCAATGAAAACATATGCCATGTAATCCCTACAACCCAAGAATATCCCTAGAAAACCCACACCTTACAACCACCCCACAACACCCCACATCTCATCCCATGCCAACCAACCATGGATTTTCTTCCCAAAACACTCCTCCTTGAACCAGGTCACCACCACCACTGGAAAAATCCCCACAACATCCCCACGCATCACACAAGTCATCACATCTAGTTCCTTAAAAAATAGTATCTTCCTGGGTATTTTCACACAATTGTTTATTTATGTGGATCACCAGATGAATATCCATTAATATGTGATTATCCTTTTTTGGGATAATGATATCAATAAAACAATAACATCAAGGGTATTGTAATCCAAAACAATCAAACAATAATAAATGTTCCCACAAACCATTATTTTCTTTTATACCAACATAAAATTATCATAAGAACCAATATAAAAAAATTAAAATAATTATGAGAAGTCACCTACCCATTAAATTTTGATTGAGATATTTATTTATCACATTATGTAAACACATTAAATCCACCCAAAGAATGAAAAATATAACAAATTTCCATTGATAAACATAAAATAAGGGGATAATTAGGATTAGCTACCAAGAATGGAAAATAATTTCTAAAATACATTGAACCAAAAATAGTCGAAGAGAAGATAATGTTGAAACCATTATATGACAGAGGTAGAAGACTAATAAATAATATGAGAATCTCTATCAAATAAAGAATAAGGATGATCATGATTCTTCTTCAAATGAAACATAGTAATGGCGAAAATAGAGAGGACATAATATTTTTGAACACAACAGGATTCATTATCAAGAAAGATCATAGTTGAAGAAAATAACTCTCAATGTTAAAGAATAAGTTTAATGTTTTTCAAGACTGATATCAAACCTTTATGACATTAATATAGAATTTATATTACTATTAATATTATTGGTATAGTTTTATAGAACAATAAAATAGTCAACTCTCCACTTTTATTATTATTTAATTTCATTTTATTTGAAACATGAATAACATTCCTTTTTTAAACCACAAGCTTTAAGGAATTAAATATCTATTATTAATACTAAAAATGGATTTTTAAAAAAATATGAGAATTAAATTCCTATATTCTGTTAAAAAATTCACATTATTCTCGAAAATTGTGTAATTTTTAAAAAATTAAAATTATAGAATCTATTGGAGAGTCCATGAAGTGTTTGACTATATGATTGGTTTGACCAAGTAACGGAATTGAGTGAAATTTTGACCAAACTACAACCATGTCAACCAAATTATACATTGAAAATAAATTATCAAACCTTATAAAAAAACTATGAAAATGTATAGTAATTGTGTGTCCCTGAGACAAAACTGCATCCCTGAGAATGAACTATAATAGTGAGAGGTAATTCTCTAACCATGATGGAAAAAAATATCACCGTGAGACCACAATATATTCCTGTGTTATCAAACCTTGACCATTAAATGGAATTGTGCAATATGTATAACAAACTATGACCATGTGAAGGAATTTTGTGGTTGTGAATGCAAACAAGAAAATTTTATGTGAAGAAATACCCCCCAAAAACCTCGTGACAACTCTAGGCCAAGAAAATTCACAAAGAAAGGTTTTTGGAACCAGGGAGTTACAATAGATACCTCAAAAAAAGTAAAAATTTTGATAATAAAAATATAACATGAATGAAAAAGGGATAGGAGGTCTAAATAACCCCTATGAGACACCTCTCAAGTATCTCTTAATAAAAAATAGAAAAATATATTAGAGGAACGAAACACAAAGTTAAGTAACATTTTCAGCTAAGATATAGAATTAAACTCAAACTTATAATAGGGTTATAACACACCATCACATCAAAAGAGAAACAAGTGGAGCATAAAAACAACACAGGTTACCTAGAACACATCTATGAATCTTTCTCCCATGTAATCTCCATCATTATATCATGCCTCTAAAACACAAGAACCAACAGAAGAGTTCTACCATGTAACACCTTATATTGAAGATAATGTATCATTATTGGTTTTTATAAAACGTTAACTCATCCATGATATCAAAGCCTTCCATTTTATGATAAGGAATTTATATTGAAGATAAAAATGAAGCTAGGAAACATGGGTGGTTTTTTGGATCCTGTTTATCCATGGGTAATGCGCCTATCGATACACCGTGTTTCCAAAATACCCTCTCATGAGATACATCTAAAATTAAACCCAAATACTACCAACAATAAAAATAAGCAATAGAACCTCATCTTCCCAAAAACAATCATCCAAAAAACTGTCACTACTACCGGTGATGCCTCTAAAGAAAATTATCACCACCAGATGAAGCGAGGGTGGTACCATCGACCTCACTAAAAACAACTTTATCTTACTACTCCTTCTACCATAACCAGTTTGGTAAGGGTGACCAACCAAGGTAAAAACGCCATTATCATAATTAAATAATTTCATTCCATTGGAGAAGAAATTATGTGTATATTTTCATAAAAAATACATAATTAAATTTACAAACCATTCTACACAATCTCAAAAAAAAACTGAATCCACTATCAGTTTTTAATGGAAGGAGTAGAACACATCTGGGGTATTTCCCACTATTAACACTCCACTAAAGGTTAGATAAATTGATGTATCTTCAAATAATATTTCTATAAAATCCTTATAACACCACAAAAAAAGTATATCAACTCTCCATACATAAGACACCATGAACCACTCAAACATGCCCCATCCATATAAGACCTTGGTACTCTCTTCACCCATGAATCATGATACATGAATCCTAGAGAAATAAACCCCACCTTCCCAACCACATGATAGGTATCCTCACTAAAACCCTCCTTCATATGATCACATGTTTTCAGTCATGAAATTAAACCTTCCTTGAATAATTCAAGAAAATTTCCCTAACAAATCATCTTGGATAACAACAATTCCTCTCCCACCTCATTTAAGACACCTAACAACACAATCCAACACCCAATTAATCTCTAAATTCATTTATTTTCTTCAACAACCCAAAAGAATAATAATACTCCTTTGTACAACCATAATTTTCATGTTTGGATAACATATCAAAGAACATCAACACATACTACCTCTTGAATTTCGACAAGGATCTATCCCAGGACCACCCTTCTATTCCATCCACGAAAACATAATGTAATTTTTACATGAAAACGTCAAACATATAAGCAAAAAAGACTAGAACAATTTATATTAGTACATCCATAAATACACACATAACATCAACACACAGTAAAAACTATATCAATCTATGACAACTCATCCATAAGAACCCCAAAAAGCCACATCACCATCCTTCACTAAGCACAACACTGCACCATCTCACATCAGCCACAATCCTC
Organism: Viscum album; assembly: GCA_963277665.1. Classification (NCBI taxonomy): domain Eukaryota; kingdom Viridiplantae; phylum Streptophyta; class Magnoliopsida; order Santalales; family Viscaceae; genus Viscum; species Viscum album. The sequence goes on from OY728135.1 coordinate 547,624,983, forward strand.
TCCTGTTATATATAAACATTCATCCCACCACTCCAACCTCAATATATCACAACCTAGAAACAACCAAACAGTCATAGAACACTTCAACAAGCATAAACAATGTGAAACCATGTACTACATTAATATATTTTCCACTTTGGGTGTCCTTTAATCACCCTCACAGTTTTAAAACGTATCACAAATATAATTCTTATAAATGAATAAGGGGATTCCCTCTATTCATATTTATGAATCCATAAAACATTCCATTAGAATAACATTAATAACAAAAAACCTAATCCAATAACATATAACAACCAATCGTTAATTGTTTTTAATAATTTTGGAATGGAAAGAATGTTAATTAATGTTAATTTTAGTATTTTCATAGAAAAAAATATTTATTACTATAATTTAGTGATTTAAATTTTTAAGGTAGGTAATATATTCCATTAATAAAATCATATAATAACACATAATCACAACAAAGTTACATGTTATAAATGGATAGAAAAATTATCTCAATGATCACAAAATTTTCCATGTCTTGTAATTTAAAGGGTTTATGGATTAAGCTTTATTATATAATATATTCATAAATATACTTAAAAATATAATTTTATAATTATATAACATGGTTTCTGAAAGGTGAATCAACACTTCCATACAAAAAACATTAAACAATGAAACCACAAAAAACATATCATGTCCAAGTGATTTTCAAGTAAATCATCATGCCTTTCACTTATGTAACTCCAACATTAAACTAAATAAAAGATAAGAACTGAACATTTTGTGGTTCTATAAATGAATATTGTAATATTTAATCTAAACATTTCATTAATGTGATTCCCATGGAATATAAACTATACATTGTAGGTCCTTATGCTCAAATCAAATACCTCATTAAATATAATATATACTTTTCAAATTGTCAAAATAAATCATCTTATTAGATATAATTTTTAAAAATACCCATGTTGTATCGGTATGTGTCATTTTATCATAATCAAAATAAAAATTCATTAATCCTTTTATTACTCAAGAAAACAAGCTTTCATATTGAAATAACGGTGGCTTGATTTTTCATCCTATGTTAAATATAATATAATTACTACATAACACGTTTTTATATTCAAATTACATCATAAAGACATGTTACATAGTCATGAACTACATGATATAAACTTAATCATAGGTTGTACAAATTTTTTCTACTTTATACATGATTCTAATAATATACTAAAAATGAGTTAACAAGTGAGTAATTGTTATATCAGTGCTACAAATTTTTAAATATTGAAAAGAATATTATTAATCATGTAATCATTTCAAGACTAAACAAGATACCATAATAATGTTTATAAAGTTCTAGGAATATCGAACAAAAAATCAAAATCCATTCATATAATAAATTCTAATTAAATGAATTTGACATATCTAGAAAAAAATAGGTGACATAAATATTTTTATATATATCTTAGTGTGTAATAAAAAAATTAATCCAACACAAAAAAAGTTAACCATGACTGAAAAATAAAAAAACATTATTTTGGAATACATTAATTTTGTTAATAGTTATCACTAAGAATGATCATTTTTTCCCAAATTCAAAAATAAAATGCCAAAAAATTACATCCTTTTAATAAATCCCCTAGACATGTTTATAATAAATAAATGTATTAACATTATAAATCTAAATTAAAGATAAAAGGGAAAGAATAGGTTATACATATAAATGTTTCAAAAAATTAAATGAATTATCAATAATTTTGATGGTCATTTTTAAAAAAAATATTAATTTAATTTGAAAAAATCTATATGTCATAAACACATGTTCATGATATATTATGAATGAAATGTATTTCATGTAAATCATCCAAGATGATGACAAGAAAAATCCTATGCATGGTTTATAAACTATGATTTTAGTAGGGTAGTATGAAATCATCTTAAGGTAACATACTTCATAATCGTTTTAAAAATATTGTCTATATTCACAAAATATATAATCTAAGAATCAATTTGAAAAAAATAGACATTATGAAAGTAGTATAGCATGTTATGAATTATAAATCGAAAGTAAATAAATTCAAGAACAAAAATATTTTAAGAAGAAAGGTTATAACACATTCAAGTCTCAACAACATTTTAAATAAACACTCATTCCATCTAATCACCATTATATTATTTCCTCTCATGATATACTACTAATGAAGCCGATTATTTAATATCATTAGTAACCACAACATGGGAATATTTATTGTAACACACATAAAATCCTCAGATTCAATTAATTAATTTCAATTTTAACTTCTCAAAACTACCACGTTCAGTGACAAGTGAAAACAGTATAATGCATAATCCTCTTCTAGGAATATACCCTACATGCATCACAACCTCACTTGGTTGTTCAATGTGATTTTATCCTTCAATCAATTCATGGGGCCCATAAATTTCAATTTATTTTCTGGTTTGAATATTCAATATCACGAACAATGCTCATCTAGCACTATTTTCCTACTAAACCCAAGAAATATTCAACTATGCCTAACTTCAATCTCAACCTAATCTCTCAACCAAAACATTTTATACCAAATTATCATGAAAACACCCTAGTTTTACGCCTCCCATTCTATAAGTGAAAGGATATATATAATGACACCATGTGTTCCACTTTTAGTAAGCCATAGGTTAGTGAATAGAACCAATGTTATAAAAATATCACATATTAAAGGAATCACTCTCAATATTGAATATAGGATCATGGATAGGATAAAATCCACAAAAAAATACATAATATACAATATAGTGAATCAATCCTTCCATTATAAATGTAAAAATTCAAAAAACAAAACATACTCTTCAAATGAAGCCAAAAGACATGTCCTATAGGAGAAAATCCATCAAACAAAAACACACAGGCTAGATATGTACATCATGGCCCATAAAATATTCCTGGAAACCTAAAAATATTTTTAAATATAGGGTTATAATAGAATATACATATATTATGATCATACTCAAGGCCTCTCAGGCACAAGTGAATGGAGTATAATAATTTTATAGTGAACATAATATAGAACCAACAAGAACCAAAATAGGCCAGATATCGAGTCCCAAACCACACAATGACATGATCACCAAATAAAAAATCCATGTGTAATAATATAAGAATAATCATTTAAAAAATTAATTCTCGCCACATTCCAACTAATTTTCCACTCTCATGCCCCAATGTTAAATATCATAGTGCTCTCATCCCTTCCATATCCTTCAGACTCATATCACCATGTGCTTCACCAAAAAGGGTAATCTCCATCTCGTAACATGTTTGAAACATGGAATCACAACCGTTTTGTAATCATACCAAAATCCACAACTATCACATCGTTATTGTTCTGTAACCAATACCACAAACCAGAATAATAAGGTATCATGAAGATAAAGGAAATCAGATGAAATCCCTCATCCTACCCTGAATGAAACCAAACAATAAACCACCACCTCCTTTCAATAAGAATCACCTCTAGTGTAAAATTGACTTTTGAACATCACAACATATGAATATAAAACTCACATTGATTATAGAGCCCATTACAAGGGGTTGTAATCCATTTATCCTTTTAAACAAAGATGTTTGGAATAATATCTGAAATCTGAAACCTTTGTGTGTTTATGTAAACACGGAACTAATATGTGGTCTGTATATAAATCATAATGAAAATATATATATATAACATAATTCAGAACTAATGATTCACATAACCAAAACATCCAAAAACCATAATATCTACATCACATATATTGTATGCCATCATCACTACCACAAGACAAATTCATCACACCCCACCACCACCATATATAAGTTACATAATCTCATGTTTAATTTACAATTCCCCCATTTAAATAACTATTAGGTTTTCATTAATTCATATTTACTAGTCCATTTCATTACACATTATCATATCCAATTTTTTTATTCCATTCATTTAATGTAATTTCGACACATCAATTCCATACAATAAAATTTATGTTCTAGAATTTCAAAAATCATTTTATAGATAATTGGGAAACCAACAAAAACACTCCACACAATAACTCATACACCATATATAAACATACATCATGAAAAAATATATTTCAATAAATTACCAAAACCAGACAATTTCCCCATAACAACCACACATCACAACCCTTGTATATCATCCCACATCAAATCACGTGCCCACAATCCTGTACTTCACTACCAAAAACACTCTACATAAAACTGGGTCTCCACCAACACTGTTAAAATTACCAGAAGACCCTAGGAATCATGTGAAAAAATGTATGTTCATAAAAACATAATATAATACATTGTCATCATTTTCCACAACTTCAATTTAAGGGTTTTTATAACCACATCTATTCTTTATGACAGGTATTTTAACACAATTCAAGACTTCTCTAGGACACCAATTCATTGAAAATATATAAGTTATATTTATTTTTATGCATATAGATTTAAATAAAATAGTAAAATCAAGGGTCTCTTAATCAAAAAAAAATCCACCCAAAATTCTTTTAGTAACATTTGTTTTCAGTAATAGAGACATGAAATTATCATAATAAGAAGTATCACAAAGTAATTAAAAGAATTAAAAGAACTTTCATCCCGTTAAATTTTAAATTATTCTAATTATTTATCAAACGATGTGAACCCAAACTATACACCCAAAGGAAGAAAAAACAGTTCAATTTTCAAAGATGTATATAAAAATATTATAGAATGTGGATCACCTGTCTAAAATGGAAAAGAAGATCCAAAACACATTGCAATAGAAATGTTAAAATGTAGATAATGACTTTATTTGGGAATTATGACTGTAAGACCCTAATATTTCACAAAACTATTTCATATAAAATATTATAATTAAGGATATTAATTCTCATAACATATGTGTGACCCACTGGTAACGATAATACAAAGGAATCCAAATTGTTGAACATGCCTGGAGCCATGAAATAGAAGGATTTGGGTATTAGTAGACCACTCACAAGGATCAATAAAATGGTTCTAGAATCTCTTATCTTAAAGAAAATATTACATACATTAATAAATAAGGATTAACACCTTTAAGATACCACATGATGTTTTCCCAAAGAATATTGCTATCAAATCTCGTATTAAATTATTAGTTAATTCCATTTAATTTAAAACATGAGGAACATATCATTTTTATAAGTGAGGTATTTAATTAATTAAATTTAATTATTTCATATGTATAATAATAATTTAAAAATATTTATTAAGGAATTAAATTCTATATTTTATTTTAAAATTGTTTTCACATCATTTTAGAAAATATGGGAATTATGTAAAATGAAACATTTGAAAATAGTTATACAAGCCATGATGGATATGACCGTAAGAATAGTTTGAAAGTGAGAAGAAATTATGAGATAGTGGGGACAATCTAAAACCTTTTGAACAAAATCTATCCATTAGAATATGTTGTTTGACTGTGTAAAAAAAATAATACGTAACTATGGGAAGGAATAGTAGGAATATTAGAACAAACCACAATAATGTGAAGGAATTCATTGACCTTAAGAACATAACTACAAATTTTGGAAAAAATAGACCTACTGTGTGAACAATTTCTTAAAATGAAAAGTAATTGTGAGACCATTAGAATAAAATTCAATAATTCTAATGATTTATATGACCATTAGAACATTTATTAATATTTGATAAGAAGGATGACCTAACCCCCCCCCCCAGACACCTCTATCCCTATTGAAATAAGAAATGAATTTTCTTAGGTAATGGGTCATTATTTTCATCAATTTTTACTGTAACTATTTCTTTTTGGTATTTCGATGAGTATAGGTTCGTGAAAATGATGTTATTATAGGTGTGTACCAACCAACTACTAAATAGGACCTTTTATTATATATGGTTGAGATGAATAAAAATCATGACATTTTCCTTTTATAAGGGAAAAATTAGTTTCCTAGTATTACACTTAGATATTAATTTTGATATCTTATTAGAAATTAAATCATACTTTTCTATTTTTTTTATACCCTTATCTTATTTCATTAGTGAGTGATGATTAAAATTTTAAAGATAGAAATTATTTTAGGGGGGATAATATTATAGAACTATTTTTTAGAAATTTTTTCATTTTCTATTCTACATGAATATTACTCTTAAATAGGTTTATATTTTTTTATGTAATTAAACATGAATAGATAAGTGCTAAACTATATGAATCAAACTAAAAACACCTTATTCATTCATAAAATTGCATGCCATTATTTATTCCATGCCAGGGTTGATTACATCATTTAAATGTTTTTAAACTAAACTAAGATTAAAAAATATTAAATGAAAAATTAATATTTCTACCAAACCTTCTGAAAATACTTCTACCATTACAATCATTCACCAGAGCATGAACATTAACCAAAACAGAGCTAATCAATAGTAGAATAATGAGAGAGTATGGCTTTCCCCCCGTATCGTGCCTGTGCAGCTTTGCATAGGATAACTAACTGAATAGCCTTGCGATAGGGGAGTGCTGATATCCTAACATGTGTTGTGAAGGGGTAATTCAATGATGTCTTGTCTAGTTGATTTCCTCTAACACCTATGTGTCATATATTTGTCTATAAGGCTTAGGTTCTTTTAAGGGATCCTCCTCACCCCTAGAAAGGTGTATTTTCATAACAATAATAAAAAGGCCTTCGGGCCATTCATCCAATTTAATGAATGAATGGTTTTCGTAATGATATATATAGGAAAAAATCTACTTATTATAAGTATAGTCACAGAAAAAAGGTCATTAGAAATATAGTAATCACAGATATGGTCTGTGTATATATATGTTTCCAATATGTATAATGAAGTCTAGGATTTCTAGTAATGAATTAAAAATAACATATTTCATTAATTATAAATAACAAAATAAGAAAATTAATATTTAATTAAATTAATATATTATTTAATTATTTTAAACGTTATATATTATTAATAATGAATTTATTTATTTAAATATTGAATTTTTAATTTAATAAAAAATTATTGGTAATATAAATAATGTTATAATTTAACAATCATGCCAAGGTTAATTCTAGGAGTGTAGTCATAATAATTCATTTTGGTCCTAAAAATACTTTTTTATCTAAAAATATTTGTTATTATTATGAATGGTTATCTTAAAATTAAGATTTATCACATATAGAAATTGAATCAGATAAAATGGTATTCATATTTTGGATCATCATATTAAAATTATGTCATAATGTAAATTTCATATTTAAACATAAAAATAAGTTACCAATGTTATTATTAATTTCCATGATAATGATAAACGAGTTATTTTCAAAGAATTGTTTCCATAAAAAATATGTAATTTTTTTTCAAAATAAATTAAATTGATCACTTTTATAGAATTACTGTAATATTAGAAAGAATATATTAACAATAATTTAATCATTAATTGATATTACATTATGTTAATAACACCTAATGATTAAAAATAATTTTTCTACAAATAAAATTTTTTATAATATATTATATATTTATATTTTAAAGTTCACTTTCTTATGTTTATAAATTTTATTATATTATGTTGCGTCCAAAATTGGAATCCAAATATTTAATTTATTTTTGAGGGAACATATTATATTGTGTATTAATAACTAATTACTATCATAAAATTTTAATAATGTTAATATGTTTAAACATGATTAACATAAAGGCTCTCTAATTTTAAAACTTTAACTTGAAAAAAAAACAATATTAAAGACATTTGTTATGTAGTAAATTCATAAATACATGTATAGCCCAAATTTTATCACCTAACTCTCCTAAATCTCGTGAAATTCCTTTCGTACTTTTCACCCACCGTTCTATTCCATGGAAAACTCCCTCTTTTATCTGATAAAAAGTGTTCAAAAACACTCTACAAAACCCAAAATTTTCCATTGAATTATGATTTAGACCACAAAAACATTATATCTCCTTTAATATTTTACTAATTTAATAATACTCTAATTTAAATAATTTATTCTATGACTTTTATTTCTAATAATTCTCCAACCGAATGTTCATTTTCTCATGGTGAATATTAATCACTACATATACTTTCTTATTTATCATCCTCCTAAAAACCTACTATAAACATGTTGCTTCCAAAAATCATATGGGAGAAGGATAATAAGAAATTCTCTGAAGCATCCTCCCAAAGACCATCCAAAGAGCACCCTAGCCCCGTGCCTATCGTGAAGTAAGTAGGCAGGATACTCTGTGGGCTGATTTGAAGTACGCAAGCCCGCCGCGAAGTAAGAAGGTGGGCTGCTCCCCAGGATGATTCGGTATTCGCGAGCCCGCCATGAAGAAAATAGGCGGGATTCTCCATGAGCCGATTTGACGTTTGTGAACCCACCGCGAAGCAAGGATGCGAGATGCTCCTTGAGCTGATTTGACGTTCGTGAGCCCGCCGCGGAGTGGAATCCATCATCGTGCCATGTGATCTCTGCTTCACAGCGCCTCTTGCCTATAAATACCAGCATCCCCCTAGGCCCAAAGGATGGATCGTCCGACCATTCACCTTCTCTTCTCTCAAATCATGAATTACTTTCTGCTCTATGAACCATGAGATTCTCAAGGTACTATTGATCAGCGATGTGTCTCCCATTGCCTTGTTTTCACCCCGTCTTTCGAGAGGGATGCCTTTCATGAAGCCCATGGTCCTTCATGAAGGAATGAGATCCTCTGGGGACTCGGGTCATCATGCAGTGTTTATGCTTCGTGAAGAACCCCCCATGCACACGTGACTCAAATTCTATGGCAAAGTCATTGTGACTCACAAAGAACATTTCTACAAAGGACCTTGCTTCGCGAGGAACCCATGGTTTGTAGGGCTTTTCCTCACGAATTCCCTTCCACTTCATGAAGAACCTCTTGTATGCACCTATTCCCAATGCCTAGGATAGGCCTATTTACTTCAGGAATCCTGCACCTTCATGAAGCCCTTATATTTCCTAGAGCACCAGATCTTTATGAGGCCTCTACCCATAAACCCCTTTTATCTACAACTCCCACTCCCGTGCAACCTCCTAGGTTCGCCCGAAGTAACTTCAAAGTCCCTTGGGAAATGTTTCACATTTTCTTGCCTCGCCTCATGCTTCATCTTATAGGAATGGTAACAGGTATTTCTTCTTCATATATCCTCTCTAATGTGGACCATCAATGGGATTACCTCATGACACCCCACAAGCACGACATTGTTGGTGCATTCCCTTCACCAAGATGCAGATGATACCGGTTATGTATGTCCTACAGGTTCAGAGTAATCCCACTTCGTCCGAGCTATAGGGCATTAAACTCCCACGCACCGTCATCCTCAGCACATGATGTTAAGCTGTGACTTCCCCCCATGCATCCTACACGGGGAAAAGGCAACCACCCTGGTGTAAGACCCCATCGTTTCTTGCAGGAGGCAGCATCCATGACCCTCCTTTCTTCGGTGCCAAATTCCTCTCCCGTTGGGATTTGTCTTCACTACACTTCCATTATAGTGATTGTTCCAACCTTTTCAGGATGATAACCATGCATAATCCCATGTTTCCTCTTTGGTCTTCAATCACGTGTAATCCCCACTCCATTTTCCATGGACGCACCTTTCGGGAAGTGATCATCAGGTCTTTGATGTCTCTTGTTTCTCACACCGAGCATGACTCACGTGGGATTAAAGAAAGCACCGAAAATGACATCCTCTCTATGAAACAGATAGTATAAGCCCAACGACACCTGAACTATTATGTATTTGATCCTTGTTAAGGCAAGGTACGTAGAAACCCTCCATGAAGATCAAGTCCACCATCCATTTGTCACTCCAACCCCTTCACATCGGTTCACCAACACTGTGGGAAGCCTAGAGTATAATCCCCACACCACTTGAACTACTTGGTCTTTGATCCTTGATAAGGAAAGGTACATAGGAAGCCTCCATGTGGTTCATGCCCAGCATCCATTGGTCACTCTGACCCAATTCATTCCAATTCACCAACACCTTGGGGCCGCCTCAGAGTGTAACCCTCAAATGCCCCTATCACATGAACTACGAGGTATTTGATCCTTTCCCAGGTATTGTACGTAGGAAGCCTCCATGAGGTTCATTCCCACCACCCATTTGTCCTGACAACCTTCATGTCGATGATCCAACCTTCGTCTGAAACTATGAGGTCTTTGATCCTTTCCAAGGTGAGATACGAGGATGCCTCCAAGAGGGTCAAGAACAATACTCGGTCTCTCCGACAACCTCCATGTCGGTTTTCCCCCCATATTTAATTATGTTAAACTATAGACCCCAATCAGTGTTAAGCCATTGTTTCCCCAGTCAGCGGTAAACTGTTGCACACCAAACCCATCCTGATATATGAGGCCTTTGTTCCTTGCCAAATCAGGGTATGTAGGAATCCTTCCTAAGGTTCAAGCCCACCATCCACCAGTCGTCCTGACCATCATCATGTTGGTTCCCACCACCTGAACTATGGGTTCTTTGATGCTTTTCAAGGAAAGGTACGTAGGAAGCCACTACCAGGTTCAAGCCCCACCATCTATCTGGGCCCCAGGTCCCCATTCACATCGGTCTGACCCCATCTATCAGTAATCTGTTGTGACCTCATTTAGCTGCAAACCGTTGTGACCCCATTCAACAATAATTCGTTGACATCCCTATCCAACAGAAAGCTATTGTGACCTCAATCAGCGGTAATTAATTGCAACCCCATCCAGTGGTAAGCCATTGAAAACCCCAATCTGTGGGAGGCCATCGTCAGATGAATTATGTGGACTTTGATTACCCACCATAGGGATATATAGGAAGCCTCTTCAAGGATCAAGCCCAAAACTATCATCATCCTCATGACGGTTCCATCCCATTCACCATCTATTTCATTCAACCACTCTATCATGCATCCTGATTCTTATCTAGGCCACCGCATCCCGGTGAAATCATGCCATCTCATTCTCCATTCCCCTCAATAGTAACTGGGATGTCAACCACAGGTTGGCCCTGACATCAGTGTTCCCTCCAGGGGTGGCACCCATCTGATCCACTCTTATCAGTGTTCTGATATGTCTGATCCAACTCTACAGGATGTTAAACTTGTGGCATACCCTGTGCTAAACATGGGAATCTGAGGAAAACCTCAAAAGCATGCCTATGGAATATAATTCCTCTCATTCGAAGTGGGATGCCTTGGGCTTCCGCACCCCTGAGAAGCCCTATAATAAGGGGAAGAAATCCAGATGTTCCAGTGCCCCAATGCCAAGACACGCTAGTGATGTCCAACGTGACTACTCCCATTACTGATGTTTGATGCCCTGATTGGACCCTTCATAATGTCCTGACAGAAGAAACATAATTAACCGGTGTCCATGAAGATATGGAACTGGGAAGTGTTTCACGAACAACGTCTTAAATTTATAAGGGAGACAAAGACTAGGTGATGAGTTCCTGGGAGGAATCCATGGAAGGAAGAACTAACATCCCATCATCCCATTTTGGTCATGGATCCAACATCCCTGACCAAGGAGCGGATGTCGCCCGCCATTGGAAAGTAGGAATGCATGGAAATAAACAGCGTCGTCGCCCCTCCAAATGAGATGGACACACGCGCCCCGTCAAAAGAATCGGAAATAGAAATTGTGAACCCAAAGTGAAATTATTCTCCACATCATGGAGATTAGTAGCATTCGAGGAATCAATGGATTAGCATGTCATTGTATCTAGTTATCCAGCATTGGGTCCCGCAAGGAAAATAGCAGGCTTGGCATGAAAATCACTAGAAGTTGGGGCAGTAGAATGTTGGACATCCCGTTATGTGACGTTGTTAGTGTGGATCCCTCTTACCGATCAGGGAAGACGAACTGATGATGGGGACTTGGTGATCAATTCCTTTTTATTTTGAGTACTGATGAGTTAATCTTCTGCTTCCAGGAATCAGTTTGATGCACCCGGAACGTGATCACTGCCAGCCCACCAATGCAGGGGCAGGAGCATTTCCAACATGACAGTCTTGGGCGGCTTCACCTCTTCCACAATTCCCTCTACACCCATGGACCTAGGGAACTCACACCCTATTTCCCAATCCGATCTTATTTAGCAGAGGGTAATCAACGATCGCGTGTGCCGTTATGTGGAGGAGGGAATAATCCCAACTTGGGATATAGCCCTCCTGGATTTGGAGGAATTTGCACCTCATCCTCAACATCGCCCCCAAGGACTGCCCAGGGAGCTACTACTCCCCACACCAATGTATAACCGTTTCGGGAGCCTCTCCTCGGAATGCTTTGATGACTCTATGCCTTACGCTGACAAGGTAGGTGACATCCGGACCGGCCCGGTTAGAATCCCATTCCTAGGGATCCTAGTGAGGGCTCCCACCCATCTGCGTCAACACCACCACCCCGTCTTGTTGGACAAAGAGAAGGTAAGAAACATACCTACAACACCGGCTCTGGTTCATCCGACCTAATGCTGGCGTCAGACACTATCTGAAGAGGATGCTCGCCCAGGAGAATCAACTTCGACGACTACTATGGCCAGGGCCACCACCAATGCATATCATTAATTCTTTGAATACACCCACCAAGGGCACTTATATGCCTAACTAGGATTGAGGCCCCAGCCACCCCATGGGCAGGCTGGGTTGACTCTCTTGGTTGCCAGCACAAGTAGTGGCCGCCGTGAGCTAACCCGCAGTGATGCCATCTATTACGGAGATCCTCCCCATACCACTACCAAAAAGAGCGTAGGCCTTCCCGACATAGTGTCTTGTAAAGGAGGTCCTCCCCATGACACCCTCAATCCAAACGAGGGTCTTCCTTGTGGCGGTGAAACTCGGTACGGAAGTCACTCTCGTTCCCATTACACTGGGTATGGAGTCATTCATCCTTCCCCCAGCTACCGAGGTAGGGACATTGCACATATGGTCTCTCTTAAACGTGGGGATCCACCCCATGTCCTCTTAGAAGCTAGTTAAGGTCCTACTCACCTCAACAACTAGATGGTTGATGGCCAGCCTCTCCTCACTTGCACCCAACATGGAGGTCCTACCCGTGTTCAGATAGACCGGTACAAGGAGCCTCCTTATAATGAGATATCTAGTGGAAACAAGCATGAAGTTCCTCCCCATGCTCCTTCTAGTTCTAGTGGAGGTATTTCCCACTAATGCCTTATTCATGGAGGTCCTCCCTATGCCACATTTGACATTTTTTTTGTGTTCCTCACACCCCGTCTTACTCAGGTAAAAACCCTCTCTGCTTCAACACAAGTGCAGCCGAAAGACCTCATCTCAGAAATCATCCATTTCTTGAGGAGCCACCCAAGGGAAAGAAGGTGGTTCATCGCTACCATAAAAATAATTATGGGAAGTTCTAGACTAAGATCAAACCAGTCTATTTCTCAGACTCTGATGCAGAGTACGACTAGCCATGGGAACCCTCCTCTCCCTCATCCGAGTCAAGTGCTGGGGCAGGAACGGGGCACATCAGTGTAGTACTCCCAGAATGCAAGGTCCATCATATTCCCACCTCCCTCCATATGTATATCCAAGAAGATTAAAATATGGAAACCCCACAGGGCATGATCATGCAATCACCATTTTCGTCACCCGAAGCGCTCTCTACCTCGACAAGAGATCACATCGAACTATTTTGGGAACCAATGGTGGGAGAGAAGCATCGTGACCTATCGCCAATTGCCAAATCCCATGAGCCAAGAACTGAGGCCATATGCCTGTCTTACCATGATGTAGCGGCTAGGTCGTTACACTCTTAAGAGGACAGCCCGAGATTCGGTGGCAAGTCAGCCCGCTCTTTGTACTCTCCACCGGCCAGCCTGCCGTCCCAATGGTCTACTTCAGTAATGCTACTAGTTCCTCATCCACCCGTAGTTGACGAATGGGTAAATCAAGGGATATACCCTAAATTCGTGCCTAATAGCTTATGGAACATCCTCATAGTGGACCACTTCCCTGAGATGTTCTGGCCCCTGGAAGCACCGATTTTTGATGCGGTGGAATCCCTTACCCCAGAGGAGGTTGAATGTTTCCTCCAAATCCTCTGGGCGACGTACATTCACCTTTTTCATCAGAGAGTGTTATAACCCAGGATCCAAGCGCATTTTGAAGACATTGGCATGCAATGTTGTCTAGTCGACCTAGCTACACACCCTGTGTCCCAACGCCCTGAGTCCCCAGGCCGTCATAAGGTCATCCAAGAGTAATACATTCCTAGTTTCAAGATACTTTGCAAGATCATCAAGAAGGCTTCCCCCCACGTGCAAATCTATTGATAGGGGAAGTATGTTGACCTCCTCTTCAGTCCAATCCAATGGAAGCCTGAATTGCTAGTTTATATAGAGGAAATTCCACCAAGAAGGGTCGCATTAAATATGGCCGACATAGTGGAAAAGTAGGATCAGTTGGAGCTTCTTGATGGGGACTTACCCCCCCTAGGGTGTGCCACAACTATTGGTCCCATCAAGGAGGGTTAATCACCAACAAAAAAACCTAATAGGTCTCCCTGTGCCTGCCAAGGTATTAGTACATAGCCGGAATTCTGGTAAGGGTAAAGAGTCTGTTGGAGCTACCAAGAACTCCAACCCGCCGACCTAAGTGCATAAGACAGAGGAAGACCTGAGAAGGACACATTGTTCCTGTAACTTGCCAAGCAGAAGAAGTTGTTCGATAACCTCTTGGCTGAATTCACTGCAGAGCGATGGCCAGACTACGATGATCCTAGGCTAGGGCAGCATGAGTAGGAACAACTTCCCTTCGGCGAGCTACCTCTAGGCGACCCGGACTGTCCTTCCCCTGCAGACAGGGTCGAGGCCAGAACATATGGAAAGAGGTCAAGGTATGTCTTGCTGAACCTTTCATAACGTCGTGACAATCCAAGGGACCCAGCTCGGGATCCCCTAGCCACCCCGGGGATCATGCCGCCAGCCGCTCGACGAGCCGCTGGGCCTAATAACCATGTTGAAAAACCTACCAACACGCTTGTGGTTAGGTATCCCCATCAACAAAGGGACCCCGCCCAGATGATCTAATGGTGGGACTCATTGCCCGCATAGAGGCAATGGAAACATGACAGGTTGAAATCCCTCCTAATGGAAAGCCATATCCTGCATGGGTGGATGATATACTGACACCTATGGGTTTGGGGAATCCCACCTTCTTCCCCTTTAATGGGATGGGTGACCCGCCGCAACACCTGGCCCACATCAACTTAAGGTTTGTACCCATGTTTGGGACTCTAGCGTAGCCGGAGGCTGCAAAGCTCTTCTGCATTGTTCTAACATTGGAGGGGCCTGCATTCGTCTAGTACATCGAGCTTCCCATATAATCTGTAACCAGTTAGGAGGACCTTCGCCAGAAATTCCTCTACCTATTCAACTCCGCCACACGGAAAACGAGCATCGTAGACCTCTTCCTGTGCAAACAAAGACCTTATGAGCATGTTGTGAACTTTATCACCCTGGTGGAATGGGATTACATATTTCACTAACATGTCACTGACTCAAGATAAATTTATGACGATGTGTGTAGGAAATGTCAAGATAAAACTGGTACCCTCTATGACAACCCAGAACTACCCCAGGGGATTTTGATACATCTTCAATAAGGCACAATGCCTTGAATAAGCCCGAAAAAAGGCCATCTAGACATGTTTGTTGCCTCCTACAATTCCCATAAGAAGGGCAGTCAAAGCTGAGCCTGTCGCGGTGGCCCAAATAGAGGACCCCAGACAGTAGTAATTATTACCAATGGAGCAACTTCCCCAGCCTTACAGAGGCCCGGTACTATAGGTGAAACCTTTATCCCAACAATTTCTTCCTCAGAATCAGTAGGTTCCCTCAAAAAAATGTTTTTCCACTGCCAAGGTACGAAAATCAAGCCCCACCCCCTCAAAAGGCTCCTCCAGCTCCTCATTAGGTCCAGGCTACAAGGCCCCCCATTCTAGACAGAAGAAACAAGACCTACTCTTTCAATGAGAATTAGGTCCCTGTCTATTTCTGAAGTGCCTTGAATTAAGGGATTTTGCGTTTTCGTGAGTGCAGAAGGCTAGAAGAGGCGAACCTCAATGATCGCCCAAACTACGGCTCATATCATCGGATCCTAGGGAACACCCATAAGTAGTGATATTTGTTCAAATTCTAGCTCCAATACCAGGTCGATAACAACATTGTCAGGCTAGACCCAGCTCCGGCATAAGTGGCATGCATCGTCGTAAGGCCAGACAGCAGTAGCGACGATGAAGGTGAGTGGCATCAGGTTTCTAACCGTGAGTCCCAGAAGTATGATGACTGGATGGCTCACAACATGTTTTCATTTTCCCATGGTATCATTCCAACATGCTTGAATTAGATGGAGCCTTTAGAAGCTGCAGCCGCCACTTCTGCATCATCATCTTATCCGACCTCTTCCCAGAAGAGCAAGCATCGACGGTACAAGAGAAAACAACATTCCCCCCAATGCCATCATCATCCCGCACTCTCGGTGACTTCATGCATCCATATATGGGTATTTTTCCAAGTATCCTCCTAGTAATAGATTACACATAAGGTGATAGTAAAGGGTATTCTTCAGTTAATACTGTGGAGTTGGTAAATCCCTATATGACTCCCGACGATGGGGAGAGGCAGGCGAACATCCCTAACGTCCCCAACTGAAGTTGATGTCGGTGGAACCACGACCATATGGGTCATAGAGGAATGTAATTTGGGACCACCATCCAGGCCATGTATTCCACACAGACCAGATAGTAGGCCTAGCGCATAACTCAACATGTGCAACCTCTTCATCCGGTGTCATCAGGCATGCCTCTACCGTCGTTTCTGCTACTGGATCAGGTAGAGCCACTTAGACCATGCCGCAACTAGCCTCTCACTGTTATAGGATGGTCTCAGTCATCAGGATCTCATCTAGTAGCAACTATACAGGCTTAGACAAGTGAGCAATAGGATATTTTCATCACCTGTCAGCTGTCGATCCAGCCGATAGGTCCCGCCACACTTACTGTAGCTGAGCATCCTCCTGCATGCAGAAGCTCATGCATGGCATAGAAGTATTATGTTTTCAAAAAACATTCCATCATTCCATCCAGGCCTTATATCCTTGAGGCTCCTCTCCTATCGTTAGATATGCGTGAGTCACTCACTGAGGCTTTAAGAAGCACCCTCCAGTTTGAGACAAAAGTAGAAGCTGCAGAAGCATTTCATGCGGAGGTGATAGAGAATGCGGAATTTCAAGACATCATTTCCTTATCTGGAGAAGGTGAAGGTTCTCCCATATAGGAGAAAATTTACCCACTGTACATCACCAACCAATTTAACGACATGGATGTCTGACATTGTCTGGTTGACACCGGCTCCAGGATTAACCTTATCCCAACACAGACACTACGGATTCTATGGTTATCTGAAGATGACCTGACTCCCTTTGACTTAAGAATCTGAGGATATGATTGGACAGATTAGAACCCGGTTAGTAAGATCTCTTTGAAGACCGAGTTTGGTGGCCTTGTTGCTAGCACCGAGTTTATGGTTGTCTCCCATGACAATGTGTACAATGCATTGATGGGAGGACCATGGATCCACCTACATTCGGTAGTCCCCCCATTGTATCACTAATCCCTCAAGTATTCCCTCAATGTTTGAGTGGATTTACTCCAAGGGGATGCTTCTCCTTTTTCCTCTTGTGAATCCCTCTACCTGGATGATGACTATTAATAGAGGAAGGACAGGATGATTCGTCCCAGTGAGGTGAAACCCGTCGCTATGGCAACTGACCCCTAGGTAGGTCTGGATAACACCTATGTCTTCATGATCCATCGATTGGAGGCCATGACCCCTGAAATGGGGAAATGTTTTGTTTTTTCTAGTACAATGTAAAAGCATATTCTCAAGTCCATGTGACTATGTAAAATCACCTCGTAAACCTAAAAATTTCAAGCTCGTGTTATCCCAGAGCCTCTTACCCCCATATGGTATCCAGATGTTCAACCCATGGAAATAGAAGTACGTTATATGCTCATGTTTTGCCGAGATGGAATCAACCGGCTCAAGACAATCTACCATTATTGCTTTTATATCATCAAGTGTGGCCCCTTGGGCTGAAGACCAGATGGTATTGGGTTGATAGCCTTCATTGCTATGGTCTCAACATCACATGAATCTCTTAAGGCAATGGAAACTACTGCTCAGGCTGATACTAGCCTCTCTTTGGGATCTTCCAACCTAAGGGAGGCTCCTCCTGCTGGGGATCCCGCCTATGCAAGCAGAGAAGAGGATTTGGAGGACGCTCCCCTACCTTTTATGAGGGAATTTCCTCCACGGACGATGAGTTGGTACAGGTGATCCCAGGTAGCGAGGCAGATGCGAGACCCACATTAATTTGTGCCTCCATGCCCCTCGAGGAGAAGCGATGATACATAGACTTCCTAAAACAACATTGTGATGTATTCTCCTGGAGTTATTACGCGATGCCAAGGATAGATCCTCATGTAGTTGTCCACCACCTTGGTCTCCCGACAAATCATTGTAGATTCAAGTAACCTCCAAGAAAGATGAAACCTTCACATGGTTTCATGGTCGAGGCCGAAGTTGACAAGCTCATCAGAGCCAACTTCATGAAGGAGGTCCTGTACTCCAAGTGGCTAGCCAACATAGTGCACATTTGGAAGAATAACAGACTGGTCAGTGTCTGCATCAACTTCTACAATCTCAATCGTCCCTGTCCGAATGATGATTTTCCCCTTCTATGGATGAATTTACTGATCGACACTATGGTATGGTTCCAGGCCCTCTCATCCATGGAAGACTAATATGGGTGTGATCAAATCCGAATGTCCCCCAAAGATGAGGAATCTATAGCCTTTAGGGTGCTACAATGTACCGGGGCATCGGGA
Organism: Viscum album; assembly: GCA_963277665.1. Classification (NCBI taxonomy): domain Eukaryota; kingdom Viridiplantae; phylum Streptophyta; class Magnoliopsida; order Santalales; family Viscaceae; genus Viscum; species Viscum album. The sequence continues at coordinate 547,643,935 of OY728135.1, forward strand.
TCGACCCAACAAAGATCAAGGCCACCAGTCTAATGCCTCCCCATAACAATATTCCAGAGTTTTGTTGTTTCCAAGGCCACTTAATCTACATTTGCTGATTCATTGTGAATATGAATGGAAAATGAAATCCCTTTTCTCGGATCATGAAGAAAGGCTCCACCTATGAATGGGATGAATATTTCCAGACTTCGTTCGAGGAAATCAAGAAGTATCTTATCCAGCCTCCGGTTATGATTCCACTGGTCTTAAGATATCCACTGGTCCTTTATGGGATTGCCTTGGAATAATCTATTGGTGTCCTTCTCACCCAGATGAACAATGAGGGAACGGAGAACAATCTTTACTACCTTAATTTCATGCTCCTCGATATGAAGACTAGATACTCCCCCCATCGAGGAAATATTCCTTACACTTGTGTTTTTTATAGAGAAGTGGCAGCATTACCTACAACACCATGAGGTATAGCTATTTTCCCAAGTAGACCTTCAGATATATATCCTAATCCATCCCACGTTGACATTCCTACTAGCTCGGTGGGTGGTAATCCTCCAGCAGTTAGGCATCAGGTTCGTGCCTCAGAAGGCTATCAAGGGACAAGCATTGGGTGAGTTTTTTACTTCCCATACAACCCATGTGGACCAGTACCCAGATCTGGATTTTCCAGACGAGGCGATCCTCTTAGTAGATCATTCCATCATGTGTTGGAAAATACACTTTGATGGAACCTCCCGGAGCACCACCGAATGGAGGATCAATGCTCCTAGACTCAACGGAGTAGGCCTGGGTATTGTCTTTATTACCCCAGTGCAAGCCATTCTGTCATACTCATTACTGTTGTCAGAAGGTTGCACCAACAACGAGGAAGAGTATCAATCTCTTATCATTGGATTCGAGCTGGCCCTTGAGATCGATTTTCCGCATTTTTCATGTGAAATGGTATTTTGAAATAATCATCTAGAAAATCAATGGTGACTACGTCATTAGAATGTTAGTGATCGTACCATTATTGGAACACAGTCTCTGGTTAATGTCATAGTTCCCATCTCGCCCAAAAGTTACTCATGTCCCTCGATCTCATAATGGTCGAGTGGATGCCATGTCCGGCCAAGCAGCGTCACTTACAGAACCAGAGTAGGATGATATGATTATACATGTGGCACATGGGAGAGTCATTGCTACAATCACCCCACAAGATGGATACTACCTTAGGATAACCCATCTCACCACTGGAGCCTCCACGTCAGGACCCCCAGGTTCCTCATATTCAATGGTTGAAGTGACTCCCGACTAGAGAGTCCCATTTATCGAGTATCTCTAAAATGATTTCCTCCCGGCTGATCAGGCTGAGAGTGAGAGAATTTGACACTACGCGCTGCAGTTTACCCTCTAGAGTGGTCCCAGTCTAGAGCATATCCCCTACATGTGTGGGTTTGATGGTGTCCTTCTCCATTGTTTTTAGGGATTCGAGATTTCTCAGGTCATGCAGGAGGTTCATGTCAGTTCTTGAAACGCCCACTAGACTAGGCCGAATCTTTCTCACCAGATCCAGAGACAGGGGTACTTTTGGCCCTCCATTATCCCTGATTGCATCGAGTATTCCAATAGATGTCATGCGAACCATGTTCATGATATCTTCATGCATCAGCTTCCAGAACCTCTCCACTCCACCAAGTACTCATGGATGATTGTGGTGTGGGGAATCGATGTCATAGGACCATACCCAGTAGTGGCAACTCACCGGTTAAGGTTTATCCTGACAGCATTGGATTTATTTTCCAAGTGGGCAGAGGAAATTCCACTCAAGGAGGTCAAGGACCATTTTATCAATGACTTCGTGAGATCCAATATCATCTACTAGTTTAGAGTCCCTCACACCATCCTCAATGATAATGACACCAACTTACAAGAAGATGAGTTCAAGAAGTTGTACACCAAGTGCAACATCCATTCGATCCATACCTCTAGCTATCACACGTAGGAAAATGGACAGATCAAATCATTCAAAAAAACCATCTCTAACATTTTACAAAAAATGGTTGTCTAGAATAATAAGAGTTGTCCGGACAAGCTCCCCAACACCCTTTGAGCATATCGGATGACGGCTTGTAATTCCACCCAGGTGACCCCATATTCCCTGGTGTATAGAGCTGCAGTCAAATTGCCTATAGAGATCCATCTTCCTTCATTAACCACAATGATCTATGATCAACAGGTGCTAGATATGTTAGCCGAAATTTGTTTGGATGAATTGGAAGCACTTGATGCGAATAGGCTTCATGCCCTGCGCAATCTGGAAAGGCATCAAAATATGATAGCTAGATCCTTCAACAAAAAGGTTTGACTCCACTCTTTCCTAAAAGGAGACTTTGTAGTGGCCCCCTAGACACAAATGATACCAAGAAGGAAACCACCCCTGTTGGATCCGTAATGGGTAGAACCTTACAAAATTCAAAAGGTTTAACTCAATGGTGCATACTCCCTGGTGACCAGGGATGTCGAGTGTATAACTCCTCCCACCAATTCCATGTTTCTCAAGCAATACATTTCCTAAGAAAGATAGTCTGGCATTAGCCTAAACTGTTCAGTCCAGTATGAACCTAAACTGTTCGGTCCTGCATGACCCTAAACTGCTTCTTCCTTCTTGTCATTAAACAATATGTCATTCTGGAAGATGTTAAACTACACCCTTAGAACTACGTCTGGCTTGATTCCCATTCCATGGGATACGTAGGAATGCTCAAACATTTCATCTTTAGCCAAGCACCAAACTCTTTTCCTTGACTATTCCCCCTAGAAATTATTCTATCAGGGGATCCTTGCATGGTATATTTTAGGATTCTTATCCCCACTCATGTTAGGATTACGACGGTTTCACCATGTGCCCACTCCCCATTCTTCTATCCTCCCATTTTCTCACCATACGACTCTAAACTGCATGGCATTCATGAACTACATATGACTTGATACCCATCCTCATGGGATACATAGGAATTCCCTAATGTTTCATCTGTTCACCCATCCCAAATGCCAGAATATTCTCTCAGGTTAAGACATATAGTGTGGTGAAGAATTTTTCCTCAATTCTAATCGAGCACATATCGATCACTCCATACTTCCCACTCCCCGGACATGTTCGCCTCTCTCATAGATGGGTACATCTATGCTTCACTCACTCCTTTGATTGGGAATCCAACATATTTCCCATACAGAAGGGCCCCCAAATGGCAGGGATGCTATGCCAAAGGGCTCTCCTACCGTTTCAGGCCAACGCCCTTGAGGATTTTTACCAACAAACTGTAGAGACCCAAAGATTCACGTACATGGACATTACATTACTTTTATGGAATAGTTAATACATAATGAAAATAGACACACAAGGACTATAATAGTTTAGTGTCTTTGGAAACTCGGAAAATAATCTTCTAATCATGGTGAATGATCTTCAACAGCTCCCATAAAGATCTTCCCCTTTTTTTCATACCTAAAACGTTTCTTTAAATCCTGGGGAAAAGAAACCATATAAAGGGTGAGCTCAAATGCTCAGTAAGGGTAAGCATAGAGAACATAAAACAATCCATAAACATTTGAATGAAAAATCATGAACATAAAATCTAAACATCACAATCTTGGGCAAAGACATAAATCTTTGACGTATGTAAGGCATATGTCATAAAGGAACATCAATCTAGATAAAATAGCTTGGAAATAAATCATGTAATTGTGGAAACCATTCAGCACTTGTTATGATTTCCATTGTATCCAAGGTATTGCTTCCAAGACCATCTTAGTGGACAAAGTCCCTTTCTGAATCAAGTTCACTCCTCGTTCCAGTCCTGTATCACTGAACCAGATTAACTTACCGTTCCAGCCTTGTCTATCTCATGAGATATAAATCTTTACCCAATGCATTGGAGGGTGATATAGGTCTCACCCATCTCATAATGAAATAATTCTTACTTGTGCCACAAAATAATCATAAATCATTCATCATAACCCAAAGAATAAAATGGGTTTCATAAACATCATCCCATCATAACATAATCCATACAAAAAATGGATATCATTTCATCATAAGAAAAGAGAAACCAAGTAAATCATAGAGACATTATACTTGAAACATACACATATGGAATAATATCATCTTAGATAGAGAATGGTTTTGATAAAACACTTGAAATGAATTCTTGAGGAAAATATCCTTTCTTATTCAAAATCAATTTCTTTTCACAAAACATCAGGCAATTTTAAAATAAAAAGATTTTGTTTAAAATAGTCATGAAATCTTTTGGAGGAAGCTTCATAAAAATAAGGCTTTATAAAACCGTAAAAATCCTCTCATTCCGTATAAGTTAAAAAAACATCCTCCCCATACTTTTGTCGGGAAAGTCAAAAAAATACCTTGTAACATAAGCAAAAGAACGATTCCTAACATACCATGTTGTAAAAGTCAAAATGGGTAAAAAGGACATTAAATTTACATAAAAACACTTTTAGAAAACATGGACAGGGATGATAAAAATAACCCCAGTAAATACTTACCTATAAGAAATCCCGGATAAAAATGATATTTGAAAAATTATCCCTCACCTTAGGTCTGATATGCTTCGTATGTATCTGAACCTCCTCTTCTTCGACGCTCCTCCTTTAAGCTTCCTCTTATGGAAGTAGAGTTGGTCTTTTGAAAAGACCAAAACGTCCATAATGTTGCTAGGGAAGTGGAGAATAGAAATGGACAGGGTTTGTCCAATCTTCAAGGATCAAAAGGGTGTGAAGAGAAGAGGGAATTGGTGACCTTTTTATATGAGAGGAGAGGGGAACCTTTGGAAAAACATAAAATATTATTTTATATTAAAGTCATATTCGGTTTTTAATATCTCCAAATTGATTTATTTCGAAGAAAAAGTGGGGGTGGGTCGAAATCCTCTCAACCAATAGCTTTTAGACATGTTTATGTTACAATTTTAACCTTATCGTTTAGATTTAACTCTAAAATAAATAATTTAACATTTACCGTGTCTTCTTATTTTCTTACACTATATGGTCAATAAAAATTCTATAACAAGAAAAACGAAACCCATGTGGTTAATTATTAATATATATATATCCTTATCTAAGTAATTTGGCCGAACCTCATATTTTCTAGAATAAAATTACAATTAATAATATAATATTTGTTTTAAAAACTATTTTATGTCAATTTTGACAGTATTTGGTAATTGATTTTTGTGAAAATAATAATAGAATGATTAGTTCGAGCAAAGTTAATTAAATCAATACTAACATGTCATATTAACCTAAAAAATCAGTGGAATTCATAAAAAGTCACAAATTACATTTATTTGGGTATTTATAATATCAATTATTTTAATATTTCATTATTTAGGTAATTACCGCATCACCATTGTGTCATAAATAACATAAATTATTTAATGTCTAAAAATCATAAATAAAATACCATTAGGTAGGAAAACTTTTTAGATTTATAATGAATACTTATAGTCGAATTTATCTTCTGTATAACCCTATATTAAAAATAAATTAGTTATTAAACATTGATTTTATCTATTTTAACCCATATTTAAATAAATTAATAATAAATGTCCTCATCTAATCCATGTGGACATAAATGGTCATATTTTATTCTTAGGGTTGTTTTTCGTCGAATTACACTTATCCAATAGAATTATGACATTTTTTAGGGTACGAATTATGACATGTGTGGAATTGGATGGAATATTAATTTTACAGAGACATTATCATGATATTTTCAATATTTATATAAATATTACTCCTCAATATATCCAACGGAATAACATTGTGTTGAATAACAAATTACACCACGGCGTGGAGATGTTAAGTCGTATGTACGCACGCATGGTGACATTATCATTCATAAGATGGATAGAATAATGAATATAGTTGTTCCATATTTATAATAAAATTACAGTATATATAAGAAACTAGAGTTATTATTTTATAATGGGAATAACAAAGAAAGAAGAAGTAGAAGAAGAAAAGAACTTGAAAGAGGGTGGTGAAATTATTTCCTCTTCTTCGGGTTCTTCCTTTTGATTTGATCAAAAGGAATCCTTAAGTTGGCTTTATGACTAAAGGACAGACTCTATGATGAATTGAGAGATTTTTATAGGATATGTGGGCATGGTTTGTCTGAGACAAATGGATTTGGAGGTGTGAATTTGAGAAAATTGAAGTTCCATTTTATAAGAGGGGTGAGGGTCACTTTAAGAAAAGATTAATGTATTAATTTATTATACAATAATATTTAGTTTATAATGGTTCCAACTGAATTTATTTTGAGACTTAGGTGGATATGGGTCGCAATCCTCTCAACCAAAATGTTTTAGACAAGTTTAGGTTACTATTTTAAGCTTATCTTTTAGATTTAAATTTTTGTTTAAAATATTATCTTTTACCATGTCTTCATGTATTCTTACTATATAAGGTTAATAAACATACAATAAACTTCTAAGTGAACCTCAAGTGGTTACATAATGACATATATAATATTATTTAAGTACATAGGTAGATCATTACATTTTTAGAAATATTATATCAACCAATAATATAGTATTAACTTTAAATATTAATTTATGTCAATTTTGACACTATTTGGTATTTTGTTTTTTCGAAAGTCATCACATCTTGATTACTTAAAATACAATACATTGAATCATCCCTAAAATTTCATAGTCACCTAGAAAATTCTTGTATGTCATAAATACTTTGAAATTAAATTTATTTTAATATTTATTATACCATTTATTTGATTCTTTCATTCATAATGTAATTACAACATCATCATTGTGTCGTTAATAAATTTAATTATATAATCTCTAGAAATTATAAATAAATTAAAATTATGTAGGAAATATTATTAGATTTATAATGAATATTTATAGTAGAATTTATCTTATGTATAACCATATATTAAAAATGGTTTAGTTATTAAACATTGATTTTTACTCTTTTAACTTTTCTTTAAATAAAAAAATAATAAATGTCTTAATCTAATACCAGTGGACCTAAAGGGTCATATATTATTCCTATGGTTGTTTTTGGTCAAATTACACATTTCCAATAGAAATAGGACATGTGTTAGGGTAATAATAATATCTTTTTTACCCTTAATTACCCTATTTACTTTTAACCATTCTAAATAAAAGTAAAATGTTACTATTCCCCAAAATTTATTTTTATCTTATTAAACTACATTTTACTCATTTATATTAATTGTGACTCTCATATTTTTGAAATTCAACTCATAGAAGTGGTAAAATTATGTTTTATGTGAATTTACAAATTCTCATATGGGGTGGGTAAAAGATGGTGAAAAGTTCAATAAAATTTTTATATATCTAAATTTTTTATAAAATAACTCTAATAAATTACATTTAACTTTTATAGGTATTATGTATCTATTTTTACCTTAAATAAATTTAAATAAATTAAATAATTATTTAAATAATAAGTCAGTTTTAAACTATATCTCAATGTTTTTCACTATTCATTAAAAATTAAAAGTTTTTAGAAAAATATCAAATATTCACCCTATGATAATTATGATATTTCAAATAAAATAATGAAGTCTATTTGAACAAATTAAAAACATAGATGTTTCATATAATAATTTAAAAATAATTCTCTCTATCAAAACCAAAAGGTGTATTTTTAAGAAATAATAACTATAAAAAGTTTGACATTTGTTAATGTCCAATTTCAAAGTGAAATTACATAAAATGACCGTAATTGGATTAAATGAAATAAAATAATCAATTAATTCTTCCAAAACATTAAAATGTATATTATAACGCTATAAATTATTCTGATTAAAGAAGTTTTTTTAGTTAAAATATAGCATTTTTCACTATTCACCCGAATATGAATGTTATTAGAAAAAAACCAAAAATTTATTGAATCTAAATTATTATGTCCCGATTCTAAAGAAGGAGTTTATTTTTTCAAATTGAATATATAAAAGTTTCAAATATTGGATTTAAAAAGGGTTCTCCATTAAAAGGCGATAAAATTGAATTTTATTAAAAATTCTTCTTTAATCTGGAAAAAAATATATGTGTTTATACATTATGTCTAAGAAACACATAATATGGATTATAAAATTATATGGATTATATAAAGTTCAAAATTCAGTTAATACTATTCATAACCGCTTTTAAACAGCTAGTTTTGTAAGTCATGGTGCGCTTGAACTCAGTGTTTCATGTAATACATGTTATTGAATTACATTGAAAAAATAACATATTTTGAGATATTGGGTTGTTACATATTTTGACTCACATAGGGTTAGGGATTGGGTAATGGGATGCACTTACTCGGAATAGTCCCACTTCTCCATGGTCCAAGTTCTAAGATCTTAAACCACAATCTTTTCGTATTGCCTCTTTGTGAGAACTACATACAGATTGATTCCCATTCATCATGGGATATGTAGGAACACCTGGGAATCTCATCTTTGAGACTAGCTTAATTGGGAGCCTGTCTCTTCAACTTCCTACCCTCTCACCTCTTTTTGGCCCCTTGGTCTCAGGTTTCTTTCTCGGAATCGTGCACGGTGGGGTGTGGACCTCGTCACCATTCACGTCGTGTATACATTATTGTACCATTAAAATTCCCCCTTTAGCCTCGTCTCTACTAGGTCATTGTAGAATTACCTAAAAATGTTTGGTGGGTCCCATCACATGACCCTAAACTGTGACAGTATCATCCTGGCCGCACGAGGAAAAACGGTGCTACATTGTGGTGGCCTTACTCAAGGGACATCATGTTTGTTATAGGATAAACAACATAGGATTAGGAAATAAAATAATTTGGATTGATTATTGTTGTGATGCATTGATTCTGTATTCTAGGACCATCACATAAAAAAACACATCCATTCACACTAAAGAACAAACAAGACTTATCAAATTCTGTGTCTTTTGGTGCGAGGGCCAGAACCGCATGCCCCTATTATCTCAGGCACTGGTACCTTACTGTGACACCTCTTAGAACTATGTTCGGATTGATTCTCATCCTCATGAGATACATAGAGATGCCCAGGAAATTCCCCTTGGGTCCATCCCCATGATTCATAAGTCTCGTTCCTCCTCATTTTCGGCCCCTTGGTATAAACCATTTTTGGGGGAACTATGTGACCGCAGTCTTACCCTGAATAAGTTCATGATGCCCCATAGTAATGTTGGGAAGCAATAGTTTCCTCGCCATAGAAATCCTTCATAAGAGTAGGAACGATGCATGATTAAATTGATGAGTCAACCTAACATGTTTCGACCATAGTGATGTTATTACAATAGTGTCAGATTCTATTTTAAAAAACCACCACTCCATATTCCACGCCGTGCGTTCCCTTTGTTTGGGCCCTCTTCCTATCTCACGTCTAAAAGAACCCCCTACCAGTATGGATGGTCGGCCAATGGATCCCCTACTGTCCTAGGCCAATGTTTTGGAAGGCTAATTGAAGACATTCTGAGTCAGGACCCGTGTTTCAAACATGGTCAGCATTCGGCCCTCGTTTGTCATCCCCATGTTAGGCTTACACAATATAGATAATGTGTTTCAAACGTGGTCAATAGTTAACATTTATTGTCACACCATCCCCATATTTTTCCTAATTTGGGGTATTGTAATTCACACATTCCATTCCATTATGTTTGGATTGGATTCCAATGCCCCCGAAGTTACCCCACTCACGCACTTGAGCACATTGGGAACATGGAATGTAGATTGTTCGGAGGTCCTTGTCCTCTGATCTGTCCTCTCCCTTCTCTTCTCATAAATCTGCATTGGTTGTTCAAGCCCACAGATGCCTAAAACTTGGTCTGCACTCCCATATTTGAACGGAATAATAATGTGGTCATACCTTCTTTCTCACATAGATCTCGACCAACGTGAGCTTGAGGATTCACCACTGGATTCTCCACGAATGTCACAAAAATTAAATTAACAAACACAAATAATAAAACTCATGCATGTAGTTGGCATAAAATAATCAAACAATGAAAGTGTGTTCAAGGGCTATAGGCATCACCGCACCCTAGGGTCAAACCCTCCCATGGACTTGTTAACCTCTTCAAAAGAGTGAAACATCCCCACCACCCATTAGATGGTGGAGTCCAGGATTGTTTGTTGCTTGTTCAATTCCCACCTGTTTAGTTCCATCTCCTCCTCGGCATCAATGTGGTGCAATTCATCAGCGACAATATGGGCCCACACCACATCGGTCCAGATGATGATCATTTCATCGGAGGCTCACTTCATGCCCTATTCAGCCTTTTCCATCTAGGAATTCAATTGAAATATTAGATCAGATTTCATGTTGAGGGAGGCTTAGTGATCCTCTGCCCGACTCTTTAGCCACTAGACCTCATATTTATCCTCCTGGTGCCTCTTGATGTTCACTGCTTTCCTCCACTGCCAACCCTCACCGATGCCATAGTCATGATCCTGAATCTTCTCCAACATAAGAACTCAGATGAGCATGTGAGGTCATTGGGAATCCACTCCCCCAGCACATAGTTTGTACATTCATGAGCGAATTCTGATTATCTCATCCAGCCATAGTTCTTGGGGGTGTCGTCAATGAATTGCTTGATCCGCTTCCACGATCAACGAGGGACTATTCGGTTGGCCTCTTTTCAGAGGTCGTCTCTTCCTAGTCATACCCTTTATTTATAGGTGATGACCCACACAGCTTCACAGTGTGTCTCGACTGTGGTGAGCTTTGCAGTGCGCCCAACTGACCAGTTTCTTTCCCACTCAGCAATCCTCCTTCGCGATCTAGCATGGCGAACGGTCGAGAAATTTTGGTGATTGACCCACGTACATTGACCCTTGATTTATCCTAGGCTCCATGTCTGACAGGGGAATTTGTTAGCACCAAAAATCTGAAGGTATAAGGATAATAAGGAATTCTCTTAAGTGGCCTCACGAAGACCTTTCGTAGCAAGGAGTTAGGATGCTTCGTGAGCCAATTTGACATTTACAATCCATCCGTGAAGCAAGGAGGCAGGATGCTCCGTGAGACGATTTTACGTTCGTGAGCCCACCGTTAAGCATGGAAAAGGGTTTCCCCATGAGGCGATTTGACATTCGCTTGCCCTCCACAAAGAAAGAAGGCGGGATTCCCCGTGATCCGATTTGACTTTCGTCAGCCCTCCGCAGAGTGGAATCCATCTTCGCACTGAGCGTCATCTGCTTCGTTGAACCTCTTGCTTATAAATACCGGCCTCCACCCAGGCCCAAAGGATAGATCATCTGACCTTTCACCTTCTCAGCTCTCAAATCATGAAGCACTTCCTGCTTTGTGAACCATGAGCTATTCAAGGTAATTTTTCCCTGCTAAGTGCCTCCCCTTTGCATTGTCTCCACGCCCTCTTTTGAGAGGGTTGCCTTTCGGGAAGCCCACCAGCCTTCGTGAAGGAAGGAGATCCTCATTGGGACTTAGGTCATTGCAGAGCATTTATGCTTTGCGAAGAACCCCCATGAACATGTTACTCAAATGATATGGTAGATTCACTATACCTCATGAAGCACATTTCTTCACAGGACATTGCCTCACGAGGCACCCATTCTTCGTAGGGATTTTCTTCACGAATGTCCTTACACTTCACGAAGAACCTCTTGTATGCACCTATGCCCTATTCCTAGGCTAGGCCACTTCACTTCGCGAAGCCTACACCTTCACAAATCCCTTCCATTGGATGGAGCACCAGAGCTCTAGGAGGCCCCTACTCATAAACCCCTTTTCTCCGCAACTCCCTCCCCTATGCAACCTCCTAGGTTTTCACGAAGTAACTTCAGTGTCCCTTGGGTGACATATCACATTGTGTTTCCTCGCCTCATGCTTCTTCGTATAGGAATGCTAACAGCTATTGCATCATCTCATAGCCACGTTAATGTGGAACCCAAAGGGATCACCTCACGACACCCCACAACCACGCCATTGCTAGTGCATTCCCTTCACAAAGGTGCAGAGGGTCCCAGTAATGTATGTCCAAGGGGTGCGGAGTAAATCCACTTTCTCTAAGCTGCAGGATGTTTAACAACCAAGAACAATCTTCCTTAGCACATGGCCTTAAACTGTGACTTCCCACCATGCATCTTATGTAGGGAAATGGAAACCACTCTAGTGTAAGACCCTAGCTTTTCATGTAGGAGAAAACATCCTTGCCCCTCATTTCTTCCATGCCAAATCCATCTCCCTCTAGGTTTTGTCATCATTGGGCTTCTATCATTGAGTAAGTCCCAACCTCATTAGGCTTTTAACCACACATAAGACCATTTTTCCTCTTTGGGATGAGATCATGTGTAATCCCCACTCTATTTCCCAAGGACGAACCTTCCAAAACATGATCGTCAGGTCCTTGCAGTCTCTTGTTTCTCACACCGATCATGACTCATGTGGTCTTAGAGAAAGAACGGACCATGAAATCCTCTCTGGGAAGGATAGAGTGTAATCCTCACACCTCCTGATCTATGAGGTCTTTGATCCTTTCTATGGAAAGGTACGTAGGAAGCCTCCACGAGGTTCTAGCCCATGATCCATTGGTCACTCAGACCCATTCACGTCAGTTCACCAACTCTTTAGGCATCCTAGAGTGTAAGCCACCACACCACCTGAACTATGAGTTCATTGATACATGATAAGGAAAGGTACGTAAGGATAATCCACACGGTTCAATCCCACCACCCATTGGCTGCTCCGACCCCCTTCACGTCGTTTCACCAACACCTTGGGCCGCCTCAGAGAATAACCCCCAAATTTCCCCTTTCACTAGAACTATGTGGTCTTTGATACTTCTCATGGCAAGGTACGTAGAAAGCCTCCACTAGGTTCAATCCCAACACCCATTGGTCCCAACCACCTTCACGTCGGTGTACCAAACTCCATCTGGAACAACGAGGTCTTTTATCCTTTCCCAGGCGACGTACGTAGGAAGCCTCCATGAGGTCCAAGCCCAACACTCGGTCGCTCCTACCACCTCTATGTCAGTTCACCCCCATCCTGCATGGCGTTAAATTGTGGACCCCAATAAGTGGTAAGACATTGTTTCCATAGTCAATGGTAAGATGTTTCACACCAAACCAATGTTAAACTATGAGGCCTTTGATCCTTTCCACGGGATGGTACGTAGGAAGCCTCCCTGAGGATCAATCCCACCATCCACTAGTCGTCCCGACCATCTTCACGTCAGTTCCCACCACATGAACTAAAAGGTCTCTGATCCTTTCTAAAGAAAGGTATGTAGGAATCCTCCACGAGGATCAATCCCCACCATCAATCTCGGCCCCATGTCCCCATTCACGTCAGTTCGACCCCATCCAATGGTAAGCCATTGTGACCTTAATTGGGGGTATGCTATTGGGATCCCATTCAGCGATAAGATGTTGACATCCCTATCTAGAAGTAAGCCATCATGACCTCAATTAACGTTAATCTATTGTGACCTTATCTAGTGGTATGTCGTTGAAAACCCCAATCAGAGGTAGTACATCGTTAGATGAAATACGTGGACTTTGATTCCCTACTGTGAGGATATGTTGGAAGCCTCTTTGAGAATCAAGCCCAAAACCATCGTCATCCTCCTAACGGTTCCATCCCATTCACTATCAACTTCATTCAATCGCTCCACCATCCATCCTGATTCTTATATGGGCCACCACATCTTGGTAAAATCATACCATATCATTCCCCAATCCCATCAACAAGGACAGGGAAGTGAACCACATGTTGGCCCCTACATTAGTGTTCCCTCTAGGGGTTGCACCCATCTGATTCACTATAATTAGTGTTCTGATCAGTCCAATCCATTCATTTGGACGTTAAACTTGCGGCATACCCTATGTTAAACATGGGAAGTTGAGGAAAACCTTAAAAGCATGCCTATGGAATATAATTCCTCGCATTTGACATGGGATGCCTCGGGATTCCGTGCCCTTGAATAGTCCTATAATTAGGGGAATAAACTTAGAAACTCCATTGTCCCAGTTCCCAGCCACACCAGTGATGTCCAAGGTGACTACTCCCCTGACCAATGGTTTTTTTCCCTAACAGGACCCTTTGGAATGTCCGAACAAAAGAAGCGTATTTAACCGGTGTCCATGAAGATATGGCACTAGGAAGAGTTTCATGAACAACATCTTAAATCGACAAGGGAGACCCGGACTAGGTGATGAGTTCCGAGAAGGAATCCAAGGAAGGAAGAACCAACATCGAATCATCATGTTTCCATCAAGGAGAAAACATCCCTGAACAAGGAGAGGATGTTTCCTGCCTTTGGATAGCGGGAAAACAGGGCAATGGAGATCGTCGTTGTCCCAAAAAACGAGATGGATGTGCGCGCCCTGGTGAAAGTCTCAGAAACAAACCATATTAATATAATAACATAAATATATTTAATGTATATAAATTTCATTATAATGACAAAATAATCATTTTATTCCTTCCTCACAACCATTCAAAAAATTAAAACATTGTTTTTGTGTACATAGAGACTACCACCTCTAGGGATGACATGTTTCATTTTTCATTAACACCTAAAATAAATTGTACTAAGAATATATTTAAGGGATAAATATGATATGTATGAAATAATTGATATTATATAAATATAAATCATTATCTACACTCCATTATTTCTATTTTTTTGGAAAAAAGAAATCATCACCCATGTGTACAAGTGGACTACAGCATCTGTGAATGAAATCATTGGATTTTCATTCCCAAATTCATGGATGGTCATAGGAATATTTTTATGATTAGATAGGATTATAATAATTCTTTTATTAATTGACTAATATTTTTTAGGATTAAAAAAATAATTATCATTACAAAGTAATATAACGATATTGGTAAATTACACGAAATAAGTTTTTCACTAATTTCAACATTAAAAATCAAAATTAAAACTCTAATGGAATAAAATAATAAAGTTATACATATTTAAGAAAATTATATTATATTAAATTTTATAATAATTGAATGATGAAATATTTATAAAATAATGAGAGTCGACGTGAAAATTATGAAACTCATATAAAACAATCAACGTTACAAATATCTAATGTTATAAATAACAGATTATCAGTTAATATATGCATAATAAATTATTATAATTGAAGATAGTAAAAGTTAATTGATATAAATAAAATTCATAAATTTTTTATTAATATAGTTGTGTTTTTTATATAGTAGGTTATTGTTCCTTCATGAATGTATTGATTTATCATAATGCTTTTTCTTCTAAAGTCCAAATCACTAAAACATGTATGGTTTAATAAACCTAATTTCATTTATATGGTTTATATACATACCCTTTGACATATTTTACCATGACTATATTTATTCATGGTATTTAGTGATTTATTTCTTGTCTTATCCATTATGTTATTCTAAATCCAAATTCTTCAATGTTGTAAGGGTTTCTTTTCCAATCTCACTTCTTCTGGCTAGGAAATGTTTTGATACATATCTATATTCATCATCCCATGAATTTTCTAAATTAATATTTTGAAACCCTACTATGTAATGTCTCATGTGATCATCTTATTTCTCTTCATCTATTTTTTTAAATAATATCTTCCCATTTAGAATGTAGGTTTTGATTATGGTAATTTAAAATAATGAATAGTCATTTCCATTCACATTCATATATTTTATCTTCCACTACAAATATCTATATTTTTACCTTTATGCCATTTTAAAATTTCATTATGTAATTTATATTTCTAATTATTTTTTAATTCATAATTAATGATTCATGATAATTATTCTCAAAAGTGACTTGTGACTCTATATTCAATTAACAATAATTTTTTTAAAAAGTGTAAAAGGAATCTCATTTTATAGTTTTCCATAAAACATACTTTTTGACATCCAATGTTTCAATTTAATTAAAGAAGAATATCCTTCAATATATCATTTTTTACGAACAAATTTTTCCCCCTTATTTTGTAAAATACTTTCCTTATTAGGGTAACAATAATGTAAAGGTCAATTTTTCTTCTTTATCATTGACAAATTCTACTGCACATTTAAATATGTTTTCCATCTATATCAACATCCATTAATGTTTTCATTTCTAATATTCTCTATTTATCCTAACCAACATATTTCTAGATGAATTATGAAATTGTTATTCTATTCATCGACTTGTGAAATTATTGATTTCTCATATGTTTATTATTTTTATATATATGTTAATTAATTAGTAGTTAAAGTTGAATATGAATTGTAATATTTTTAATTTCTATTATATTGTTAATTAATTGTACTTAATTAAGTGATTGGTGGGATCATAATTATATAACCCCTTGATGCATCAGTAGGTCTTAAGAGTCAATCATGTTTGGATATTTAAGCCTTGACTTACCATTTATTAATGATTTAATTGATGTGTTAATAATAGAAATAATGATATATGGATTTTTTATTGATTAGAATTATAATATTTTGGATTCATTATTTATGATAAGAATATGATATATAAAATTATTCATTTCACCACAATTAAGTCAATTATTATTACCCATGTGATGATTTGTTTTATTATGTTCCCATGATTTATTTCAAGCTCTTGTTATTATTTATAATGAATTTTTTAATTTAACTATTCCAATCATATATTTTTCATGACTTTTTATTACATGATAGATTATGATCTATTCTACCCCTTACCAAGAATATGATCTCACATTCTTATGTTTCAATTTCCGAAAAGATAATAAAAAGAGTAATACAAACGATAAGTCTAGAAGGGTATCACGTGTCAATAATATTTTTGGGAGATGTTGATGTCTTATTTTATAAAATTAAATAATCTATATAATGGAACTTTTTTAATTTGATTGTAGATATATATGTTTTTTTAGTTTAATTTTTTTCTTAACACTATTAAACTATAACCATAAAAGGTGTCTTGTGTTCTAAGGAATCAATATTTTTTATTAATATTTCAATTATGGATGTTTTTGTTTGGGTCTCTGTAATTGATTTAAAACATTTACGTGATTTAATTGTTCATTCACTCAAGATTCTAGAAGTTTTAGTCCAGGGAACCATATACACGGTTAGATAAAGAGCCTCATATGAGGTACAAGATGGAAATATTTGAATAATTCTTGGAGAAATTAACTTTTCCAGATCAGGTTCAAATTTTTTATAAAATTCATATTAATTCATATTTCCCAGATTAATTATATAAAGTATAAACAATTAATAAATATACATCCCTAGATCTCTCATAATTTAGTTATAGGTGATTAAAATTATTCGTTTTAATATTTATTAGGGTTATATAGGATTGAAAGTAAATTGGAAAATTATTTTGATTTGACTATTAAAAAAAATTATAAATTATACTACATACATTTTTGTATATTAATATTATTATTAAATATAATTATGTCAATAAGTATTTTTTTACATTTAAATTACATTTATTTCTAATAATGTCAAAGTGTTATATTAATTATATTAAAATTATTATTTTTAATTATTTTATGATCATTTCATTGAATAAAATTATAAATCATGTTAAATGATAACATAAGTAAGAGGGAAACCCCTCCTACATATTTTGTGGATTTGTAACACATAATTATGTAGTAGGATGTTCACCCTTTCTCATTTTGTGCGATTCTTCACCTCCCCCCATAGAACTTCCAATGTAATTCTCATTCTCTCCTCTTACACATCTTCTATAATTTTTATCTTACCTATATAACACTCTTCCCTTATTTAGGGTTCATGGATCAAATGAGATTTAATTGTTTAGGATAAATGATAAAAATAAATATTAATTTTTCTCATATGAGCTATATAATCCCTTCATGTGTCATTTGTACCGGGTAAGAAGTACATTTTCCACCCACGACTCACCAGTAAGTGTTTCAACCATCAATTAATTACCATATTGTATATTTATTCTAATTTCTATCTCTAAATTAATTTAATGACACTATGTTAACTTATGTGTGGTATTTTATTAATATTACCCTCTAGAATATTCTTTGATCCCAAACAAGTTGGTGGGTCTATGTATCTTCCATTATTTAAGGACACATTTTTACTTGCTTCTTTTAATTAATTTATTATCTAAATTAAATTTATATTTATTTAATATGATGGTAGGTATTTAATAAATATTCTTATCCTCTAGATCATAAAAATATATAGTAATGTGATTGTCTAAAAAAAGTGCCTAATATTTTTTATTAAAATATCCCCATAAGGTAATTGATAAAGTTTCAACGAGTGTGTACTAAAAAAATGGAAATATTTTATAAAAACTATATTATATATGAATTATAATGATTTATAGAAATTCTATTATGAAAATTAACCATGGGTTAAATTGGTGTTTGGATTAATCAATTTTTTATATTTATATCCTATTTAGGCTAATAATGATATTTTTTACAAAAAAATGAAAGTGTATGGTTCTATTTTGATGAAATATAATTGGTTATTTTGAAAGAGGGTATTAATGAGTAATGTATAGAACTAATAAAGTCATTGATATTGTTAATTCTACAAGGGATGCATGTATACATAGGTTAGAATTGTTAAATATATCGTTCAAGGTTAATGGTCCACCCTTCATAGTCATAGTTATGTATTGTACCGATTAGAATCCCTTGATGAAAAATTATATGCCTTGGTTAAGGGATATTATTTTATTTATCCCCTTCATAGGAATCATAAATTAGAATTATGAATCCCTTACTCTAAAATACTATGTTTAATTGGATTATTTTAGTATAGAGACCATAGTTTTCCCTAACTATAGATCCATAGGTTATCTACCATGAAGCTTAGTTGGATTTTAAGTGAAGATATTTTTTTATTATTATATACATACATTCATTTTAATATTTTCATTAAATATTTATAACCTTGTTTCCACATAGGTTATGTTATAAATGTAATACCTCCATGTGAATTTTTTTAATAAAATGTAAATGATAAAATAAAATTTACTTAAACTATGATGAAATTGTATATTTTATAAAAGATAGG
The DNA here is from genome assembly GCA_963277665.1 of Viscum album. Lineage (NCBI taxonomy): Eukaryota > Viridiplantae > Streptophyta > Magnoliopsida > Santalales > Viscaceae > Viscum > Viscum album. The sequence goes on from OY728135.1 coordinate 547,662,992, forward strand.
TGTATATCATATAGTGTAAATATTCTAGTATTTTTTTCTCAAATACAACATATAAACATCACTGTGTAAATAGATTTTATTCCATATATTAACTTTATAAGTCCAGGAAAAAGCTAATCTACACTTAGAGATTTTACCATAATATCAATTGAATATATATTGAGATGGTGGAATGAAGAGGTGTACATTTATCATAACATGTTAGTGAAATTTCATTGTTTTTTTATATTCCATAATTATATTTCAAATATTGGCTATGTAATTTTAATATATATATTTCAGATTTTATGTCATTCCATGTGTATACTGATTAATATTTTTTATTTCACTTAGTCATCTAATCCATTGATGGAAAAAATAATTCCCGTTAAATGAAATGGATACCCTTGTTACTTGTTTCTGACCCATGGTAACTAGGCACACACCTTAGACCTTCTGATAGAATGAATTAGGTGTCAAGATCGGATATTTCGGTATGGTTCATTACAGAATCATAGAGATACGCTAGTATTCCTTTTATCTTCCCACTATGAGGTGCTATCCATATATAGATTTTTTATATTATGATTTGGATTGAGAATAAATTTAGATGAGGTTTGATTATGAATGTTCATGGAGATATGATGTCAGCAATTAGAGATCAAAATACTAGATAGTGGGAGTTATTTTGAGTGATATTATATTTTTTATATCAGGTATTATATTATAAATAATTTTTTAATTGGTGACTAGTTATCGTGGAGATATTAGGGATAAATGACTTTAACATGAAAGATATAAAAGCTATGACATCTGGATTTTGGGAAATTGAATATATTTTTGCATATTATTTTATTATATGGGAAAAATGAGAGAGATTACTAGATATTGATTTAGAACGATTACCCTTTAGTGTTATGATTTATATTGAAGAAACTATGTTTTATGATTATATATATTTAATCAATACACATTCATGGTATTGAATTTATTATTCATCAATAAAGGATAGCGTAACACCCTCCTTCATTTTATGAATGTCCTTGGGTGGGTTGTAGTGGTGAGTTTAGGATGTTTTCATGAACTTTTCAATTGGAATTAGATACTACAACATAAAGAATGTTTTACATTTTGGATGTAGTGGTTATCAAATTGTCAGGGATCTATGGTTTAATGGCCAGTTTTAGTAGATCATATTATTTTTGATTAGCTGTGATGTTTTGTGTTTGTCTTACGATGGAGGATGAAAGGTACTCTTTGGGATATTCTCCAAATATCGAGGTCATTATTCCTCTCGAAAATGGTTGTGTCGTAGTTTAATTGTGTGGGATTAAAGACTATAATGAACCGGTAATAATCACACCATATTTGTATCCCATTGTTTATAAGAAATCATCATTTACCATGAAATAGATTTCAGATATTATTTTTACCATGCCCCACTGATGCCAGGGAAACTCCCTTGAGTTCCCCTCCTTTCTATTTTGGGAAAACTTATTTCATAGAACTACATGTCTAATTGTAACACTTATTCTAACATGTTGGTTGTATATTTCTAATTCCACTTAAATATAGAATTTTATCAACCATTCCCCTCAATCATTGGGTGAATCCATGTAATCTTTATGATTTTTTATAGATCTAGGACCGTTGGAATCATCCCTAATGTTATAGGATAATCTCTTCGTGAATATAAGTGAGTTACCCTATAATGTTTTAATATTTACATCATTATCATCATATAATTTGATATGGTTCTATTCTATTTGAATGAATATTTTCTTGAATCTTTATATAGAACCCTTTTTGTAGTGGATATTAATATATTATTTTGAATCCAAGGAATGCAATCTTATTTTTTTTGTGTATGAGTGTAATTTGTTTTTTATTCCTTATCAAAACATTGAGTTTGGAATCTACACATTAAATTGAAAAATTATTTTCCATCTTGGGAATCATATATTATTTTAAACATTATAGTATGGTATGTTATTGTGTGCCTTGATACCCATGTTTCAGTTAGATCACATGTACTTGTGTGTGTAGCACATGAGACCCATGTTTGTTTATTGATCACAAGTGTGTATTTATATTGATTCTTATACACATTATTTATATTCTATGTCCTTATTATATTTTTTATGTTATGTTATGTATTAATGTATGGTATTTGGAGGTTTTTCACCTATTAGATAATGAAAGGCTTACCATTTTAGCATGGTCAGACCACAGAGGGGGAAAATTTGAGGCATGTGATGATGACAATGATAAACTAAGACATAGTATTGAGGAATGATGATCTTGTCGCCTAACTCATGATAGTTATAGGATTTGATGTCCCTATGTACTAACCCATGACATAATTCGAGGATTCAATTACCATAGGACATGGATTGAGGTAGTGTCGAGATATTAGAGGCTTGTATCGTAAACCTATATAGTTATAGGGCATGATGGTTGTGCCTCCTAGCCCATGACTCATTGGAATTTTGGCTACTCAAGTACATAATTGGTGGACCTATATTCAACCCATTTTTATGACTTATGTTATTTACACTCTTATGACAGGGTTATGAAGAAGCTATAATTTTTTTTGCATCATGGTTATAACATGATCACTCATCAAATGCTTGGTTGTTATTTTATTTAATGATTAGGGATCCAGATTATGGAAAGAGACAAGTATTGGGTTTTTGAGGAGCCTATAGATATAATTTAGTATTTTTTATTACATAGACTCCAAATGGTTTCCACGACACTTTTATTTATTAACATTACCTATTGTATTTCTATACTTGTTGGCCATCCTCTTTGGGGGACGGTTTGATTAAACTTGTATGACATGAAATGTAAAGAATTGCAATATATATATTGTATTTTCTCTTTATGTGGTTTTCATTATTATCTTCAAGTGGAATAGATTATTACCAAGGGTATATTCTCCTCCACATTAATTTAGATCCTTCTTTAGTCATTATCCTCTTACATTCGGATATGTGTGCAATAGGTTATGTGGGAATCAATATTGGAACCATTGATCTGGTTTGAGGTATTAAAAAATTATATCAAAGGATGATTTTTAATTCGTTTATTTTATTTCAATTTTATGATAGAAATGATATATTATATTTTGAACTCATGTATAAGAGTTTCAATTTTTCTGTAAATATCAAGTGTAACTCTTTCGTAGTTCCTTAAAAGGTGTGTTCTTGATTTAAGAATCAATGTTTCTAGGAGGTTTCCATTGGATTTATTCATGGAACAGGAAACTTCAAATTGTTCTTTATCCAAAGAGGACCGAATTTCTAAATGCATGCGTTCATTTAGTTTTGAACATTACGATACATAAGAACATACATTGGTCGAGGGGAAGGGAGGTGAGACTCATCACACCTTTTGGGGGGAATTATTGTCTACTCCGGGACTCTCTTTGTATAATTAATATATAATCATAAATCCTTATTAATTCACCAAGAATATCATAAGTTTCCGTTGTAATTTATAATCACTTATTTACATGTGTAAAACATTAGAATCGTTTGTATGTATTCAAGTTTCTTCATTTTGGGAAATATCCGTATGTATTCTAGGTTTTCCATTAATGGTATCCTCTAATATTCTGATTAGATATTCTTTTAATCATCGTTGTGAGGATACTGGTTTTTAAGCCACTCAGTGGGGCACTCTGTAATTTGTTATCATCCAGGGAGATGAATGTTTAATTTGATATTGGGATCGTGCCCCTAAAATGGGCTACCTACGTATCCTTATGAAAGGGATCAGAACCCTCATAGTTCGATGTCACATAATAGGACACAACATACCTTTTATGGTCATGTGATAAGGGCCTTTAAGAGAAAATGTGCTTAGTCAAAACATAGTGTGGGACTTACGTTGAGGCAGTCCGAGGAACTTGGAAAGGATAACAGTTTCCAAGTAAGATCAGACCATATTGGGAGTATGGCCCAAGGAGAACATGGTTGATTTGAAGTGTTGGGTTTGAAACTCGAGGTGTCTTCCTACATATCCCATATGGATGGGAATCAAAGTCTACATAGTTGAATATTTCTCATAGGAGAGTATGATCATTTGAGAGAGATGAGTTTTGGCTTATTTTCTGAAAAAGGATCACTTGATTATTTGAGGATTGAATTTGGGGATTATTCCCAAAGGAGGATTCCCAAATTGGGGGAATTATGGTTGGATTTTTGAGGAGGATATAAAGTGATATTGTGCTCTGAAAGAGCTTCCCGCAAATCCTGATTTGAAGAGGAATCAGAGTTCTCGTAATTCCATCCAATGAGTGTTTGTGCACATGTTATAACCATCATGTATCTCTAAGCCCATGCGAGTCGTGCTCAGTGTGAGAAACAATAGTATTTGAGAGATTCAACAAAGGCATTCACACTTCCAAATTATTCTTCCATGCTGATGAAAGAGGGTGTGTTGACCATAGATGAGGGAAAAGCAACGAACCTTCCCCTTATTCTATTTAAATTGGACAAGGGTCCAATCAAAGGAAGAAGGGGTGAAGGTGAGGGGATTATACATGGATGGCTACCCTGAAATTGGTCCTTGTAGGGGGAGACTTTTCTTATGCTTGTGTGGAAAATCAATATGTGAATCGTACCTTCCCTACGAGAAACCGGAGGTTTCGGGTTGCCTCTTTGAAAATGGAAAGGCCTGTAACCAACCATCCTTCAAATCATTAACTTCCTAACACTGTTTCTGGGTGAAAATTCCATGTTACTGTGGATATACAAACCCACAAATATACCATGAATCTTAACCCCATTGTGAAAAAATTTGGGAAACCTCTGACTGTGGAAATACAAACCCAAATAATAGACACACTGATGGGCCTTTCCCAAAGGTTTTAGAAATAAGGAGGTTTTGGTGGAGGCTTCAACATTTTTCTTTTTATAAAAGGGAACGAAGGTAAGAGATACCCTACCATGAATGGAATTTAAAAGAGGTAACTTGATCTGGTCGCATAGTTACTTCGCGAAAGTATGCCACATAGGTACCCCCGCATTGCTTGTATTATGTAGGCATACCATGGAGCTATATGGAATAGGTATACCGCACAACTATGACGTGTAGGTATACCGTGTATCTATGTCATGCAGGTATACCACGAATCTATGTTATGCAGGTATACCACGCAGCTATGGTTTGTAGGTGTACCACGTAGCTATGTTGCGCAGGTATACCACGCAGTGATGGCACGTAGGTGTACCACACATATGAGGATGATGACTGAATAATGTGATGAATTTCAAAACATGCTTATCCTATTTAATTATCTCTTCTCTTGTGTTTTAGAGAGATACCTTAGACAATTTGAGGAATCTTGGTGAAAGAGCTATGTTGTGGGAGCTTTAGAGAGTCTTTCACTTTTTTTCAGTCCTGAAATGTGGAGCCCAAGGGCTCTATTTATAAGCATGGATGGGCTCGGTCGATGATATGTTGCCCACGTAGGTTGTTCGTGAAACTCCTCCATGCAGCTTCTCTGCGTTGGGGCACCGAGCATATTTCAGCACGGTGGTCTTCCACGAAGGTATGTTGCGCAGCTCCACCACACAAGTGCTCTACAGAAGTGCATAATAAATCATAAATCGTGGAGGTCTTCCATGTAGGTAAGTCGCGCTACTTCACCGCAAAACGCTATGAATTTATTCCGTCCTAAAGTTTTTTAGGAGTATTTTTTATTTTCCCTTTGTACTTTGCCGACCTTGCTTTGGGATTTAAAAGATCCAAATTTCTCTTCATTTTTCATGTAGTTAATTTCTGAATTGGTATCAACAAAATCCCCCCCCTAAGGATTGGATCTGAAACCTACAAAGAAGGTCCAGACCTGAGGTGAATGTTGAGGAACAGTTCTGGTTTCCCACGTAGTTTTACTGCGCAGCTGCTTCACCAAGATATGGCGTGAAGAGGGTGTAAGCAGTCCGGATGCCTATGTCTTTAGTTTCCTATTAATAGGTATCACCCTTGACTATTTTTTTCTTCATCTGCGCTTTCTTGAAAATGTTGTAGCTCTCGTTTCATAGCTCATTTTCCCAGCTCTAATTTCATTGTTCCCTCACGTAATTGTTTTTAAAATTTTTCAAGGTAAAATTTCTTACACAATGGAGCTACACCAAAGGACTTCACCAATGGGGCTTTTCTAGGATCCTTGGAGAAGGATCTATGTGAGATAACTCATCAAAGGACCTATGCGACTGGCCTGGTCGAAGGACCAATGCGACAGTCTTCGTCGAAGGACATAGTGATAGGCCTTGTGGAGGGACTTATCCGAACAGAGTCCTTTGTTCAATTTCTTGATTTCCACTTTTAAAATACTGACATGGAAGTTTGTTAATTCTTTTTCAGGAAAGAATGACTCATTTTATGACTCATACTGGAGAAGCTAATGCTCAAGAAAATGAAATGATGAATATCATCAGACCGGACTATTATGACATTGTTGAGAGTACACTTCCTGGGCTATGGATGGGTCTAATTTCATACCAACATGACTACACACAATTTCCTTATTTAATTTTGTGTGGGCATGGGCTTTTGTAAGATAACCATGTTCCATATGCTAAAATTTAACTTCCAATTAATTGATTTCTTCAATATTAAAACTTCAAATCTATCAATATTAATTCAAGGGGGTTCCAGTACAAGATGGAACCGTCCATATTAGTTTCATCCTACATCACAGTGGTTTCACTCCTGATATGATGGATCATGTTGTAGATCTAAGACCCCATTTTTATGATTCCACTTTTTAGGTTTCTCAAAAAGATCAGTCTAATGGTTGGAAAATAGATTGGTACCTTCATTCAAGAGGAGGTGTAAAACCCTAGTGGATGTGGGAATTCTGGGTACGACAGACTTGTGCAGAATTCAAAAAAGAGTTATCATACGTTGATATCTACAATGCTTTCTAGATGGGGCAAAAATATGTTTATAAAAATGAATTCATTCCTGAATTACTGATCCGATGGAGTTGACCAAAAAATTCCTTTCATTTGATGCACAGTGAAGTTGGTATTAGTCTCTGGGACATTTACCAAATAGAATGAGATCCCATTCTTGGATAAATGTATGATGAATTCATTCCCCCTACTAAAACACGAGAAAATTCTTCTTGAAAACCACTGTAATATCATGAATATTTTAAGATATTGATGAATTTTCATAAAGACAATAATGATATCCATGCTAGAGTGTGGATGGAAGCCTTCTTAGAACTTGAAATAGAGGACGGTCTAACATGTGGACATCCTACTGTTTGTCCTTCTGTAGATAACTGAGGCAGTCCAGGAACATATTGGCCTACGCTAGAAAGATGCAATTATAAACACTGGGGATATAAAGTCAAACATTATATAAATAAAAATGAATGCTTAACTCCCATCCTTGCAATGTGTCTAAGTGTTTATTTTCTTCCAGTCTATGAATTCGGAGCTGGTGTGAGATCAGGGGCTTTCATCATTACAGCTAAATTGATAGAGGGTAAGTATATTGGGATATTAACCCCTACATTATTATGAATTTACCATCTCCTACAGCATTTATGCAATGGGAATGCTCCATTTAGGATTTCAGGGAAATTTCAAGTGTTGTGGAGATGGATTGTAGCACATTTTTTGTCATACTCAGTGTTGAATTTAGTCTGCGTTCCCAATGGTCGATTGAACCCATTTTTACAGAATGTTTCTTGTATTAATCCTCTGATCGTGAGACCTGTCGAGGTGTTGAAGGTATTAAATTTCTTAGGATAATTTAGCTTCTTTCATTTTGGAAAAAACCAGTTGGAACATATAATGATGATGGTAAAGAAAATAATTATGAGCTGAGATCCTATATGATGACATTCTGGGATGGCGTATTATCATCCAGGATTGATGGGGAAATTATCTGCGAGTCGTATTTTCCCTTTAGGTTTGCTCGTCAGTTTTGATGCCTTCAACAATCAAGTTCTTTTCCACCTATGCATGTCATACAGAAGAAACACCCAATGGTATCATGATAAATATAGATTCTAACAGCTTTATAGTTATCCAAATTTTTTATTACGCTTCCTCCCCCAGATGAATCGATTGGATTGGAGGCTAGGTATGCCAAATCTTCGGCCTCTTCATATCCTCACGGGGAATTTATGAAAGGAATATATCGAGTGCTGGCTGAAACAACTGTTGCAGATGGAAATCATGGAAATAAGTCCAAGACCATAGATGATACATAAGTATTTGAGGTTTTAGAGCCCTCAAAACGTCTTTACAGGAGGTATAACAGGAAGACCAAGGCTAGAGAAGAAAATCCTCTAACACCAAGGTGATCTAGTCACCACCATCAAACAAAGATTCATATTCCATCTGTTGAAATTTCTGATGAAAAGTGGCCTGAAAAAGTTCTCCAATCAGAAGGTGTCGAATCATCTCCACAGTCAACCTTACCAAAATTTAATTATGTGAGACCTTCAACCATTCATCATTGGGAGAGTATAACCTATGATCTTAAGGATGCCTAGGCATTTCTTCAGCATGGAATTTGAATACCAGATATTGGTGACATCAAGGAACCTTCTAATTTAAATCCAGAAAATAACATGGCTAAATTACAAATGTATATTGTAGAGCTAGAGGTTTTTATATATACAACTGATGGAAAAATCCTAGCCTCTAAACGAGTTTCTCATATGCTGGACATAGGAGTCTACAAATGGGTAATTATCGACTCTAAGGAGGATTTATATATTTATTTTAATAATAATAATTTATATCCATTTTTATTTTTTCTAAACTCTGCATTACCATTTATCATCATTAATATTGATGAAAATATAGTTATGTATCTTGAATGTTAAGAAGGAAGATCCAGACCAGTTCTCGAATCACCTCAATATAATCCAGCAAGCTCTCTTATTGATGCAACAAATGAACATCCCAGGTCACCAGAACATTCTCCAGAATCAAGAATCATGACTGGGGTAATGGAGATAGATAATCCTCAACCATTACATCATGTTTACCCTATTAAGAGGAGTGTTTTAATCTCTCCCCATGCTTTGGAACAAAAAACGCAAGATAGTAATGATATTGATTAGAAGAATTTGTTTAAAGAGTAAGTATTTATATGATCCTTGGTAACCATATTTTTTCCTTTTGTAAGATCTATGTTTCTCTCCTCTCTCAAGGGATTAAGATCTGATTCTTCAAGACAAAAAAAGATTTCCCAGGGGAAACCTAGGTTCATGCTGACGAATCTATAATTTTAGTAGATAAATCATCAAAAGAGTCAGCTTTAATTACTCCTAGCTATTCTGAGACAGAGGAATGCCATGGTAAGATTAAATACATTCCTTAGTTTCTTTTGTCAAAGGATCCTGAAATAATCAATAGTAATATTCCTATTGCTTCAAAAGATATGAATGAAGATCCAGGGAAATCTAAGACCCATGCGGATGTTGACCCTAACCTGGAAATACCTGATGATGGCATACCAATTGAAGAGAAAACAGACCAAAATGTTAGAGTAGATAATTTATGTATCAACCAATGTTTGTTGGATACCTTAAATGGTGAGTATGTTGTAATATTTCAGGCCGTATACACTAAAATGATAGACAACCTTAATCCAAATATTGATATTCCATGTTCCATCAAAGAGTTTGGGGATTTTCAAGAATATTTTCAAGGACATAAGGCCATATTCTTGTATTGTTTTATACATAATTTCTCTTCAACATGATTCTTTACATCAAAGTTCAACTTATTCAGCTTTATCAGTAGAAAACGATGTAAAGTCTCTTCTAAAACATGGTTCTCCATTATATCCTTCCACTGGGGTTGAAGAAATATCTATAGAGAATACTTCATTAAGATATGTTCTAGAGCCTTCAAATTTCATAACTGAGAAAATGCAATGAAATTCCCCTTCTCAAGAATCAACTACTCAAAACACTAAGGTTGATAATACCGGGAATGAACCCAATCAAGTAGCTGACTTATTATTGGGTAAATAGAATCAGTTGTTTGAATCATATTTGTTTCTTCCATTTTTAATTAATAATGACCTTGATTTTATCATTTAGGGTTATCAATTCCTCGATCAGAAGGAGGAGCTTCCACTGTCCCAAGAGAGATAGAACAAGGTAGCACTTTAAGAGTCCTGTTTTCGGAGTACATTTTACCTCATGGTAGTGATTCCGATTCTGACTTAGATATGAAATATTATCTTGGTATGGCACGTAAGAAGAAAAGGTGGAATATCTAGAGCATAATTTCTGAAAAGCCTTTAGATAAAATTTTCCCCATTTTTTAAAACTCCTAGCACTATTCTACGTGTTGGGATTTGGTGGATTTAATTATGATCCAATCTATGATACCATGAAAGAGAGTAATCACCAATGGGAGTAGGAGCATAAGTTGCGACATGATTTTGAAGATGCTAAACGACCCATCAATATTGAGGTATTTCAAGCTGCTATAATTGAGGCAGAGGAAAATCATAACAATAAATCACTTGAGAATATCCATAAAAACAAAGAAATGATGAAGTAGTTGTTATATCTTCAATGAAAACAAAATGATATTCATAACAAGCATGAATAGTTGAATCAGACATTAGTAGAAACCCAATTAGAGGTGATTACTTCCTTTTCAACTACTAAGGAAGAATTTCGTCTGGCAGAGGAGACTGGTGTTTCTCAAATCTCTCAATTTCAATAGGCATCTGATAGAGCTTATGAAGCGGTCCAGCAAATGAAAAGTCATTTTGAGAGTTTATTATAAAACATGATAGTGAGGCTTCATTTTTTGGATGACCCATTATTTTCATATTAATGAACGAAATTTTGTATGAAATCATAAAAATATTCATTTGTATTTTTCATGATTGCAATATGGAAAGTAATTGATGATAATGATTCCTTTATGTTAAAAAATCATTATTAAAATAATAAGAATGATGTTCTTAAAATTTTCATATTAAGATGAGGGACATAATGAGCATAATTTGACTGTTTCTAGGGTTATATGGAAAATCCCACAAATTTTGTATCTTTTGGCCTTTTTTATTGTTCAATATTACAAAAATCATACAAAAATATATGTTTAGTGGGATGAGCCTCGACTTTTGTTTATATTTCTCTTTTCATGTTCTCAATCTAATGAGTATCGAGTCTTCTATTATTGGTAGTTTAGAGTCATGCATGTAGGAAAGTAAATAGCTAATATTTAGGGTCTAATAGCTTTGACTATGAATTTTGAATTAGATTCCAAACAAGAATCAGTGGCTAAAATTTTCTTTAATATTTTTTATGTATTTCCAAGGAAAATCACGAGTCATGATTTTTATGGTCACCAAATCTAAAACCTGTATCAACATAAGGGGTGCCTTTTCTAGGAACGACGTTACCAATATTTTAAAAACCCTTTATGGGGGTTGTGTTATGCAGGGACAACTGGGGAATACGCTACATATCCAAATAGTGGTATCTTTTTATTACATGCATGTTATGTAGGAAACATATGAAAAGACCCCTAAGGGAACATGCTATATAGTCATGAAAAATAGTTCTTTAAGAATTTAACATTTTTTGCTAATAGATTTAATGAAATACGATTTTGGTGACTTAAGAACATAGTATGTGGTTTTTTCAAGGAACTGAATTTTGAGAATGAGAAAATGGATATTTTTTTACCAACATAATTCATGAATAGGAAAATAATTTTTATACAAATTTGGTGTATGATTAATGGTTAGAAATTTATCAGAAAAGGAGTGATTTCTGATCTCGTACTCTTTAGTCTTAAGTCATGCAGTAAGGACATTGTTACTGTGCGGTTTTAAGTCATGTAGTGAGGAAATTGGTACGGTTCAAGTTTAAGTTCTGTAGTGAGGGAATTGGTACTTCTCATTTTTAAGTCATATAGTGAGGACATTGGTAGTGTGAAATGTTAAGTCATGTAGTAAGGACATCAATACTATGCAGTTTTAAGTCATGCGGTGAGGAAATTGGTACTGTGCAGTTTTAAGTCATACATTGAGGACATTGGTAGTGTGCAGTTTTAAGTCATGAAGTGAGGAAATTGGTACTGTGCAGTTTTAATTCATCTACTGAGGACATTGGTATGAAAAAATTCTCCCAATTTTGTGAAAATTTGTTTGGAAACAAACTTTAATATTCAGGTATGGAAGGGTAAACTATAAAAAATGATTTAGGAATTTCTGGAACATAGGAATGATATGGGAAAAGGGATAAAATCATTAGACGAGGTCTTTTCTAAGAACAAAGTTACCATTACTTGAAAAATTCATTATGGGGGTCGTATTATGCAACGCCAACTGGCACATATGTTGCATAGCCAAATATTTTCATCTTTTGAATGACATGTTTGTTATGTAGGAAACTTATGCAAGGCCGCCTAAGGGCACGTGCCGCATAGTAGGCAAAGGAGCTCTCAGATGTTTGAAGTTATATTTCTAAAAGTCAATGAATGTTTATAGAGATTCAGATTTTCCAAATCATAGAGTCTAATTTATGGAGAATATTACCTAAATGTGGGAAGGTATTTCCAATCAAGATATCCAACAAATCGGATGAATTATGATTTTACAAAGTTCAGACCCAAACATAATAGATATGGTGTCTATAGTTTTTGGTCATACAACTAGGACAAGAAATGGAAATAACATAAAACATGTGTCATAGCGAGTTCAAGGTTATCCCATAGTGCACAAAACACATAGTTTGGGAAATGTGTAAACCATGGTCTTGGAGACTTTTATATTGTGAGAGAGATAATGGGACCAGTATACATGAATGAGTATTTTAAAATATTGATTCTTGAATATTGTCATCAAATATTAAAGGGGACGAAGATACTATAACCAAGAATGAAGTTACCATTATTTGACAAACCCGTTATGGGGGATGTATTATGTAGGCCCAACAAAGGCATAAATTTCATATCCAAATTGTGGCATCTTCTGGTTGACAAGATTGTTTTTAGGCAACTTATGCAAGGCCTCATAAGGTCATGTGGTGCATAGTCAAGAAGAAGAGATATTAGTTATTAGCAACTATGTCACCATAAATTGTATGAAATATTATGAAAATATGAAAATATTCAAGATTATGTATGTCAAATATGGATGGGGGTTATTCCCAATTCATATGAGAAATATTTGAACCAATATTGGCCCTAAATTTTATGTCCTTTACATAGATCCGACTCATATGAAAAATGGAGACTTTCTTTGTTTCCTCTGAATGAATATTATGATATGCAGTTTAAAGTCATTCAATGAGGACATTATACTGTGCAGTAAGTCACGAACTGAGGAAATTTTCACCCCCATATTGAATTGAAATGCCTTACTTATATAAAGAAACCTTTTACCCAATTTATATGCTGACTTATGCTATGCTCGGTGTGAGAATCAAGGAGTAGTAAGGGCCTATTTTATAATAGAAAGGTGACACAGATGAAGAATGGGGTGTTAAATATCCATTTAGTTTAATGTCATACGGTATGGATGAAGATGAATCGATGTGAAAGGAAAGACATAATGTAACTGGATTAAGGGATAACACCCAAGTGTCACTATATGTCTTTTTGGGGAAATAATCAATTCATACATGGTTATTAAAACATTCACTGTATAGATTTAATTTTTATACCCGAAATAAAGAGGGTTTTTTTATTGTACATCTGGGATAGAGATTGGAGATCTAGGAATCTCTATGTATCTCATTGAAAATGATAATCTAGCCATACATAGTTCTTGATTCATGGTCTCTATGAAAATATAACTCTCGCATTGGAAAGAGAGGGACTCATGTACAACTAATGAGTAATTATGATATCAATGATGCTTTCTTATGGAATCTTCTAACATATTATAGAGAAAACATTAGTTGTACAAATGATGTCATGTTGTTTAACTTCATGCGACAAGGACGAAGATACTACACACATTAATGTCATGCAGCGTGGATGCTTATGGATATTATGCAGTTTCATGTCTTGCAAATAGGACATGGTACTATGTATTTTAAATTATTTCAGTGAGGACTACAATGACATATAATGAGACAAAGTATTTCTTCAATAATATCGCATTATTTGGAGTTGTAATAAGCTCTACATCCATTGAGATTAAATCCGAGTTTGTATATTGAATAGAACTTATGTTTGGAATAAGGTCCTTCCCATTTTGGTTCATGTTTTGGAGGTTTCTTTCCAGGTATCATTAGAGTCCTAAGGATCAACACCAATTATCCTTGAAGGAATGAACGAAGGAAAATTTTCTAATTAAATGATTTCGTTATTCTATTCTGATATACTTCTAGACGATACAGAGTGTGCAATCTTTTATCATCTAATAATTCCAAGACATTGAATCATTTCTGAGTTATTTCTTCTGTAGACAACTGATCATAGATTGCAACTCTGAGTGAATGAAATTGAATTTAAATTAGAAAACCAGCTTTAATTCCATATTCCAATGAATAAGGAGTCTCTTGGGTAGCAGTACTGGTAGTTTTCTGATAATACCACAAAGTATTCAAAATTTTATCAGGCTGTGATTTCAAATCATTATCCACCATATTCTAGTGTATATTTGATAGTCTTATTGAAGGCACCTATCTGTCCATTGGCCACTGCACGATAGCGAGATGAGTGGTTAGACTTGATATTATGTTCCTGATATAACTTTTTTATTTCATTGGATCAAAAATTGGTGCCATTTTCTGTTGAAATAGTATGAGGGATGCCAAATCTGGGGATGATATTAGTTTTGACAAAATGAAAATTGATTTTGGCTCCTAATTCCTTGAGAGGTATTACCTCAGCACATTTTGAGAATAAATCAGTAGGAGTGAGAATATAATTGAACTGCTTAGCTGTGGCTGGAGGATATGTCCCATCTACATCCATTCCCCATGTGGAAAATGTCCAAAACTATTATGCTATATGTACCAAATCTTGGGGTTGATGAATGAAGTTGACATGCACTGGATATGGATGGCATTTTTTAGTGAAATCTGTACAATCCTGTATCACTGAAGGCCAAAATTATCCTAGCCTTTGGTTCTGATCGGAGAGTCTGTGACCAGATTGATGGGCACCACAGGCCCCTGAATGTACTTCTTTCATGACAGTTGCAGTCTCTTCTCCATCAACAAATATGAAAAGAATTCCATCAAATCCTCTCTTGTAAAGGATCTTTTGGTGGTCTGGACTATTATAAAGAGTAAAATTGGTCACTCATCTCCGGATCTGTTCTTTCTCAGCCTTTTCCGATGGATGTACCCCATTTTTAAAATATTCCATTAAGGATGTTCTCCTTCCCATGGTATGATCATATGGTTCAGAAATAGGGAAAATTTCATTAATTTTTTCCATTGTGGTTTGAAAAAAAGGTAAGACCACATGGTGATGGGTTATGCTGATAACTGTCTCTTCCTGATTTCGATATGCCAAGGCTATAGCTGCATTAGCTAGTGCATCTGATTGGGCATTTTATGATCGCATGACATAGGACAATATTGGCTCTATGGGAAATTTAGCCATAACCCACTGACATAATCAGACAAATGGATTAACTCTTCCTTTCTGATAGAATGTTCCCCATTTATTTTTTTGATTTCCAATTATCAATCCCATTTTACCTTTAAATTATCCATTTTCACCTAAGGGGGAAATTCTAAACCAGCGATGATAGCTTGATACTCTGCTTCATTATTGGTACCACCTTCCGATAATAGGGAAGAATAAGGTGGTACTACCTTTTCTAGGGAAATAAGGAAAATTCCTAATCCGAACCTTGTTGAATTTAGGATTTTCTAGTATCTTCCCTATTGGACATCTAGAAGCACCATAAAAATACATTTCCCTGTTTTGGGAATTATCTTTGATAGAGAAGACCTCTTCATTGAGTTGTTCAGTATTAAACGAAGTGTCTTTCATAGATGGGTGCTCAGCAAGGAAATCATCCAGAGCCTGGTCATTTATTGCCTTTTGAGTCATAAACTGGATATCAAACTATTTCAAAATAACCTCCCACCATGCTATACACCGTATAAGCATAAGATTAATGAGGATAAATTTGAGTGGGTTATTACAAGATACCAATTAAAAATCATAATGTTGCAGGTAGTGTCTCAATTTCTGTACAGTAAAGATTAATGCCAGGCAGCACTTTTTAATACATGAATACCGAGTTTCCACATCAAGCATAGTTTGACAGAGATGGTAAAGGTTGTTTTCATTCCTACCATCATTCTTTCGAGCAAGGAACGCACCTAGTGATCGCTCTAATGATGTCACATAAATAATAAGTGGCCTTCCGTCAACAAGTGGAAAAAATACTAGTGGAGTAAAGTGAAATTTCTTGAGTATATGAAATTCTTCTTGGCAATCTTCAGTCCATTGGTAAGTAACTCCCCTCTTCATTAATCTAGTGAAGGGTAACATTTGTCTACCAAATTGGTGATAAAGAGACGAATATAGGCCAAGTGTCCTTGATTTCATCTTAATTATTTAAAATTTCGAAGAGGTGACATTCCAAGGATTTATTTTGTTTTATCGGGACCATCTTTGACAGCATGATGGCGTACAATGAAGCCAAGGAATTTTCCTGAGGTTACCACGAAATAGCATTTCAAGAGGTTCATCTTCAAATTATGTTGCCGAAGTTTTTGAAATATGGTTTCTAAATCAGCTATGTGATTGGAATGTTGTTTGGACTTTACTACCAAATCATCCATATAACATTAAACAAAATTACCTAAGAAGGGTTTGAAGATATGTTTCATGGAACAATGGTAGGTTGTTCCTACATTCTTTAAGACAAAGGGCATTAACCTATAGAAAAACACACCTTGAGGAGCTCTAAAGGCTGTAGATTATTCATCCTCTGGTTCCATTCTATTTTGATAATAGCCATAGTAACCATCCATAAATGAAATAGCTTCATAGCCAGCTATTGCATCAATTTGTTGTTCTGTAATTTGGACTAGAAAATCATCATTAAGAAAATACTGGTTAAGATCTATGAAATCAGTGGAGACTCTAATTTTCCCATTCTTCTTTTTCACTGGGACAATATTGTCCAGACATTTGGGATACGAAACTTCCCTGACAAAGTTATCCTTTATATGTTTATCATCTTCTGCTTCAATTTTAGAGGCATGAGTTGGGTGTGTTTGCCTTTATGCATGGTTGAATACATGATGTTCTATTAGAAGACCCAAATGATGGGTGGATACATGTAACACCCCAAGATTTTATAGTGTGTTATTTCTTCAAAATAATTCAATAACTTTCACTACATGCAACACCAAGTTCAATCGCTCCATAACTTACCAAACAAGCTGTTCAAAAGAGGTTATGAATAGTGTTAACTAAATTTTAAACTTTATATAATCCTTATAATTTTAGAATCCATATTATGAGTTTCTTAGACATAATGTAAGAACAAATTCATTTTCAGTATTTGACTTTTACCAAATTTTAATAGTGAACCCTTTTTAGATACTATATTTTAAACTTTTTGACTAAATGGGGACATCAAAAATTTAAAATGAAACATCCCAAGCTTCCACGGTACGCTAGCGTGTGTTGTACGCAACACCGAGTTCTAACACACCGTAACCAATCAAACTAGCCGTTATGAATAGTAATACCTACTTTTTGAAATTATATATATTTTATATTTTAAAATGGACTTCATTTTTGGATTCGGAATATCGAATTTAGCCTAAGGTGAAATTTTGGTACATTTCGGATAACTTTCATATTTTGATGAATAGTGAAAATTACTAAATTTTAATTAAAAACAACTTTTTAAATCAAAATAATTAATAGTGATAAATTGTGAATTTGAGTGGTTTTAAAGTATATTTAGAATATATTTTTACCATTTAATATAATGTTGGTCATTGGACATAATTTTACAATTAAACCGAACATAAACAAGTGTCAATCTTTTGATAGTTATTATCTCTTAAAAACACGCTTTTTGTTTTGACAGCGGGAATTAATTTTAAATTAATTTCTGCCAATTCTGTGTTTTGAATTTAGAAAAATGGATTCCATATTTGGAATCAGGATGTTCAAATTGTGTAAATAAGTAACTTTTATTTTTAGACATTTTGAATAATTACTGCGGTAAATATTTTATTTACCATGGTTAAGGGTAAATCCGGTAAATAAGGGTTAAAAAAATAATATTATAATAATACTAAATTACCCTAAAAACGTGTATTAACCCTATTGGTTGATATATGGTCGACCATGGGCATCTTTGGGTCAATTTGGGGACCCCATGGATCCACTTGTAAGTGATAATGACACATTATATTAATAAAGTTAAAATAAAAATAAAAATGGCATAAGCTTACATCTTTTAGAAGAAAATTTTTTACATAGGGTTATATATGTTGGATTTTAGATTATAAATATTCATTAGAAAGATAAAAAGATTTCCTACATAATGATATTTTATTTATAATTTTTAGACATTAAATAATTTATTTTATTTATGACACAAAGATGATGCAGTAATTACTATAATAGTGAAAAATTAAAATAATTGATATTATAAATACCCAAAAAAATATAATATAAAACTTTTAATGAATTAAACTAATTTTCTAGGATAATATGGTATATTAGGATTGATTTAATTGACTTTGTTCGAAGTAATCAATCTTTTATGAGTTTCACAAAAATCAACTATTGAATAGTGTCAAAATTGACATAAAAGAGTTTTTAAAACAAATATTATATTATTAATTGATATTAAATTCCTAAAAATCTAAGGTTCGGCCAAGAGACTTATATTATGATAGGTTAATCATTAATGGACCACTTGGGGGTCGCTTGGATGTATATAGTATGTTTATTAACCATAATATATAAAAATACAAAGAGACATTGTAAAAGTGAAACTAATTAACTTAGAGTTAATACTTAAAGATAAGGTTAATATAAGTACCCAAACCTGTCTAAATTCTATTGGATGAGTTGTTTTCGACCTATCCCCACCTCATCCTTTGAATAGTCAACTTTGGAGCCATTAGAAACCGAATATGAATTTATTATAAATTAATATTTCTAGCTTTTCCAAAGGTGCCCCTCACCCCTCTTATAAAAGGGCACTCCTCCTTCTCATTTCTTCACACCTTCAAAGCCTTTTGGTTCGGCCAAACTCTGCCCAAATACTCTCCCAACATCCCTCACTACAACCTAGAGGCCTTAGTTTGATCAGAAAGCCAACCTAAGGAGCCCTTTTGATCAAATCAAAAGGAAGAACCCGAAGAAGAGGTAATGATTTCACCACCCTTTTCTAAGTTCATTTCTTCTTCCACTTATTCTTCCTTTGTTCTTACCATTCTAAAATAATAACTCCAGTATCTGACATATACTGTGATTTTATTATAAGTATGGTACAACCATATTCAGTATTCTATCCACCCTTTGAATAACATGTCACCATACGTGCGTACGTACGGCTTACCGTCTCCACGTCGTGGTGTAATTGTTATTCAATATAATATTATTTGGATGGGTATAATAATGATGTGTAACTCATGTAAATAATAAATATAACATGTTAATGATTCTGTATATATGATATACCATTCATTTATATATTATTTTAATATCAAAAGAATGATATTGTCGCTCGTGCGTACGTACGGACTACCGTCTCCACGAACGCGATGAGATTCATTCTCCATCGTATCCATTCAAGTATAATTATCATTTTACGATTTAAAAATGATGTTTAAGGACTTGATATCATTCTGGATATGAATAAGATACAACAAACATGGCTTATGTATCAAAACATATAAAAGAAAATGAGTAAGTTAACACCCGAAACGATGATAATTCTAAGATATTATTAATAAATCAATGTTAAAAGATCATATATGATATCATATTAATATATATGATTCTTGTATAATTTAATAACAATTATTTCACCATTATACAGGAGGTTAACCTACACCAACCAAGGAAAAGTACAAGGTAAGGGTTATTTCACAATCTCTTCATTATCCGAGGTTGTTTATACGTAATAATCTACTGGGATCTCTTTATCATCCACATCCATGTTTTCTTAAAAATGTATTTCAAAACATTTTTACTATTTACAAGAATATGGGTTAAAGTCATTTATACCCTTGTTTGACTTTTTATAAGAGGTTTATAAAGGAATCTTTCCGTCGTTTTCAAAACAAGGTCCTTTTTAACCTTTTCGACAGAATTGAGGTAAGAATGTTTTTTTTTTAACTTATACGGCGGGTGCGGTTATTTTACGCCGTTATAAAATCTTCAAAGCTTTCCTTACAAGCTTATAAGAATATTTTCAAAGAAAATGTTTTATTTTATATTGATCTTAAATGATTTCAAAATAAAAGGAGATATTTCTTTAAAAAGAATTTTGATTTCATCTATGTCAACATCCTTTGATGAATTTTAAGATTATTTGAAGTTGATTTATTATGATTCAAAACTTCTATATTGTATTGAAGGTTTTGTGATATGTTTGACTATGGATGTGCTATTTTTATACCATTCATAGTTTATGGTGAAATTATTGACATTTCGTATGCTAGTTTTAATACGAATGTTTATGTTATGTTTAAACCTTTTCATATGGGAATGCATTGGACTTAATAAGTGACGGGTGGAGCCCGCTATAGCTCCTCGATGCATCGGTAGGTCTCATGAGACAAACTAGTGTCTTGGCACAAGGCCTTGACAAAATCTTATTTGTAGTCTTGGCACGAGGCCTTGGCTATGTGGTTATGATAGTCTGGCATTATGCATTCCAACATTGTGAAAGTGGTTATTGATTTTTGCATGTGATTATTCGATTAGTAGAATATCCATGTGAATAAGTAAATGGAATTATTTCATTTTATTTATGCCATACCATGTTGAAAGTTCATGTTTAAAAGGCTTTTGTTTTAGTTATACATTGCCTTAAATGTTTATTCTTATTGATGAAAGTTTCCGCTATATTGTTATCCTTACTGGGAATTTGAGCTCACCCCTTTTCTACGTTTTATTTTTCCCAGGAAGTGAAGATGTAAGTTATGAATGACCTGCAGGGATATTATGAGGGGATCATAGTGTGGACTGTGGAAACATTATGTTTTTCATTTTATGATGTAATGTAAAACTTATGAATATATCTAGTGTTTCCAAGGCTACTAAACCAATCGGTCTTTCGAGATTTGATCTTTCTTGTGATCATGCCAATGTTACGAAGTAATGCACCGACTCTGGGTAGCTGGGGTCGGGGCGTTACAGTTGGTATTAGAGGAAGTTTAGTACAAACCTTGGAAGTTAGATTTAGATAAACTCTGATTAGAGCACATAGACCTAAGATGAACTTTGAGGATTAGTATAGAAGAACTTCCTAGAATTTTGGTATTGTAGAGACTTTGTGAGTTTTCCGAGAAATACATCCCTGTCTGGATACGAGCAGGTAGAGGCGGCTCTGGCACAGATGTACCTAGGGGTAAAACCCGAAAACACCGCTTTGAGCTAGACTCGAACGGGAACTGGTGCACGACAACGGGCCTTGCTGCACTCTTGGTTACGACACTCCTGGGGGATATGCTTAGGATAACTCTCATTTTCTTTACAAATCATTTTGAAGGGATTATGAGTATATACTTCCTCAAAGAAAACATTCTTATGATTATGGATTATATCCATAAATAGTTCAATTTATGTTATGTGTTTTATAAGTATGGGATTATGTATTTTGATTCATAAACTGATCTAGTTTATGCCATTGTTTAGAAATGGCGCCCAGTAGAAGGAATGAGAACTCCAGAAATACACATGATTCTAAGAGAAAGAAGGATCATATCATTCATGGTCTTAAGCTAGAATTTATAAGAGAAATAGTCTCCCATGTATTATCATCATATGAAGAAATAATATCATGTGTTGATAAGATAAGTAAAGAGTTTACTGAGTCCTATGGCTTTGAAGGGAATCAAGAGAAGAAAAGGATGGAAGAGAGAAAGATGGATAAAGGGAAAAGGGAAAAGAAGAATTTTCCCATATGTGGTAACTGTGGAAAGAAACACCCTGGAACTTGCCTGAAAGGAATGGGAGTTTGTTATAAGTGTGGAGGAAAAGGGCACAAAGTACGTGACTGCAAGGGTAAGAAAATGGTTTCAAATGTACAATGCTTCATTTGCAAGGAGTTTGGACACTACGCGAACCTATGTCCCAGTCATCAGTCTATGACGCAAATGATGCTATTGGATAATAATCAAGTTATGATACTACCACAGATAAAGAGGAATGATTAGAGTTCTTATGTTGATTATGTCAATTGAGTGTTGTATCAACAATGTACTTGTTATAATAATTATGGAGTATATAAGGATTGTACTGCAGTACTATTTCATTAAGGACTTGAGATTGTGTGGAAAAAATAAAAGTGACTCAATAGCAGGTTAAATTTTTGGAAAATATATGGTTGAGAGAAAGATAAACCATAATATGGTTCAGATACCGAGGTGGTGATTTTAGAATAATACATGATTGATTTAGATAAATTATATTGGATATTATTGACTACCTTGAAGCTGATTAATGATTTGTATATTCCATCATTGTTGGGATTTAAAATTTTTTTGGATTAATGAAGTATATCCAGCTTTCTATATGGAATAAGGGATCATGAATGTAATCAATAAGGAATATGGTAATTAAGGATGTTTCGGTGTATTAAAAGAATACATGATTAAGGTATTCATATTCTATTAAGGGGTAAAAAGGTTCTACATTATGTTTACCTTACTTATAAATGTTGGACTGTGAGTTTGGATAGAAGTATTTTGGATAGTTCTAGTTTGGATTATTTTGGATTTCTATAAAAGGACAACCCGGAGGTCGGGCGGCAACCCGTCGCGTCCGGCAAGGCTGCGAGACTTGAACCCGTAACCGAAGGGTGACAAGGGTGTATCACCTACCACTGGCCCACGAGATGTCCTGGATTAAATAATGTAGTTTTTATTAAAATATCTTTTAGATGAATTATAAATTTGTTTATTTTGGAACCCTATACGAATACTGTAAATAGAATTTTTTTTACATTCTATTATCTTTTAGAGTGAAATATGAGTATGTGGTAGAAATTTATTAATGGATAAAACTCTAATTATAATGTAAGTATATCTCCTTATGATCTTAGACAATCTCATAAATAAATTCCTCAATATTAAGAAAAGCAACTTAGAACAAAAATGTTGTCCTAGATGGTACCTTAAATCATCACTAATTTATGGCTTTGGGATTGTTGGCCTTTTCATAGCCATGTTCTCTACCACTCTCCATCAGATAATTGATGGTTAGATTTTTCTTCCATATCCATATTTTACTACATGGAACCCTAGTATGTGTTATTTTCGATAATCTTCATACTTTCGACTCTTTATTTTAAATAGAGGCCTCATTAATTCATTTTTCGATGTGGGATTTCAACTAAGATATTTTGAAACGTCAAAAATGTGTTATCCTAATACCCTATGTTTTGTTGAACCGATGGTATTTCAAATCATCATAGATTGATGAATTTAAGGACCTCAATTTTACACTTGTTTGTGATTGACGACCTCAATCACCACCTATAAATATTTACATTTTTCCTCCAATTAAATGTCTCTAATTGCCACCAATGTTCTCCTAATCGAGATCATAATTTGGTGGTGACCCTTTGATTTCTCTTTTCCTCATATTAAGACTAAATTTTAGTAACCCAATTTCCGATGTGGGTTTTCCCACAAATATATTTTCTATTTTCAACCTTTTATTTTTGAAGAACAATTTCAAATTGCGAGGACGCAATTTATTGAAGGAGGGGAGAATGTAACACCCCAAGATTTTATAGTGTGTTATTTCTTCAAAATAATTCAATAACTTTCACTACATGCAACACCAAGTTCAATCGCTCCATAACTTACCAAACAAGCTGTTCAAAAGAGGTTATGAATAGTGTTAACTAAATTTTAAACTTTATATAATCCTTATAATTTTAGAATCCATATTATGAGTTTCTTAGACATAATGTAAGAACAAATTCATTTTCAGTATTTGAATTTTACCAAATTTTAATAGTGAACCATTTTTAGATACTATATTTTAAACTTTTTGACTAAATGGGGACATCAAAAATTTAAAATGAAACATCCCATGCTTCCACGGTACGCTAGCGTGTGTTGTACGCAACACCGAGTTCTAACACACCGTAACCAATCAAACTAGCCGTTATGAATAGTAATACCTACTTTTTGAAATTATATATATTTTATATTTTAAAATGGAATTCATTTTTGGATTCGGAATATCGAATTTAGCCTAAGGTGAAATTTTGGTACATTTCGGATAACTTTCATATTTTGATGAATAGTGAAAATTACTAAATTTTAATTAAAAACAACTTTTTAAATCAAAATAATTAATAGTGATAAATTGTGAATTTGAGTGGTTTTAAAGTATATTTAGAATATATTTTTACCATTTAATATAATGTTGGTCATTGGACATAATTTTACAATTAAACCGAACATAAACAAGTGTCAATCTTTTGATAGTTATTATCTCTTAAAAACACGCTTTTTGTTTTGACAGCGGGAATTAATTTTAAATTAATTTCTGCCAATTCTGTGTTCTGAATTTAGAAAAATGGATTCCATATTTGGAATCAGGATGTTCAAATTGTGTAAATAAGTAACTTTTATTTTTAGACATTTTGAATAATTACTGCGGTAAATATTTTATTTATCATGGTTAAGGGTAAATCCGGTAAATAAGGGTTAAAAAAATAATATTATAATAATACTAAATTACCCTAAAAACGTGTATTAACCCTATTGGTTGATAGATGGTCGACCATGGGCATCCTTGGGTCAATTTGGGGACCCCATGGATCCACTTGTAAGTGATAATGACACATTATATTAATAAAGTTAAAATAAAAATAAAAATGGCATAAGCTTACATCTTTTAGAAGAACAATTTTTACATAGGGTTATATATGTTGGATTTTAGATTATAAATATGAATTATAAAGATAAAAAGATTTCCTACATAATGATATTTTATTTATAATTTTTAGACATTAAATAATTTATTTTATTTATGACACAAAGATGATGCAGTAATTACTATAATAGTGAAAAATTAAAATAATTGATATTATAAATAACCAAAAAAATATAATATAAAACTTTTAATGAATTAAACTAATTTTCTAGGATAATATGGTATATTAGGATTGATTTAATTGACTTTTTTCTAAGTAATCAATCTGTTATGAGTTTCACAAAAATCAACTATTGAATAGTGTCAAAATTGACATAAAAGAGTTTTTAAAACAAATATTATATTATTAATTGATATTAAATTCCTAAAAATCTAAGGTTCGGCCAAGAGACTTATATTATGATAGGTTAATCATTAATGGACCACTTGGGGGTCGCTTGGATGTATATAGTAAGTTTATTAACCATAATATATAAAAATACAAAGAGACATTGTAAAAGTGAAACTAATTAACTTAGAGTTAATACTTAAAGATAAGGTTAATATAAGTACCCAAACCTGTCTAAATTCTATTGGATGAGTTGTTTTCGACCTATCCCCACCTCATCCTTTGAATAGTCAACTTTGGAGCCATTAGAAACCGAATATGAATTTATTATAAATTAATATTTCTAGCTTTTCCAAAGGTGCCCCTCACCCCTCTTATAAAAGGGCACTCCTCCTTCTCATTTCTTCACACCTTCAAAGCCTTTTGGTTCGGCCAAACTCTTCCCAAATACTCTCCCAACATCCCTCACCACAACCTAGAGGCCTTAGTTTGATCAGAAAGCCAACCTAAGGAGCCCTTTTGATCAAATCAAAAGGAAGAACCCGAAGAAGAGGTAATGATTTCACCACCCTTTTCTAAGTTCATTTCTTCTTCCACTTATTCTTCCTTTGTTCTTACAATTCTAAAATAATAACTCCAGTATCTCACATATACTGTGATTTTATTATAAGTATGGTACAACCATATTCAGTATTCTATCCACCCTTTGAATAACATGTCACCATACGTGCGTACGTACGGCTTACCGTCTCCACGTCGTGGTGTAATTGTTATTCAATATAATATTATTTGGATGGGTATAATAATGATGTGTAACTCATGTAAATAATAAATATAACATGTTAATGATTCTGTATATATGATATACCATTCATTTATATATTATTTTAATATCAAAAGAATGATATTGTCGCTCGTGCGTACGTACGGACTACCGTCTCCACGAACGCGATGAGATTCATTCTCCATCGTATCCATTCAAGTATAATTATCATTTTACGATTTAAAAATGATGTTTAAGGACTTGATATCATTCTGGATATGAATAAGATACAACAAACATGGCTTATGTATCAAAACATATAAAAGAAAATGAGTAAGTTAACACCCGAAACGATGATATTTCTAAGATATTATTAATAAATAAATGTTAAAAGATCATATATGATATCATATTAATATATATGATTCTTGTATAATTTAATAACAATTATTTCACCATTATACAGGAGGTTAACCTACCCCAACCAAGGAAAAGTACAAGGTAAGGGTTATTTCACAATCTCTTCATTATCCGAGGTTGTTTATACGTAATAATCTACTGGGATCTCTTTATCATCCACATCCATGTTTTCTTAAAAATGTATTTCAAAACATTTTTACTATTTACAAGAATATGGGTTAAAGTCATTTATACCCTTGTTTGACTTTTTATAAGAGGTTTATAAAGGAATCTTTCCGTCGTTTTCAAAACAAGGTCCTTTTTAACCTTTTCGACAGAATTGAGGTAAGAATGTTTTTTTTTAACTTATACGGCGGGTGCGGTTATTTTACGCCGTTATAAAATCTTCAAAGCATTCCTTACAAGCTTATAAGAATATTTTCAAAGAAAATGTTTTATTTTATATTGATCTTAAATGATTTCAAAATAAAAGGAGATATTTCTTTAAAAAGAATTTTGATTTCATCTATGTCAACATCCTTTGATGAATTTTAAGATTATTTGAAGTTGATTTATTATGATACAAAACTTCTATATTGTATTGAAGGTTTTGTGATATGTTTGACTATGGATGTGCTATTTTTATACCATTCATAGTTTATGGTGAAATTATTGACATTTCGTATGCTAGTTTTAATACGAATGTTTATGTTATGTTTAAACCTTTTCATATGGGAATGCATTGGACTTAATAAGTGACGGGTGGAGCCCGCTATAGCTCCTCGATGCATCGGTAGGTCTCATGAGACAAACTAGTGTCTTGGCACAAGGCCTTGACAAAATCTTATTTGTAGTCTTGGCACGAGGCCTTGGCTATATGGTTATGATAGTCTGGCATTATGCATTCCAACATTATGAAAGTGGTTATTGATTTTTGCATGTGATTATTCGATTAGTAGAATATCCATGTGAATAAGTAAATGGAATTATTTCATTTTATTTATGCCATACCATGTTGAAAGTTCATGTTTAAAAGGCTTTTGTTTTAGTTATACATTGCCTTAAATGTTTATTCTTATTGATGAAAGTTTCCGCTATATTGTTATCCTTACTGGGCATTTGAGCTCACCCCTTTTCTACGTTTTATTTTTCCCAGGAAGTGAAGATGTAAGTTATGAATGACCTGCAGGGATATTATGAGGGGATCATAGTGTGGACTGTGGAAACATTATGTTTTTCATTTTATGATGTAATGTAAAACTTATGAATATATCTAGTGTTTCCAAGGCTACTAAACCAATCGGTCTTTCGAGATTTGATCTTTCTTGTGATCATGCCAATGTTACGAAGTAATGCACCGACTCTGGGTAGCTGGGGTCGGGGCGTTACAATACATCAGGATTAATACCTGGAATTTCCGTATAATTCCAGGTAAATACATCTCGTTGTTTTTTTAGAAAGGATGTATATACCTCTTTCTCTTCAGAGTTTATGGTCACAGTAATTATATTGGGGCATGGATCTTCTTCTTTACCCATATTTATTTCTCAATGTTCATCCACAGTGGTAGAGACACCATTTTCAAATGCTGGAGGAGCATCCCCGAGATCTTCCTCTACTTCCTCATTATGTGTTAAGTCTTCTGTTTCCTCCTGCATAGTAGATGACAAGGAAATAATCCCAGAGTTAATGAAGAGTTAGTATTTGAACATCCCAAAGAAGAAGCCTCCTTGTCTAACCCTACTAATGACGAAGGGTCTTCCTGTGGTATATTGGGATTGATGGATTGAGAATCAACGTCTTTTTCTTCCTCTAACATTGCTACAATTTCTTCTATTATGGTTGATGAAGTAGAGTCTCATTTAGTTTAGTAGATGAAATGAAAACATCTCCCTTCAAGCTTCCATAATTTCTTGGTGTGTCAATAATTTCTCCCATGTTTTCAAGTTCAATTTCCTCAATTGACAGAATGGAAATTACTGGATAAGTGCATGGATTTGGTTTTAATCTTTCAATTTGATTGTGGGTAGCACATAATCTATACTCAAATACCTGAATGGATTTTCTAGAATCTTTTCCTGTCCATTTGGAGCATTAACATTGGTTATTTCCTTCATCATGGAGTTCATTCCATTTGTGTGATAAAACTCTTCCTCAATATATTGAGATTCACATATTTTGAACAGAGCCTTGTCACCATACAATATTCTAATTTGACCATTGAAATAGTATTTCAAACATTGGTGGTATGATAAGGGTATGGCAGAATGTTGATGCAACCAAGTCCTTCCAAGAAGAATATTGAAGGTTATGTCCAGACGAACAACCATGAAATCTGAATTAGAAACAAGATCTCCAAACTGTGTTCTAAGTGTAATGTCGCCTAAAGGTGCTTGTTCATTCTTATTATATGTTTCAAACTTTAATGTATAATGAGATAAGTCAGATTCAGTTAGCCCCAATCAACATAGTATACGAATGAGAATGAGGATGACCTCGGAGCCATTATCAATGAAGGCTCATCGGATATCTACATCATTGTCATTTATAGACAAATACAAAGTTTTTATATTCCCATGTACCAAATGGACTTCATTTTCATTCATAAAATATATGACTGCATGACATTCTACAGAGTCATTCTCTATACGGTAAACCTCAGCAGTAGTAACTTCAGTTTCAAATTCTTGAGGACTTGACAAAGCCTTAATGAGTGCTTCTTGAAGAGATTTTGATAGATTCAAAACCTCCAGGATTGATAGTTTGTCCAGCACATAAGACAATTGTTTCCAAATATCATACTTTTGGTCCAAAGGTCTTCATTTGCGAGCACGGATATGTGGTTCTATAGGTGATTTGGAATTTGATGCTTCTGATATAAATGTACTCTGTATGAGGGTAGAAGTTGTAAATACTGCTGGATTTGCTAAATTAGACTAACTAACTCTATTAATCTTCTGAGAAATATATGGTGTGGCTTCTAAACGGCCCTCCATAATAATTGTGCCTAAACTAGACTAGTTTTACATGGATTAAATTTCAGGTTCTTATTGAGCACATAAAAGGGATCATCCACTAGTTTCATCCACATATATGGTTTGAGCAGTGGTAGAGTTAAACGGGTGGTATTTGGAATTTCCACGTCCTCCCATGTATCCTCAACATTGGCCTCTTCCTCTAGTTCCCCAATTTAGTATAAATAATTCTGGCTCAATACAATCAAAATCACCATTGGCATAAGGATTCGTTAAATGGATAACATTAACGTAGCCAAATATTAATTCTTCATCTGATGAGGATTCTACCTGACATGTTACTTTTGGTTGTACCGTTTGGATGGGCGGTGCATGTGATTTTGAAATAGATTCCATAAAATCTGCCATGGTCAATGAAAACTTTGGCCTTGATACGAGCTCATCATCTTCTGACTACCCTTTATCTTTATGACCGTTTTGTTTCTTTGAAGAATGGAATTTTGATGAAGATTGCTTTGTTGTGGCAGAAGTGGAAGAAGACACAATTGGTTGTTTCAACTATGTTCGTAAAATATAATGATTCATATTGATCATTTTCCTAATCATCCAATCATCATATATTTTTTTCACATTTTTACTTTTAACTTCTTTCCACTCACCTTCTTCCTCTGGATAAGTAATAGTAACACAAGCTACTTGAGTTGATGAACTTGTCTATTTCAATTATCTATATTCTACGATTTTTTGTTGAAGGTTTCTAAAAAAATCACTCCTGAATGGGGTGTCTCTATATTTGATGAAAGGGACAATAATTCTGATGATCATCATCTCCGTATTTATTTGGCTTCTTCGGCCTTGGAAACAGAACAAAATTGTTATCTATTGCAGAGATGATGTAACAAGGAACTTGTTCATTCCTGAAAGAATAAACATTATTTGTAAATTCCTCAAACTGTTTCCGCATTTGATCTCTTTGATCATCTTGATGAAACGGTCGTTGCTTCTAATGCTTAGGAGGTTGACCCCTTCGGTATGATAAATTTCATGATGTAGAAGTTGGTACAGGTTCTTGTTTGAGTGTGATTTTAGTAGCTTCTTCCATTACTATCCACCTTCCTAGAGCTAAAAGAATGACATGAGTTTTAGCCTTATCATCTATAATACAATCTTCTATCTGGTGATCAATTGAACAAAGGTCTCAAACCCCTCTTGTGTATTTCACAGGGATCAACGGTGGACGTAATTCATCACGCAGATTTTCCTCACATATTGGAAGAAACTCTTCTTGAAGGAGTGTTAAACATAAAGAATATGTGAATCCCTTCCATCATGTAATGAAATCTGAATCAATTTCGTTATCCCTTTGTTTACAATTGATAATATAAAATACTTTCTTCTTTAGTAGAATTGAACTAAATTGAAGAACGAATTTCTAACGAAGATCTTCCCACCCTGTATTTGATCGAGATTGGAAACTTGTGTACCAGACAAAAGATGGTCCTTGTAATGACTGCACAAAACACCTAAGCATAACTAATTCTGTTTGTTGAGAAGTTCCCATCATAGGATCAAAACAAGAAACAAAATGTGTTATGAGTTGTTCCGAATCTCCCTAACCATTAAAAATTAGCAATGTGGTATTCATAAAATTTGTTGGGGTGGAATTGAATCCACCCATTCAGGGTAAGCTCTATTTTTTGGTGAACTGGTGCACGTTGTTCCTCCATAGATTCCAACCGAGTCATTAATGCCTCAATTGAGTTCATAAGAATTTGGGGAATGTCCAGATGAGCTGGATTCTGTACAGGTAACAAAATTGGTGTTTGAGCTAGTACAACGAACAGTAAGACCACAAATAGTTGTGCTAATATCTACCTTGAATAACCCACAAGAATAGGTCTATCCAGATGTATATGATCTTAACTTGATTGTGTACCCAATGGAGGGAAATCATTATCTACATCTGTAGTTACTAAAAATCCCCATTGTAGAGGATCTTCTACAGGATTCACATATTGAGGACTTGCCTAGGGAGTATGTATAGCAGAAATGTTGTTTTGAAGAAACTTTGTATTGAGTCTTTTCAACTCCATAATTTCCTATTCTTTTTGTGGAAATCTATCTTCAAGTGAACGAGATTGACCTTCTCCAGTGGAAAATTTTGATGCAATTTGAATTTTTCCCCCTTGTTAAATTATTTTTAGATAGGGGGGGGAGTTGGTTATGGGAAGGCATACATTGATTCTGGGTAAACCTATGATTTTGGGTACGAACACCTTTTTCATTTGCCTCAGTGTGTACCATATTGTGGAAAATAATTTCATCTTTAGATTCCCTTAAACTGGACATATTTTCTGGAGGATCCTCTACAATGGTATTGATAACATTAAATGACGCATAATTCATTGATGGCATTCCATCAGTGTTTCTGCTTGATCATCTTCATTTTTGTCTTTGACGAGACTCAGTTCTCCTATATAAAGAAATCCATGGAACTATTTAGGGGAAAATAACATGAAGGGAATCATTGGATAGTTCAGTTGTACGCTTTCCTTGTGGCTTCTTCCCTAATTGGGAGAAAACTGACTTCCGTTGAGGAGGGGATTGTAGATGTGAACAGGCCCCTAGCCTTAGAGGCTAAATTTTATCTTGTTCTTCTTCTTCGAATCTCTGAAATTTTTTTAATGAATTTGAAGGTTGAATTAAATGATCCCCTAGCCTGGAATGTAGGAGGGACTCTTGAACTACTACAGTTGAAATTCATGTAACTGATCTTCCGATTTTGTGGATTTGGGTTCAGATATTAGCTGGGTCCATCATCCGACAATAACTCAAATCATTTGTTTCAGAATATCATTGTGTTATTTCAGACATTTGCATACTATGATTCCTGACATTTACTAAATGGTACGCCTACTCAATATTCTCAAAGGCTTGATGTAAAAGTATCTCAATAACTTCTTTTCATTGGGCCTGATTTTGATGAGAAATGGTTGAGGCCATTTCTTGAGCATATATTTTATTACATACAAAACCTATTGATTGGGGTCATCTGTGGGAAATAAAATTGCATGAAACCACTTTTGGAAGATTTTGATGATTTTGGAGCGTACTGAAATGCAATGTTCCATATGCACCTGATCCTTTGATATGAACTCTAGATGGGGAATCGGAAATTAATCGGAATAACCCCTTTAGAGCATTGAGACATGCGTGGTGAAGGGTTCTCTGTTGTTTTTCAACCCTTGGATGTTGGGAACATGAAAGAGAGGCCAAATCAATTTGGCGTTGTAACCCTCCTATTACCTTTATATGATTTTGATATTCATCATATAGTAATACTTTAGTTTTCAAATGATGTAGAGTTTTCCATATGTTGAGATGAATTTCATGAATATCGTCTACTATCATCAATTCTATGATATCTTACTGAGAATTTTCCAAAGGCGAGAACATGATTGGGATTTATCATTTAGATAATTTTTTCCTCATGTTTAATGTGTATTCATAATCTTTCACTAGATGTTTCTCCACTTGGCCTAAAAAAAGTGGATGCTCTGTATTAGAAAATAAAAGACCCAAGGGAGGTTTGGATAATTATTGTTCCCTTAATATGCCTTCTTACTGAGAAAGTGTTTCACCCTTAAATGAAAAGGCATCATACATGACTGGCATTGTGTTTTCAAGTGCCTCAAGATAAGAGGGCTATCTTTTTTCTACATTTTCAATTATGGAATTGTTTGGAAAATCCGAAATACTAATATAGAGAGTACTTTTTCATTTAATTCCATCATGGGGAGGATCACCATGGTGGATTACAGTAAGGGATAAATATTCTTGCTCTATGATCTTCTGGCCACACGATGGGTTGTTGTGGATCTCATCTGAGGATAAGAACTCTAGATTGAGCTAATGTTCAGGATGAAAGCCTTTATAATGAAGTGATCAATGTGAAGAAATATAATTACAACTACCAGTCCCAAAATTTTTTACTGAGAATGTTGGATCTTGAGAAGAAATAGAAAAATGTATGAGGGATTCAAGAACTCCGGTGTTAAAAAGAGCTAAATCACAGCTTGACTATTGATTTTCCCATGGTGTTTGGAGATACATCTCTTTGGATGTTATCATATACATAGTTTGGGCCACCTACTAGGATAAGGGGTTAAAATGGGCAGGTGTATGTTCCTGCCTTAGAGTAGTTACCAGAATAGACAGATTAACTCTAATTAGAAAGGGTGTATGTTCCCAATATTTCTGTCCATATGATATGGGGGAATATTCCCCTGACCTTTCTAGACTAGAATAGAGGTGTGTATCTGCTTTGGGATGGTATGCTGATGTGTCGTCCCATGTGTGGGGACAATTTTATATGTCTGTTCCCCTAATACTGCTGAATCGGTTTTTAAAATATCCTGGCATGCTTCTAGAATATGGGTAGGGATATGCATATGACCATTCACCTTTGATAAGATGTGTTTGTTGACTTCAGCAATTGGAACAGGAACATACGTCCATTCCATATCTGGAGGAGGTGTATATGCCTTCTCGCATCCTCCATTTTCTGTCAAGGAATATTTATAGTACTCACACATGGGGGAAGAGTGTTGGGTCTTCCCTAAATTTGACGTCTAAGCATTCAAATGAATTCTTTATGTGTTACCAAACGAGACTGTTGGTAGGATTGATGAAAATAGGAAGGTGTATGTGACTACTTTCTATTTTACATCATGTATGGTTATATGACTTCCATTAATACTGGAAGACGAGACTACTGATAGAATTGGTGATTGTAAATAGGTGTATGTTCCTACTTACCTTTAACTGAAAAATTACATTGGCGGGCCTCTTTAAATGTAGTCAGATGACCCTGCTGGCTGGCTGATAACTTGTGAGAAGGTGCATGTGCATGTTCATTATACTCCATTTGGTTTACCTGGTGGGATTGGTGAGGTGCTGTCAGATTAGTCTGTCGAGATGCAAAATTAGGACGGATGGTTGTATGTACCCGCTCGTTGTTTTCCATCAGGTTAGGTCAATGGACTTCTTCGGAAAAGTTATAGGTGAGAACACACTCCTTGTTGACCGGAATTTGTCCCTGGTGGTTCATCTTGCATGCCCGAGTCTGAGAGACCCGGGCCAAACGTCCAGAGGCAACATCCCCATCATGTGGATTGTGCAGTACAACATGAATCTGGTGGAAATTGCTGATGGGAGTCCTCAGGAAGGATTCCTACATTTTTAATTGAGGCCTTGAGTGACCACTTGATCCACCTCCCTATAGTACAGGATGGAATAGTTGTTGTGTTCTGGGGATAAGGGCCCGAAATAGTTGAAGACAGTGGTTGGCACCATCTGCTTCATGATCATTGGATGTCGTTGGCATGATGATTGAGGATTATTGATGACCTGGGGTCCTGTCGAGCAGCCTCCAATGCTGGGATTGTACAGAGCTGGTGATATTACATCACCAGCACATTAGAGACCCAATGCTGAAGATGATGATTTGGTGATAACATTCTTCCTATGAATAGAGATCCAGCTTGAGCAACGATCAGGAAATTCATTGATGTTGTCTTTGAGAAAGAAATTCTTTGGTTTGAAGGGTGTTCCATGGAAAACAGATTACAAGGACAACATTTATTAATGAAAAATATTTTCAGATGGATACCTGCATGATTAATTCCTTTGTCTGGCCTTCCTTTATCAATTAATAGGGGCCTAACATGTGGGTAACATTATTAACTTGGTTAAGGATTCACGTCGGGTTCACCATTTTGGTTTCTTATTTTCTTGAAACATGTGTTCTAGATTTAAGAATCTCTATTTAAAAGCAGTTTCCATTGGATTTATTCATGGAACCGGAAAATAAAAACTGTTCTTTATCCATAGAGGACCCGCTTTCAAAAGGCAATAGTTTGCTAAGTTTTTAACTTTACGATACTTAAGAATGTACACTGGTCGAGAGGATGGGAGGTCGGACTCATCACACCCTTTTTGGGGTAATTATTTTCAACACCATGACTCACTATGTATTATTAAAATATTTTCATCAATACTTATTTATTAACCAAGTATTTCATAACTATCCCTTGGAATTTATAATCACTTATTAACATGTGTAAATTTTAGAATCATCAGTATGTATTCAAGGTTCTTCAATAATGGAAATATCTGTATGTATTCAAGGTTTTCCAATAATGGTATCCTGTAATATACTAATTAAAGATTCATTTAATCATCATTGTGAGGATAAATGTTTTTAAGCCACTCAGTGGGGAACTCTGAAATTTATTGTCATCTAGGGAGAAGAAGGATTGTTCTTATCTTGGGATTGTTCCCGTAAAATGGGCTACCTATGTGTCCTCTTGAAAGGAATCAGAACCCTCGAAGTTCGGTGTCACTTAATAGGACACATCATACCTTTTATGGTCATGTGATAAGGTCCTTTAAGTGAAAATGTGCTTAGTCAAAACATAGTGTGGGAATTACGCTGAAGCTACCCGAGGAACATGGGAAGGATATGAGATTCCAATTATGATCAGACTCTATTGATAATATGGCACAAGGAGAACTTGGTTTATTTGAATTGTTGTGTTTGAACCTCAATGAGGCTTCTTACATATCCCATATGGATGGAAATCAAATCCAACATTGGTCAATATGACTTGTATGAGAGTATGGTCCTTTGTGAGAGATGAGTTTAGGCTTACTTCCTGAAAACAGATTCCTTGAAGATATGAGGATTGAATTTGTGGCTTATTTCCTAAGTAGGATGCCCAAATTGTGGGAATTTGGGTTAGATTACTAAGGAGGTTATCCAATGAGCTCGGGCTCTAAAATTTCTTCCTGCGTATCCTAATTTGAATAAAAATCATAGTTCTCGTAGTTCCTTCCAATGAGTGTTTGTGCACGTGTTATAACCATCAGGTATATCCCTGCCCACGTGAGTCATTCTCAGTGTGAGAAATAAGAGGATATTAATGATTCAATAAAGTCATTAACCCTTCCAAATTTATCTTCCATGCTGATGAAAGAGGGCCCGTCGATTGTGGAAGAGGGCGAGGTGATGAAACATCCCTCTGTTCTATTTACAATGGGTAAAGCTCCAATGTAAGCAAGAAGGGGTGAAGGGGAGGGGCATATACTGCAACAACCCGGGATTTTATAAGATATATTCATTTTAATCTCTTTCATATCTTCTATTGTATGCTACACCAAGATTATCTTGCGCTATAAGCAACACCCTATTAGCTTGCAGTATATGCAACACTAATCTTGGATCGTGTTACACACAATTTTCAAGTTTGTTTGATAGTAGTGATTCCATGAAACATTGTGTGTATATATATATATTTTCATTGTATAAATGAAATATGGTTGGATTTTGTTATACGCAACAACAAAGGAGTCTTGCATTACACGCAACCCTGACATGGCTTGCATTACACGGAATCACAACCTTCCTTGATAGCGTGTGTTGTACGTAATACCAGGATTTACTAAACAATGATATATTGTTATAATATTATTATAAAATTGAAGTTATGAATACTAGTAAATACATTTTGAATTTTATGACATTATAATTCATGTTACACATTTTATAGAAATGGTATGAGAACAAAATAAATTTTTCGGGTAAAATAATGTTTTTTAAAAAAATGCAGTTTTGCCGTATTTTGATGGTGCAACCATTTTAAATATTATTTTTGACAAGTTTATAAGTTAAATTTTAAAAAATAAACTTCTTCTTTTGAATCTGTATAAAAAAAATTTACATTGGATAAAGTTTGGATATTTTTCTGATAACTTTCATATTTTAATGAATAGTAAAAACACGCTATATTTTAATTAAAAACATATTTTTTCATCATAATAATTTATCTGATTAAATTATAATATTGAATGGTTTTAAAAAATAAATATATTATATTTTTACCATTTAATATAATTTATTTCATTATAATTGAATTTACATTGAATTCATAGGTAAAATCATTTCAATATTTTGCAATGTTTTAACTTTTAAAACTCATTTTCTTAACAAGAGGATTAATTTTAAATTAATTTCTGCAACTTTTGTGTATTGAATTTAGAAAAATGGATTCAATATTTGGAAACAGTGGGTCTAAATTATGTTAATAGTCTACTTTTTATTTTTGGGCATTATGAATAGTAACTAAGGTAAATTTTATTTAACATAGTAAAAGGTAAATAGGGTAATTAATGGTAAATATAATGTTATAAAATTTCCCTAACACTTGTATTAATATAATTGGATGCTTATATATCGTACTACGGAATATTTGGGTCGAAATAGAATCCATTGGAATCCACATGGAGGTGATTAAGACCTTTAGTTTATTTTATTTAATGGAATGTGAAATATGCCTCACTCAACATTAATAATAAAAGTATTTTTATTATACATTTATACAAAATATAAATTGGGTTATAAATACTCATTTGAAAGATAAAATGTTTTTCTTTATCATGGTAATTTATTTATAATTTTTATGTGATATTTAATTACCTTAATAGCTTATACGTTAATGACAAAGAAATTATTTATTTACTGTAAAATAAGTAATATTGTTTTTATTGAAATAATAATATCCGTTAAAAGGCCCACAAACCTGACCAAAACTTATTGGTAGTGTATATATACACTGTAACCATCCAATGACCGAATATATGACCGTTTGGAGTCCTATTAAAGTGATTAAGACACTTATATTATTATATTATAAATGATGTCAATGTTGTCACCATCATAATTTAATAAATATAACATTTTAAAGGTTGGGTGTTTTAGAATATAAATCGGACTAAAATTATTCTTATTAAATCTATAAGATTTATATTTATCCTAGAATTTTATATTTAATTTTTATGAAACAAATAAGTATATTTAATAATTATACAATAATGTTGCAGAAATTATTTTATTAAGAGAAGTATCAAATAAATGGTTTTACAAATAGTAGAATAAATATTATATGAACTATTGAATGTGATACAGTAATTTTATAGATTAATATGATATGTTAGGAACCTATTAAATATTTTTGTTCGAATATATCCTCTGTGTGTATTTTATTTAAAATCAAATAAATGAATAGTGTCAAAATTGAAATTAATGTTATTTTATAAAAATAACATATTAATAAATTTTTTAAAAAGCACAAAAATATTTAAAAATTATAAATTGAAATTTATATAGTCGAAAATGTCATAAATTATCCAATTATGTAAAATTGACAACATATAAGTGATTATTTATAACCATTTAAAATTTATAATTTTATTACCACAAATAAAATAAAATAGATTAAATAAGGATAAATCAAATTGATAAGGTTTAAAATAAGATAAAAACATGTATAAATTTGATTGGTTGATTACATTACAACCCTATCTAATCTAATCTCTTAATTGAGCCATTTTTGGAGGTTTTCATGTGGATTTTGAATTTATATTAAACTAATATGTTTGAGGATTCAAAAGGTGCCCCTCTCCTCCCTTATAAAAGGGCACCACCTCCCCCTCATCTATACACAATTTAGATCCTTCAAGATCAGCCAAAAAATACCCATTTCACTTATACACTTCCCTATAAACATCCTAGAGGTTTTTTTATTATTCGATGACCAATCTTAGTTCCCTAAGTGGAGGTTTCAAAGAGGCATGTTGAAGAATAGGTAATATCTGTTACCGATTCTTTCAAATTTATTTCTTCTTCTACATGTTCTTTTTTAGTTGTTTCATTATGAAGTAATAACATAAGAATAACTCATATACTAATATGTTATTATAAATAATAAAAAACCCTAATTCTCTTTCTATCCATCCTAAGGAAAACAAAATCATCGCGCGTGCGTACGTACGGAATACCGTCTTCACGCCGTGGTGTAATCTGTTTTTACACTACCACCTTACTTGGATGAGTATAGTGGTGTAAAGATTAACTACATATGAATATTATAAAATCATACTGATTCTAAAATATTATATCATTAACTCCAATTCTGTTCAATAAATATGGGAATGATTTCATCGCTCATGCGTACGTACGGATTACCGTCTCCACGACACGATGAGATTTATTTTCCATGTCAACAGTTCAAGAATGATTATAAATTATATATAATAAGTAATCATGAAATATATGAAATAATATTTCTACCGGATTTATGTATATATATATATATGTATGTCATCTACTTAATTCAATTCAATTCAATAAGGGAATGAAAACAGCATTCATGCGTACGTACGGCCTACTGTCTCCATGAACGATGTATTTATTTCCATTTATCGATCTATTATATATATATATTCTGAATATATATTATATATAAATTATGTTTTATATTCTTTAATTAAATAATCCTGATCAAAGTAATCATAATAATAATTACAAGTCAAAACACGGACGATAAATGCAACGATTATACCCAAAACGCCGCATTAACATGGAATTTACAAAAGAACGGGTAATATAAAGTCAGAAGTGAACCATATATGATATCATAACAATGAATATGTTTCTATAATAAGTCAATGACATTATTAATTCTTTATACAGGTGTTTCAGATATGTACGATGCATATCGGACCGAAGGTATGGGATAATTTTGCAATCTCATTTTTATCTGAGATTTCTTATACGTAAGTTTTTAATGGGGTTATATTTATCATCCATGTACAAGTTTTATAAAAAAAATTTCATGTATTTTTAAAGTATTTTTTACCCATTTTTGACTTTTACTACACGGTATGTAAGTAATCTTTTGGTTTCTTACCATACGAGGTACTTTTTGACTTTTTCGGCAAAAGTATGAGAAGATTGTTTTTTTAACTTTTACGGCATGAACAGATTTTTATGGTTTCATAACGCCTTATTTTCCGGAAGCATACTCTACACGAATTCATGAATATTTTCAACAAAATTATTTTCTTTTAAAATTGAATGGAATTTTTTGAAAAGAAAATGATTTTCAAGAAGAAAGGATATTTTCCTCATGAATTCATTTCTAGTGCTTTATCAAAACCATTTTCTATCTAAGATGACATTATTTCATATGTGTATGATTCAAGTATAATGTCTCTATGATTTATATGGTTTCACTTTTCTTATGATGGAATGATATCCATTTGTTTTATCTGGATTATGTTGTGATGGAATGATGTTTATGAAACCCAATTTATTCTTTGGGTTATGATGCATGATTTATGATTGTTTTGTGGCACACGTAAGAATGATTTCAATATGAGATGGGTAGGAACTATATCTCCCTCTAACGCATTTGGTAAAGATTTATATCTCATGAGATAGACATGGCTGGAATGGTAAGTAAATCCGGTTCAGTAATACAGGGCTGGAACGACAAGTAAACCCGGTTCAGTACGGGACTTTGTCCACTAAGATGGTATTGGCAGCAATGCCTTGGCTACTATGGAAATCATAATATGTACTTAATGGTTTCCACAATTACATGATTTATTCCCATGCCATTTTATCATGATTGATGTTCCATTATGATCTATGCCTTATGTAATGTCAGGTTTTATATCATTGCTCAAGATTTTGATGTTTAAATATTTTGATCATGTCTTGAAGTTCAAATGTGTATGGTTTGTTTTATTTTATCCATGCATAACCTTACTGAGCATTTTATCTCACCCTTTATATGTTTTATTTTCCCCAGGATATAAAGAAAGGTTTTAGGTAAAAAAAGGGAAGATCTTTATGGGAGATGTTGAAGATCATTCACCATGATTAAAAGATTATGTTTCAAGTTTCCAAAGACACTAAAATATTATGGTCCTTCTGTGTCTATTTTTGTTATATATTAAGTATTCCACAAAAATAATTTAATGTCCATGTACGTCAATCTTTGGGTATCTACAGTTGGTATCATAGGAATGTATTAGTTAACCTTTGGAAACTAGGATGTGAAAATTTTAGTGAGATCCCTAGAGATATTTATAAGGTATATATAGGGATGTCCATAAGGTTATGTATAAGTATAGGTTATAGTCCTAGAATTACGGAATCCATATTAGAATTAATCATAAGATGTTAGATATTGAATGTACTCCCCCTTTATTATGTTGTTTTTGTAGCTTGATTTTTGCCTCTCACACTGTTCTTTTTTGGGTTTTAGATGATGGATGGAACCTGAAGGAACCATGTTGATCAATGTAATGGACAATGTAATGATTGTCCTCCCGAGAAACTAATTGTGATGAGATATGGAGTTCAAAATATTATTTCTATAATTACACAAGCTATGAATCATTCTGGATTTCCAAATGATCAGAGAAGGGAACAATATTCTATTGAGTCCTTCATGAGGCAGTGTCCCCCATCATTCAATGGGTCCTCTGATCCACATGTTGCTGAACAATGGATCAGTACAATTGAAAAGATATTTTCCATACTTCGTTGTTCAGAACATGAAAAAGTCATTTTAGCTGTTTACCGTTTAGAAGGTGAATCAGACTAGTGAGGGACTCTAATTAAGAATACAAGGCCCCAAGAAGAAATTGAATCCATGGAATGGGACGAGTTCAAGAACTTGTAATTCATTATGTACTTCCTTCGTATTCTTCGAAAAAAGATGTAAATGGAGTTCCTTGAGCATAAGCAGAAGGATGATTAATCTTTTGTTATATACAAAGCGAATTTTACAAGACTTTCAAGGTATGCATCTGGCATTATCATTCATCCTAAAAGTAAATTTGATCAATTCTTCAGTGGCTTAAAACCTAGTCATTGAAGGGCATTAGCTATAAGAGACTTCAGTAGCTATAAAGAAATTGGGTGTTGGGATATCAATGTAGAACTGGAAGTTGGTGTTACATATCCATCTCATGGTTTTGACAAGAAATGAAAGATGGAGTTCAGGGAGAAATCTCAGAACAATGGTGAAAAGAAGACGAATTTGTTTTATGCTCAAAGTGTGAAAATAAGAATGGTGGAGATTGTCTAAAAGGAACTAAAAAATGTTTCAAGTGTGGAAAATAAGGTCATCGAGTAGCTGAGTGCCAATGTAATGGGAAAAAGATTTTCTAATGACATGAATATAGAAAAGACTACTGAGAATGCTCCACTAACACATCAATGCATCATGTGAAAGGAAATAGGGCATTGTGCTAATCAATACCCTAATTCAAGGGTTAATGATGATCGACGTGAGCAACCTCTAAAGGAAATGGATAAAGGGAAGTCACATGTGATCACAATTTGTGATGTTGAGTATGATAATGATGTTGTGGAATAAATAAGTGTTTATGTAACAGGATTCCCAGATAATGTTGTGGAATCTCATTTAAAGTATCGTGGAATATTGGAATATCAATGTATTGGATCATTGTGGTTTTTAGTAATTTTATGGTACTGATAACCATGAAAAGTGATTGAAATATTTTTGGGATGAAGATGAAATGCGCATAATGATGGGATAAGGAGAAAATAATATGTATGATAGTAATC
This sequence comes from Viscum album, assembly GCA_963277665.1. Taxonomy (NCBI): domain Eukaryota; kingdom Viridiplantae; phylum Streptophyta; class Magnoliopsida; order Santalales; family Viscaceae; genus Viscum; species Viscum album. The sequence goes on from OY728135.1 coordinate 547,706,034, forward strand.
ATGAGATCATGACTAATATAAGGACAAAGTGATATCATGGTTTGAGTATATCGAAATTTTGGGATTTTGAAAGAGTTAACTTTTGACATCATTCATATTTTAACTAAGGTTTAATGGGTATTAATTTTTCAATAGACTACATGATTAACGTATTCACATGTTTGTAATGTGGCCAACAAGATATATTGTTTGATATATGGGGTAAATGATGGTATTCACATGCTCAGTAGATGACATTTCTAGTAATTGTTTTATTTATACTATGAGATTGGACATAAGTATTTTGGATAAGCCTAAAAATTGGAATGGATTATATTAGACATAAATTATTATTGTCTAAGGCTAGAGTGTTTTTCCAATATTATTGATGGAATGTTATAATAATATAGTTTTAGAAAATGGACAACCAGCAGGATGGGAGACAACCCGTCGTGTCAGACAAGGTTGCGGGAATCGAACCCAAAACCGATGTGAGACAGGCCTTTATTGCCTACCACTGGCCTACAGGAAGTCCCTTGTTAGTAGAAAATAGTTTTATTTTATTCAGCAGTATGATAGGTGAAGTATAAGTCCATTTTTAGAATCATATACGATTAACCACACCATAGATGGACTTATGTATATTTGATAACTTTTTCTAACCTTTTTTTTGAAACATATGGAATGACTCATCCTTATATCACATGATCTGCTAACACTTCACGAATGAAAAATTCAACTTCATTTCATTAAGATATGATGTGAAAATTGTTCAAGGCACGAACAACGGTGAGATTGTACCAAAATCAAGTATGCATTTCTTTTGATTCAAAAATTATTCAATATTAGGGAAATGATCTTGAAAACCAAAAATGTTGTCTTACTGTCCTCATATCCGATGAATACGATGGTACCTTATATCATCACAAATTTATGGCTTTGTGATTGTTGGCTTTTTCATAGCCATGTTCTCTACCACTCTCCATCAGAACATGATGGTTAGATTTTTCTTCCATATCCATATTTTCACCTATGTTATCCTATATGGAAACCTAGTGATTAGTTAATTTGGGTATCCGTTTTTTCATACTTATGATTTTAAAGATATGTTTTTGTATTCCTTTCTACAATGTGGGTTTCTATTTAAGAAAGTTTTAAGTAGTAAACCATTTATAACCCCGACGAATTTCGAGGGTGTAATTCATTATAAGGGGGGGTAGAATGTAACAACCATAGATTTTATAAGATATATTCCTTTTAATTTCATTCATATCTTCTATTTTAGGCTACACCAAGATTATCTTGCGCTATACGCAACACCGTTTTAGCTTGCAGTATACGCAACACTAATCTTGGATCGTGTTATACACAATTTCATGTTTGTTTGATAGTAGTTATTCTAAAAAACATTGAGTGTGTGTATATATATATATATTCAATGTATAAATGTAATATGGTCAGATTTTGTTATACACAACAACAAAGGATTCTTGCACTACACTTAACCCTTACTTGTCTTGCATTACATGCAATCGCAACCATCCTCGATAGCGTGTTTTACGCAATATTGGGTTTCACTAAACAATGATATATGGCTATAATATTATTATAAACTAACCGTTAAGAATAGTATTAAATAAATTTTTAATTTTATGACATTATAATTCATATAACACATTTTATAGAACATGGTATGAGAACAAAAGAAATTTTTCTGGTAAAATAAGTATTTTTCAAAAAATGTATTTTTTCCACCTTTTGATGGTGCACCCATTTTAAATATAATATTTAACAAGTTTATAAGTTAAATTTTACCAAATAACCATCTTATTTTGAATCAGGATATAAAAATTTACATTGGATAATGTTTTGATATTTTTCTGATAACTTTCATATTTGAATGAATAGTAAAAACACGGTATATTTTATTTAAAAACAACTTTTTTCATCCTCAACATTTATATGGTTAAATTATAATATTGAATAGTTTTAAAGTATAAATAGAATATATTTTTACCATTTAATATAATTTATGTCATTAGCATTGATTTTACATTGAATTCTTAGGTAAAATCATTTCAATCTTTTGCAAAGTTTTAACTTTTAAAACTCGTTTTCTTAACAACGAGATAAATTTTAAATTAAATTCTGAAAATCTTGTGTATTAAATTTAGAAAAAGGGATTCCATATTTGGAATCATTGGGTCCAAATTATGTTAATAGGCTAATTTTTATTTTATTGGCATTATGAATAGTAACAACGGTAAATTTTATTTACCATAGTAAATGGTAAATCGGGTAATTAAGGGTAAATATAATATTATAAAATTACCCAAACACTTGTCTTAATATAATTGGATGCTTATATTTTGTCCTAAGGCATATTTGGGTCGAAATGGAATCCATTGAACCCACTTGGAGGTGATTAAGACCTTTAGTTTATTTTAATTTAAGGAAAGTGAAATATGTCTCGCTCAACTTTAATAATTAAAGTATTTTTAATATAATTTCATATAGAATATAAATTCAGATATAATTACTCATTTGAAAGATAAAATGTTTTTATTTATCCTGGTAATTTATTTATAATTATTAAGAGATATTTAATTACCTTAATATCTTATACCTTAATGATGCAGAAATTATTTATTTAATGAAATATAAGTAATATAGTTATTATTGAATTAATAATACCAACTAAAAGGCTCACAAACAAGAGAAAAACTTATCGGTAGTGTATATATGCACAATAATCATCCAATGACTGAATATATGACCATTTGGAGTCTTACAAAAGTGATTAAGATGCTTATATTATTTTATTTTAAATGATGTCAAAGGTTTCACCTTCATAATTTAATAAATATAACATTTTAAAAGTTGCGTGTTTTAGAATATAAATCTGACTAAAATTATTATTATGAAATATATAAGATTTAGATTAATCCTAGTAATTTTTTTAATTTTTATGTAAAAAAATAAGAATATTTAATAATTATGCAAAAAAGTTGTAGAAATTATTTTTTTAAGAGATATATCAAATAAATGGTTTTAAAAATAGTATAATAAATATAATATGAAGTATTTAATGTTATCCACTATTTTTATAGATGAATATGATACGTTAGGAACCTATTAAATATTTTTTAGAATATATCCTCTGTGTGGATTTTATTTAAATTCAAATAAATGAATAGTGTCAAAATTGATACTATTGTTATTTTATAAAAATAACATATTATTAATTTTTTTAAAAATCACAAAAAATATTTAAAAATTATAAATTGAAATTTATATAGTCGAAAATGGAATAAATGATCCAATTATGAAAAATTAACAACACATAAGTGATTATTTATAACCATTTAAAATTTATAATTTTATTACCACAAATAAAATTAAATATATTAAATAAGGATAAATCAAAATGATAAGGTTTAAAATAAGATCAAAACATGTATAAATTTGATTGGTTGATGGTATTACGACCCTATCCCATCTACTCTTCGAATTGAGTCATTTTTGGAGGTTTTAATGTGGATTTTAAATTTATATTAAACTAATATTTTTTAGGATTCCAAAGGTCCCCCTCTCCTCCGTTATAAAAGGGAACCTCCTCCCTCACCTCTTTACACAATTTAGAGCCTTCTGGCTCGGCCAACCCCTTCCCATTTCTCTTCTCCACTTCCCTAGAAAAATCCTAGATGTCTGGTTCTTTTTCAAAGACCAATCATAGTACCCTAAGAGGAGGTTTCAAAGAGGCGCATCGAAGAAGAGGTAATATCTGTTACCAATTCCTTCAAATTTATTTCTTACTCTAATTCTTCTTCATTAGTTGTTTCATTATGAAGTAATAAAATCATTATCACTCATATAATGACATGTTATTATAAATATGAAAACACTCTAATTCACCTTCTATCCATCCTAAGGAAAACGAAATCACCGTGCGTGCGTACATACGGAATACCATCTCCACGCCGTGGTGTAATCAATTTTTCTACCACCACCTTACTTGGATGGTTATAATGGTGTAAATAATAACAAAATATGATTATTATAATATCATACTAATTCTATGATATTATATCATTCCCTCCAATTCCATTCAATATATATGGGAACGATAGCATCGCTCGTGCGTACGTACGGATTACGGTCTCCACGACGCGTAAAGATTCATTTCCATGTTAACAATTCAAGAATGATTATAAAGTATATATAATAAGTAATAATCAAATATATGACATAATAATGCTACTGGATTTATGTATATATATTTTTTATGTCATATACTTAATTCTATTCAATTCAATAAGGAAATGAAAACAGCGTTCATGCGTTCGTACGACCTTCCGTCTCCATGAACGTTGTGTTTCTGTCCATTTATCGATCTATTATATATATATGTATATTTTGAATATATATTACATATAAATCATCTTTTATATTCTAGAATTAATTAATCATGATCTAATTAATCAAATTAATACTAACAAGTCAAAACACGGATGATAAATAAAATGATTTTACACAAAACGATGCTTTAACATGGAATTTACAAAAGAACGGGTAATATAAAGTCATAAGTGAACCATATATGATATCATAACAATGAATATGATTCTGTAATAAGTCAATGACATTATTTAAATCATTATACAGGAGTTTCTGAAACGTATGAATCATATTGGTCCTAAGGTAACGGATAATTTTGCGATCTCATTTTTATCCGAGATTGCTTATACATAAGTATTTTCTGGGGTTATATTTATCATCCATGTCCATGTTTTATAAAAATCATTCCTTATATATTTTAATTACTTTTTACCCTTTTTTTACTTTTACTACATGGTATGTAAGGAATATTTTTTTTGTTTACCATATGAGGTATTTTTTGACTTTTCTGGAAAAAGTACAAGAAGACTGTTTTTTTAACTTATGTGGCATGAACAGATTATTACGGTTCCATAACGCCTTATTTTCATGAAGATTAATCTAAAAAATTTCATGAATATTTACAAAAAAATATTTTCATTTAAAATTGAATGGCATTTTGTGAAAAGAAAATGATTTTCATAAAGAAAGGATAATTTCCTCAAGAATTCATTTCAAGTGCTTTATCAAAACCATTTTCTATCAAAGATGAGATTATTTCATATATGTATGTTTCAAGTATAATATCTCTATTATTTATATGGTTTAACTTTTATTAGGATCAAATGATATCCATTTGTTTTATATGGATTATGTTATGATGGAATGATGTTTATGAAACCCAATTTATTCATTGGGTTATGATGAATGATTTCTGATTCTTTTGTGTCACACATAAGAATTATTTCAATATGGGATGGGTGGGGCCTATATCTCTCTACAATGCATTGGGTAAATATTTATATCTCATAAGATATACATGGATGGAAAGACATGTAAATCTGATTCAGTAATACAGGGATGGAATGGAAAGTAAAACTGGTTCAGTATGGGACTTTGTCTACTAAGATAGTCTTGGCAGCAATGCCTTGGCTACTATGGGAATCATAAAATCTGCTTAATGGTTTCCACAATTACATGTTTTATTCCCATGCCATTTTATCATGATTGATGTTCCATTAAGATCTATGCCTTATATACTTCCATGTTTTATGTCATTGCTCAAGATTTTGATGGTTAAATATGATGTTCATGTTTTGATGTTCAAATGTGTATGGTTTGTTTTATTTTCCCCATGCTTACCCTTCCTAAGAATTTGAGCTCCCCCTTTATATGTTTTATTTTTCCCAGGATATAAATAATGGTTTTAGGTAAAAAAGGAAAGATCTTTATCAAATATGTTGAAGATCTTTCACCAAGATTAAAAGATAATGTTCCAAGTTTCCAAAGACACTAAACTATTATTCTCCTTGTGTGTCTGTTTTTGTTATGTATTAAGTATTCCGCAAAATTAAGGTAATGTCTATGTATATCAAGATTTGCATCTCTACATATACTAGGATGGATTCTATGAAATTTTTCATGGTAGGGGAAGGAGACTTCTCCTATGCTTTTGTGGAAATGAAAAAGGTGAATCATACCTTCCCTAACAGAAACCTAAGGTTCGAGGTCACCTCTTTGAGAATAGCAAGGCCAGTAACCATCCATTCTACAAATCGTGAACACCCTAACACTATTTATGGGGAACAATTCCATGTGAATGTGGATATACAAACCCAACAACATCCCAAGAATACTAGCCCCATTGTGAAACAAATGTAGGAATCCTTTGATTGTTGAAATAAAAACCCAAATAGGAGATATATTGTTGTGCCTTTCCCATAGGTTTGAGATATCATGAGGTTTTTGTGGTGGATTCAAATTAATCCATTTTAGATAAGGGAACCATGGTTGGATATAACCTGCCATGAATGACATTTAAAAGACGGCACTTGATCTGGTCGTGTAGGTAATTCATGCAAGTATGCAACGTAGGTACCCCGTGTTTCTTGTATCACGCAGGTATACCACAGAGCTATGTGGAGTAGGTATACCATTGAGCTATTTGGTGTAGGTATACCTCATAGATATGTGGTATAAGTATAACGCATAGCTATGTATTTCTGATATACCACACATCTATGTCGCATAGCTGTACCGCGCAGCTATGTCATGCATGTATACCACACAGCTATGGTGTGTAGGTGTACCGTGCCGATGAAGACGAGGACTGAAGAATTTGAAGAACTTCAAAACATTCATTTCCCATTTAATTATACCTTCTCTTGTGGTTTATAGAGCTACCTGAGACAATTTGAGGGATCTAGGAGAAAGAGCAATGCAAGGGGAGCTTATGAGAGCCTTTCACTTTCTTTCAGTCCTCAAATAGGGAGCCCAAGGTCTATATTTATATGAATGAATGGGCTGGGTCGAAGAGATGTTTTCCTCATAGGTCATTCGCACTTCTCCTCTGCGCAGGTTATCCGCGTAGGGGCACCGAGCATCTTTTGGCTTGAAGGTATTTCGTGAAGGTAAGTCATGCAGTTCCGCCGCGCAGGTGCTCTGCAGGAGTGCATAAAAAATCATCAGGCATGGAGGTATTCTGCGGAGGTAAGTCGCATAGGTTCACCGCACAACTCCATGAATTTATTCCATCCCAAAGTTATTTGGTAGTATTGTTGATTTTCGCTTTTTTTCTTTGCTGACCATGCTTTAGGATCTGAAATAACTAGAGTTCTCTTCACGACCCTTTTGGTTAATTTCTCAAGTAGTGTCAATAGTAACATAACACTCAGCTGTTGTTGATGGTATTATTGTTATAGTTTTATAGGATTTGGGTGTTTTCATAAATCATGAGTAGGAATATAAGATCACATTTCATGTACATATATACACACACCAATTGAGTGTTTCATTGTAGTTGCTAAATTTTATTTCATGGTTATGTTATCTATTTTTTGAATTATCTTATTTACTATATTTATGATATATATGTGTTAAAATTAGTTAGATGAACATGATAATTATTTTCTATTTTAAATATATATATGATTGTGACTAATTTAAATGTACAGAATACTAGTCTATATACATGGGTAAAATTGGTAGTGTTATACACTCTGTGTGGGTATCTCATAGGGAAGGTATTTCTATAGAAATCATGTGTGTATGTATCAACCAACCTAGTTTATTTTCATTATAAAGTATTTATTTTTAGTCTAATTATAAATTTTTAATATTAGAAAATTGATTTAATTTTTATGGTAGAAAGATATTGATTGTGAGGATACATGGGTTCAACCATACGATATATAAGAGGATTCACCATATCATGCTCCTTCACCATCTCTGATGGTTTGGGTAGTGAACCCAACCCTACTAAAATTCATATAGATAGTGTTTTGTCATTAAATAGGTCCATAGAGGATGATAGTTTATTATACACAAGAAATTCTATTCTTGCATCATTTAGTATTACAGGACATTTGTATTCATAGGGATACTAAGGACTGGATTGATATACTGGATCATATCTTGTACCATGTGGAGACTCTAGTGGATAAGAAGTTACAACTGGCAATATATATTCGTTAGGGACCTTCCAAGAGGTAGAGGGGCAAGATAGTTTAGGTAGTACAGTGTGGGTGTCTTACATGGGAGGCCTTGAAGGATTTTTCATTTCATGATTTATTTGCCGACTCACTATATCTAGGTCGATTTTAGGAGTTCAAAAAGCTTCAGTAGGGGAGGATGTCAGCTTCTTTTTACTCATCTCATTTCCGGGAATTGATTCCTTTTCTCTTATTTTATCTAGGGATATGCTAGTAAAGTATAAGATATTTGACAGAAGACTTCAACCAGAGTTTATCTTTAATATTTTGGAATTTAACCGGATTTTATATACTAATTTTGTTTTAATGGTTTGGAATTTTTAAGAAGGGCCGTGAGGAGGGAAAGTTTATAGTTTTCCTTCTGTATTGCATGGATCCATTTACATTACATTCCCATGCTATATTGAGATTCTCCTCTAGTGGTTATAAGAGGAAAGGTGAAGAGGTTCACTTGGGTGACAAACAAATGAAGAAAAATAAATCTTCTTCTACTCTCACTATGGTTGTTGTAGGTTCCTGTATTTCAAATATGGATAGTGTGGTCATTACCATAAATTTTTTACAAGTCCTCATATCATGATCTATGGATATTGAAATATGGTACATATTTACTTGTTATATTTGATGTAATTGTAGATAGGCCCTTATAGGGGTATCAAAATGATGCAAACTATGACATAGGTATTTGTTAAGGGACCTTAGTAGTAGAACCATGAACAAGTGACTTTGGTATCCTCGTAGAGTCATATTCCTCCAGGGCAGGCCCATGGTGTTGAGGCTAGAATAGAATATGTGAGGGACTCGGTTCTGAAAAGTAGTGGATATGTACCTTTTACTATTAGAGATATGGTTTGGATTAGATCCTTATTATCTACTTTTTTAATATGGTGTATTCCTATTATTTTATAACATAACATTTTTTCGAGATATGATTTACTAATTATGTTATCCTTTGAGTTATTAAATATTAACATATCTTTTGGATCAAATGTACACAACATGCATTATTTTCCTTAGTTTCCTATAGTAATTTTTTACAATGGAAATTTTTCGGTATTCGTGGTTTATAGATCACTAATTTTGATGTGATCCTCGTAATTGATAGGTTGAATATTTTTCAATCTCATATCGAATAATAACATAGACTTTTATCTTATTCCGTGTCTAGAGGATATAGTTTCATCGTGACCAATGAGTGGTATGTTGGAGTAGGCATGATGGGGCCAAAACTAAGTCAAATTGGAGTCATCATAGCATAGGTTGTAGGATTAGCTATCATGTCAGTATCGATAGTAGCCCCCTCTATTTCCCTCCAGTGGTGGTTGTTATCATCATGTATTCCCATATAACATCTCAAGTCTTCCTCTAGAAGTTGGAATTCACATTGATATTTGTCTTGTTCTTCTAGAACAAATTTTTTTGACTCTTATTTGTTGTATTGAACCAACTGAGTTGAAAGATTTAAATGTTCTATTTTAGGATTTTGAATTGAATGGATTTATCAAACCAAGAACATGACCTTAGTGTGTTCTTGTTTTCTTTTCAAAGAAGTTAGATGGAAGTCTACATATTTGGGTGTACTATAGGAAGATTAAATAAGAAGAGGTACCCTTTACCCATGATTGATGATCTATCTAATCCGTTATGAAGACCCAAGTGGTTCATGATATGATCAGCCATGGGTAAGAGTGGTCGATATTCCATAGAAAATTCATAGGAGTATGTATAGATTTTATTAGTTTCTTTCATAGGTTTTTGATTTAAATTTTCTATGGAACTATTTAAAAATAACATGAACAAGATTTTACACCCATATATTGAATCCTTCATCATTGAATTTTTGTATGATATCCTGATATATTCCATGTCATTAGATATGCATTTTAGGCACCTTTATATAGTATTCATCTTCCTTTTATAAAATCAAATATGATACAAAATGTCTAAGTTTCACTTCCAGAGAGAAGGAGTGTTTAATTGGACATGTGATTCCTAAGATAAGGATTTTAGTTGGCTGTAAGAAGGTAAAGATTGTTTTGTCTTGTCTATGTCTTAGTAATATTTTTTAGATCTGCATCTTCCATTGGATTATGAGATACTATCAATGTTTCATCTATAGGTTCATCAAATTAGAAATTGTGAAAAATATTTTACCAAAAAGGTGAATTATTATGAATGGTATTATTAGTGAGAAGAGTGCATCCTTGAGCTAAAGCAGATATTGATGAAAAATCTAGTTTTGTCTTTAAAGATCCTATGATTGGATTATTAGTGTTCCATAATGTCTTATGTTATGGTTAAAGATATGTGTTAATGGAAAAAGATTAAGTAATTACATGTATGCCACTTCAGATATGACCCCATGAGTGGAACTGCCTAATGTCTAACTTATTGTTAAAATCACTTTTATATTTTCTGATGTAATGGAAATGTTATCTCTTTTGTGATAGTTTTATCCTCTTCTTGGAATATAAGATAATTTAATACATATTCTCTTATAAGAATCTCAATTTTATTGATGAGATATTGTGTGGAGTATTGTATACATTAGACATTGACATGGACTTTTGGAAAGGTTAATTTCATTAAAGATGAACTTAAAAAAAATCACCAGAGACATAGGACCTTTTTAAAAAACCTTCACTAGAGGAATTTCATACAATGAATTTGATAACTGACTGACTTGTAGATGCATTTGATGATTATGGAGTTGTAAATTTTTCACCTTTGGATATCACATCATCATTAGTGGATTAGGAAAAGTAAAACCAATAGTCATAGACTGAGTGTGTAATGGTGAAGGAATGTATGGAAGAGAATGATTCAATTATAGGTATTTCCTTATATTATGACTATTTTATCTACAATCATGATTAGTTACTATTTATAGATTCAATGAGGGATTATCTGATGAAATACTCTCATGTTTCTAAGTGGGTAGTGCACCAATGGTTAATGAAGTTCTACCATGACATCCAATGCTAGTTTTGGTTGTTTGGTATAAAGAGTGACATCATTAGGTTTTTTTTCAATTTTTATTCTTCTAGAGTTTAATGCATAAGCTTAATCAACTTTTTCAGTTTTTTAGCTTTGTCCAATGACTATTTTTTAGTGGGATGATGTGATATATACTTCGTGACGAGGTTACCAATGACACCCTTGATTTTTGGCGTCGTTCTTGTGATAGTGGATCAGCAGAAGATAGTATCTCATTTCCTTCCAATTCAAGAGATCTTTCTATGGATGATTTGGGAAAATTGAATGTAAATGATACTGTAGATGTGTAAAGAATGAAATTTAGTATTGTATCCAATGGAGACAAATTCTCCACATAATGGTTTTGGAAGCCCTTAAATAATTCTTTGAGAACCCATATAAAACATAGTATAGTGTATCTTCTGTAGGATGATGGATAGTCAGAGAGGACAATCCATATTTTTGGGAATATATATTAAAAATTAGTCCATCAGTACAGTGTAGATTAGGGAGAAAATCTATCCTTTTTTAAATGAACCTGAAATAATAACTTCCATATTTCAATTTTTATGACATGTTATAAATCTATATATAGAAATATATTATACTCACCAAAGTGTTGTAATGAGGAAGGTGGGGTATCATTTTTGGGGACAAAATTGGTGCAGTATAAATTTGAGAGAATGAATCAAATTTAGAAGTGGTTAGACACTACTAAGAGTAAACATTGATCGTATGTAAAAATAATATGGTTCCCCGTATAGTTTACTATGGGTGAGAAATTTTCCTTTTAGGGGAATAATGGATTAAATAATTTAGTGATAAAAAATAAATGTGAGCTAGTAGCTATATTTATTTTATTCAATATTTTCAAGCATTTGAAATCAGTGGATTACCATTTGGATCTTTCTGTATGATGTTGAGGTATTCATGATATGTTCCATCAATATCATATTCAGAGGTACATTCACAATCCTACACATATTATTGACTATGATTTTGTTGAGATAGATCATAAATCATTTTTTGTAGAGTGAGGATTGTAGATTATATAATGGATTCCAAATACAGTTTTGACTAAGAACCACTATGACATGGAAAAATCTCTCATGTTGTAGTCCATTCCATATTAGGATGAATTACAACTTTTCTATATGTATTGATTCATTACAATAGATCTTTTAGGTGTATTATAAATTTCTATGGCCCCTTGAACCCATAAGTTTTTCTTACATTCCCCTATAATGTTAAAGAATCTATGGAATATTCAATAGTTTTTCCTACCCTCTAACTCTTATTATTTTCCATGACATTGGAGGATCAACTCTTGGTGACTCTATGTAGGTTCATCTTCTATTTTTTTTGTTTTCCATATTCCCCATTGGATGTTTTTTTGTTATTTATCCTCTATGAATGAATATATTATTGAATATTTCCCTTGGAACCTTATTTTGATGGATTTTGATCAATTCTAGGGAATCAAAGGCTTTTGGGATTTTTCTTTTTAGTTTGTAGAAGTAATTTATGAGTCACTGTTTGACGAGTGATGGATTTTTGAATCAACACATTAATGTTATGAAGTCCTTACAATCATGGTCCTTGTATATGATCAATCTCATGGAATTATTATTTCTGTTCCTTGATACCCATGTTTGAGTTTTATCACAAGTATTTTCATGTATATCCCTTCAGGACCATGTTTGATCATTGATTACATGTGTGTGTTTGTGTGTTTATGGAATATTATACATGTTAATTATATAATTTGTTGGGTATATATGTGTTTTTCTTTATTTTTTATAGATTTATAGAATTTATAGGTTTTTATTATGGTGTAAAATGAAAATTTTACTTTTTTGTTTGGTTAACCCTTATAGGGGGAGTGTGAGAGACATGTAGTTATGATGATAATAGATAAAGGAACAGAGCATGGGAACAACATCCTAATGTCCAGACCCATGATAGTGATTGGATAAGATGGACACATGTCATGAATTGAGGCAAAATTACTGTATTTGATATCTAGGTGTCTTGACATGAGGTATTTTCGATATATGATTATATTGTGGCCTGAACAAATAATATTATAGGACCTTATGTCCTGGTGGAGCGACATATGACTTGTTATCCCTGTGGATGCCGAGTGTCATAAGAGGTTTCCTTGTGGCCAACCTATGTTTATGACTTCTATTATTTCTAATATTCTTACATGGAGCCAAATATTCAATTTCCAGGGTTCAAGGAGGCTTATTTGGTGCATGAAATATTGAAAAATGTTTAGTTTTTAGTATATTTTTTATTTCATTTTATTAGGGAATACACATATTATGAATCATAACACATGAAAATGTTTCATTTGTTGTGTCCTTATGTTTTAATACTGAAAACCTTTATATAAATTTCAATGCGTGTTAAGAATTCAGGATTAAGTTTCCAGAAAAGGAAGTGGTACAAATGGATTTTTTTGTGGAGAATAGATTTGAATGTATGGTGTGATACAAATAAATATTCTTAATGGTTTCTACAACACTTCTATTTATTACCATTTCTATTTTTACTGTAATAATTGTTGTTCCACCACTTTGGGTTCAGTTTTACTACACATGTTTCAATTAACATAGAATTTTTATAGTATTTATTTTATTATGCCCTACTGTTATTTATGTTATTATATTCTAGTGATGGTTATGATTTATGAGGTTATAATCTCAATGCAATACTTTAGACCCTAGCTGCTAGTCGACTGCCTCATATGTATGTGTAGGTGAGTATGAGTTTATGTGTAACTCTGACTCAAAATGATTATTCGGGTTGTGGTGTTATATATATCCTACTATGTATGAATATATACTCTCTCATGCTTTTATATATAGAATTTCATTATTATATTAGTGTATATATTGTGTGGGGCTTACATGGTGACTGAGAATAATAACCAGATGTTTTTGTTTGTGGATTTCATTATACCACCAATATATATATGTTTTTTGGGGATTTTTTATGTTAATATTTAATGAATGTTATAATTATTTTTTTTATTTTTCATGAATTTAGTTTAATTAATTTCATATTTATCATCTTTTATTAGGGTTTTATGTTCGTTCATTTGGGTGGATTTCATTTTACATTACAAATCAATACTATTTACTACATAGTGTAATGTCTCCCATTTGTGTTCATTACAGGCTAGGAGCTAGTCACCAACATGTGACCTATAGAGGGTTGGAATCGAGGGTTAAAATTATTTTTATCACCAACCCATGAAATGTTTTAGGTGGAATTTTTTCATAAAATTTCCCCTCTAATCCAAGATAAAATTACATTACATTATTCTTTTATGTCCATTTCCTCCCATTCATAAGACCACAAGAGTAAATAACATAAAATATAAATCTCTAAATTAATATAAATGTTGAAAAATTCTTCATAATTAGAAAATATATTTAAAACATTATTCTTTTTATGACTTGGATTCAATATAATTTTTTTTCTCAATGTCTCTTTTAGGGTGAAAATATTACATTAAAAAAATAATTTTAAACCTATTAAACATGGCCTTATATATTCCCACGATTTAATCCTACTTTTTATTTAATTATAAAAAAAAATATTTACATCTTAACACAAATTTAAAAATATTTTTTTTTTAAAAACCTAATGGATTCTCACTCCATTGAATTTATTTTATCCTCCGTAATAATGGTCTTGATTGGTTTCCTACAATGTTCTAACTCACCATTTAACTAATTGACTATCAATAAATCCTTTTATTCTATTATTATTTGAGAAAAAAATAACATGAATAATGAATTCATAAAATGTTTAACTATAAATATAGCATCCTTTGTTTTTTTAAAGTAAACACTATGTTACATGGAATACAAGATACACCACATTAATCTTTACTGAACATTTAAATATTATTATTTAAATGTGACTATTATAAACTAGTAATTAAATTATCATGGATGAATAAAACTAACTGATTTATGAAAAACATATAAATCTACAACTAAATATGAATATATTGGAATGTTATTCTAAAATAATCAATCATTTTTTAGTAGTCATTTTATTCTTCAAAAATACATTTTCATCAAAATTGAAATTTTTATAATTTTATGAGGGAATATTATAATTCCGTGTATCTATCGAATATTTATTTTAAAAAATTATTTTTATTTTTGAATTTATCATTTCAAAATTATCGTTAGATAATGTTTTAATAATTATCTGCGAATGTTTATTTTATAAGGAATACTGAAAAATTATTGAATTTTATTGAACACATTTTGGTTTTAAATTGTTTAGAATCTAAAATTATGTTTTTTATTCTTATAAACCATTTATTGTATTGTTTAAATTTAATATAATCCAATTATGGTTTTTGAAATTCATTTTATACGTGAATTTATAATAAAAATAATTTTTATTTAAAAATTTACTTTTAAAAAAAAATTATTTTGTTTTCCCATTTTATATGTAAGTGAAATTATGAAATATCAATGTTAATAATTTTGAAACATTTATTCAATTTTTGGAATCATTGGATCCAAATTTATTAAACAGTTCCCTTGTATAACTATAACATTTTAAATATGGGGATATTCAGAGGCTATAAATGGAAATAAATTGTATTTCGAAGGATAAGATAGTGTATTCAGTTTGGAAATTTATTTTATAATTTTAGTTTAGAAATCAATACCGCAAATTATTTCACACCACTGGTGCATTAATTATTTAATTAACGAAATAATAAAATAAATGATATTATAAGTAATAAAATAAACATATTTTCATATAATTGATGTGATAAAATAATTTTATAGAGGAACAAGACATTTTAGGGATATAAAAAATTATTTGGGTCAAATTATGTGTTTTATATTTATAGTTTTAATGTAAATGTAAAGAATGTTTATTAAAATTTACCTTATGGGTATTTTATTGTAATTAATATTTTATTAAATGATATAAAATCCATAAAAATATTAATAATATCCAACTAATTTGGATATGATTAAAAATATTAACCATTGTCCATTTATGGATCTTTCATAATTTTAAAGTAACTATATTGACCAAAAAAGAGTTAAAACACATTATGTCATAGTAAGAGTACATGTGGCTAAATAAGTGTTAAACCCAAAGGATAAGAGTATAATGTTTTTCAATACTTTTATAATATATAATTTATGATTTTATTTTGACCTGTAATCATATTTTATTCTAAATAACTAACTATTGATGCTCCTTTAGGTCACAGAGCCCAATGAATGGAAAAGGGGAATACCTTAAGCACAATGAGGGTCACCCATTCATGAACATCAAAATTTGACAAAGGCATAGACTAGGAACCCATTTGGAGGTAGTTGCACAAGTTCCCTGCTTGCCGTGCAAGTCACTTGCATGCAACAAAGGGGTCGCTCAATTCATTTTCACGCCGTATTCGTTTTTTTTTTCAAGGTTCCTGGTAGCCTATAAATAGCCCATGTGGGCCCCCCATTTCAAGGATGAGTTTTCCAAAACTAATACTCAAGATCTGGTCACCCAAGTCTTTGTCTGACATCTTTCGAACACTTATAAGGTAATTATTTATCCAGAAGGGAAGCTCTAAAGAGAAAGAATAATACCTAAGTGTTAGAACTCATCAATACTTGTGCGCCTAAGTGTTCAGCCCTTAAGGGAAATAAAGACACTTGTGTACCGCCTTTCTCTCTCAAGGGAACTTGCACGCCATCCATCTGGAAGCCTCTAAGTATGATACTAAGGGTTTGAGTTCAATGTTTCCCAAGTATTACGCTATATATTGTTCGTCTCCCAAGGTGACTCATGTCATGCAAGTCTACTTGCATGACAAAGACTTGCGTGCCCGAATGCTACTTGCGTGACTCCTTCCAAGTCACTAATGTTCCTCAAATCCACCTCTCATATTCAAGACATAGCCATCAAAACCCTCTTCAAAGCCATTGGTGGCATGGTTCCTTTGTTGGCATCCTTATTTGAAAGGAATTCTATGAGAACCTCTCCCAAAACCACGTGACATACACGCATTATGTCACCACAGTTAGGGGTTTCGTATATAACCTCATCCTTTGAGATGAGAAGATCTTTTGATTGGGGCCTCCATCTTAGGAGTAAAACCTAAGTTACAAGTCCCATTAACCTGAGCCACCTTCTCAAGAGAAATCCCCAATCTTAATTTCTTTTGATTTGGGCTTCCTTCTCGGGAATAAAACCCAATCATAAGCCCCTCTTAATTTGGGTTTCCTTTTCATGAGTAAGTCCCGAGTTAAAATTCCAAATATCCATAAAGTAAAAATACCTTTATGGACCCTACTCTTGGGCTTCTTTCTTAATCCACATTCTTCATCTACATGGGATGTCATACATATGTAAGCCCTACATCATTTCTCATGACTGCATATTTCATGGAACCATCGGAAAAATTAATGATACCTCTTGTTTCTCACACCGAGCATGACTCACGTGATCTTAGGGTTTAAAAGTAATCATGAAATATATTTTTGATCCATTAACCATGCGTAAACCCCGTATTTATTTTCCCAAACTATGTGGGATTTGATCTCTTCCTTAAATGTAGAGTACATAGAAAGCCTTTATATGGTTCAATCCCATCGTTCATTAATTAGTTTCCTTCCCATATGATGATAAACTATTTCCTTCTTATCGAAAAATGTGGGTTCTGATTCCTTTTTAATGAGGATATGTAGGTAGCCTATCTGCTGGTATGACTGCAACTCTAAAATAATCCATGTCTTTCTGAATGAAAAATAAACTCCATGTTCCCCACTGAGTGGCTTTTAAACCAGTATGGTCATCATAATGAACAAGATATTTCTATATAATGTATTAAAGGATACCATTGGCTAAGGATCTCTAATACATATGGATGATTCTTTAAAAATGAAGAACCTCTAATACATAGAAAATATTCTCTAAATTCTATACATATCACTCTTTGATTTCCAAATATAAAGGAAAAATCATTTTCATACTTGGTGAATTAATAAGGATTTGTGAACATAACATAAATCTATAAGAGAGTCATGGAGTAGGCAATAATTCCCCCCCAAAAGGTTCAAGGATCCTGACCTCCCATCCTCTCGACCAATGCAAAGTATTAAGCCTCATCGGACCACAACTAATGAGCACCTACCTCTGGAAAGTAGGTCCAAATGGATATAGAATCAATGGGTGTTTCCGGTTCTATGAATAAACCCGTTAGAAACTGATTGGAAAATTTGAACCTTAAACAAACATGGTCATTCCCATTTCCTGAAGAAACAAAAAATGGTGAACCCGACCTGAATCTTTAACCACGATAAATGATGTTTTACTTATTTGTTAGGCCCCTATTAGTCTCAATATGAGGGCCATCAAAGAAATAAAACACATATGTGTTCATCCAAAATATTTAGTATGGAAAAACCTATCTTGATTATGTCTTCTATATTGGACATGAACTCTTTTCCAAGAACTCTCTGCAACACAGAATGGCTTCTTTAAAGTTCACACCTCTGAATGCCTCGACCACTACTCCTAATAGATCCTCATCAGCTCTATGGATGGCATCACCAACTCAGCATCTTCAACGTTGGGTCTAGAATGCATTGGTGAGTGAATATCATCAACATGGTACCATATCAACTTTAGAGGCCACTCGACAAGCCCTCAAAGTTAACAATTCACCCTGGTTATCTGGACAGCGACGACTAGTGGTCATGAAGCAGGTGGTGGCAACCACCGTCTCCAATTGTTTCGAGTCATTATCCCCTGAACGTAACAACCAGTCCCTCCCATATTATAGGGAGGTAAATAAAAAGGTCACTCAAGCCCTCAATTCAAGAATACAGGATCCCATCCTGAGAACTCCCACCAATAATTGCCGCCAGACTCATGCGGTAGTGCACCCTCAACATGATGAGGGTATAACCTCTAGATGTTCGGCTAAGTTCCCTCAGACCCGAGCACGCAAGACTAACTGGTAGAGGTGAAATTTTGTCAACCGGGAGAAGCTTCTTACCTATACCCCCTTTGGAGAGGTACATCAATCTAACTTGATGGCAAACAACGAGAGGGCATATACACCCGTCCGTCATGATTTCACTGCCCAGCAGACTCGTCTGGAAGTAACATATCAATCCCACCAAGAAATTATAGCGGATTACTATAGGCAAGAACATAACCATGTTTATAATTCATCATTCAGTCAGCAGGCTCGTTTGACTGCAACCAAATAAATTCCCCAATAAAATGTGGTGACCACCTATAAACAGGCACATACACATGCTTACACTCATCAATTCTGCCAGCAATCTCGTCTTCCAGTATTGAAGGAAATTCATCTATCATATTTGGTGGATAAAAATCAGAAGGAACATACACCTTTGATTCATCAAACTAACCAACATTATCGTTTGGTAGCACGCAGAGATGTCAATTGGAATTCTCCAATGACAGACAAGATGTAGACACAACTTTCTTCCCCAACACATTAGTACTGTCAGAATTCACTGACAGGAAAAGGAGGACAGGAGCAGGAACACACACCTACTCTAAACAGGTAATGGACATATATTCCCATTCCGATAGCTGAGGTCACCAGGAACATTATGAAAATGGTGAATGACCAGAATAAAATCCCTACCCATATTATAGATACCTGTCAGAATCTTATAACAACCTCAGCGGCAACATAGGGAAAGAATCATAAATCTATCCCAATCAGTGGAGTGACTCATCAATATGTCACTTCGGAGCAGATACACACCTTTATTCGAGTCCAGGAGGGTCATGGTACATACTCCCCCATGTCATATGGACAATAAAGTCGGGCACATACACCCAATTCAAATGAAGATAATCTACCCAACTAGACCATTTCTCCTGAGAAGGCACATACACCTACCCATAATAACCAGTTTTTTCAACATGTGGTTTCCAAAGTGAGTATGAAGGAGTCCATTAAAAAGACCCATCCAGCATAGTTGGAATATTAAGATCCAATTTGCAATAAGTCCGTGCTCTATGCTGGAGTTCATGAATCCCTCGGACAATTTTTTGTTGCAACTCATGATTATACTCTCTCATTTCCATATTTCTGAAGTAACAACAATAATTCTGATGTTCTTCATCAGACACTTCCTCATGAAGGCTTGATTCATGAAAATTCAGTCAATCTTGAAGTATTATCTTCAGATGAATGCCACGATAACCCTCTATGTGGCCAGAAGACCAAGGAGCATGTGGTTTCATCTTTTGATGTTACCCACCATGGTGGTCCTTCCCATGATGATGGATTTAGCTTCAAATTTCCTCTCCGCATTAGTAATTTGCATTTCTTAGAAAATTATTCAATGGATAATGCTATAATGAGAAATCCCTCTTATCTTGAGTCACATGTAAATGTGAATCCAGTCATGT
Organism: Viscum album; assembly: GCA_963277665.1. NCBI lineage: Eukaryota > Viridiplantae > Streptophyta > Magnoliopsida > Santalales > Viscaceae > Viscum > Viscum album. The sequence continues at coordinate 547,726,523 of OY728135.1, forward strand.
CTGAGGCCTTACCGCTAGCAGGTGAGATACTTTCTCAATCAGAAGATAACTAGGGTGTAGGTCATTCTCTGAACCACCCTTGGGCCATTCATCTTCTAATTTGACAAATGATTTCTCTACCAATCTTGTTGAATATGATGAATCAAAAAATAAGCACCAGATTTTTTCCAATCAGGTAGAAGAATCTTCATCAAATGACAAAGAGGAAGTGTTTAATAAGATAAAACAACTGGCGAAAGGTGAAATACCAGTCATGGTTTGTCCTTTGGCTAAATCTCATTATAATATTCCAAAATCGTTGACAGAAGGTTGTATTCATGATATTCATCTCAACATATCATAAAAATCATGTAAAGATAATAGCAGGGTTGCAACGCCAAATTGACTTGGCATCTCTCTCAATTTCTCAACATTCAAAGGTTGAAAAGAAGTAGGGATCCATTTAGCATTCATGCCTTGGCATATTAAAAAGGTTGCGCCAGTTAATTACCAATTCCCCATCTCAAATTCATATCAGGGGATGGGGTGTTCATGGAGCATTGCATTTCACTGTGCTATCCAGTCAACAAATCCCATAAAAAGTTGTCTCATGTAATGTTATTGCCCATGGCTGGTCACATCTAACTGGTTTGGTGCGTAATCAATGGATTTCCCAAGAATATGACTCAACTAGTTCTTCCCAAAGTCAGGCATATAAAGAAACATTTGTCGAATTACTCTTGCATCAAGAAAAGGAGAATATTGAATAGGATTCTCGTTTATAGAAAGCACATCATCAGGTGATAGAAGTGTTAGAAATAATCCAATGGTCATCTGATCCATGTGATTTGATTGATTGTAGGATGATGCATCTGGCCAACTTCCAGACTAATGTCCACAAAATCAGGAGATCCTTTAAGAAATTTTCTGATGAAACATCTCAAGAGCCACATCAGCTTTCCAGACTGGAGACTCTTTTAATCCAACCCTCGGGATCAACAGACTGGATTTGAGGAGTTGAGTAGTAAAAACATGAACAACCCCAATCCACTGGACTGTAGAATTTTTCAAATTCTCAATATCTTCCTCAGCTAAATTCAGTCTTCTCTTGATTAGGGAAGAATCCACAAGAGGAATAGAGAGCCAAATTATCATGAGATTCCATCCAAATTATGGTTCATCAATAAGTTCCTGAGGGATCATCCAAACAAAAGCCAATGTCTTATAAAGGACATAGAAGAAGATAGTATCATAGAAGCACTGATAGAAGAGCTGCAATGCATCATGCATCGATAAATTTCATCAATTCCATTGTCACTGATCCCCCAGAACATGAGTCTCACTCAGGGGAATTGTATGAAGAATATCCTATTCAAGAAGTTGTACACACTGAAATCAATGATGGTGGTGTGCATACCAGAAGACAGAGGGTTGACCAAGGGCAAGACATTCCTTCAAGTAATTCCCTTCCATACTCCAGAAAGGCACATGCTAAGGAAAAGGGTAAAAGTCATCTTACATTCCACCCTACCATTGGAGAAATCCAATCACTCTCATTAGAGGAAAGGATCACACAACAAGAAGAATAAATGAAGAAATTAAGGAGGTTAAATGCAGAACTACATCAAGGTAGTCTCCCTCCTAAGCATGTTGTAGTCAATCAATCAAGGCAATTTGTTGCAGCTACTGGGATGGATCATGAATATCCCCCTTTACATGTACACCCTCACAGGTCAAATCCTATGGGTCATACGAGACAGAAACCGACAATACTACCATCAGTGGCAGTAACGGTCGCCACCCCCGTCCAAACTCTATTTATTGCAACTGCTCAGGTCTATGCTCAACCATATGTTTCTAAAAAATTAATGACTACCATTGATTCTTTAAAATCTCAGTTGGAAGCTATGGAAGGAAAGTATGAACATGTTCAACCAGAAAAGAGAGCTTACCTTGAATGGGTGGATGCAATCCCTCCCCCATACAATTTTTCGAATACCACATTCCCAATTTATAATGGTTTTGGAGATCTAGAAAAACACTTAACACATTTTGTTTCTAATTGTTATCCTATAATGGGAACTCCAAAACAAAAAGATGCAGTTAAGCTCAAGTGTTTTGTGTAGTCATTACAAGGTCCTACTTTTTTATGGTATACAAGTTTGCAATATCAGTCAATTACTGGGTGGGAAGATCTTCGTCAATGATTTCTTCTTCAATTTAGCTCAACATTACCTAAGATGGCTTTTTTTGATCTTACCAATTTTATGTAAAGGGAAAATGAAAGAGTTTCATATTTCATTGCTCAGTGGAAGGGATTAACATATTCCTTAAGTTTAGCATACCCTTAAGAAGAATTGTTTCCACTCTGTGGGGAAAATATGCATGATTAATTACGCACACCGTTGATCCATGTGAAATACACAGGAGGGTTTCGAGACCTTACTTAAATCTCTCAGAAGATAGAATACTCTCTTATAAAGAATAAGGCTGAAACTCATGTAATTCCATCAGTTCTCGGACGTAGAATAGGGAAAGCAGAGACTGCTACAGTTAAACTTAAGCAGTCTCTTGTACCTGCTTCTACTTCAAAACCTTCATCATATCAAAGGGCTCCACCTCCTGAGCGTCAACAACAATGGTCACCTCATCAAGACGATCAAGATGATCAAAGGCAGACACAATTTGAATATTTTAAGATCAACATTTATTATTTCCGGAATGAACAAGTTCCTGGCTACTTCATCTCAGCTCTGGAAGACAATTTGGTTCAATTTCCAAGTCCCGAAAGGCCAATCAAGGAAGGAGATGAAGACCTCCCTAACTATTTCCCATTTCATTAGATGTTAGGGAATCCCATTCATGAGTTGTTTTCTTCAAATACCTCCTGCAAAAGATGGTGGACTCTGGAAAAGTAAAACTGAATGGTTCTTCACCCCAGGTAGCATGTGTTACTGCTACTAATCCAGAGGAATAAGGCAAGTGGCATGAAGTCAAAAGTACAAAATGTGTAGAATTATGATGATTGGATGGTCAGAAAAATGATCAACCGAACTCATGCCATTTTATGAACTCAATTGAATCATCCAATTGTGTCTTCTATTATGAATGCTACAACAAAACTCCCTTCTTCAGAAAGAAAAATATTCAATGAAGAAGCGTAATTTGATGAAAGAAGTGCAATTAGAGGAAGTTAAGATCAAGTCAAAGCCAAAGCTGTCTTTGACTCTAGTATATTTTATACCATCTACTACAAAACCACGGGCACTGCCCCACCAAACGGCACTTCCTGAACTGGTTAATCAGGTGGAGTCTTCATCAGATGAAGAATTGATCTTTGGATCTGTTAACATGATTAATTTAACAGATCCTTATGTCCATGAAACTTTCGATTATGATGAGCATAAGTTCCCTATATCTAACAGAGGAATTATAGTATGAGAAAGAGGTCTAGGATACATGGGAAGATTTGGATATTATAGAATCCATTATTTCAATCCTACCCATGCTAGAACTATATATACGGAAGAAACTCATGGAAAATCCCTTCAGTGCACTCAACAGAAACAGGAAAGTTCTTCCACACAAGATAGATGCAATCCCGACGCATTTATTTTGGATGACCAGTTAGATGTCACTCATTCTTCCTCTCAGCAATTAGATATACCTAGGAGGTCTAATATACTGAATCCAGGAATGTTTCTAACTCTTACCCCATTATGGGATGCATCTACTGCCAAATCATCAACATCCAAGGAACCTACAAATCCACATTTTCCTGATGGGAAACACAGTCCTTTGGACCAAAAACATGATGTCTTGAAACATTTAGCCCAAGTACCATCCATGTTATCAATTCTTCATGCCTTGAATCTATAAAAAGATCTTCAAGAGGAACTTATTGAGGCTTTGTCAAGTCCTCAAGAATTCAAAACAGAAATTGTTGCGGCTGAGGTCTACCCCATAGAGAATGATCCTGTAGAATGACATGTAGTGATATCTTTTACAAATGAAGATGAAGATGATGTTGTACATGGACATATCAGACCTTTGTATCTATCTGGAAAAGTCCATTATATAGGCATATGACTATCTTTTATTGATAATGGATCAAGAGTAAATCTCATTCATATTCATACACTTCATCGATTAGGCATCACTAAATCCAATTTATCTCCTTCTACATTGATGTTTCTAGGATATGATAATAATTTACAAGATCATATGGGTGAAATTACACTCAAAATTCAATTTAGAGACCTTGTTTCTAATTCAGATTTCATGGTTGTTCGTCAGGACACAACTTTCAACATTTTTCTTGGATGAACTTAGTTACATCAACATGCAGCGGTACCTTCTTCATACCATCAATGTCACAAATATTATTTCAATGGTAAAATTCGGACATTGTATGGTGACAAAGACCCATTCAAAACATTTGAATCTCAATACATTGAGGCAGAATTGTATCACCCGAAATGAAAGGAAAAATCCACGGCAAAGAAGGTCACCAAAATTAATGCTCCATGTGGTTTGGAAAAGATTCCAGTAAACCCATTTGTACATGTGAGTAAAGATTATGTGTTGTCTGTTAATCAAATTGAAAGTATAGACCTAAATCCAAACACTCTTATGGAATCTTCCATAAACTCAATTACGATAATCGAGCCAGACATCATGGGAGAAATTATCGACTCACCAAGAAATGATGAAAGCTTAAATGGAAATGTATTCATTTCATCTGCTGAAATCCAGAAATTATATACTTCCTCAACCAGTCCAGAAGAAGTTATAGAAATACCAGAGGAAAATAATGATGTTGAATCTCAATCCATCATCTCCTCTATGTGATTCCAGGAGGACCCTTCATAATCAATAGGGTCATAAATGGAAGCCTCTTCTCCAAGATGTTCAAATTTTAACTTCTCCCCTAACCGTAGAAGTTCTGCTTCATCATATACTATGCAATTAGAAATAGAAGAAGTAACACATATTGAAGAGGAGAAGGAAGATTTTAGGGATCCTTCTCCAGAATTTGAAGGTGGTATCTCTACCATTGTGGATGAACTCAGAGAAATAAATCTGGGTATAAAAGAAGATCCACACCCCACTTTAATTCATGCAACCATGACTCTTGAAGAGAAATAAATGTATACTTCATTTTTAAATCAAAATCCTGATTTATTTTTTGGGAATTATATAGATATTCTAGGTCTTGATTCTGATGTTTCCACTCATCATTTGGGTTTTCCAGAAGAACATCGCGGATTCAAGCACGTCACAAGAAGAACACACCCAAATTATGCCTCAAAAATTGAAGCTAAAGATGATAATCTTATCAAGTCTAACATCATCAGAGAAGTTTAATATCCCAAATAGATGGCTAATATTGTCCTCATGAAAAAGAATAATGGTCAAATTAAACTTTGAATTGACTTCAGAGATCTTAATCGGCATTTTCCTAAGGATGATTTTCCAATTCCGATCACAGAACTCTTAATTGATGCAAATACTGGCTACGAAGCTCTTTCCATAATGGATGGTTATTCTGGGTACAATTAAATATGAATGGATCCAGTGGATGAGGAGTCTAAAGCCTTCAGAGCTCCTCAATGTGTGTTTTGCTATCGAGTAATGCCCTTTGGCCTGAACAATGCAGGTGCAACGTATCAATGTTCCATGCACCATATCTTCAAACCCTTTTATTGAAATTTATTGCATGTTATGTGGATGAATTGGTTGTTAAATCCAGACAATTTTCTAATCACTTGACTAATATGGAAATCATATTCAAAAAACTTCGACAACATAATTTGAAGATGAACCCCTTGGAATGTGCTTTTGGGGTAACCTCGAGAAAATTTCTCCACATTGTTGTACACCATAGAGGTATCAAAGTTGATCATGAGAAAAAAAATCAATCCTTGGTATGTCACCTCCTAGAAATTTGAAGGAATTAAGAGGTCTTCAAGGACACTTGGCCTATATTTGGCATTTTATTTCAAATTTGGAAGGCAAGTGTCTACCCTTCACCAGATTAATTGTGAAGGGAGTAACCTACCAGGGGACTGAGGAATTTCAAGAAGAATTAGATATCCTCCAGAAATATCTCTTGAGTCCACCGGAATTAATGCCACCTATTGAAGGAAGAGAACTTATTCTCTATGTTACAGATTTAGAGTGATCATTGGGTGTCTTCTTTGCCCAAAAGAATGAAATTGGGAATAAAAACAGCCTTAATTATCTCAGTCTGACTATGCTTGAGAAAGAAACATGATATTCACGTTTTGAGAAGTGCTACCTAGAATTAATATTTTTAGTTCAAAAATCGAGACACTAACTACAATATCATGAGTTCTATTTGGTATCTTGCAATAACCTGCTCAAATTTATCCTTATTCGTCTAATGCTTAGAGGAAATCTGGCATGTTGGGAAATTATTTTGCAACAGTTTGATATCCAGTATGGGTCTCAAAAGGAAATAAAGGGACATACTCTGGCTGATTTCCATGATGAACACCCTTCTGTATAAGATACATCATTAAATATTGAGCTTCCTAATGAGGAATTCTTCTCTATTCAAGATAACCCTCAATCATGGGAAATGTACTTTGATGGTGCCTCTAGAAGTCCAATAGGGATGAAAATAGAAGATTCTAAATTCAATAAAGTTGGGTTATGAATCATGCTTATTTATCTAGAAAAGTCATTGCTACCATATTCCTTCGTATTCTTGGAAGTAAGTACACAAATTGGACCAGAATATGAAGTTCTCATTGTAGGCATTTAATTGGAGCTTCAGGCACAGGTGAATCACTTGAAGGTGAAATGTTATTCAGATTTGGTATTCCAACAAATCAATGGGGATTATGCCATAAGAAAAGAAGATTTAATCACTTTGTGGGATTATGTTAGAGTGTTAATGGAGGAACTTCTTTTGGAACTGGCATTTTCTTGTGTCCCGCGATCACAAAATTCCCAAGAGGATGCACTGGTTAATGTATCCATAGCCCTGGAAGATCCATACTGGGACGGAACAATCATCAGTATTGCCCACCGTCATGTATTTTCACCTTATAATAGAGGAAATCAATTAAATCAGTCCCATTTCTAAACCATATAGGCATACTACAAGATGGAAGATACCTATCATGGAATACCTTCAAAATGGAACACTCCCACCAGATAGAGCCGAGAAAGAACAAGTTTGGAAACATGTGGTCAATTTTACTCTTTATAATAGCCCAGATCACCAAAAAATTCTCTACAAGAGAGGTTTTGATGGAATTATCTTCAGATGTATTGATGGTGAAGAGACAATTGCTATCATGAGTGAAGTTCATGCAGGATTTTGTGGTGCCCACCAGTTTGGACATAGACTTTATAGTCAAATTCGAAGGCCTGGATACTTATGGCCTTAAATGATGCAATATTGTGTTGATTTCACTATTAATGTTCATTCTTTCCAAGTATGTGACATAATCATTCATCAACACCTGGAGTTTCTTCATATAGATAAATACTTAGAGCCATTTTCCACATGGGGAATGGATGTAGTGGGAACTATCCTCTGGCTAAATCCAAGTAGTTTAAGTATATTATTATGGCTACTGACTAATTTTCCAAATGGGAAGAGGCAAAAACTCTCAATGAAGTTAGTTCTAAAGGCATTGTTTGCTTTGTGAAGTCTAAAATCATTACCATATTTGGTTTCCCTCACACCATATTGATGGACAATGGCACCAACTTCTATTTATCTGAGGTGAGAATGTTGTATCAAGAATACAACATCAAACCCAATCATTCATCTTGGTATCATTCAGCAGCCAATGGCCAAATAGAATCCTTCAATAAGATTATTTCAAAAAAACTAAAAAAGATGGTGGATAAAGAAAAGAAATCCAGTCTTGATAAACGTTTTCATGCTTTATGGGCTCATCGGACCACCACCTGCACTACTACGAGGTCAACTCCATATTAATTGGAATTTGGAACAGAAGCAGTCTTTCCCATTTAGGTTCAATTACCTTTTCTTTGAGTAGCATTTTGTGATCATTCATCCATATAAGAACAATATTAGATGCAATTTGATGAATTGGAATGATTAGATGAAAAATGATTGTGCACCCTGCACCACTTGGAAGTCTATTAGAATCGAATAACACGATATTTTAATAAAAAAGATCATCTTTGTTCAGTAATTCAAGGAGAATACGTATTGATCCTCAGAACACCAATGATATTAGGAAAGAAACCTCCAATGCTTGAGCCATAGTGGGAATGACATTATTCAATACATAAGGTGTACTCCAATAGAGATTATTCTTTAATCTCAATGACTGGAGAACTCATCACAACTCCAACCAATGCCAAATTCCTGAAGAAGTATTTTGTGAAATAAAAATTCTATAGTCATGCATGAGGTTAAACTGTAAATAGTCCCTTATACATCCTACATTATGTTAAACGGTACATGTTTATCCTACATGACGTTTAAACTGTGAAAAAGTCCCTTAATATGTCCTACATGACGTTAAACTCGGCACATGTCCTACAAGACGTTAGACTTCGCTACAATACATCCCAGCTACATGAAACTAAACTATATGACACCCTTTGTCCCCCATGAAGATACAATGTGCATCATTAGGGTTGTTTCTACCACTTGTTTCTCACACCGATCATGACTCATTAGAGCTTAGAGTAAGTATCAACCACAACACCCTCTCTGGGCCGCTAACCACGCATATGTCCCAACACCATCTTCGGGTCTCCTTACTCATGTACAGTCATTCATTAATTCATTCTAAATAAAACTACACGGACTTTGATACTTTCCTTCTTGGCTGGGTACGATGGCAACCTCCTGAGGTTCAAGCCCAAAACCAATATCTTCACGTCGGTTCACCTCCATCTCAAATGATGTTGATCCATGAACCCCCCACCCCCCCTCGAAACCAATATCTTTACATTGGTTCACCATCGTCCTTGGTATATGACATTAAACTATACAGTCCCCCCTTTTCCTCACTACAAGACATTAAACTGCATAGCAATACATCCTACCAACATGATGCTAAACTATGCAGCACCGGTCAATGTATATGACCTTAAACTATTCTCACTTTTGTCCTATATGAGAATAAACTACAACAGTCTCTAACACCCTCATCTGAAATGGAATCATTATTGACATTGATCTCCCATCATCTTATATTCCAAAGACTACTTGCATACATGGAAATTCTCGAACCGTTAATCTTTGGTCCAACCATCATTACACTAAAGTCCCCTTTCAACCAACACATATACTAACCAAATATGTAGAGGGGAAATTTTAAGAACTATGTATGGATTGATTCCCATCCCTATAGGATAGGTAGGAACATTCGAGCATCCCTCGAATCTAGCCCCAAGACTTTGGGCCTAACCCCAAACTCCATTTTCAGTCACTTGGCTCAAAAGTCCCCCTACGAGCACATGAATGTGGTATAAAAACCCTGGTATTTATTCACATCAGGTTTATAACAGACACACAATGTGTCTCCCTCAATATGGTCTGAGCACTACGACCCTAAACTAAGATCTCCTACCCTCTCATAAAATATGAAATTAAACTGTATTTCAAGAACTACATATGGGTTGATTCTCATCCTAACGATATATGTAGTGAAGTATAGCATCTCAATTCAGGACCCACCCACAACATGATTATGGTCAGCATTGGTCTATGTATCTTTTTCATGCATTGGGCAATACCCATTTTTATGTGTCATACTCACAAACTTAAATATTCCCAAATCATCATAACCCTTCTCTTTACTTCTGGTCAAAAAATGTCGGATACCCAAGAATTCTTTTGCATGACCATGCAGCACGTGGCCCTAGGCGGCCTTGCATAAATAGTCTACCTAACGGACCTGTCAACAAAAAGATACAATTATTTGACTATGAAACCAATGCCCTTGTGTGGCCTTGCATAATTCAACCTGCCCCCTATAGGGTTGTCAAATAGTGTTAACTTCATTCTTGGGGAGAAGACCACTTTTGTCCTTATTGGTCTTAAAGACGATATGTAGGGATCCGCAAAAACATCCATCCTTATCATATTTTTCCCATACTCTTTTTCATGATCTGAAAGTATTCAAGTCTATAGTTTATATTTCCCTTCCATATATTTGGGTCAGACCTTCGCAGGAGTGATATTCAACCAATTATTTGACAAACATGATTGGAAATATCCTCACCATATTCAAGTATCTCTCTCGATACATCATACTCTATGCTTTGGGAAATTTTAATCTCCATAAACTTTCACTGGCTTTTTGCAATAGAAAATTAAAATTTCTGAGATTTCTTTTGCCTAACTATGAAGCACGTTCCCTTTGGTGGCCTTGCATTAGTAGTCCACATAACGGACCTATCATTAAAAAGATGATATTATTTGACTATGTAGCCAATGCCCTTAAGTGGCCCTGCTTAATTCAACCCCCTAACGTGTTTGTCAAATAGTGGTAACCTCACTCATAGTAAATACATCCTCTAATGCCTTTTAGCCCTTTTTTCGTATCATCTCTCATATTCAAAATTTCATAAGTCATAGTTTACATGTTTTCCCCCATACTTGAATGTGGTAATATGTTTTTAAACAAATTATCAAGGAATTGAGTCAATTTTAATCCATTTTGTCATAACTATTAGACCTCAAACATTAGTATTTTTTATGTCCTACATGAATGACTTTAAACTGCAAACAAGAGACATGGTACTCATTAATTTTGGAACCTGTAAAAGGAACTCTGAATAAAAGTTGGTTGCCAACTCGCTAAACCTACATTTTGTAAGATTTAAAAAATATTGAGAAACAAAAAGAGGAAATGTTTGTGGGGTTATTTGTATAATCCTAGAAAAAATAAAACTATGATTACTAGGACCATTAGATTATGTAAAAAAATTATTTAATTATCAAGAGAATGCAGGAAGAAATGATTGAAGATGAAGTGTATTTTTCATTGATCCGCAAGATTAGAAGAACATCCACAGATTGAAGTATCTCCTCTTTTTCAAGAATTACAAGAGGCTTTCTACATAACTTTTCATTTGATTTATGACATCCCAAGCTTCATCAGTAGCCGGTTGAAGTTCATTCACTCGAACAACTTCACACTTTTCAACTTTATGGAGTGATTTTTTGGCATCTGCGATGGCTTTCATACCATCCGTTTGGACTCCTTCCAATGAATTGTTAAGCTGGTCATGTTCCCCAGAAATGACATCTAGCTGTTGCTGAAGATGCATCTGCTGGAAAACATTCTCTGTGATCTTATGCTTCATATCCTTCAACTTTTCAGCATCATTATCCTCAGTTCGGGACACCGTACCCTTGATTTCATTGATATTGGTCAGCATCCTTACTCGGATTAGATCTTGACGACACTTTAGATCATGCTCCCCCCTTGAGATTACTTGTTTCATTACAGTTTGGATCTCTTGATATCCAAAACCACCATGCCCCAGCATGATGAACAATAATGAAAGTCATGGGATCTTTAAAGAAATATCTTCAAGAGGCACTTCAGATATGAACTTCCATATGTTCTGTCAAGCATTTCGACGTGATAATTGGAGGTTCTTTTCTTCCTATATGTTTAATTCAGCATCGCTATCACTGGGGGGAATATAGTACGGGATTAATGAACTTAAGGAAGTGTCATGTTCTACTCCTTCCCCCCTAACCCTTGGTACTTCACTTTCTACTCCCATTGGGGCTGAGGCTGAGCCTTCACCTCTGGATCTAGCCACTGAAGTTGACGGCCCTGCATAGTCAATTGAAAGATTTCGATTGTTTAGAGGGATAAAAAAAGATGATTAGATGTCTTGCAAATTAATTACAACAAAAAATATTATCATCATTTACCCAACGGTATATGAACATCATGGAAAGGCTCCTCCCCATCTTTCCTAGCTTCAAAAGTATTTTTATGATGGGTTCCAGGAATCCCTACTAGGTTAAGCTCCACTTGAGAGAGAGTCTCTACAATGATAAGGTTATATATACCCCCTTCAGGCATCGGTAGATCAGTAGCTTTCTCGTACAAAATTTCACATTTCAACCAATCAAGGTCAGAGATGTAAGAAAATTATCTGGATGAAGGATAACACTCACTTCCAAAATCTTCTAAATCACATTGGACTTTAACATGATAAAAAATTTCTTCAAAAGTTGCGCCTTGTTTCATCATTTCATCTAGTGATATCCCAGATTCATGGTTAGTCTCACCCGTGGGAGCATTTGACATGTCTTCTTAGAGACCCTCCTCCTGCGACCTCTGACCCCGAATAGCTTCCTTAGAGAAAATTGTGGAGAAAGTTGTAGTGGTCGCCAAATGTTCTGTAGCTGTAGAAACAGGAGCTGTACTGGGAACATATGCTAGCTCTTCTTCTCTCATTGTTTCATCAAGAGTAGCCAGGTCATCATGAATATGCGACTGTCCACCAGCACCCTTCGTCGTCCTCAGAGGAGGGTTAGTGCTCTCCCTCAAAGGGGAAATCGAAGATTCCCCTGTAATCCCAAGAAGTACGAGAAACCTTTTCATGAATTAAGATTCATGACTATTCGAAGGACTTACCACTACTGATGAAGCATTTTTTTGTGGTCTTCTTTCATTGATGCTTTTTCTTCTTGGCCTTTTTAGGTGGACTATTATCATCATATCTGGAAACAGGTATCAGAGACAATAACTCCCTTTCAAACTCTTCATCCATTGCTTGTTGGCCTAGAGATATGTCCCTCGACTCACAAGGATATCAGTGGCTCCAAGAGCAGTGCCAGCAGGGCAATACCACGGTGAAGGGACATCAGTAGTTTCTTCCTTAACAAGCTTTAGGATGAAGAATATAATTTCCTTGAGTAACAAATCTTTTAATTTAATCAAGTGGCAAAGAAAATAAGGAATGAAATTTACATCTTCAGGAGCCACGTAATCATGCCACACCTCGTCTACTGAAGCACCAATCCCCTAAGTGGTTCCACAATACATCATTTCCTAAACCCACTTGGTTATAAGAATGGAATCATCAGTGGAATATATGATCATTTCTAGCTCACTGATGCAATCCCGCACTTCATTGGGTTTATCCTCGAAGCAGATATTAGAAGAAGTCCGGAGATCCCCCACTCCGGGGATATTTATCCCTTCTCATATGTCCATCCAAGTGCTTTTAGCATCACTATATATACTCCTCCATGTACGGACAACCTCTGGTTGTAAATATTCAAAATGGGCCCCATAAGACCGCGAGGAGGGTCCTACAATCTGGGACAACAACTTTTTCCCAGCTCCTGCAATCACAGATAAAGGATAAGAAAATGAAACTTGTTGCTCTATAAAATAATGGAGACTAAATTTCCTCAATGATACAACTCACCACGAGTCAATATAGTAGGTCTCATGACTCTGGCATGAGTATTGTATCTGGCACGAGGCCGTTTTGACACATGTCGTGCCCCATCATTCCCATCCTGGGAATCCGATGAATTAGACTCGAATGAAGAACCTAGTGAATCAGCTCCAGGTGAAGAAGATTATCCTTACAGATGAAAGGTTTCTTTCCTCACACTTCTCTTTTTACTCCTTACTTGATTGATAGGAAGATTGAATACCCCTGCCGGGTGTGATGCTACCCAGTTCTCAGCATACCATGTAGTCAATTGACTCGCCGCTCTAGAAACTGGTAGATCAAAAAATGCCCCGGTCTTATCTGTAGCTATCAACAACCATAGCTGTCAGGAAACCATTGGATGCTTCTCTGACCTGACGTGCACGGGAGGGGATAAAACAATCTGCTGCAGACACTTGAATTGGCATGAAAATCTATATGGAGCATAGGCCTCGCATATAATCTCTCCGTCAATTCTGGTGGCCAATACACCATCTCTACAAGCCTGCATATATGACCTCAATTACAAGATAGTTGTTCCATCATCAAAAAACCACCTGGTTGGTGGGTTTCCATAAGGAAATAAATGAAATTCCTTGAACATGCTCAGCCTCACCATCAGATCATAGGAATTGATGGACAATGGAGAAATTCTAGAAAATGCTTGCACCGATGGCCTAAAAGAACTTCCAGGAACATGTACTCCACTCTGTACAGCATATGTCCTAATGTGAGTGGTGATCCATCCCCACTAAACATGGAATGGTCCCACTATTCTCAAAGGAGACTTACCCATATAGAAATGGAGTTAGATCCTGTGAATCTTCACCAAAACTAGGGTGGGAAACCCAACCATTTCTCTCTCTGCAAACTTGGCTGCAACAACAAAGGTCATAAGCCTGATGCCTCCCTTCGAATCCCTAATTGTTAGAAGATAAGTGTTGAGCCACAAGGATAAGAAGCCTTCCAGACAGGTCTTCTCTAGGATTCATTGAACCACTTCATAACCCCACTTTTGAAACTCTCCTGCGTCCAGTGTTGGCCAGAATGTACCAAGAGAACCCCTCTTCTCTTCTCTGGGACAGCTGGTAGGACGAGTACATGTGGGACCTTTCTCTTTCTTCTTGATCGTAAACATGTCCATCCATTCCTTTGATGGATATTTTTTCTAGAGTGGGTTTTCATGGTTTTGGTATTCTTATGCTTGTGGAAAATATTAATTAACTCTTGGTCCAAAGCCGGAGTCTTCTCCAAATCATTCCAGGTCACCTTCGGAGGGATGAACTCGTCATACATATCACCAAGAGCCGGAGTCTTCTCTTGGATTCATTGAACCACATGTTTGTCGCACCCAATATGCACACATCCACGTTAGCTTCACACCTCTTCCAGAATGGAAATCCCAACTCTTTTTCCATCCCATGGATTGGTCCATCTGAGAATTTCGGAAAATTGAGGGATAGCAATGCGGCTGTAGCTCAGGCTTTTGAGGCTTCAGATCTAGAGCACATGGGCAATGCTGCATTATGGATTCCTTCTCCACTGTTCCAACATTTACAAATGATCCTGCAACAGAGACATTTTCCGTAGAGAAATTGGTGTGAGTCTGAAACCAGAAATGAGGAATATAATTCGTTGCTTCTGGAATGTTGACTTCTTGTAGATGACCATGGCCAAATAAAGGCAGGTAGATTCTCTGTGGAAAATTGGCATGATATTTATTCATGTTCTTATCCAAATCTAGGAGAGTTTTGTCGAAGATATCATAATTGTCATGGGAGATGATGTTCATCATGTCGTCTATTCTCTTACTGGCCAACTCATTAGCCGATTCATTTCTTTTGGGATCCATTGAATCTCCAAAAAGATCAAACAATTAACTTTTATTTAAAGTCTATTTTTATGAAATATTTGTGAAGAAAATAAAAAAATGGATAAGGAATTAAGGCACACAAGTGTTTCCGCGTAAGTGTATCTATGCAAGTAACGTCGCGCTAATGATAACACGCAAGTCAAAATCTTTACTGGAGAAGCGCAACACAAATAAGAGCAATAGAACAAGGAATGAAAAACAATTGTGCAACGAGAGCTAAAAATCATTGAAGGGAGGGTGGTTTTCACGATGTGACGCCCATATATATAAGCGATCCAGCAACCCTACGTGCTAGAACCTGTGCCCGGCAACCTGCATGCCTAAAACCTGCACGCTGCTGAACCCTAGATTCTCTTTTTCCTCAGAGTCAAATCCTCCATCTTTTTTCGGATCCAACTCTAATGGGGGAATTTTGTTGATGCTCCTTTCTATCACAGATTCCAACGAATGGAGAAGAGTAATACCTTAAACACAATGAGGGTCACCCTATGAAGAATATCAATAATTGAAAAGTTCATGGACCAGAACCCCATTTGGAGTGAGTCGCGCAAGTTTCCTGCACACTGCACAAGTCACTTTCATGCCACATATGGGTCGCGTAAGTCACTTGCACACCCTATTCCTTTTTTCACCCAAGGGGATTAGTGGACTATAAATAGCCCCTGTGGGCCCCCCATTTGAAGGAAAAAGTTTACAAAACTCAGATTCAAGCTCTGGTCAACCAAGTATTTGTATGGCGTCTTCCGAACACTTCTAAGGTAATTATTTACATAGAAGGGAAGCCCTAAAGAGGATGAATCAGGCCTATGTGTTAGAAATCATCAATACATGCACGCCCAAGTGTCCAGCCCTTATGGTAAATTAAGACACTTGCACACCACCTTTCCCTCTTAAGGGAACTTGTGTGCCACCCCTATGGAAGCCTCTAGGGATGATACTAAGGGCTTGAGTTCAAATTCACCCATGTATTACCCTATAGATTCTTCATCACCCAAGGTGACTCATGTTACGCAAGTCTACCTGCACGACTAAGACTTTCACGCCAGACTGATACTTTCATATCTCCTTCCTTGTGTCCTCCATCCATCAAATCCACCTATCATCTTCATGACATAACCATCAAAACCCTCTTCAAATCCATTTGTGGCATGTATCTTTTGTTGGATTCCTAATTTGAAATAAATTATGTGAGAACCTCTCCCAAAAAATCGTGACTTATATGATTTATATCCCCACGGTTAGGGGTTTCTTATATAACCTCATCCTTTGAGATGAGAAGATCTTTTGATTTGGGCCTCCTTTTTAAGAGAAAACCCCACGTTACAAGACCTCTTAACCTAGGACTCCTTCTCAAGAGTAAGCTCCAATCATAATTTATTTTGATTTGGGATTCCTTCTCTGGTATAAAACCCAATAATAAGTGCCACTTAATTTGGGATTCCTTTTCAGGAGTAAGTCCCTGGTTAAAATTCCAAATCTCCATAAAGTAAAAATACCTTTATAGACCATGCTCTTGGGATTCTTTCCTAATCCATGTTCGTTATCTACTTGGGCAGTCATACAGACATAAGCCCTACATCATTTTTCATGATTTCATATTTCATGGCACCAACGCCAAATTTTATTGACACCTCTTGTTTCTCACACCAATCATGATTAACTTGAGCTTAGGGGGTAAAAGTAATCACGACATCTATTCTTGATCCATTAACCATGAATAAACCCCATATTTCTTTGCTCAAACTATGTGGACTTTGATCTCTTCCTTAAATGTAGAGTATGTTGGAAGCCTTTATAAGGTTCAAACCAATCAATCATTAATTCATTTCCATCCCAGATGATGTTAAACTATATCTTTTTTATCGAACAACATGGGTTCATATTCCTTTTGTAATGAGGATATGTAGGTAGCCCATCTACTAGTACGATTCCAAATCTAAAATAATCCCTGTCTTTCCGAATGACAATAATCTTCATGTGCCCCACTGAGTGTCTTTTAAACCAGTATGGTCATTATAATGACCACGAGATTTCTATATAATGTATTGAAGGACACCATTGACTAAGGATCTCTAATATATATGGATGATTCTCCATCAATGATGAACATCAAATACATATAAAAGATTCTCTAAATCCCATACATATCAATATTAGATTGACAAATATAACGAAATAATCATTTTCATACTTGGTGTATTAATAAGGATTCGTGAACATAACATAAATCTATACGAGAGTCTTGGAGTAGGCAATAATTCCCCCCAAAAAGGTGTGATGAGCCCGACCTCCCATCCTCTCGACCAATGCAAATTATTAAGCCTCATCGGTCCACAGCTAATGGGCACCTACCTTTGGAATGTAGGTCCAAATAGATATATAATCATTGGGTGTTTCCAGTTCTATGAATAAACCATCTAGAAACTGATTGGAAAATTCGATCCTTAAAAAAACAAGGTTATTCCAATTTTCAGTGAGTGGGATGTTGGAGTAGGCATGATGGGTAAAACCTAAGACAACATGGAGTTATCATAGAATAGGTTATAGGATTATCTATCATGTTAGTATCGATAGTATCCCCCTCTATTTCCCTCCATTGGTGGTTTTTATCAACATGCCTTCCCATATGACATCTCAAGTCTTCCTCTAGAAGTGGGAATTAACTTTGATATTTATCTTGTTATTCTACCACACATATTGTTAATTATTATTTGTTGTATGGAACCAACTGAGTTGAAAAATTTAATGTTTCTATTTTAGTATTTTGAATTGATTGGATTTATGAAACCAAGAACATGAATTTTGTGTGTTTTAGTTTTCTTTTCAAAGCATTTAGATGGAAGTCCAAAACATTGGGTGTACTACAGGAAGATTAATTAATAAGAGGTACCCTTTACCCTTGATTTATGATCTATTTAATATTTTATGAAGACCCAAGTGGTTCATGCTATGATCATCCATGGGTCAGAGTGGTCGATATTCCAAAGAAAATTCATATGAGTATGTATGGATTTTATTAGTATCCTTCATAGGTTTTTATTTAAATTTACTATGGAACTATTTAAAAATCACTTGAACAAGATTTTAAACCCATATATTGAATCAGTCGTCATTAAATTTTTTATGATATCACAATATATTACATGTCATCAGATATGCATTTTAGGCACCTTTATATTGTATTAATCTTCCATTTAGAAAATCAAATATGATCCAAAATGTCAATGTTTCACATCCAAAGATGGATGTAGTGTTTAATTGGACATGTGATTATGAAGTTAAGGATTTTAAAGGGCTGGAAAAAGGTAGAGTTTGTTTTGTCTTGTCTATGTCTTAGTATTTTTTTAGATCTGCATATTCCTTTAGATTATGAGATACTATCAGTGTTTCATCTAAAGGTTCATCAAATTAGAAATTGTGATAAATGATTTTACCAAAAAGGTGAATAATTTTGAGTGGTCTTATTAGTGTGAACTGTGCATCCTTGAGCTAAAACAGATATTGATGAAAAATCCAGTTTTGGTCCTTAAAGAGCCTATGATTGGATTATTAGTGTACTATAATGCCTTATGTGTTGGTTCAAGAGATATGTTAATGGAAAAGGATTAAGTAATTACATATATGCCACATCAGATATGACCCCAGGAGTGGAACTACCTAATGTCTAACTTATTGTTAAAATAATTTGTATATTTTATGATGTAATGGAAACATTATATCTTTTGTGATAGTTTTATCATCTTATTGGAATATATGATCATTAAATACATATTCTCTTATAAGAATCCCAATTTTATGTATATATATTGAGTGGATTATTGTATTCATTAGACTTTGAAATGGCCTTTTGGAAAGGTTAATTTCATTAAATATGAACTTAATAAAAAATCAACAGAGACATAGGACCTTGTTAAAACACCATCACTAGATGAATTTCATATAATTAATTTGATAACTGACTGACTTGTGGATGCATTAGATGATTATGGAGTTGTAAAATTTTCACCTTTGGATATCACATCTTAATTAGTGGATTAGGGAAAAGAAAACCAATAGTCATATACTGAGTGTGCAATGGTGAAGGAATGTATGGAAGGGGATGATTCAATTCTAGGGATTTCATTAGATTATGACTATTTTATCTACATTTATGATAGGTTACTATTTTTAGATTCAATAAGGGATTATCTAATGCAATACTCTCATGTTTATAAACAGTGACATCATTAGGTTTTTTTCATTTTTTTTCTTCCAGAGTTTAAAGGATAAGCATAATCATCGTGTTCAGTTTCATTAGCTATGTCCAATGACTATTTTTTAAGTGGGATGATGTGATATGTACTTCGTGATGACTTTACAAATGACACCCTAGATTTTCGGCGTTGTTCTTGTGATAGTGGATCAGCAAAAGATAGTAGCTCATTTCCTTCCAATTCAAGAGATACATTCTATGGATGAATTGGAAAAATTGAATGTTATACATTATGTAAATGTGTATAGAACACCATTTAGCATTGTATCCAATGGAGACAAATTCTTCACATTATGGTTTTGGAAGTTCTTATATAAATCTTCGAGAACCCATCTAAAACATAGAATATTGTATCTCCTGTAGACTGATGGATTGTCAGAGAGGAAAACCCATACTTTAAGGAATATGTTGTAAAAATTAGTCCTTGAGTACAGTATAGATTAGGGAGAAAATCTATCATGTTTTAAATGCACATGAAACAATAGCTTCCATGTTTCAATTATGATGACATGTTATAACTCTATTTATTGAAATCTATTATACTCACTAATGTGTTGTAATGAGGAAGGTGGGGTATCATTTTTCAGGATAAAATTGGTGAAGTATATCTTTGAGAGAATGAATCAAATTTATAAGTGGTTAGATACTACTAAGAGTAAACAATGATCGTATGTAAAAAAAGAAGGTTCCCTGTGTAGTTTACTATTGGTGATAATGTTTTCTTTTATGGGAATCATGGATTATGGAATTTATGGTTAAAAAATAATTGTGATATAGTACCTATATTTTTTTTATTCAATATTTTCGAACATTTGAAGTCAGTGGATTACTATTTGGATCTTCCTGTATGATGTCGAGGTATTCAAGATATGTTCCATCGATCTCATCTTTAGAGGTACATGCCTAATACTACACATTTTATAGACTATGATTTAGTTGAGATAGATCATAAATAATTGTTTATAGAGTGAGGAGTGTAGATTATATAATGGATTCCAAATACATTTTTGAATAGGAATCACTATAACATGGACAAATCACTCATGTTGAAGTCATTTCCATATTAGGATGAGTTACAACTTGTCTATATGTATTGATTC
The DNA here is from genome assembly GCA_963277665.1 of Viscum album. Classification (NCBI taxonomy): domain Eukaryota; kingdom Viridiplantae; phylum Streptophyta; class Magnoliopsida; order Santalales; family Viscaceae; genus Viscum; species Viscum album. The sequence goes on from OY728135.1 coordinate 547,747,167, forward strand.
ATTACATTAGATCCCTTAGGTGTATTATAACATTCTAAGGCCCCCCAAACCCATCCTTTTATCTTACATTCCCCTAGAATGTTATATAATCTAGGGAATATTCAATAGTTTTTCCAACCCTTTAACTCTTATTATTTTCCCTGACATTGGAGGAGCAACTCTTGGTGACTCTAGGTAGGTTCCTCTTCTATTGTTTTATGTTTTTTCATATTCCCCATTGGATGTGTTTTTGTTTTTTTATCCTCTATGAATGAATATATTATTGAATATATCTCTCGGAACTTTATTTCGATGGATTTAGATCAATTCTAGGGAATTGAAGGCTTATGGGATTTTTTTTGTTTAGTTCGTAGATGTAATCAATGAGTCACTCTTCGAAGATTGAGGGATTTTTGAATTAACACATTAATGGTATGAAGTCCTTACAATATTGGTCCCTGTATATGATTAGTCTCATGGAATGATTATTTTTGGTGCCTTGATACCCATGTTTTAGTTTTATCACATGTGTTTGCATGTATATCCCTTAAGGACCATGTTTGATCTTTGATTACATGTGTGTGTTTCTGTGTGTATGGAAACTTATACATCCTAATTATATAATTTGTTGGGTATATATGTGTTTTTCTTTATTTTTTATGTATTAATGGAATTTATAGGTTTTTATGATGGTCGAAAATGAAAATATTACTTTTTATTGGTTAACCCTTATAGGGGGAGTGTGAGAGACATGCAGTGATGATGATAATGGATCCATGCACATAGCATGGGAACAAAAACCTAATGGCCAGACCTGTGATAGTGATGGGATAAGATAGACACATGTCATGAATTGAGACACAATTAAAATATTTGATATCTAGGTGTCTTGACATGAGGTATTTTCGAGATATGATTATGTTGTTGCATGGACAAAGAATATGATATCACATGGTGTCCTGGTGGTGCGGCTTCTGAATTTTTTCCCTGTGGATGCCGAGTTGCATAAGAGGTTTCCTTATGGTAAACCTATTTTTTATGACATCTATTATTTCTAAACTTCTTATATAGAGCCAAATATTCCATTTTTAGGGTTCATGGAGGCTTATTTAGTGCATGAAATATTGATAAATGTTTAGTTTTTAGTTTATTTTTTATTTTATATTATCACAGAATACACAAATTATGAATCATAACTTATGAAAATGTTTCATTTGTTATGTCCTCATGGTTTAATACTCAGAACCTTTATGGTAATTTCAATGCACGTTATGAATTCTGGATTAATGTTCCAGAAAAGGAAATGGTATATATGGAATTTTTTGTGGAGAATAGATTTGGATGTATGGTGTGATACCTAGAAATATTATGAATGGGTTCTATAACACTTCAATTTATTACCATTTCTACTTTTACTGTATTAATTGTTGTTCCACCACTTTGGGGTCAGTAATATTACACATGTTTCAATTATAATAGAATTTTTATAGTATTTATATTATTATTCTCTACTATTATTTATATTATTATATTCTAGTGATGGTTATGATCTATAAGACTATAATCTCAATTCATTACTTTAGACCCTATCCACTAGTCGAATACCTCATATGTATGGGTAGGTGAGTATGAGTTTATGTGTAACTGTGACTCAAAAAAATGATTCGGGTTGGCGTGTTATATATATCCTACTATGTATGCTTATATACTCTCTCATGCTTCGATATATTGAATTTAATTATTATATTGGTGTAGATATTGTGTGGGGCTTCCTTGGTTACTGAGAACATTAACTAGATGTTTTTTTCCTGGATTTCTTTATACCACCAATCTGTATAAGTTTTTTGAAGATTTTTTATGTTAATATTTAAGGAATATTTTAATTTTTTTTAAATTTTTCTTGAATTTAGTTTAATTAATTTCATATTTATCATCTTTTATTAGGGTTTTTTGTTCGTTCATTTGGGTGGATTTCATTTTTCATTAAAAATCTATATTATTTACTACATAGTGTAATGTATCCCATTTGTGTTCATTATAGGCTAAGAGCTAGTCACCAACATGTGACCTATTGAGGTTTGGATTCGAGGGTTACAATTAATTTGATCACCAACCCATAAAAGGTTTTTGGTGGAATGTTTTCATAACATTTCCCTTATAATCCAAGATAAAATTACTTTACATGATTCTATTATGTCCGCTTCCTCCCATTCATAAGACCACAAGAGAAAATATAATCTAAAAAATAAATCTCCAAATTAATATAAATGTTGAAAATTTCTTCATAATTAGAAGATATATTGAATACGTTATTGTTTTTATGACTAGGATTCAATCAATAAATATGTTTCTCAATGTCACTTTTAGGGTCAAATTATTACATTGAAAAAATAATTTTAAACCTAGTAAACATGGCCATATATATTACCAGTATTTAATACTATTTTCTATTAAATTATAAAAAAATATTTTTAAATCATAGCACAAATTTAAAAATATAATTTATTTAAATACCTAATGGATTCTCACTCCATGGAATTTATTTTATCCTCTTTAATAATGGTCTTGATTGGTTTTCTACAATGTTTTAACTAACCATTTAACTAATTGACTATCAATAATTACTTTTATTCTATTATTACTTTATAAAAAATAACTTCAATAATTAATTCATCAAATGTTTATCTATAAATATAGCATCCTATGATTTTAAAGGGAAACACAATGTTAGATGGAATACAAGATACACAACATTAATTTTTAGTGAACATTTAAATATTATTATTTAAATGTGATTTTTATAAACTAGTAACTAAATTGTGATATATGAATAAAACTAACTAATTTATGAAAAAAATATAAATCTCCAACTAAATATGAATATATTTTTATGTTATTCTAAAATAATCAATCATTTTTTAGTAGTCAATTTATTCTTCAAAAATACATTTTCATCAAAATTGATCTATTTATATTTTTATGAGAGAATATTGTAATTAAATGTATTTATCAAATATTTATTTGAAAAAATTAATTTTATTTTTTATTTTATTCTTTAAAAATTATATTTAGATAATGTTTTAATAATTTCTTGAGAATGTTTATTTTATAAGGAATACTGAAAAATTGTTGATTTTTATTGAACACTTTTTGGTTTTAAATTGTTTAGAATCTAAAATTAAGTTTTTTATTCTTCTAAACCTTTTATTATTTTCTTTAAATTTAATATAATCCAATTATTGATTCTGAAATGAATTTTATACGTGAATTTATAATAAATTTTTTTATGTAAAAATTTACTTTTCCAAGAAAGAATTATTTTATTTTTCCATTTTATATGGAAGTGAAATTATGAAATATCATTGTTTATAATTTTGAAAAATTGATTCAATTTTTGGAATCACTGGGTCCAGGTTTATTAAATAGTTCCCTTGTAATAACTATAAAATTTTAAATATGAGGATATTCAGAGGCTATAAATGGAAATAAATAGTTTTTCCAATGATAAAATAGTTTATTCATTTTGAAAATTTATTTTATAATTTTAGAAAAGAAAAAAATACCTCGAATTATTTCACACCACTGGTGCATAATTATTTAATTAACGAAAAAATAAAATAAATGATATTATAAGTAATAAAATAAACAAATTTTCAAATAATTAATATGATAAAATAATTTTATAGAGGAAAAAAGACATGTTAGGGGTGTAATAAATTATTTGGGTATAATTATTTGTTTTATTTTTATATTTTTAATGTAAATGTACAGAATATTTATTAAAATTTTCCTTATGGGTATTTTACTGTAAGTAATATCTTATTAAATGATATAAAATCCATAAAAATATTAATAGTATCCAACTAATTCAGATAAGATTAAAAATATTAACCATGGTCCATTTATGGATCTTTAATAATTTTAAAGTAACTTTATTGACCAGAAAAGAGTTAAAACGCATGATGTCATAGTAAGATTACATGTGGTTAGATAATTATTCAACCCAAAGGATAAGGGTATAAAGTTTTTTCAAAACATTTATAATATATAATTTATGATTTTATTTTTTTACTGTAATCATATTATATTCTAAATAAATAACTATTGAAGCTTCTTTCCGTTATAGATTCCAAAGAATGGAAAAGCGGAATACCTTAAGCACAATGAGGGCCACCCATTGATGAACATCAAAATTTGACAAAGGCGTGGACTAGGAACCCATTTGGAGGGAGTCGCGCATGTTTCCAGCACGCCGTGAAAGTCACTTGCACGCCCCAAATGTGTAGCGCAATTCACTTGCACACCCTATTCGTTTTTTTTTTCAAGGTCCCTGGTGGTCTATAAATAGCCCCTGTGGGCCCCACATTTCAAGGATGAATTTTCCAAAACTCAAACTCATGCTTTGGTCACCCAAGTCTTTGTATGACGTCTTCTGAACACATCTAAGGTAATTCTTTTCCTAGAAGGGAAGCTCTAAAGAGAAAGAATAAGGCCTAAGTGTTAGAACTTATCAATACTTGCGCGCCTAAGTGTCCATCCCTTAAGGGAAATAAAGACACTTGCACACCACCTTTCCCTCTCAAGGGAACTTGTGCGCCATCCATCTGGAAGCCTCTATGGATGATACTAAGGGTTTCAGTTCAATGTCGCCAAAGTATTACCCTATAGATTCTTCGTCACCCATGGTGACTCATGTCGTGCAAGTCGAATTGCGTGACCAGGACTTGCATGCCAGAATGATACTTGAGCGCCTCCTTCCAAGTCACCTCCTTTCCTCAAATCCACCTCTCATATTCAATACATATCCTTCAAAACCCTCATCAAATCAATTTGTGGCATGGTTCCTTTGTTGGAAACCTTATTTGAAAGAAATTATATGAGAACCTCTCCCAAAACCATGTGACTTACAAGCATTATGTCTCCACAGTTAGGGGTTTCCTATATAACCTCATCCTTTGAGATGAGAAGATATTTTGATTTGGGCCTCCTTCTCAGGAGTAAATACCAAGTTACAAGTCCCCAATACTTGGGCCACCTTCTCAAGAGTAATCCCCAATCTTAATTTCTTTTGATTTGGGCTTCCTTCTCAGGAATAAAACCCAATCATAACTCCCTCTTAATTTGGGCTTCCTTTTCAAGATTATGTCTTGGGTTAAAATTACACATCTCCATAAAGCACAAATACAATTTGGGACCTTGTATTGGGCTTCTTTCTTATGCCACATTCTTCATCTTCTTGGGCAGTCATACATACGTATGCCCTGCATCATTTTTCATGACTAAATATTTTATGTCACCATAATCAAACATTCTGATACCTATTGTTTCTCACACCGAGCATGACTCATGTGAGCTTAGGGTTTAAAATAAATCACGACATCTCTTCTTGAGCCATTACCCATGCATAAACCCCATATTTCTTTTCCCAAACTACATGGACTTTGATCTCTGCCTTAAAAGTAGAGTATGTAGGAATCCTTTATATGGTTCATGCCCATCTATCGTTAATTATTTTCCGTCCCATATGATGTTAAACTATATCCTTTTTATCAAACTACATGGGTTCTGATTCCATTTTAATGAGGATACGTAGGTATCCCGTCTGCGGGTACGATCCCAACTATGAAATAATCTATGTCTTTCTGAATGAAAATAAATTTCAAGTGCCCCAATGAGGGGATTTAAAACCAGTATGGTCGTCATAATGACCAAGAGATATCTATATAATGTATTTAAGTATACCATTCACTAAGGATATAAAATACATATGGATGAATCTCCATCGACGAAGAACCTCAAATACATATAAAAGATTCTCTAAATCCAATACATATCAATCATCGATTGCCAAATCTAGAAGAAAACTCATTTTCATACATGCTGAATTAATAATGATTCGTGAACATAACATAAATCTAAAAGAGAGTCCCGGAGTAGGAAATAATTCCCTCCAAAAGGTGGGATGATTCTGACCTCCCATCCTCTTGAGCAATGAAAATTTTTAAGCCTAATTGGTCCACAACTAATGTGAACCTATCTTTGGAATGTATGTCCAAATGGATTTAGAATCATTGGGTGTTTCTGGTTCAACGAATAAAACCTTTAGAAAACTATTACAATGTTTAATACATAAACAAACAAGGTCATCCCCATTTCCAGAAGAAAAACTAAAATTAGAGATATTTGATATTGAAAATTAATTTATATTAATATAAATATTTGGTAAATGCCAAGAGTACCCCTCCCCTCTCTAATAAAAGGAAACCATTTATTTTCATTTCACCACACATCAAAACATTTTTCATCCAAAAAATACCTACCCAAATACCTCACTATAATAACTCCCCACATTATGTAGTTATCTTTTATGAATAATAACAAACATATAAGTCATATGGTTTCAACCAAAGGATGTATTTAAAATAAGAGGTACAATTTTCAACTACAAATTTTAGTTTTTTCAGTTACTTACCCTCCTTAAAATCATCTTCAATAAGGATAAAATAATATATCCAATATCCTCCTTATATTAAGATGTTATTATGTTAGTTTCATGATCTATATTCGTCTCTACTTCTACCAAATTGGAAAAAAAATCATTGTTAGTGTGTACGGTAGAAAATCACCACACGAACAAATGTAATTCTTTTTAAATGACCATATCTCATGGATGAATTATAATTATTTACTAAATATTTAGATATGATATTAGTTACATATTTATCATTAGGAAAAAATTATATAACAATTACCTTATTACCTTTCATTGCACAAAAAAATGATAACATCATTGGTGCGTACGTGTGGACTACCACCTCCACGAAGTTATGTTATTTGTTTTTCATCATCACATCACATAAATAATATATATATATAATTATATTTAGTGTACTTGTATTATATTTATAATATTATTATCATCATTGAAATATAATTTAATACTTACCTTCTTTCTAAAATGATATTTGAAAAATGGAAATGTTACTCATGCATATTTATGTCACGTCGTCTCCTTGATTGTAATGTATTTAATTTTTCATTACCATATTTAATGGATTAATTTAAAGGTATACTTTTTACATAAGATTGATAATTAGGTCATTTTTATTTTTCTAGATATGATGTAATTCCATCCAATTTCACTGTAGTCAACCTACAAATTTAATTCTAGACTTATGAACTGAGTATCATCAATGAATCTAACATGAACCTAAATAATTATGTAATTTTTAGAACATGGTAATAATTGAAAAAAATTAAAAATAAACAAGAAAAAGTTTCTCAAAAATTAAATAATTAAAATAATTTTATTTTTCGGGATGATAATTAATTTATGTGATAAGTCATACTCAAGGTAAGGGACATTCTTTTAAAAATATTTATCTGAAGTTCTTTTTTACAAAAAGTCAGAAGTAACTTTTTTTAACTTATAATGAGTAGTCAGATTTTCACACCATCACTAATCATCAATTCTATAAATCATAATTACATGTTTCTAAATTTATTTTCAAATTAAAAGAGATCATTTATATGTATGAAGATTTAAAAAAATTGTTTTCGAAATAGAAATACTATTTTCTTAAAAAACATTTTAATGGTATTTTCTTAAAAGTAAAACCCAATATAACATGTTTCTAGTATTTTATTATCGGAATTTTTTAAAGGAATATTTTTATTTCCAAATTTTTTTATATGTGTTTTAAAGTGATTTTCAATATTTTTGTTATATAAATTTTGAGGAATAAATTTTTTATTCTTGATATGGTACTTGGTTATTATATATTAAACGATTTAGACTGATATAGCTTATACAATGGGGTTATCACCATTATATCTCAAATGGTGTTCTTTATATTGTTTATATGAAGTGTTTATCACCATTATATCTCCTAAAAAATGGGTGATCCTGATATTTATTATACAAAGGGTGAGCTTCATTTTTCCTCTTTAATGTATGAGGTAATGATTGTGTTCTCTGAGGAATTATATTAGAAATCATTCCTATAGTTATTAAAAATACAAGGGTTGAAATATTTTTCAGAATTTTATGATATAAGTTTCCAAATCATGTATTTATTTTCATGATATGGGTTTAAAAGGTTTTATTTGAGTAAAATGCATGTAAGTGTTTTTTATATGGAAATTATTTATTCCATACACTTATTGAACATTAAATATGTTTTCATGTTTTTCATTATACAAATATTTTTCTTTATCTATGTCCCTTACTAATTTTTTTATTCACATACCACATTTTAAATAAATATTCACAGGGTTTTAAATATGATTTGGGACAATAATGGGGTCAATATAAAAATTGTGATGATTTCTAATGAAGAAATAGTGTTTTATTTAAAAGGGTTATTTATTGTGAAATAACTGGATATTAAGAGGTAGTTTGTTCTTGTAATGTATGGGATTAATTATATTTTTTCCAAAAATATCAAAAACTATAAAAGAATGAAGATCTTTTTTAATTAATGAATTAGGATTTTATAAATTCACAAAAATATGAAATGTTTATGGGTGGGTCCTTACAGTTGGTACAGAGAAGGGTTTAGAAAACTTTTGAGATTATGATGATTTATTGTGATTTTTTCAAACACATTATGGATAATGTCTTGGGTTTATGATTTTTTTCATAATTTTAATTCTTTATAAATCCATTTGGATCCTTTCAGTTATGATATTTTTATATGACTAATGATATTTTTTTGATACATTTATTTTTGTTGTAATTAACGATTACTGCTTTTTTGGATACAAATGAAAGGTATGAGAAAACCATTTAGGTAAAAACAAATGTAAATGTTTAATATATTAAGTTTATTTTTTAGAATTTTAATCACAAATATAGAATTTATTATGAATTATATTAATATAGTTTTAGAAAAAGCCAACCTACCGGATGAGTGACACCCTTTAACCTCAGAAAAGGTCACAAGGGTTGAACTCACAACTGAAGGATGAATATGGGGTATCACATAGAATTAGACTATGTTATTTCTTAGTTAGTATAGATATTTTATTTAAACTATATAATTGATAAAGATTATGTTTATTTTTGGAACATATCTTTTATCAAATATATAACCATGTTATTAGAAATTTATATTCTGTTGAAAAATGTAAAATATTTTGGAAATCATGAATGTTTATGTTAAATATAATACTATAGTATTTCATTCAAAGAATAAATTATAATTTATATTTTGGAAGAATATATCATTATAATTTGTATTTATAATGATTTATGTAATTTATATAAATTATTAACTTATTTTATAGATATTGTGATTTGGGAAATTATATTTTCGTATGAGACTTCAAGAATCATTGATGTTATTTGGTTATAAATATTAAAATTATTCTTGGAAGACTATGTGAGAAAATCCTTATAATTTTTAGGTTTTAATATTATTCTAGATGTTTCTATTGAGGAATTATTATTAATGTTACTTGTTCATTGATCTATGTTAAACTTTAGGTATTACTATTAATTTTGGGATATTTAAATAGTTTTTTATCACATAAAGGATTATTTTTTTATGGAATTATCTTATTATAGACAAAACATTTTGGATTTTCTTAATTCCTAAATTTAGGAGGAATATAAATCTATTATTTTTTGGATTATTGGATTCATTAGAAGTTTATTCTAATGCTTCAGTCATGAAAAACATCCTCTTGAATACTCAGTGATTGGAGGAAAATATGATAGTGTGGTGGATGATAATATACTTGCAATGTAAGTATATTTCAATATGTTATTTTTATAGATGTAAATGGGATTCGTTAACTTTATGAAAGGGATCATGAAATAAAAACAATATCTTTTTACTTTTCTTACTAAAATTTAAATTCATTTCAAAGCCATCACAGATTAAGGATTTTATTTATAGTTAACATTCTCATAAACTAGTTCTCTATCACTCTTTATTTGTCTTAGAGAGTCAATTTACTACTAAATTTTGATATTTTCCGATATTGAGACATTGTATATTTTATCTCAGTTTACCTTATTACATAATTTTCACACTTATCAAGTGAGGTTTTGTAAATCCTTTTTAAGAAGTGTGATTTTCATAAAGGTATATTAAATATTCAAACCCTAGTTACCAAAAAATATTCAAATTGAAAGGATTAAATTTCATAAATTAATATAATGTAAAATATTTTGATTATAAAATGAATCATTATATTCAATAGTGTAAATGATATGACATATAAAGCTTAAAAAAACATAAATATTATTATTAAAATGTTACCAGTATGACCTAAATTTAAAATTTGCGTGTATGAAAATAAATAATTGATATATAAAATAAATATCAAGGCCCAAATATAAATTAAATAAATGTTTTATAAAATAATCACATATTTTTTAGTAACTTAATTTTATTCATCATACATATGTTTTTTTAACAGATGTGTTTTTCATATTTTTATGTGTGGTTATAAAAATTCCTAGAATCGATAGAATCAATATTTGAAAAAAATTAATTTTTGAATTAAAAATTTCAAAATTATACTGGGATAATATTTTTAGTATTTTATGATAATTATGAATTTTCAATAAGTAGTTAAATATAAATATGTTTATTAAAAACTGTATATTATATTAATATTTTTATAACGTCATTTTTTAAGGTTATTTTTAATTTAGTATTGGTTAATTTTGGTGTAATAAAATCCAATTATTTTTATATTAATTTCATATTTTAATTTAGTATAAAAATATTTTATTTTGAAAATGGGGATTTTTTTGAAAAAATATTTTTGTTGAATTTTTACTGTTTAAATATAAAAAATTTTGAAACTCTATTTATTGAATTTTTCAAAAATAGATTCTGTATTTGGAATAAGTGGTTCAAATTTTATTAAATAATTTTACTTATATTTTTTCATTAGGAATATTATGCATTGTAATTTTTTTTCCATGGAAAAGTGTAATCTTAGTAATTAAAAGTAAAATTTATAATTTAAGAACCTTAAAATGACCATTAACATTGAACCAATTTTATTATAAGATTATTTTTCACCCATAATCATTCAAATTTAGTATATATGTCCTCTTTTCCCCATTTTTTAGTGATTAGGATATATATAATATAATAATTAACGGAAATTCAATGATATCACACTAATATATTTCCTATCTATAACATTTTTAATGTGAGGTTTTCCAAAGGATATGTTAGACTATAAGTATTATTTAGCAATATAAAATACGTATCTTCGTAATGATAATATTTTTAGTGAATGAATTATTATATTAAATGCTTCCACCAAGATGATACAGTAATTGTTTAATTATTGGGTAAATCAAATAAATGAGATAAAATATTAAACAAATATTATTTGAGGTGATTATTGTAATAAAATAATTTTATAAGTGACATTTAAATTTTATGGATATAATAAAATATATATTTCAAATTATAAGATATATATTACTATTTTTAAAGTCAATGTAATAAATTGTTCTTCAAATTGGCAATATGAATATTTTTTTAGTAAACAATATTGTATTAAATGATATAAAATCACTAAAAATATTATTTTCTTCAAAATAATTTTTTTAAGGTATAAAATCACAACCATATTCAATGAAATTGTATTTATACATTTCATAATAACTATTTTGTCCCTCAATGAGTAAAAATCCATGTCGGCTTGGTATGATTTAATGGGGTTAAATAAGGATTAAATCAAAAATACATGTGTTAAAATTTAGTAACAAATTATCTCATTTTTATTTTTCTATGGTATTTATGTACAGAATAATCATATATTCTAAATATATCACTTTTGATAAATTTATAATTGAAAAAATATTTATATTAATTTCATATTTTTTGAAATAAATAGTGTGCCCCTCTCCTCTAATATAAAAGTCATATCTTCTTATCATTTAATCACACTTACAAACCATTTTAGATCATAAATGACCATTCCATATCCCTTCCTATAATACCTAATCATATTATAGAGTTTTGTTTTATGAATAATACTAAACATATAGTGATTATGGTGTCATAGAACATCTGTTTTCATAATAAGAGGTGTTGTTTTCTACTGCACATTTTAATTTGGTTTCTTATTCCACCACCTTAAAATCATATTCATCCATGATAAAATAATAACTATAATATATTAAATATAACGGTGCTTTATTATTTAATTTTTAGGATCTATATTCATCTCCACATCCATCAAAAGTGAAAGGAATTCTTCGTTCATGTGTATGGTGGACTATCGTCTCACAAACCGTTATAACTCATTTCTATCATGATCTCTCATGGAAGGATTTTAATGATGGAATAATTTTTTATATGATTTTAATGAAACATTTTTCATTATTTAAAATTAGTATATAAATTACATTCTATCCTTTCCCTGCACAAAAAATGATAACACCATTCGTGTGTATGTGTGGACAAACACCTTCTGAAAACGATGTGATTTGTTTTTCATCATCACATCACATGAATGATATATATATGTACATTTAAAAAATATTATTACATTTATGAATCAATTATAAACCTTTAAAAATAAAATAATACTTACCATATTTTCATATGATCCCTTAAAAATTGAAATCTTACTCTTGAGTACGTACGACCTACCATCTCACTGATTTTATCATTGTTAGTTTTTCATAATCCTATTTAATTGGAGGATTTAAAAGTATAATTTATGTTTAAATTTGATAATTATGTTATGAATACTATTTTTTATATTATGGAATGATTTCCTATTTGACAACTTTCAACCTACAAGGATCATTTTGGGCTTATGAACCGAATATTATTAAAGTGTCTCACATGAACATAAAATATTAATTAACTAGTATAACATGGTAATAAGTAAAATAAAATAAGTAAAATACATTAAAAATATTATAAATAAAATAAATAATTATATTATTGTGTTTATTCAGGACGATATAGAATGTATGTGACGATTTACACTCAAGGTCAATGACATTGTTTTAAAAATACTTTAAAAGTTCGTCTTTTAAAAAATGTCAGAAAAAAAGAAATTTTTTTTATAAAAAATTTGTGGATTTTACCATCCTCATGAATCCTAAATTATTTTAGAATAATATTATCTCATTTACTAGTGTTCAGGTTTTTAAAAAAAATATGTTTTTTAATAGAATTATTATTTTCCTCATGAATGCTATTAATAATATTTTCTTAAAAGAAAACCCTGTTACAAATTAATTGGGTATTTTGGTATTGAATTTTTTTTATATAATAAAAATATTTTATATACAAATTTTCTTTTCATGTGTTTTTAAATAGTTTTCAAAAGGATTTATGATGAAAATTATTAGCCTAAAATGCTTTATCCATGATATGGTACTTATGAATTATATGTGATATGGATGAGCCTGATATAGCTTATACAAAGGCTTGAGCCTGATTATATATCATGGGTGATCTTGATATAGATTATAAAATGGGTTTATCTACATTCTATCTCTTAAAAAATGTGTGATCTTGAGATAACTTATATGAAGGGTGATCCCCATTTTAGATCTCCAATGCATTGTGTAATGATTATGTTCTCCAGAAAATTATATGAGAATTTGTTGATATTTTAATTTCAATCAAAATAATTATTAAATGGTTTTATGAATTTGATGATCTATATTTTAAAAAATGTTTTTAATTTTCTTATTATGGGTTTTAAATGATTTATTTGGGAATTTTTTTTGTGTTTTTTCATGTGGAAATGATTCATTCCATACCCTCAAAGAACATTAAATCAGTTTTCATGTTTTTCAAAAGGAAAATGATTATATTAAATTATTTACCTTAATAATATTTCTTTCTTATCCCATTACATCAAAAGTAATTCATCAGTTTCTAGGGAATATTAGGTACATTAATTTCATCCAGATTAAAATTGTGGATATTTATCATAAACAAATAATGTTTTATTTTTCCTCAGTTTTTTTGATGAAAAAATGGATATTGAGTTATTGTTTCATCTTGAAATGTATAGGTTATCTATAAATATTTTTTTAATAATTATCTAAAACAATAAACATAAAATATACTTGGGAATTGAAATAATATATTTCAATTCTAATGCTAGTAGAATATGTAATGTTAAATGTGGGTTCCTTACTGTAAGTAGATATATTGACCCAATGAATTAAAGTGTATAATGTATCATGATTTGATCTACCATATATTAAATTATTTATTGTTTACTTGGATATTATTTTGGATTTTAATTATTTTCCATTATATTTCTATTTTGAAAAAAAATGTTTTGTTTTCATAGATAATTATAGTATGTTATATATTTATTATTTTTATATACATATCATTTTATTCACACTGGTTGTTGTTCATATTTTCAAATATACATCCTCTAACCATTATTATAAAATAATATATATATATATATATATATAATCTTTTATATTATTATAATATCATAAAATATATTATACCACCAAAGTATTTGAATACATAAACCTTATAAAATGAATTTTAAATCTATACTTGAACTATTTGTCTATCCCTTAATACTTACTCCCTTGATTTTCCATTATAATTCCAAAAAATAAAAAAAACTACGATACAAACAAAAATTATATAAAATATCATCCTAAAATCATGTTATATAATAATGTAATTTTCATATCATAACTAAACCAATACTACATTTATTCAATTACAAAACTCGTAAATCTATTTTATTGGGAGACATTGTATATGATAAATTAAATATAAAAACATTATTTAAATAAAATTATAAATGTTTTCTGGATTCATAAATTAACCTCATAATTTATAACATTCAACATATTTTAGGTTTTCTATATAATTATATCTAATAATAAAGGTTAAACATATATTACTAGTAAGTAGTTCATAACGAGTTATTAGCATATAAAGGATTATTCCTTGCCATGGTGTAAAAAATTCATCAAATAATCAAATTATATGATAATAATCATATTTTTTTTAATAAATTGATAATTTATAAATTTAAACACTGTAACTGTTTTTATAATATTAATTGAAATGGTATTGTATAGTCAAGTCTATATAGGAATATAACTTATCATTTCAGGTAAGGCTTACTTGCAGTACCCCACACATATCACCTCCACATATTAAAACATATTATTCATTAGATACTATAAATTATATGTACTAACCATGACACCACTTCTCAGAAATTAAACAAAAATATTAAAAATACGTAAATGCATAATTTTAGAACCAGAATCTTTCAAAACATGTGATTAATCCTAAAGGCTAATCTCCATGTAAAGGGAGTATATATTATATTTTTGGAATCCACTATATAGTTAATGTTTCTATAATAATTTAAAACCACATGAATCCAAAAATAATAATTTTAAAATAATGAAACACTATGGTGAAATTATTCTTTACCAAAAGGTATTCTTTGATAAGATCATATTATGGGTTGTTAGCGTAGAAGTTGAAATAATCCATTTAAAATGTATATGAATACCCTTGAACTAATACAAATATGATATATATAACATATTAATGTATTTAATAAAATACTAACAATTTAGATACCAAATTTCACTTATTACTAATACCAAGACAATATATGATGGTCTTTGTATTGTGAGAAGAAGGGATTATTCATTTCAATTTTCAATATGGTCTTTCCCATTTCTTTTTAATATACACCATACTATAGGTATGAAAATACAAAAAAAGAGTTTAATAAAATAGATAATAATGAGGATAAAACCAAAATTAGGGTAGAATATTTTTAAATAAAAAAGTAATTAATCAGAATATCAATGAGAATGGGGAAGATAAGTGAATTTAGCTTCACGTACTTTCTTCAGAATTAAAAATTAATCCCTTTATAAAATCTTAAAATTATAAATTTTTATAAATAATATATATAGGTACATATATTTTTATGGATTAATTATTAATAAATATAAATATTTTGAGTATGTATAGTGGGGAGGAATATATTTATGGGAGTAGGGTGATATTTATTATTAAAATTTAATAAAAAATATATTAAAATATAACTTATTCTGGAAAACTATAATAATTATTATTCTTATGAATTATAAAATATTAAAATTAATTTGACCTAATATTTTCCATCCTTAATCATAATACCTCTATTCTATAATTCAAATTATTTTAACTTATATTAGATTTTATTATATTTATTTTTTAATATCAGTATATGCTTATTTTTTAAAATTTATAAGACATTACTCAAAAATTGTCCACACTACTTGACTAGCCTTCACTCCCTGAAAAGGGGGGGGGGAGTAATCAAATGTTGGTTAGATAGATGTCACACAAACACTATTATCTACTGCAAATTGAGAATCCCATTCTCATGTGGTGTGGGAGAAATTTTAGTAACAATTTGTGCAACGTGGATCCAAAAGATTTCAAGGATATATAAAATTGATGAACATTTCCTGGAAATATTTTAAAAATAATTTGATTTGACTATTTTACTTTTAAGGAGGTGGGACTTTGAGTTACAATTTAATGGGGTATAATTGCACCAATTAGAGGATTATGGAACAATTAAAAAAATGATGATTCAATCTATCTCACCTATATTATTTTCTCATTATAAAAACCTCTCTAGCCTCTTCTGGCTAGATAAAGACCTTGAAACTGTTGAATAAATTCTATACCATAGAATTATTCAACCATGAAATGAATTTTCCAATTTGGATCTATTTATATATTGTTATAATAAAAATACCTACATGTAATCCTACCGGGATATAATATGATGTATTCAAATTTTGTATCATATTCCAAAAATATGATGAGAATGTATTATTATAGACTAAATTAATTTATTAGTAAAAATGATACATAATAAATATTTTTCCACTAATTCATTATTTAAATAATATCAAATACTTACTTGATAGAATTTTTATTTTCAATGTGTTATCAAATAATTAATATAAAATCTATTCAGAATGAATATGTCTATAGTAAAGGTATACTAAAAAATGTAAAAAATGTGAAATTAAAGTGTAAGGTTGAATATATATAATAAATTGATGCACGATCATACCCCCAATCCTAAAACAATTCACAAAAAGGAATGTTGGAGAATAATGATAACATATAAATGTTATAATTTCCCAATTCATAATGTTTTAATATAAAATAGAAACTATATTCATGGAAGAAAACTGAGTAGATCCAAAATTAAACCATTGAAATAATTTCATTATTCAAGGAAATAATTGCCTAATAAAATCTATAAGAATGGAATTAAATGAGATACATGACACAAATCAATGTGAACAAATTCATCAATCAACTATACAAATCGATTCCCCAGTGTGTGTTTTATAAATATTTCATGCCTTTCTCTTTACTCTCTATTAATGATATAAACATTAGTTAAACTTTTTCTACTTAATTAGTTTTATTTAATTGAAACTGGTATTTATATTTATTACTCATATTTGAAAACCCATAAGATTAAGCACTAGAAAATCAAAATCCAAAAAACTTATTTGCTAATTCTGTGTTTTTTAAAATAATCACATGGTAGGTGTCAAATATTTTAAAATTCATTATAGTTATGAAATCAATCATGTATGAAACCAATATATAGAAACAAAATTAGTCATAAGTTGAACAAATATTATTTAACAGACATACACCATCAATTATGTAGTATAAAATAACAATTCATAACTATATTAAAGTATTTTAAAAGTCTTCAATAAAATGGTTACATAAAAATTTTCAGCATCTCACATGTTTTATAAAAATAATACCATTCATATCATTGAATTTTTTTTTATTTTTATCAAATACTAGAAACCAATGTTTAATTATTTTACATACTCACATATTACCAAAAAAATAATTTTCATTATATAATTTAAGTAAATGTTATTTTAAAATTACAAAATTCGTTTTCAATAAGTACCATTCACATAATTATCATGCGTCAAGATATTTTTTTAATTTTTTAATATTTTTTCGTGGAAAACAGAAATTCTTACTACATGATATCTACCTCTCACATACATAAAAAATAAATTATCCTAAATGAGAAAATTTAATTATATGTAAATTTAAATAATGTTGGGAAAGGGATACCATACCAATTAGTGATATATGTGGAATCATTCACTAATTTTTCATTATTGGATTCTTTAAAAAATCCATATAGAATATATTAAGATACTCTATATTAGTAGTAAATCATTATCTACTCAACAAATATAAAATTTTTATTACACCAAAATGAAAAACATGTGTCATAGTTTAATTATTGATCCATCAATAATGAAGCATACTTTGTATAGTAGTTATCATATAATAATACATGTGTACCTTCTTACATATATGAATGTTTTTTATGTTCATTAGGGGATTAAGAGAGAGATACACTAAGAGGGGGAATATGTGAATCAGAGTATGAAAATTATTTCATGGTCAACAAATTTTGAGTATTTCACCTCACTTCCCAATTTACCATGATCACATAGTTATTAGGGTCTTCTATTTTATTTTTCCATACATTTTTGATCAAATTGTATGCACTACATGACCATCCTTCACTAAAAAATATTTAGTTAAACTATCTCACATTTTGTCTTATAGAATTTTAAACAAATATATAAATGGATTTTAGTATTTTTTCTTGGTTCACCATCACATGTCTAATCGAAATAGCATTATATCAGTAATGTGTTGATGTAATAAGAACTACCAACTATTTGGATTAACGGTAGGTTTAGTCTTTGTCACTGCTAATGGATGTCACTCCCCTTGAAATGGTTTTGGGTTGGCTCAATATGACCCAATAAATATTATTATCACATCCACATATATTTCTCACTGATTCAAGAGAGGATACCCATATTTTATATACATGTAGGCCTATCCATCAATATAAACATGTGTCATATTGATTACATATTTATATCTATGAAGGTTCTTTAGTGATATCCTCATTAGAACATCTTTCACATTTATTCAATGAACTAATTTAAATAACACATTCATTTACATTTTTAGTTTCTCCCTGAACTTCCCTTTTCTTCTTCATTCGACTAAAAAATTGCAATTCATTTTCTATTACACAATAATGTCCTCCTTCTTTTTCGAGAAGAATATTTCCTTAGGTTCGTACTTTGTTCCATCGTTTTTTATGTACAAGAATTCATGAATGATTAGTTGAGATTATCCTCTTTCTATTATAGGGTTTTCAAGTATTTCCAATAGAATCCATGTCTCTCTCTCCCTGTCATTTTATATATACGAATAAACGGATCTAGTGAAACTTTTTCTATGTTCTTATTTTTGAAAAATATATAACTTCATATGAGAACACATTCCATATTTTATATAAAAATATTATTTTTATTTTTATCCCTACTAGAATTGAAATAACCATTTTTTTAATATTCTATATGTCGTATTGAGGTATCCATATAAATTATTAATATACATGAAAGTATCATAATCCTTAAACCTCTAACTAGGTCATGTATTTAAAAATAAACACCATATCATTTTTTATCATCCTATATATCATCACATACATCCTATCCTTAGAATGTTTCAAGGGAAAACAAGATCAATCATTTTTATGATATTGCAAAAATCAAGGAGTTTTAAAATAAGAGTTTTATAAAATAATTCATATCCTTATAAGTCACGACTCTTTATGAAAACATCTATCACATCGCAACAAATTTCCTTCATTAAAAAACCCACTAAAATATTTTAGTATCCCAATACATTGACTTTTTCTTGCATCATGGATTCCATTCAAAGAACCATGAGATTAAAATAATTTATGAATATATTATGAATAATTTAATTTATTTGATGATCCACTAATAATATCTCCAATAATATCTCTAATAAATTCACAATTATTTCACTAATGTATCTAATATTCCTTGAATTTTTTAAATAAACGACCCTTAAGAAGCCCCAGTCTATTTCTTAGAAGTATTTATACCTAAAAAAACTCTCAATGATTCTTACATAGAATATTAGGCATAAAAACTCTATATAGGTAGATGAAGGAATTATGGTCATATAGGATTGGATAATCTGTACACATTTGGAATATTTGAAAATTAAATTATGAATTCAGGGATATGTTTTTGAAGGTTAACTCTTAGATGAGTTCAAGAAAATTAAAACCATCATGGAACATCACATGTATTACAATATGTGTTTTCATATACCCTTTACCACATGTTGGATCAATATGACCTCCATTTTACCATATCTTTCCTCTATCAACAAAAATAATCAATCATAATTTTTTATTAATCCTCTAAGAATACATCCATACATCTCTATTATATAGTGTCAACCCATCATTAATTTTATCATCATTAAAATCTATTGCAAAAAAATCCAAGACAATCCCATATGGATCGAATAATATCCCCCCCTTGGATTAAGTATTATATATTTTACTCCTTCAAAATGACTCCCAATTTATCAATGAAACAAAAAGAGTCCATGTAAGTGGATCTATATTTGTTTTATATTCCCATAATTGGGTTCCCTCGGATATAATCCCCCTTCATAATAGGGATTTCAGTTGTTAGTTCAAACTTCCCCTTGGAAAGTGTCGAACTCTTCATCTATCTATTTGTATCAAGAATAAAATATGGCTTCCTTATGGTATTCTACTCTTCCTTCATGATAAAATTATTCACATGACCATCTCACACATAGGATAGGGCCAACATTTCCCCATTTGTTGGATAGGGAATAATTATTTACATTTATATATTCTCCCCATTTTTCGTGGAAATGTATTTTATAACATTCATTGCCTTCAAAAAATGATTATTATCACTTAGATATTTCTTCCACCCATTCTATATTTTAGGCTGTTCTTCCCAATTCAAAAACATCTTCAAATAGAAAATTATTATTAACTTTTTAAAATTTATCTACATAGACTTAAAGAACTACATTTAAGTTAATTTGAAACATATAATTTGATTGCTCAATTAATCTTCTAAACCTAATATTTTTGAAATTATACTCAAATTTTTACTTTTAAATCACTAGTTTTATAATTAAAGAACATAAAAACAAGTACCATTAATTTTAACTAATAACAACTAATATGTGATAAAATCAGACATTCACACCAACCTATTAGAATATAGGAGGAAAACTATGAGTAATAACATACCATTTGTTGAATTAATTAAAACCACTTGTTATAGATGAAAATTTGACGTCACATAAGAATTTATGCTCTTCCAAACTTCATGGGTTTATTTAACTTCTAATGAGATGGAAAAACAATAAAATTTTGAAAACCAAATATTACTCTACATATGATTTATTATATTGATGATTTATTTTTTTTTGGTCACCAATGGTTAGGAAAATTTCTCTTGTTCATTAGATTTCAGTATCCTATAAAAATAATATTTTTACTTCCTTTTAATGGTATGGTTACACTAATTTATTGAAAGGATATAACTTAATTTAAGAAATATTAGGAATTATATAACAAGTAGTTATAGATGTTGATTTTAAAACATTTATCCTTGTTGGTCAATCCTTTTTTCATATGGTTCTCAAAACAAATATGATACCAATATATTGATTTTATATTTATTATTTAGCTTTGAATTTTATATTTAGAATGAAACTCGTACCATTATATATTATTTAATCTTTACTGCATGAGATTTATTAGCATGATCACCCCATATATCACATCTCACCATTTGTTCAGCACCAATTCAAAAAATTTATAAATATTTATATACATAATGAGATGGTTCCCTTCCATATTAATAATGTTAGGGATGATGGTGAGTCACTATAGATTAACATTTTCCATTTTCCCTTATTCTTGGAATCAATTTTATGATATAAATTTGATTTAATGGGGTCTTGTCTCAGTTTGACTTATTTTTTCTTATTTTATTCAATACATCCAAACTCATAATTGACTCCTAATTTTCAATAATTACCCCATGGTTTTTTGTTATCATGAAAGATAAATGATTTATTCTCCAAATATTATACTACCCAATTTATTATAATAATATTAATTATATTTTTTAGTAATTTTATTTCCATTGGAGACACATTTCACATGGGTTTTCTATGTATTGGTAATAGGAATGTTTTTTTTGTTCCAGAATATTCATATTTTCCGTCTAAGACATCCATGACTAATTTGTTAGGAACATGTTTTCTAACTGCTTTTAGCATTGAATGTTTCTATATGTATCACATGAAGTGTATTTCTTAAGGGAATATATATTCCCTGTATTTTGGATTATTTCATTTTTTATACTCTACAAAATTGTCCTCTTGATACATGGATAACATGACAAGAGAAATTAGGATAATTTTCATACTATTTCCTTTTGTACTTTGTAACTCCTCCTTTAATATATTTTACAAACATCAAAACAGTTGATATATTAGTATTCCTTGATACCAAAACTAGAATTGTGCCCACTCATTCTATAATAAAAATCACATTTATTTATACCTTCTTTGTGTGTTTATCTGGTTTCCATTAAATTTTTGGGTATATTTTTATATCTATTTTCATATCATACTTGACTTCTCCTATTTCATATATTTTATATGGATATATTTTTCTCGTTCCTTGGATTCATTTCATCTTATCAGATACTTTATTTTCCCATAGATCTTGGTCACTATGAAATGAAAATATTTTAATATATCACCAAAGATTTAAAATAATTTTATTTAATCACTGTCACATTTCCAAGGATAGTTAAACAATAATTGATAATGATATTAGATATTAAGCTTAACAATTGAATTTAATTATTTTATTTGTTTATTGGTAGAGACTATGTCCGTATCAAATTTTGATAACTTTTTTAATTTACATTTATGTTAATAATCCATGTATATCTTGAATATATTCCCATTAAAAATCTCACCCTCTAATACATGAGAGAGTTTGACCAATATAAAACATGTATCCTCTACATTCTTGTTATTTTGTTAAATAAGACCCTTATTATATACCTATTATTTCTATATCCCTTGTATTTTACTTCACCAATTATGATATTTGTGTAGCCAACTCATTCTTCTTGAACTTCACATTCTAAAATTATATTGAGTTCGTTATTTTTCCATTGGAATCATCTTTGATTTATTACACTTCGGATGTTAACACTTCCAAATACATAACATGGGAATAAATATTTTCCATGAAATATGAATCAACATCAATCAGTATTTCATTTAATATTTTAAAATTTTACTCCTTAGTAGTCTCAAATTTGAACATGACACCTTAATACTTCATATCCTCATTATGGTTCTATTCTAATTCCTATTATAAGTGGAAAACGTCTATAGCTTCCCCCCTTGAGACTTTGTCATCATAAAAAGATAATAATTCACTAGGCATAATGAGACCCTCATTAATTCATGTAACATAATTTCATAATGAAATGATTCTAAATATAAATTATCCTTAAATATTCTTGAATTTTTTTTAGGTTGTTTCATCTCAATCACGCTACTTCCAAAAATCATTCCTCACCAAATATTTCAATTTTAGTTCATCTACTTATTTAATGTCCAAACCCTCAACATAGAAACTAAAAATTTAAGATCATCCTAAAACATCAAATTATATACCAATATATTCTATTTAGAGAAAAAATCAATTAAAAGGAGTCCTAATCTCTAATAAAATTTTTAGACCTGCACGGGACTTCCTCATCATCAAAAGATAAAAATTCACTGGGCATAACAAGACCCTAATTAATTCATGTAACATAATTTAATAATGAATATATTTTAAATATAAATTACCCTTCAATTTTATTGGATTATTGTTAGGTTCTTTCATCTCAATCACACTACTTCAAAAAATAATTCCTCACCAAATATTTCTATTTCAGTTCTTCTATTTATTTAATGTCCTAACCTTCACTATAGATACTAAAAATATATGATCAACATAAAACATCAAATTACAAAAAAAATATATTCATGTTAGATAAATAATTAATTAAAAGGAGTCCTAGTCTCTAATAACCTTTTTAGACCCATAAGGGTCTTTTTTTAGAGATTCCTTAAAGGGGGTGAAACACAGTATGTAAATTCATTCACAATCAGCTCACCATTCCATTAACCTATCTCATCCCAATATATCTTGACTGCTATGTTTTTAAGGTCCCCAATTTTCTCTTTCATTCTATATTGATTTTATTATCACCTTTAAGTGACTATCCTTTACTAGATTATGTAGTGTGTAGTTCAAAAATGTAAACAAGTATTCACATAGAAGTATTTTTTTTACAATACTTATCTACACTAGGCTAATTTAAGTAGTATTTTATAAAAAATGTTCTAATGAAATAGAATCTACAAATCATACCGACTAATGGTGGGATTAGTCTTGGTTACTCTTACCTAGGTTCACACCCCATACATTTGATTTGGGGTAGATCACTACCACCCAAGGAACACTTCCCTCACATACTCTCTTTTTTATCATTACGTCAATAGAGGATACTGATATTTTAGTGAAATATCAGTATATCCATCAGTATAAAATTACTTTCCACCAAGTGTATCCTCATGTGTAAGTAGAATATTTTTTAATATCTTCACAGTTTACTCCTACATGGGTCTAATGTGAACTCTTCCTTCAGAAAAACCATTCTTTCAATTTAGTAGGTTCTTCATATATATATATATAAGGTCTTCATCCTTGTACCTTTAGTCCTTAATTAATTTTCTATTACAGAACGACCTCCTTATTCTCCTCTAAGAACAACAGTTCATTTGGTTGGTTCTTAATTCCTTCCTCATCAATGTAAAATTCTTTAATAAGGACCAGTCAAGATTCTCATATTCTTCTTACTAGTGTTTTGATGATATTAAGCAGAATCTCTATCTCTCTCACTATCTCTTATTTTTTTGGATATATATTGTAGTCTCTAGAGATACTTTTTATTCCTTTGGTTATTCTTTTTTATATAAGATTTAACATCATGTGATATCACATTCAATATTTAATATGGAAATATAATTTTTTTTCTTTTCATGTTAGACCATAAAATCATATTTTATAATAATCCATCAGTATTCAAAAGGAATTAAAATTTTCTAGAAACATACATTAAAATCTCACAATATTCAAATATAATGCTAAAACATGTATTTAAAAATGCATTCCATTCCATGGTGTTGAAATCTCTAGCATCCTACACATTAACACATATATCTTTCCTTTGTACTACCGTATGGAAAAACCAAAATCAACCACTATATGTTCTTCTAAAAATTATTATACTATTAAAATAAGTGTTTGATAAAATAAATAATATACATGTAATTTATAAATATAAAATAAAACACATGTTACATCGTGTGACACATCCTCATTTACAACACCCACAAAAATATTGTTTGGAACTCTATCTCTTTGTCTTGATTTGAACTTGATTCAAGGATTTCATATGAAGAACCATCTTTTTTAAATTATTCAAAAATACTTCTTTCATCATCTCAATTGATGGGAAAATCCTTCAGGAATATCATAAATAAAATCTCTAAAAACTTTAGAATAATATCCCTGAAATATCATCTTTTAAGTAATTTTCATGAAGTGATGACACTTAAATGTATCAGTTTTATTCTTAAATATATTCATCCTTATGAAAACCCTATAATTATGATTAAAAATTATTATATTTTTAATAAAGTGACGGTTACATAGATAAATGATTGATAATTACCAAAGAAGGGATGATTCTTATACACTAGAATATTTCCAAAATTCCAAAAGCTTCTAGAGAATAGATTTATGTAGATTAAATATAGGATGATTCCAATCCATCTATAAACTTCATGTGACATCCCATGAACTAATCCTAATGTTTTTATATTCTATACTCTATATTTATGGGAAATATGATCTCTTTTACACCATCTATTTCCTTTTTCAACATATACAATCAGTCTTCATTTTTCAACAATCCTCCAGGTATGAAATTGTATATGTCAATTCTTTTTTGTGAAACAATCCTTCATTTCATATCATTAACTTATATTATCAAAATATCCAAAAAAACCCTATAGGGGTTCAACAATATTTAATTTTTGAAACATATAATCCGGGATATACTTCACCTACAATATGAATATTTTAATGTTCTTATATATATTATATTGAGTATTTTCCAACTGTAGATTATTTAATTTCCTATGCTAATATATAATTAAGAGATTCAGATTACATTATTTAACATACCCATTTTCATGATTTTCTACCTATACTAGGATTTGATAATAATTTTTAATGAAAATATCATATGATTAAATTTCAAATGCAGGGTTTTAAAAGATATATGGTAAACCCAAACAATATCATCCATGAAGATTCTCTTATAATTCCTTGTAAATTTTTTTCCATGATTTACATAACTTCTTAATTTAAAATTACCTAATTTTTATTAGTTTGGGGAAAATAAATTGTAGGAAATTTATAAAAAGAATCTCCAACATTTAGATTGTTTATTTTTTGTTCCAATTAATGAAATTATATCCCTGATCACTAATCATAAAACATGAAAACAAAAACGACTAAACAATTGAGATCTCCAAAATTAAAGAAACACATAGGAGTAATCAAAACTCTTTTCTTTTTCCTCCCAATGAATATCATATTTTCATACATTTTCATAAGTAGTTTAATTTTTTAATCACACTATTTGTTATATGATGAGTAGTTGTTGCATTTTTATGTTTTAGGAATAATTAATGTTTTATTACTTTAATTTCATAATTTTTTATTTTTATATCACTATTATATTTTTGGTCATAACATTATATACAATAATCCAAATTTTGAAATTAATTTCTACTAAGATACCATGATCATCAATATTTATTTCATTCAATAAGAAAATGATTCAAATCTGACAATAGATGATGATACCATATATAGAAATGTACTATTAAATATTATTTTTATTTTTTTACTAAGATATATAAGTGGCCAAGAAACGTTTTCATTAAATATTTATTCTTCGGATTCAATAATTTTTAAGTCCATAAATCCATTAAAAATTAGATATATAGAATTAAAAGAGTGTGTCAATCTAGAAATTGCTAATTTTGGATATTTGTATAAATTTTGATTCAAAAATCCAATTTGTATTATATTTTTTTTTGAATATAAAATAAATATAATAAATAACTAAAGTAAACATTCAATGATTTGTCAATATTTAGATTTAAACCAGCATGGACATTTATAGAAAAAAAACAGAGGGGAACCATCCACCCTTCTTACATTTAAATTTGTACTTCCACTTATATCTGAAAGATTTATGTAATTTATTATACAAGGATGATTTTATTTTGAATTTTTATTTTATTTACACAGTTTTAAAATAATTTAAGTTCTATTATTTATTCTTTGGTTGTTTTTCAATTTTTTTGTTTCTCCCATCGTACTTCTCTCATCTCGATGATGATAGAGAACTAACCCCCATTTTCATTTTAGGGGGGTGTTGAGGGGTGATTTTTTGAGTTCATTGAGATTAAATGTTTTTTTGTTATTTTATTTTACGATTTAATCACTAATTAAAATGGTTTTGTTTTGTAGTCGCCATGTTTTCCCTACTATTGAATTTTATAAATGTATTATATTTTTTACTCTCCATCATCATTTCAAAACTACATAATATTGATTAGCATTGAGGTATTGATGTGTGGTGAAGATTTATCATATACATAGATCAATAAATATTAACCTTCATGTAGAGGTTTTTGTATAAGGAATTTAAATTTCCAACAATAGGGTGTTGAATGATAGTTATTAACATCAACATTGCATAAGATGATGTGAATATTTTTAGAGAACAATGATATCTTCACTACGAACATATAAGAAAATCAATAAAAAATTTACAGTTTCATGATAAATTCATTGTGTTTTTTGTAAAGACATGGAAATTTCGTGGAAATTTTTTTCTTAAATTCATAGGAGTTTTACGAGTCCGCAAAAATTTACGGTGCTTGATTCTGAGGCCCGGTGTTCCCGAAACCAATTTCTGATGTTTTGTTTGGGTGTGTTCAGTAAACATATGAGCAGGATTTTATAACGTTTGAACTGGTGCTCAGAATTGAAATCTGGGGGCACCGTTGAACTCGCAGCACCAATATTCGCTTAAGAAGACTTTCACCTCGACAGTAGTTGGTCGAGCATGAATGTTATTTTTTTAGATTTTATGATCATTTTAAATACAAATAAAGTGTTAATTTATTTTAATTCATGGTGGTTAAAACCTCCAAGAAGAGGTTAGGGGTGGTGGCCACCCGTCCATAACCTCCCATGAGAGGTTATGGTGGTGGGGCCCACCCAAACCTAACCTCCCTTGGGAGGATAATTTTGGTGGGGATCACTCAGGCTTGTAACCCCATGGAACCTCCCATTTAATGTGTATAAACTCTTCAAATCCCATTTATTTAATTTTTTCCAACCCTCTTCACTTAATTGAGCCAACTCCACCCTATTAATTAAATGAGTTATCTCATTTAATTAAACACCACAATTTGAATTGTTCTGCCAAAAATTAATAGACAATGCTTTATTCTATTATTTTTCCATATGCATTTTGGTGGAGATTGGGAGAAGAGTGAAATCTATCCAACGAAGACCACTCTTCCAGTAAAGAACGCTCTCCCAATGAAGAATGCTGATGAGGGATGCCTTTGACTGCGAAGAACGTCCCCCTCCAACCTTCTTCCTCGGACTCCTTCGACGTGAGACGTTTTCTTCTACCACGGATCGACGACCATCTTCCAGCGACATCAACGAACGATGAATGATGAAATTAAGGTACGTGGTTTACTTCAAGTAAAATCCTTTTTCTTTTCTCACCTTCGTTTGGAATGGAAACATTGTGGATATTGAAAATAAAAATTTAAAGTCATCTTATTTCTTCTTGATGAACCGATTGTTACCATACTAAACGCAGAGGGTGCGGTCACACCAACATGGAATGACCGCTCCTCCGATCTGGTTTATGATGAACCACTGAGTGGTTATGAGGTGACGACGATAAAGCTGTAAATGATGAAGGCCGCCCTACTTGTGGCCTCTGCGAATCGTGATGCCACCCTGCAGCGCACAGATGCTTCCGACCCGAGCGGCACCCCACCCACATACCTGTGGCCTCCCGAAACCCTGGCCGGCGTGCGGTGTAATACCCCGACCCTAGTTACCCTGAGTCAGTTCATTATTATATAATATTGGAATGATCTCAAAATATCAAGTCTTGAAAGACTGATGGATTAGTAGCTTTGGAAACACTAGATACATTCATATGTCTTGCATTACATCATATAGTGAAAAACTACAACAAAATAGTCTCCACAATCCACACTCATATCCCCTTAGACTATCCTTGCAGGTCAGTCATAAAATAATTTTTCACATCCTGTGAAAAATAAAACATAGAAAAGGTTGATCTCAGATGCTCAGTAAGGATAAAAATATAGAGGAAAATTTCATAAATGAACATAAACATTTAAGGGAATATATAACAAAAAAAATCCTTTTAAAATTGAACATCATAATAATTATGAAAAAATGAAGTGAAATGATACTGTTTACTTATTCGCATGGATATTCTACTAGTTGAATATTCACATGCAATATGAATAACCACTTTCATAATGACGGAATGCATAATTCCAGACAATCATACCACATAGTCAAGGCCTTATGCCAAGACTAAAAATAATATTTTGTCGAGGAGTTGTTCCAAGACACTAGTTTGTATCATTATACCTACCAATGCATCGAGGAATAATAGAGGGATCCACCCATCACTTATTAAGTCCAATGCATTACTCATATGAACATGTTTAAAAAACATAAACATTCGTATTAAAACTAGAATGAAAAATGTCAATAATTTCTCCACAAACCATGAATGGTATAAAAATAACACATACATAGTCAAAAATATCATTAAACCTTCAATATAATATGGTAGTTTTGTATCATAATAAATCAACTTCAAATAAGCTTAAAATCCATCAATGGATGTTGACATAGATGAAAAAAAATATTTGAGAGCAATATCACTTTTTTTAATCATTTAAAAGTCACATAATTATAAAAGGAAACATATAAATTGAAAATATTCTTATAATCTTTTAAGGGAAGCTTCGACGATTTTATAATTGCAGAAAATAGCCGCACCCACCGTATAAGTT
This sequence comes from Viscum album, assembly GCA_963277665.1. Lineage (NCBI taxonomy): Eukaryota > Viridiplantae > Streptophyta > Magnoliopsida > Santalales > Viscaceae > Viscum > Viscum album. The sequence goes on from OY728135.1 coordinate 547,777,427, forward strand.
AAAAAAATACATTCTTACGTTAATTTTGTCAAAAAGGTTAAAAAGAACCTTGTTTGGAGAATGAATGAAAGATTCATTTATAAAATTATTATAAAAACATAAACAAGGGTATAATTGACTTTAACCCATAGTCTGTAAAATAGTAAGAATGATTTGAAATACATATTTAAAAAACATGGATGTGGATGATAAAGAGGTCCTAGTAGATAATTACGTATAAACAACATCAGATAATGAAGAGATTGTGAAATAAACTCTTACCTTGTACTTTTTATTGGTAGAGGGTAGGTTAACCTCCTATATAATGGTGAAATAATAGTTTTTAAATTATAATAGAATCATATACATTAATTTGATATCATATATGATCTTTTAACATTGCTTTGTTAATAATATCTTGGTATTATCGTCATTTCAAGTGTTAAATTACTTGTTTTCTTTTATATATTTTGTTACATAATCCATGTTTTTTATGGATAGGTTGTATTTTATTAATATCCAGAATGATATCAAGTCCTTAAACATTATTTTTAATCATCAAATGAGAATTATTCTTGAACGGATACGATGGGGAATGAATCACATCACGTTCATAGAGACGGTAGACCGTACGTACGCACGAGCGACAATATCATTATTTTGATATTAAAATTGTATATAATTGGATGGTATATCCTATATAAAGAATCTTTATAATGTTTTATTTATTATTTACTTGAATTACACATCATTATCATACCTATCCAATTAATAATAACAATTACACCACGACGTGGAGACAATAAGTCGTAAGTACGCACGTATGATGACATGTCATTCAAAGGATATATATAATACTGAATATGGTTGTACCATATTTATAATAACATCACAGTATATAAAAGGTACTGGAGTTATCATTTAATAATGGAAGTAACAATGAAAAAATAAGTGGAAGAATAAAGGAACTTGAAAGAGGGTGGTGAAATCATTACATCTTCTTTGGGTTCTTCCTTTTGATTTGATCAAAAGGGATCTATAGGTTGCATTTAAGACTAAATGAAGGCCTCTTGGATGAAGTGACAGAAGTTGAGAGAATATTTGGGAAGGTTTTGGCTGAACTAAAAGGCTTTGAAGGTTTGAATTAGAGAGAAGGGGGAGTGCCCTTTTATAAGACGGGTGAGGGGCACCTTTGGAAAAACTAGAAATATTATTTTATAATAAATTCATATTCAGTTTATAATGGCTCAAAAGTGTATTATTTAAAGGTTAAGGTTGGGATGGGTCTAAATTAATACAACAAATAGATTTTAGATAGTTTTGGGTCACTATATTAACCTTATCACTTACATTTAACTCTTAGTTAAATAGATTGACTTTTACCATGTCTCTTTGTATTTTTATATTATATGGTTAATAAACATATTATATACTTCCAAGAGAACCCCAAGTGGTTCATTAATTATACAAATATCATTATATAAGTCCTTTGTCCGAACCTTATATTTTAATGAATAGAATATGAATTAATAATATAATATTTGTTTTAAAAACTCTTTTTTTTTCAATTTTGACACTATTTGGTATTTTATTTTTTCTAAATTTAGAACACCATTATTACTTCAAAAAAAATTCATCAAAACAACCCTAGTAAGTTATATTGACCTATATAATTTGTGTATTTTATATAAAGTCTCAAAATACATTTATTTTGATATTTATAATATCAATTATTTTAATATTGTCGTAATTAGGTAATTACTACTTCACCATTGTTTCCTAAATAAAATAAATTATTTAATGTATAAAAATTATAAATAAAATATCATTAGGTAGGAAATATTTTTATCTTTCTAATTAATATTTATAATCAAATTTATCTTATGTATAACCCCATATTAAAAATGTTTTTTTATTTAACTTTGATGTCATCTCTTTTAACGCTTCTTGGAATTAAATAACAATAAATGTCCTAATCTAATCCAGGTGGACCAAAAAGGTTCAATTTTTATTCCTATGGTTGTTTTTGGTCGAATTATACTTAGCCAATATAATTAGTACGTGTGTTAGGGTAATCATAACATCATTTTTACTCTTAATTACCCTATTTACTTTTAATCGTTGTAAATAAAAGTACAAAGTCACTATTCAACAAAAATTATTTTTATCTTATTGAACCACATTTTAGTCCTTGATATTAACTGTGCCTCTTGGATTTTTGAAATTCCACTCATAGAAGTGGTAAATTTATGTTTTATGTGAATTTTCAAATTCTCTTAGGAGATGGGTAAAAGACGGTGAAAAGTTCAATAAAGGTTTTATATATCTAAAATTTTTATAAACCGACTCCAATGGATTACATTGAACTTATAAAGGTATTATGTATCTATTTTGACCTAAAATAAAAAATACTATTTAAAAAAATTGGTTTTAAACTATAACTCAGTGTTTTTTCAGTATTCAAAAAAAATTGAACGTTTTCAGAAAATTAACCAAAATTCAACCTATGATAATTTCGATATTCCAAATTTAAAAATGAAGTCCATTTTGAAAGATAAAATTTATAAAATTCCCAAATGTGGGTATTACTATTCATAATGTCTAGTTTGATTGGTTGTGGTGTCTGTTAAAACTCAAAGTTTCGTAGAGTGCAAGCTATTGCATTATTCAAAGGGAAGCATACTTTGTAAGTTTGGGGTGTTACATTCTCCCCTAATTCAAATAATTTCATCCTCAAAATATCTAGAATATTACTGCATAAAAATACATGGGTGGTTCTTCGTCATTTGTTCCTCAAGTCCCCACATTGCCTCTTCCATCTTATGGTTTCTCCATAGAACATTTACCAGATGTGTCGTCCGGTTTCTCTGCACTTGTTCTCTTGTATTAAAAATCCTGATAGGCTCTTCGCAATAAGACAGATCGGGTTCCAGTTCTACTTCCTCATAGGTGAGTACATGTGTTGTGTCTGGCATGTATTTTCTCAACAGTGATACATGGAACACATCGTGAACTTTGGAGAGACATGGCGGCATTTCCAAATTGTAAGCTACAACCCCAATTCGTTTTCGAATTTCAAAAGGTCCTATTTACCTGGGACTCAATTTACATTTCTTACCGAAATGTATAACTCCCTTCCATGGAGATAACTTCAAGAAAACATGATCTATTATCTGAAATTCCAAATCCTTCTTTTTGTTATCGGCATAGCTCTTTTTCCTGCTTTGAGAAACTTTGATGTGGTTTTAGATTACCTTTACCTTTTCCATCATTTCGTCCACCAGTTCTGGGCCTACAGGTTTTCTTTCACCAATATCATCCCAACAGGTTGGTGTACGACATATCTTTCCATATAACGTTTCACATGGTGCCATCCGAATACTTGAATGGAAGCTATTGTTATATGAAAATTCCGCCAGAGGTTAATATTGATCCCACATACCCTGAAAGTCAAGTGAGCATGATCTCAACATGTCTTATAAGGTTTGAATAGTCTTTTCTGATTGTCTATATGTTTGAGGGTGGTAGGAAGTGCTCAAACGAAGTTCAGTATCCAAGGCCTTCTGAAGACTCTTCCAGAATCGTGAAGTAAAATGGGGATCATGATCCGAAACTATCGATAGGGGTACTCCATGAAGTCTCACAACTTCATTAATATATAGTCTTGCTAGACGTTCAAGTGGTAGATCTTATCTTATAGAAAGAAAATGTGTTGACTTTGTAAGATGATCAATAATGGCCCATATTACATTTTTCCTTCTAGGAGTCTTTGGTAGCCCCATTACAAATTCCATCGTGATGTTATCTCATTTCCACTCAGGTATGGGAAGAGGTTGCATGACTCCTCCAGGTTGTTTCCTTCCAGCTTTCACTTGTTGAAAAACCATACATCTTGACACAAAATCATCAATCTCCCTCTTCATGTTGTCCCACCAAAAATGTTCCTTCAAACATCTATACATTTTGGTTCTCCCATAGTGTATATAGAAATTTGAACTGTAGGAATCATCCAACAATTCCTTTTTTAGATCAGGTATATCGGGATCACAAAGTCTCTTCCCAAATTTCAAAACTCCATCTTCATACACAAAGTCACTCAATCTCCCATTATTCAAAGATTTAATCTTTTTTTAAACTCTTCATCATCGGTCTGATAACTCTTTATCCTTTCTACTAAAGATGGTTTGGAAACTATTTGAAATGGTATTGAGGTTTCACCTTCCATGGTGATTCCCATATCCATCTTTACTAGATTCATGTATATATGATCCTTTTCAACTCTCGTCCTGTTCAAAACTCCATGATCCTTTCTGCTCAAAGCATCTACCACCTTATTTTCATTCCCCAGGTTGAAGTGTATCATGCATTCATACCCCTTTATTAGTTCAAGACATCTCATTTTCCTAATGTTGACTTCTTTTTGTGAGAAAATATAATTCAAAATCTTGTTATCGGTATATATCTCACATTTTTACCACAGAGATAATGCCTCCATATCGTAAAAGAAAATATTACAGTAGCTAACTCAAGATCATGAGTAGGATAGTTTTGATCATGAATTTTCAGTTGTCCTGATTCATAGGAAATAACTCTATTATTCTTCATAAGGACAAAACCATGTCCTTTTTTTATGCATCACTATAAATATTGAACCCATCATTCCCCGATGGTAGAGTCAATATAGTAGCGTTGACTAAACTTTTCTTAAATTCTTCAAAACATTCTTCACACTCTTTTTTTCAAATAAATTTAACCCACTTATGTGTGAGCTTCGTTAATGGGATATCCAATCAGGAAAAATTCTGGACAAAACACCGATAATAACCTGCTAAACCAATAAAACGGCGTACATCAGTCATACTCATCTGTGCTGACCATTCATGGATTGCCTTGGTCTTAGAAGGATCAATATCGATTCCATATTAAGAGACAATATGGCCAAGAAAAGAGATCTCCTGAAGACAGAATTCACACTTCCTAAACTTACCATTAATTCATGTCTTCTAAGAGTCTTCAGGATAATGTACAAGTGATTTTCATGATCTTCATAGATTTTGAAATATAACAAGATATCATCCATAGATAACACTTCAAAATTATATATATATTACTTGAAAACTCTTTTCATTAGATGCATGAATACAGAGGGTTCATTAGTCAACCCAAAAGTAATTACTGTAAACTCGTAATGCCTGCACTAGGTTCGAAATGCTGTCTTCAGAATGTCTTCCATCTTCACACACAACTAATGGTATCCAGATCAAAGATCAATCATTGAAAAATATTGAGATTCATGAAGTTGGTAAATAAATCATCAATATGAGGTAGGGGATACTTGTTCCTTATTGTTATAGCATTGATTTCCCTATAGTTGATACATAACCTCGTAGATCCATCTTTCTTCTTAACAAAAAGAAAAGGGGCTCCCCATGGAGAAACACTATGGCGAATAAATCCCTTATTACTCAATTCCGCTAGTTGTTTCATTAGTTCAACTAATTCCACAGTTCACATTTTATAAGGGGTCTTTGATATAGGGCTTGAAATAGGAATTAAATCAATGGAAAACTCAATTTCTCATTTTGGAGGATGTCCAGGTAAACCTTCCAGATACACATCTACATATTCTTTCACAATAGGTACATCCTCTATTTGAACCTTCCTTTCCTCACCCATATTTATTTCATTCTATTCCTCCCAAATAATTGAATTTAGTTGAGCTACTGGGGGTGGATCTAGATAAAAATTTTGCGGTGATAATTCTGCTCTAAAGATAAGGTGTTCTTTATCATCGTTATCAAAAATAGTAACCTCATTCTTCTTACAATAAATTTCTTCATCATGGTCCAAAATCCAATAAATACCAAGGATTATATAAAATTAAATCATGGGTATGATGATGAGATCAGTAGATAAAGAACATTTATGTGCTCTAATGGGGACTGATTCACAAAAACATTGTTACAATGATACTTCCCATATGAGTTTTGACTGAAAACTCCCTTGTTAAATCAAATTGGAAATATCTAATTTTCTTTTCAAACTGGAATGATATGAAACAATGAGATTATCCAGAATCAAATAATGCATTGGAAAAACTTGAGGAAACCATTAAATTACCTGGCACCACATGTTTTAGAGCATCAACCTCAGCAGTAGTGATCGCCTAATCATGGCCTTGATCCTTGGCCTTTTCTGAGGTATGTTACCCTAACATTTAGGACAATCATTTTCCTAATGTCACATATCCCTGAAGTTGTAGTATTGAACATCGATATCTTCTTTCTTCCCCTTGCAATCATGAGTTCGGTGGCCATTTCACCACACTTATAACAAACTCCCATTCCTTTCAAGCAAGTACCGGGGTGTTTCCTCCCACAATTACTACAGGATGGATAATAAACTTTTCCCTTCATCCCCTTATTTCCACTTCATAAGGGATGAGATGATCTCTTATTCTCTTGCTATTGTTTAAATCCATAATACATAGAGATTTATTTTTCTTCCTTGATAGCACATGAGAAAATATCTTCGTAAGACAATAAGGATTGAGAGAATAATGATCGACGGAGAAATGGATTTAACCCATCAATGAAACGATCAATATTACATCTTGGGTTACAAATATAATCTTCTGCATACCTCTCTAACCTTGTAATGGTCGCCACATACTTTGGGACGTTCTCATCCTCCTTTTGCCTCAGACTCAGAAATTGCCTTTCCTTATCTACTTGATGGTCCCGAGGAAAGTATTTTTCTAAGAAAATCACTTTGAACTCCCTCCATTACATATTGGATACTTCATCTTCCTCCTTTGTGTTTTGAATCAATGACCACTATTGGTCATCTTCTCTAGTGAGGCAGTAAACTGCCATGATAACATTTCCCCTTTCACTACTCCCCAATGCATGGAATATTTTATCTAAGGAATTTATCCATTACTAAACTAATAATGGATTTGTAATCCCATTTAATGTTGGTGGTAGTTTCATCATGAAGCGATCTAACATTGATCCTACATTCTGTGGATCAGGGTGCTTCATATGGGTAAGGTTATTATTCATAAACAAAGTGAGTTGTCCCAGTATGGTGATAAGATGATAAGCACCTGTTGTATCAATAGCTCCACTATAATTATCATGAGTAGGAGAAAAGTCCCTACATGGAGTGCGTGTATTGATACAGTTTCCATTTCTTCCACTAGGCTCCATTTCTAAACAATGGCATAAACTAGATCAGTTTATGAATCGAAATACATAATTCCAAACCTGTAAAACACTTAACATAAACTCAACATTTAATAGATATAATCCATAATCATAAAAATGATTTATTTGAGGAAGTATATAATCATAAACCCTTCGTAATGGTTTTTAATCAAAATGATAATTATCATAAGCATATCCCCCGAGAGTGTCATAACCAAGAGTGTGGCACCGCCCGTTGTTGTGCACCAGTTTACATTATAGTCTAGCTCAAAATGGTGTTTTTGGGTTTTACCCCTATGTATATTTTTTCCAGAGCTGACACTACCTGCTCATATCAAAATAGGGATTCATTGCTCAGAAAACTCAAAAACTCTCTACAATACCAAAATTCTAGGATGTTCTTCTATATTAATCCTCCAAGTCTATCTTGAGTCTATGTGCTCTAATCAGAGTTTATCTAAATCTAGCTTCCAAGGTTTTTACTAAACTTACACTGATACCAACTGTAATGCCCTGACCCCAGTTACCCTGAGTCAGTGCATTATTACATAACATTGGCATGATCACTACATATCAAGTCTTGAATGACCAATTAGTTTAGTAGCTTTGGAAACACTAGATATATTCATAAGTCTTAAATTACATCATACAATGAAAAAAGAAAAAAACATATTCTCCATAGTCCACACTCATATCCACTCATACTATCCTTATAGGTAAGTCATTAAATACTTCTTCACATCCTCGTAAAAATAAAACATAAAAAGGGGTGAGCTGATATGCTTAGTAAGGATAACAATATAGAAAAAACTTTCATAAATGAGTATAAACATTTAAGGAAATGTATAACTAAAACAAAAGAATTTTAAACATGAACAACAGCATAATATTGAAAAAATGAAATGAAATAATTGCATTTACTTATTCACATTGATATTCTACTAGTCAAATAATCAATTGAAATATCAATAACCACTTTCATATTTATGGAATGCATAATTCCAGACTATCATACCCCATAGTCAAGGCCTTGTGTCAAGACTAAAAATAAAATTTTTTCAAGGCCTTTTACCAAGACGCTAGTTTGTCTCATGAGACTTAACGATGCATTGATGAGCTATAGTGGGCTCCACCTGTCACTTATTAAGTCCAATGCATTCCTCATATGAACATGTTTAAACATAACATAAACATTCGTATTAAAACTAGCATACAAAATGTCATTACTTTCTCCATTAACCATGAATGGTATAAAAATAAAACATCAACAGTTAAACATAACACAAAACGTTCAATACATTATGGATGTTTTGTATCATAATAAATCAACTTCATGTAAGCTTAAAATTCATCAAAGGATGTTGACATAGATGAAAACAAAACTATTTGAGAGAAATATCTTTTTTTTAAATCATTTAAAAGTCACATAATTATAAAAGGAAACATTTACATTGAAAATATTCTTATAATCTTGTAAGGGAAGCTTATATAATTTTATAATGGTGTAAAATAGATGCACCCACCGTATAAGTTAAAAAATGACATTCTTACCATAATTCTGTCAAAAAGGTTAAAAAGGACCTTGTTTGGAAAACAACAGAAAGATTCCTTTATAAACTTCTTATAAATAGTCAAACAAGGGTATAAATGACTTTGACCCATAGTATTTAAAATAATAAGAATGATTTGAAATAAATTTTTAAGAAACATGAATGCAGATGATAAAGAGGTCCCAATAGATAATTACGTATAAACAACCTCGGATAAGGAAGATATTGTGAAATAAACCCTTACCTTGTACTTTTCGTTTGTCAAGGGTAGGTTAACCTCCTGTATAATGGTAAAATAATTGTTATTAAATTATACAAGAATCATATACATTAATATGATATCATATATGATCTTTTAACATTTCATTGTTAATAATATCTTAGTATTACTATCGTTTCAGGTGTTAACTTACTCATTTTATTTTATATGTTTCATTACATAAGACATTTTTGTTATCGATAGGTTGTATCATATTCATATCCAGAATGATATCAAATCCTTAAACATTATTTTTAATTATCAAATGAGAATTAGTCTTGAATGGAGACGGGCTAGGCCAGACCGAGTAGGTCTGCCCAGACTGTGTTGGGCCGAGTCGGTCTGACAAGGTCAGACCGGGCCCAGGCCTATTAATGACCCATTACCATCTTGGGCCATATCTTTGGCACCAGACGTTTCTTTGAAGAACTGTCAGCAGCACCGGTATTCTTGGAGTGAAGTCTTCCCTTCGAGATTACACCATTGGATTTTGAGGTATATTTGACTTACTGTCAGGTTGGATCGTACAAGAATCCAACCGGGCCCTAGGGACCAAAAGGATAATAACTCACAGATTGGGCATCTAATCGATGCATCGTCTATTGTGTTGAGACCCCTATGATGTGTCAGACCTTTGAGATACTTCCTCATGGAACGTCGTGACAGTTGGAGTATCGACTAGTAGCTCGTGGAGCAGATCCTTCCAGAGGCAAGAAGACAGAGTATGGAGACCCAGTAGCTAGCTGAGACCTGACGACTGCTTGACCGATTCGACTCGGAGTGACTCGATTAGACTAGTGGGGAGCACCTCTATGTGACACAGTAGACCCACAATGAGGAGCACCTCTGTGTGACGCGGAAGACCCACGGTGGGGAGCGCATCAGTGTGAACGCGATAGACCCACGGTACTCAATAGGAGGATTACCTCTGTATGCTACGAGGGGTAGTGCCTCTGTGTGGGCGCGACAAACCCATGGTGGGGAGTGCCTCTATGTGAGCATAGTAGACCCATGATACTCGATAGGTGGAGTACCTCAGCAGACCAGGGTTAGTGGGAAGCTCCTTTGTGTGATGATGTAGGACCACTGTACTCGATAGTGGAGGAGTACACCACCTATCGTAGTTTTGATTATAAAAATCTTGATTTGAGCTGATTTAATGACTTTTGTGTTTTCCTAATGATTGAGATGGGTTACTAGATATCTTAGGTATATGTATGGGCATATACCTAAGTAATGTTTATCCGTTGATTTCATACTTTGTGGTTTATCCTTATTGGATTTTGTGAGAACTTGAGGGTCTCGGGGTCCCTAATGAGTATCATCATACTCACCCATGCACGGCCTATGCCCGAACCTTGTTGTGTTGGTTGTAGACGATGGACAACACTGACAATGGAAGAGAGTAGCAGGACTGGATGGTACATGGAGGTGGACCACTCGATGTGAGGGTACATGGAGGAGACGGACAGACGGGAGTGATGAGGAGGCCATATATACCTACCCTTCAGGTAGGAACCCCGGAGGATGACCCTGTAGCTGCTTTAATTTTCTTTATTTTTTCTTGCTTTTAGTTGTACTTGTACTTTCCTATTGGGCTGGTATTTCGACCCCTTTTACTATCTACCACTTCTTTTTTATACAATTTTTACTTAGTGTTATGCTTCCAATTGTGTACTCGGATGTGTTTGTTTACAGTTATAAAGGAAATGCCTTCCTAGTTTAGGGATTTACGCCATTGGTGCTAGTCTCCAGCCCCTGGCCTATGGAAGGTGGGCTTGGGGTAGTCACGATATGGGCCCCAGGGGATGGGTCGTGACAAATTGGTATTGAAAGCTTCGGTTCTACCGTAGAACTTAGAACTCTGACCATTCTTTTATGTGAAGAAATAGTGTTAAGGGTACTAATTGTGGTTTTTAGTTCAGGGAGTCTAGTGTTGGTGTGGGCGTCTGACATATCCATACACCAGGACCATGACTTCTAATTTTTGACTCAGTTCACGAAAACACTGATTGCGTGCATGTTTTCAAAAGGTTTCTTTAAGTCATCTCAACTACGTCAGCTCAACAGGTATTATCTTTTGACCATGTAACATAAGTTTCTTTCAGGATGCCTCCCTGCAGATGACTAGTTAGAGCCCCAAGAGTCGTATGTACTAATGGCCCACTAAGCAACGAGGCCTCAGGGTAGGTCCCTTTAACAGGAGTGGCACTAGCGGTACTGCTTCCCGTTGGGCCACCGATGCCACCAGCCCCATTATTAGATGATGAACTCTTCTTGAGAGCATATCAAGAGTTCCAAAGCTAGAGTCCACCCTGGTTCAGGGGAGAGACGAACCCACAGGCGGCTGAGGATTGGCTAGAGGCTGTTTTGAGAGTCTTCAAGCCAGTAGGGACACCAGCAGACATCATGGTGATCCTTCTCACGAGTCTCCTTCAGGAAGTAACAGGCAGATGGTGGAGCCTGATTCTCCAGGTGCATGATGAGTTGACACTACTCTGGGCAGACTTCAAGAGCCAGTTTCAGGCGGAGTTTTTCCCATCCACTCTCTGTGCAGTGCCAATACAGGAGCTACTGCATCTATAGAAGGGTAGCATGATGGTGGTGCAGTACTCAGCGAGGTTCACTGACCTCTCTTACTACTCCACATATATGGTGTGGGACCCATTCTTCTGGGCTTGGACCTTCAAGCAAGGTCTCAGGAAAGAGATTATAACTCTGATGATCTCCCTCAGTATCCCGACGTAGGCGGGGGTGTTACAGAGAGCCGTTCTAGTAGAGGGTTTCCTTGCTAAGCAGTCACCACCAACGAGACCCACTATAAGAAAACACACAGCGGAGTCTTCTGCAGCTGGTATTAGACTGATGTCACATAGGTCCAAGAGGACCAGACCTACAAGTGGTCGACCACATGACTCAGGATCAGTTGTGTGGGGCACATGGATTATAGACACACAAGCCAATAGTAGGCTGTGTTACTCAGGAGGCAGGCAGGGTCACATGGCTCGTGACTGTCTGACCTTCCATTTAGATGATTAGCAGATGGTCGAAGGACCACCAAGTCAGAGACATAGATTCTATCGAGGTGGTCCGCAGAGAGTATGTGGACGTGGTAGAGTAGTTGGTCGAGCAGCTGGCAGTGTACACTAATTCAAGGTGTTACCACCACCACCGCCAGGTGGTCCACGTTGACCATAGGAAGCAGGTGGACATGGGATATCTCAACTTTAGGCAGCTGAGGCCAATGATCACGGCACTCCGGATATGATTCGAGGTAGGATCTATTTCTACTCCTCCTTAGTTGTAGTTCTTATAGACTCAGGTGCCGGTCACTCTTTCATTACCACTACCATCATTTGGGGCATAGAGATTCCAATTGATCTATTGTCCTCATCCTTATGGAAAGAGACCCCTGTGGGAGTAGACACGATGATTACGCACTGGTTACGGCAGTTCAAGTTTACTCTAGGGGGCGAGAGCTTCATCTAGTGTCTCCTCGTATCGGCGTTGAGGACTTACCAGGTCATCTTGGGTATGGACTAGTTATCTACATTATATGCTCAGATTTACTATATTAGGCGCAATGTGCAATGTGTCTACATGGATGGGACTATGTTCACCTTCACCTATGAGAAGGAATCCTTTGCAGTGCAGGATGGACTTACTCGGATGAGGGTGCATCCAATAACTCATCATTTGGCTAATGTTACCCTCGAAGAAGTAGATGTGAAGAATCTGAGCTATCCTGTAGTGGTGGACTAGTACATGGATGTTTTCCCTGATGATGTTCCCAGATTACCTCCTTGTTGATTGGTGGACTTCTACATTAACTTGTACCCCGGGACGACACTGATATTTATTCCAACATATCGGTTGTCTCTCACTTAGATTCGTGATCTGTGGGTATAGCTGGAAGACTTTCAAGTAAAGGGATTCATCTGGCCCAATGCTTCTCCATGGGAAGCCCTGATTCATCTTGCCAAGAAGGCGGACGAGAGCTTGAGGTTTTGTGTCGACTACCGTCACCTGAACCATGTGATCGTGACGAACAAGTACCCACTCAAGAGGATTGACGACCACTTCGATCATCGGAAAGGAGCACGATGGTTCTCGAATATAGACCTCATATCAGGATATCACTAGCTCAGAGTTCAAGATGAGGATATGTAGAATACGGCTTTCAGGTTTCATTATGGCCACTACGAGTTCATGGATATGCATTTCGGCATAACCAAAACTATAGCAGTGTTCATGGGACTCATGAACAAAATCCTCTATCCATACCTCGATCTCTTTGTCGTATTCTTCATCGACGACATTATGATCTACTCGATTACTGAGGAGGAGCATACCTACCATTTTTAGGTATTACAGGACTCACTCAAAGAGCACCAACATTATGGTAAGATCATGAAGTGCCGGTTTTTTATTGGAGAGGTTCACTTCTTGGGACACGTCATCTCAGAGGCTGGAGTTGTAGTGGATCCAGCGAAGATCGAGGTGTTACTTTCTTGGTAGCCACCCAAGAGTGTGACGGAGGTACAAAGTTTCATGGGTTTGGTTGGATACTATCAGAGGTTCATTCTATACATCTCTAGAGTTGCATCACCACTTTCAGCCTTGACAAAGAAGGAGAAAACCTTTTTCTGGTCAGAGAGATTCCAGAAGAGCATTAAAGAGGTGTAGAAGAGGATGACTAGTGCCCCCCATTTTGAGGCTTCTAGAAGAGGGCGTAGGGTACGTAGTTTACTGCGACGCATCAGGGACCGGACTTGGGTGTGTCCGGATGCAGGAGAGAGTAGTGATCACATATTTTTCTCGGAAGCTCAGACAACATGAGCATAACTGTGCTACCCATGACCTAGAGTTAGCAGCAGTGGTCTTCGCCTTGAAGATGTAGCGACACTATCTAATGGGAGACCATTTAACAGTGTACTCTGATCACAAGAGTGTCAGGTATATATTCTCTCATAAGGACATGAACCTGAGACAACGATGTTGGCTTGAGATGACTTTGAGATAGTCTATACTCCTGGGAAGGGGGGCGGTGTTACGGATGTGCACAGTAGGAGATCCAGTATACAGCTTCTAGGAGAGGTGACAGAGCAGCTGGCTTCTATACAAATATCATTTATGGATAGAGATGAAGTAGCATTCCTATAGTCTCTTATGTTCACTCCCCCACTTCTTCAGTGAATTAGGGAGGTAGAGCATGGGGACGCTGACGGCAAGACACGACGTGCTCAGATATCTGTAGGGTAGGAACCTGATGAATTTTCTGAAGGAGGGAGCATGTCATCCTCTTCAGAAGAAGTACCTTGGTACCAATGTCACTTCAAGAGGAAGTGTTGAGGAATTTCCACACATCCCCTTTAGAGGTACATTCAAGACTGGCGAATAAGTATCAGGACCTTAGACGACAGCACTGGTGGCTAGGTATAAAGAAGGAAGTAGCGGAGTTTGTCACACGGTGCCACACTTGTCAATAAGTGAAGGCAGATCACCAGGAACCAGCAGGCTTGGCCCAGCCTTTAGAGTTCCCAGAGTGGAAGTGGGATTGGTTGTCCATTGACTTCTTGATGGTTATTCCATATACAACCAAAGGTCATGACATGATTTCGGTGATCATCGACTGAATCATCAAGTCGGCCCACTTCCTTCCAATCAGAGATCAGGGTTTAGTAATGATTTTGGGATGCCTCTATGTGCAGGATATTGTGAGGATACATGGAATAACCTCATATATTGTATTTTATCATGACGTACGGTTTACTTCCCAGTTGTGGAAGGGGTTGCAGGATGATTTTGGGACCCAGCTTCGCTTGAGCACTGCCTTCAATCCTCAGACATATGGTTAGACTATGGAGACTATTCAGACCCTCGAGGATAAGCTGTGTTCACGGGTCCTTCACTTCGGTCGCATCTGGGAGGATCACATGCCTTTGGTGGAGTTTTCTTAAAACCACATATATCACTCCACCATAGGGATAGAACCTTTTGAGGCCTTTTACGTGTGACATTGCAGATCACCCTTATGCTGGACTGACCCTGGGGAGTCAGCACTAGTGGGACCAGAGATAGTAAGAGCTACTACGCAGAAGGTGTAGATCATCGAGGAGCGGATGAAAACTGCACAGAGCAGGCAGAAGTCATATGGTGAAAGGATACGAAGACCTCTAGAGTTCGAGGATGGTGACCATGTCTTTCTACGGGTCTCACCTCGACGAGGTCTATGTAGATTTGGCCGAGGCAGTAGGTTATCTCCAAGATTCATTGGAACTTCCCAGGTCCTTAGAAGAGTAGGCGAGGTGGCTTACTACTAGGATATTCCACCGTAGTTGCATCAGGTACACGACGTCTTCAACATATCTCAGTTGAGGAGATACGTGCATGACCCTTCCCACGTCATCAGCCATGAAGAGTTGGACTTTGACGATGGGGCGACTATTACGAAACTTCCAGTGATGATTGAGGATCGACAGGAGTGGTTCCTTCATGGACGGTCAATAACTCTGGTATGCATTCACTGGAAGCACGGGAACCTCCATGAGAGCACATGGGAGTAAGAGGCTCAGATTCATGCTTAGTATCCTCTTTTGTTCCCATAGTTTGATTTGTTGCATACAGGGATGTAAATCCATAAGGTGGGGAGAATGTAATGACACGAAAAATCTATGGAAATGTTTTTCTTATATTTATTGGATTTTTACGAGTTCACGAAAATTCACAGTGCTTGATTCGAAGGCTCGGTGTTCCTGGAATCAATTTCTGATGTTTTTTTCAGGTACGTTTAGTAAACGTACGAACGAGATTTTATAACTTTTGAACCGGTGCTCGGAACTGAAATCTGAGGGCACCGTTGAACTCACAGTGCCAGTATTCGCTTAATAAGACTTTCACCTCGATGGTAGCTAGTCGAGGATGATAGTTGTTGTTTGAGTTTTAAGATCATTTTAAATAACAATAAAGTGTGACATTATTTTTAATCATGGTGGTTAAAACCTCTATGAGGAGGTTAAGGGTGGGGTCCACCACACCATAACCTCCCATGAGAGGTTATGGTGGTGGGGCCCACCCGAACATAACCTCCCTTGGGAAGTTAATTTTGGTGGGGATCACTCGGGCTTGAAACCCCATGGAACCCCCCTTTTAAGGTGGATAAACTCTTCAACTCTGCTTTATATAATTTTTTCCAACCCTCTTCACTTAATGGACCCAACTCCACCCCATTAATTAAATGAGTTGTCTCATTTAATTAAAAACCACAATTTGAATTTTTGTGCCAACAATTAATAGACAACAATTTTTTCTTTTATTTTTCCCTTGGCATTTGGTGGAGCTTGGGAGAAGAGAGAACACTCTCCAACGATGACTACTCTTCTGGTGAAGAATGCTATCCCGATGAAGAACGCCAATGAGGGACACCTTGGACTATGAAGAACGACCTCCTCTGACCATCTTCCTCAGATTCCTTTGACGTGAGACGTGTTAGTCTACCACGGATCGACGAACATCTTCCCGCAATGTCAACGAACAACAAATGACCAAACTAAGGTAGGGGGAACTACGAGTAATATTATTTTTCTATTTTCACCTTCGGTTGGAATGGAAATGTTATGGAGATTGAAAATAATAATTTAAAATCATCTTATTATTTCTTGATTAGTCGATTGTTACCCACCTAAAGGGGGAGAGTGTGGGCCAAACCAACATGGTCAGACCCCTTCATCAAACTTCTTTATGATGAACATCGGCATGGCGATGAGGCAATGATGACGAAGGCGACAATGGGAAATGTTGTGCTACCTGTAGCCTTTGTGAATTGCACTTCCCCCCATAGCAAACCGATGCTTCCGACCGAACGCCGCCGGCACGAGCGGCGCCCGGACCGCCTCCCCGTGGCCTACCGACGCCCTGCCCGGCGCGCGGTCCGCCCACCTGCGGCCTCCCGGGGCCCTGCCAGGCATGCGGCCCACCTACAGACAGCCACCCGATACCCCGCCTAGTGCGTAGCCCACCTGGCCACGACATGCCTGGCCCCAGCCGCAGCCTGCCTGACCCCAGCCGCGGCCTGCTCAGCGCCCCCGCGGCCTGCCCGGCCCATAACGTGGCCTGCCCGGCGCCCCTGCGGCCCACCCGGCCCCTGCCACACCTTGCCCTACGCAACCGCTTCATACCCGCTGGTCTCTGGACCGTACTGACCTCCCAGGCCGAGTCGCCTGAGCAGTGTCCCTCACGGCTCTGGCTGAACCAGCCCCAGTCTTCGGGCCGAGCTGCCTACGTTGCTACATCTGGGCCGAACTACCCTCGAAGTCCGCTAGGTCTGGCCCAGTGGACCAGGCATAACTTAACAGGTTGACCCACCCAACGAGCTAGGCCAAACCCATCGGGTCGGCCCAGACTGGGTTGGGCGGAGTCAGTCTTACTAGGTCAGACCGGGCCCAGGCCTATTACTAACCAATTAACTGCTTGGGCCATATATTGGGCATCAGATGTCCGTTTGAAGAACCGTCAGCAGTGCCAGTATTCTTGGAGAGAAGCCGTCCCTTTGAGATTACCCCACTAGAGTTCGAGATATATTTGAGTTACGATAAGGTTGTATCGTACATGAAACCAACAGGGCCCCCTGAGACTAAAAGTCTGAAAACTCACAAACCGGGCGTCCGATCAACTCGTTGTCTATTGTGTTTAGACCCCAATGATGTGGCAAACTATAATGACCCATACATTACATACATTTTTATTACATCAAAATTGAATCACACTGATTAAAATATATAAAAAAACCATGAAAGAACCGTATAAGTATAGTGTCTTTAGAAACTAGGAAACATAAATCATCTACATTGTCTCCCTTTTATTTTACCATATCTAGAGTCCCTTTTGGAATATATTACTTAATACCCTTCTTCCTGACCTGGGGAAAATAAAACATACAAAAGGGTGAGCTCGGATGCTCAGTAAGGGTAAACAAATGAAATATCAATCATATCATATTCATAAGAACATAAAATTTTGAAAATCGTAACATGCCAAAGAAGACATAATATCATAACATTGGATAAATTATGGTAGTGTAATTTAAATCCCAATAATCATAACATGAAACTTTGTGGAATACACACATAATATTAGAGAATCATTTCTTAGTAAGAAAGACTCATTTCCATGACAATCCTAACAGACAAAGTCCATTTCTGAAACGTGTTCACTCCTCGTCTTAGCCTTGTATCACTGAACTGGATTAACCTGCCATTCCAGCCATGTCTATCTCATGAGATAATAATCTTTACTCAATGCATTGGAGGGAGATATAGGTCCCACCCATCTCATAATGAAACCATTCTTATGTTTGCCACAAATTCATAAATCATATCATAACCCATGTAATAAAAATGGGATTCTTAAACATCATTCCATCATAACATAATCCATATAAGACAAAAGGAAATCATAAAATTAATCCCATCATAACATAATCAAATCAATGTAAAAATAGAGATAGAAACAGAACCCTATATTATCTTAGATGGAAAATAATTTTTATAAAACACTTGAACTCCATTCTTGAGGAAAATATCCTTTCTACTTCAAAAACATTGTTCCTTTATTAGCATGTCATACAATTTTAAACTAAAAGAAGTTGATTAAAAATAAACTTGAAAACGTGTAAAGGAAGACTCATGGAAATAATGTTCTATGAAATCATAAAAATCCATTTGTCGTATAAGTTAAAAAAACATTCTTCTCGTACTTTGGCTAGAAAAGTCAAAAAGAATCTCGTACAAAAAACAACAAAAATATTTCTTTCATATCTTTTACTAAAAACTCAAAAATGGGTAAATTTTGATTTAAACAATTGTAGGAGGGTAGAAATAATATTACATTTTGAGGAAACATGGATGTGGATGATAAATATTCCCTAGTAAATTCTGAAGTATAAACAATCTTGGATAAAAATGAGATTGTGAGATTTTCCCTTACCTTAGGTCGGATTTGCTTCGTACATATCTGAACCTCCAGTATAATGAATTAAATAATTTCATTGACTTATAATAGAATCATATTTATTTTTATGATATCATATATGCTCATATTCTTATCTTCTTATTAGTAATATTTCATTGCTACTGGTTATTCGGGTGTTTATTGCTTTATGTTCTTATGCGTGTTTTGTTGAATAAATTATTACTCCTCTTTTTAGGTAATAGCTACATAATTTAAAGAATTGAATTAGTATAATATATAACTTATTTAATCATTAAATTCATTTATACAATCATTATTCAATGAAAATCATGTAGAACGAGCCGCATCACATTGTGGAGACGGTAGGCCGTACGTACGCACGAGCGATGATATCGTTTCCATGATTGTGGAATTGTATTGAAGTGTATGTATACTATTTCAGAATAAATATCACTTTAAAATAATCATATATATTTATTCTTTACACAATTATACCCATCCAAGTAAGGTGGTGGTGGAAAATAGATTACACCACGGCGTAGTGACGGTATTTCGTACGTACGCACACGCGGAGATTTCATTTTCCGTAGGATGGATATAAGGTGAAATAGGGTTGTTTCATATTTATAATAACATATAAGTATACAATTGATACTGATGTTATTATTTCATAATGAAACAACTAAGGAATAAGAAGTATAAGAAGAAATAAATTTGAAAGAATCGGTAACAGATATTACGTCTTCTTCGACACGCTTCTTTGAATCCTTCACTTAGGGAACTATTTTTGGTCTTTGAATAAGACCAGGACCTCTATAATATTACTAGGGAAGTTGAGAAGATAAAGTTTCAGGGTTTGGCCAAGTCTGAAGGCTCAAAGTGCTGTGAGGAGGAGATGGAGGAGGTTCCCTTTTATAAGGGAGGAGAGGGGCACCTTAGGAAAAACATAAAATATTATTTTATTATAAAGTCATATTCGGTTTTTAAAAGCTCAAAATTTATTTATTTCTAAGATAAAGTGGGTATGGGTCTAAATCCTTTCAACCAATATATTTTAGACAGGTTTATGTTTCTATTTTAACCTTAAAATTTTGATTTAACTTTATGTTAAATAATCTTACTTTTACCGTGTCTTCTTGTTTTCGTACACTATATGGTTATTAAACGTACTATAACAAGACAAACGAACCCCAGGTGGTTCATTTTTAATATGTATAACCTTATAAAAGTCATTTGGCCGATCCTTATATTTTTAGGAATAAATTAACAATTAATAATATAATATTTGTTTAAAGAACTATTTTATGTCAATTTTAACACTACTTGGTAATTGATTTTTGTGAAAATCAAAACATCATGATTAATTCGAACAAAGTCAATTGAATAAATAATAACATGTTATATTAACCTAAATAAAATATTGTAATTTATAAAAATTCTCAAATTACAATTATTTGGGTATTTATAACATCAATTATGTTAATATTTCATTAATAAGGTAATTACTGCATCATCATTGTGTCATAAATAAATTAAATTATGTAAATTCTAAAAATTATAAATAAAATACCATTATGTATGAAATCCTTTTATCTTTATAATGAATATTTATAGTTGAATTTATCTTATTTATAACCCTATATTAAAAATTCTTCAGTTATTAGACTTTGATTTTAATTATTTTAACTCTTCTTTAAATAAAATAATAATAAATGTCCTAATCTAATCCAAGTAGACCTAAATGGTCATATTTGAGTCCTAAGGATTTTCTGGTCGATTTAAACTTATCCAATAGAATTAGGACGTGTTTTATGGTAATAATAATACAATTTTTACCCTTAATTACTCTATTTACTTTTAACCATGGTAAATAAAAGTAAAAAAGATATTATTCACCAAAAATTATTTTTTTATTATTCAACCAAATTTTACTCACTAATATTAACATTTTCTCTTAGAATTTTGAAATTCCACTCACTGAAGTAGTAAAATTATGTTTTATGTAAATTTTCAAACTCTCCTAAGAGGTGGGTAAAAGACGATGAAAAGTTCAATAAAATTATTATATATTTAAAATTATTATAAAATGAGTCCAATGAATTAATTTTAACTTAAATAGGTATTATGCATCAATTTTAAACTAATATAAATTTAAATAAAATAAATAATTATTTAAATAAATAGTCTGTTTTTAAATAGTAACCTAGTGTTTTCACTATTCATAAAAAAATTGAATGTTTTAAGAAAAATACCAAAATTTCACCCTAGGATAATTTCGATATTCTGAATCCAAAAATGAAGTCCATTTTGAATGTTAAAATTTATTAAATTTCAAATGGTGGGTATTATTATTCATAATGGCTAGTTGATATAATATTTTAATAACATATTATTGTTTACTGACACTCGGTATTGCGTACAACACATGAAATTGAGGAAGGTAGTTATTGCGTGTAACACAAGACAAGACAATGTTGTGTGTAGTGAATGATTCCTTTATATAACAATATACAAAAAAACAAAATATTTCTCATAAAATCTTGGGTGTTACACGGACCTTTGACATACTTCCTCACGGCACTTCGTGAAAGTTGGAATATCGACCAGTAGCTCATGGAGCGGATCCTTCCTGAGGAAAGCAGACAGAGTACAAAGACCCAATATCTGGATGAGACCTGACGACTGTTTGACTGATTCGACTCGGAGTGACTTAACTAGACCAGTGGGGAGCGCCACTGTGTGATGCGGCAGACCCGAGGTGGGCAGTGCCTCTGTGTGAGCGATGCAGACCCACAGTACTCGACAAGAGGAGTACCTCTACTGGAAACGAGGGGGAGAGCCTCTGTGTGGGTGTGGCAGACCTGTGGTGTGGAGCACCTCTGGGTGAGCGCAGCAGACCCATGGTACTCGACAAGAGGAGTACCTCAGCAGTCCAAGGATAGTGTGAAGCACCTCTGTGTGACACAACATGCCCATTGTACTCGATAAAGGAGGAGTATGCCACCCGTCGTGGTTTCGATAATAAAAATCCTGGTTTGAGCTGAGTCAATGAATTTTTTGTTTTCCTCATGATTGAGATGAGTTACTAGATAACATAGGTATATGTATAGGAATATACCTATGTAATGGTTATCCATTGATTTCATACTTTTTGGTTTATCCTTGTTGGATTTTAGGAGACCTTCAGGGTCTCGGGGTCCCTACTGAGTATCATTACACTCACCCCTGTACGGGCTATGCCCGCACCTCGTTCTCTTGGTTGCAGACGACAGACAATACTGACTGAGGTAGAAAGTATCAGGACTGGACGATACCTAGAGGTGTTCCACTCAGTCAGACGGTACACGGAGGAGACGGACAGATGAGAGTGCTGACGAGGCCATCTGTACCTACCCTTCAGGCAGGGACCCCGAAGGATGACCCATTGGCTACTTCACTTTTCTAGAGTTGTACTTGCTTTCAGTTGTACATGTACTTTCCTATTGGACTTGTATTTTTGGACCCTTTTACTTTCCAGCACTTCATTTGTATACAGGTTTTACTTAGTGTTTTTCTTTCAATTGTGTACTCTGATATGTTTGTTTACAGTTATAAAATAAATTCCTTCCCCTTTTAGGGTTTTACACCTTTGGTGCTAGACGGAAGCCCCTGGCCTATGTAAGGCGTGCTTGGGGTAGTCACGATACGGGCCCCGGGGGACGGGTCGTGACATTTTCATTTTTTATGTTTTTCAATACATTCATATATATATATGTATATATATATCAACTTAATTTTACAAAAACCCTACTATTTTGGGTTTCCATTTAATTGTATATTTTTTTCAAAAATTATGAAAATAAGAAAATATTGCGTTTGAATGCCCCCAATGTGAGATCAACTAAAGGGTTTCTAAAATGATGAATTATTAGAAAAATAAAAAATATTTAAATGGGATTGAAAACAAATACATCACATAAATTTAGTTTCAATGATCAGGGTCCATAACACATGCACACATTTTTTTCATAATTAAAAATTATCAAATTTGAAGACTAAAAAATTGGGCATTATTTCATATCATTTTTCAAATTTAAAAAATTTTGAAAATAAAAAATTCATAACTGTGATGTATGTTTCCAAATTAATCACTTTTGAAAAAATAAAATTCAATAATATCAAATTAGTTTGAATCCTTTTCACATAGAATATGAAAAAATGAAGAACAAATTAAAGAGTATTAGAAATTTTAAAAAAATCATTTTGGAGATACAAAGAAAAACAGAATCAGTTTTCATTTCAATTTATGAAACAAACAATTTATTGTTATAACAAAAAAAAATTTGAAAAATAATTAAATGTATTTATAGACAAATATTTAGTTGAAGAGCCTACTGAGAATAATAAATAATTCATTAGTGATCCACTTCTGTAACTAATAAATGAATTCATAGTCTCTTTTTTTAAGGATAAAGATATAAAAGATGAAATTTATGATTGACTTACCTTTTTGAATTATATTTGTACTAATTTTATTGATTCTAAATTGAAAATTGACCTCATTTATAATTTTTCTACACACATGGGTATTATTGTTTCTATAACTGGTAGGATTACTGAATGGGGGGGATTAGTGATCCTTTTTCATATTATGAATATTCCTTATTTATTTAACATATATAAATAGTTAAAACATTGATACACTTAACTGTTTATCACTAAGTATTAATCAATAATATAGGAGATAAAAGTAAAATTAAAAAATTATTTATAATGTTTGGCCTTGAAATGATACTCCTTTCATGGTTCTGGTAGTATTCTATGTCCTAGTTTCGGAACTATGATTCACATGAGTATAATGTACAAGTTATTTCCAGAAGCTATTGAGGATAAAACACCCAAAATACACATAATATAATATTCATAAGTGTTTGGTCATGAAGTAATCATAGAGATCACCCCTTAATTGATTCATTCTACTATAATCCTTTTTATTGAATCTAACTTCTAAAAATCTTCTAGCCATATCTTAATAGGGTATAATAGTACCTCTTGACAATTATTCAAGGGTACCCCCAACTCCTTTGAATTAGTTTTTTGTTTCTTCATCATTTTCATATATTTTACCTTATTCCCATATATTTTTCACATCCTCACTTCTTGATGATCAATTTTCCTTTCTCAAATTATTTTCTGATGATACAATGTTACAGTTATAAATAATGGATTATTTTTTCTCACATTATTCTCAACATAATAACAACACCATCTATGTTGGAATTATTATCCTTACTCTTCTATACATAGATAATTTTTTATTGTGGGAAAATTATATTCTTATTTTTTATATTAAAAATATTTCTTCAGCATAACAATACTCTCTTAGGGTATTTCTCTTTATTATATTGAAAAATCAACTTTTTTTCATTCCAATTTCATTATAGATTAATAATTTAAATATTATTTATATATCATAATATTTTTATTCTCACAGAATCCATGAATTTAATTATCATGAAAATTTTGACATGTAAATGAGATTCAAGTGTTATGACATGTGTCATTCCTATTATTGAGTGTAACTCAGAATGATAACCCAAAAATATATATGGGATTTTTCCAAAATTCATTCCTCATGTTTAAAACATAATCTCAACTATAGTAACTAAAACATCCACTAGTAATATACTATGATATAGTGGAATCATCATTTTTACAGATCCAAATGACATGATATCCCATTCATAAACATATAGTATCTTAGACCCCAACATATTATTTACATTATTTTATTCAATTTTAATGAATCACTTCTATATTGAAACATTCATTATCTGTAGTTTGGATCATGATCTATTTTATTGATCCTACGATTTAAACCATTAAGTTCAATGAAATAACATCATCTTAATCATTCACTTTTTCATCAAAAAATGAATTTTAAATACTCATAATATTTCATCTATCTGAATTATAGAAATTATATCAGTGATAAAGTCATAAATACTCTCTATCAAATATAAACACTCATAAAAAAAATCCATTTTTTAGGACAAAATAAATTTTGTATGACTTTTGAAGTCATAAAAATTCATTTATGTTAAATGAAATCTTTCACAATGTCTGATATTTCCACCAAATTCATATGGAAATCATTATTATGTAACAAATAAATATAAATTAATATTAAAAATAGGTGACATCATAAAAAACAAACATTTTTATATATATTTTAGGTTAAGTCATAAAAGATTAATTTTTATGAATTTTATGTAATATGAAAAATAGGGCGACTTTATAGCTTATCCAATTTTCAATAACTTTCTCAATGTCATATGATCTCACACTAATGTAATATTAAATATGACTTAATTATTTTTCTTTCCCAAGAACTTATAATTCCAAAATTCTTGAAATGAAATAACAACTTCTATAATTGACTCTATTTCTTATAAAACTTTCCGCCAGGAGTGTATAAACACTATGTAATGTATCCAACAAGTTATGAAATAAAATGATTGATACTAAAATACTTTATATGTTTTCTCTAAACATTGATATTAAATATATCAATTTATCCAGTTTCAATCTCACTTTTTGAAATTATTTTGGATCATACTAGAGAACATCCTTCATAATAACACACTATTTCTCATCAACACTAACTCAAAAAGTATTTACTGGTTAAGGGTTGTTACATTTAAAATGGGGAACCAAGTTCTCAAATAAGAAACCAAATATAATTGTCCAATTTTTATTGAATCATATCTTACCCCTTTCAATATCCCTATAAAATAATGAAATCAATATAAAATGATTGCATCCTGGAAAAGAAATAATACCAGGTCATGGGAACATCAATAAACCCCCTTTGAATTTATTGGTAGTATAATCACATTCTTATTTTAGTATGTGTGATGGGGTTCCTTTAATTTCTACCCACTATATTCAAATAAATGAAAATGAAATATAGAGTGTTAACATCAATATTTTTATCCTTATTCTCATTAAGAAATTGGGTTTCAAAAATGTATTTATAAATCCATAATATTTTTTGGATAAATATCACTTTAAATAAATACTATATTGAATAGATTGCTTTACATGTTACACTAAACTAAAAAAACCATGATACATTAATAATAAAATTCATAAAATTTACCATTCTAAAATAAATTTTATATTAGTTTTTATAAATAGAAATAACTACATAATAAAATCTATTATGAATATAATAATAAATTTTATGAGGTAGTATATGTAAGAATAGTATAGAGTAAGAGGTTTCCAACCTCTGATACCAATTGTAGGATCGAAATAGAATATGAGATGCTCAATATACAAGAGGGGGGGTGAATTGTATACTTTAAAAATTCCTTAGGAACCTTTAAAGTTAGTTATGAATAACTAGAGTTTCCTTAAGAAAAGGAAAGAACTAAGTTTAACAAAGTTAAACTAAGTAAATTCACAACACCTCTAACACCGAACTGAACTTGGAAAGAGATTCCAAAAGTAGGTTCCGGAAATATGGTTCCGGAATTTGAAACTTAACAAAAGTTACAATATAAGATTCTACCTTAAAGCGTATAGAATCTGAATGAATCAGAGTAAGTAAGGAAGTATAAGAATGTTATACTTTCCTTAAGATACAAATTACAGCGGAATATAAACGAGTAGTAAAACTACTAGCAACAAGATAATAGTCTTTTAACCCAAAGAGAAGGGTATCCAACAACCTTGGATAAAGGTCCCTTGATTTATACTTTCAAGCAAGTCTGTCTTACCCACACCAGGGTAAGCCCTCGATACGAAGATCGGTGTCTCTGTCTTGCTATCCCCGCAAGCCCTCAACTTCAAGGTAGTTGGAAACCTCTGTCTTTCTCAGCAAGAAAGCCCTCGATCTTTAAGGTAGTCGGCACCTCTGTCTTCCTATCCCCGGAAGCCCTCGAATGTAATCACCAACATTCGGAGTCGCACGAAGCTTTGAGAGTTAATAAGAGACTCTCTCTCTAGAAATCACTTCAACAGCATGTATTCACAAAGTCCAAATGTTCATACATCCGTTGTGAGCTTTTTCAAATGAGCTCCTATTTATAGGTGAGGTCGGCTCCTTCTCCAACGGTCATATTTCCCTTAAAGTTAGGAGGGACCTGTACACGTGTCACTTAGACAACGGTTAGTTTATAACAAAATGGACGACATCGTTTTATAACAAAGTAAGTGTAACAGAAAGCACGACATCGTTTTAAACTCTAATCATAAAAGTTCGGAATAGAAATTTCGGAGTGAAAGTTCGGAGTGAACAAATTCAGAGTGTATAAAACAATGATATCCAGATTCTGTTTAATGAGTGAATTCGGAATGAGAATTCGGAATAGGAATTCGGAATAGGAATTCGTCATCAGAAATCGTAATGGGAATTCGTCATCAGAATTCGTAATGAGAATTCGGAATGAGATTTCTTCATTAGAATTCGTAATGAGAATTCTTCATTAGAATTCGTAATGGGAATTCTTCTTCAGAATTCGTATCCTGAATCTGGAATAGAACTTAGTCAGAATTCATAACCGGAATTCGGAGTGAAACTTCCTTATAGTTCTTGTCCAGAATCCGAACCCTAAAACAGAATGCTTTTTATCAGTTTTAATGATTCCGAGAAAGTGAATCCGAATTTCATACTTAAGAAAAATATTAATGAAAATATGATAAGGATAATTTTTCTTATAAAAGCGATTTTCCTTAAGAAAGCATTTTTCCTTATAAAAGCGATTTTCCTTAAAGATAAGGTGTTTGTGATTTTCAAAACAAGAAGGAATGGAAAAGTCATAAGGAAAACCTTATTGACTCAACAATCTCCCCCTTTTTGGAAAGCACAAACATCCTTACGAAAAAGCTATTCTAAGAAGAAAGAAACATATTAAAGCTTATCTCCCTTGGTTTAAGAATATAGATGAATACGACTAACTCCCCCTTAGGCTTTGAATCTCTAAGGATCGTATTCATATTTCCGGAGTGATATTTCTTTAAGAAAAAAAACTCCCCCTTAAACAAACTCTTATTAGAGTTCTATCTCCTTGGGTATTTTTCTTTCTCCCCCTTTGATAAGCACTTATTAGATTTCCTCTTTTTCTTAAGGATCTTTTCCTTCTCCCCCTTTGTGATTTTCAAAAAGAATTTCGAGGGAATGGAAAAAAAATAACAAAGTACCTGAAAGAATTAGTAACAACAACAAAACAGAACAACAAGCACGATTCTCATTAAATTTGAAATGTCAGCAACAAAAACAGATTACAACAAAAAGATCGGATTGGTCATTTGGGATCTTTCTCTTTCGACATCAGCCCCTTGAGAATAGTCTTGATCTTCTTGAGATCCTTATGATCTTCCTCTGCTTGCTTTTCTAAGACAACTATTCTTGCTGACTGAGCTTGAATGATTTCTTCCTGAGCCTTCAACTTTTCTTCCTGAGCTTCCATTTTCTCTTCCTGAGACTTTATCCTTTCTAGAAAATTGATCCGATGATCCCTTTCAAATTTCCAACTTTGATTAACAGAGTTGAGCTTTCCATTCAGATCTCTTACTTCCTGACTCCGAATGTTCTTTTCCTCTGCCAATTTCTCATCGAATGATGCAGTCATCTCATGAAACTTCTTGTCCTCGGTTTGAAATGCATCCTTGACATTCTCCTGAAACTCATCCAGCAGCCTCATCTCTTCCACATTCTTCTTCGACCAGCTAGTCATCCTTTTGCAAGATCTTTTATGGGCTTCGTAACCAATGAAGAAATTTTTGAACTGAGCTTCTATCTCAACACATTTATCCATAACCATGGATACGGAGTCGGTTTTCTGATTTAGCGTATGTTGGAGCATCTGGCACCGAGAATCAATATTGGAAAAGGTCGGAATGGTTCCCACCAACTTTTTCAAGGACTGAACAACAAAATCGTGCCCCAACGATGATGACTCCGAATCTGACATCTTGCTAGGAGAATTTTCTTCTTCAATAAGCTCCAACTTCCTCTTTGAAGAACTACCAGCTTCCTTCCTCATACTCTTTTCTGAACTTGGGGTATCAGCAATAACTTGTTTCCCCTTATCTTTTTCCAGAATAGAAACCTGTTCCGGAGATTTCTTCTCACTGTCAGAAACTTGAACAACCAAATCTTCCTCATCAACAACTTCTATATTTTCTTTCTGAGCAGCATCAAGTAATAATTGTTCTTCTTTTCTATGATAAGAAACTTCTTCCTCTCCTTCCTTTCCTTCTATTACTGGAGTAACTAGTTTTGAAGATTCGGCTTCAGAAGTTCGGAGTGACAGGTGTTCCGAAGGAGTTCCCTTATATTCATCTACTTGTTTGAGCACATCTCCTGTCTCGCCACTTCCTTCAGCAACCTCTTCAGCTTGTTCCACTTGTTCAACTTCGTCAGCATTCTTAGCAGTAGCCTCTTTCGGATCATCGAGATTTCTTCCTGGAGTCTCAGGTAGAGAGTCCAAAGAAAAAGTTCTCGGAACGGGAATGGTTGCTGAAACCATTTCATTAAACTTCAACAAGGCTTGCACAGCCTCAGCTTCTGACAACTTCTTCTTCAGCTTCTTTTCCTTAGCTTGCTTCTCGAGCTCATCAGCAGCCTTTTCTTTCAGAGCCTTAGCCTCTGCGGGATTCAATCCGAACTGCGGATCTCCTTCCTTCCTCTTTTCCTTGTCAGCTCTCCACTTCGCTGCAACCTCATCAGTATATGTCTTCTTCTTCTTAGGCTTAGGAGGTGCGGAATGGACTTCCTTAGACTTAGGTTCCTGAGCTTCACCTACCACTTCTTTCAGCTTCCTCTTCCTTACCGGTTTAGGCGATTCCGGATCAGCCACTTTCGGAGTCACTTCTTCTTGAGGAGGAAGATCAATAAACATGCCAGACTTCTTGTCAAATGCTATATTCATCCTTTTAAGAGTTGCATCACTGAGCAACATGATCTTGCAAACTTTCGGTTTAGAACTGCAAGCAACCTTGAAGGACTCAAGGTACCGAACTATCAGCTTCGACAAAATTGCCGGGTACATTACTATCTGAGCTCTCAGATTCCCTTTCTTTAAATTCTCAAGATTAAGAAGGATATGCTTCATCAGGTTGAACTTCCTTAGATTTATCAAGAAATCTAAGATGTATATCTCACTCTTCTTCAAGCTGTCCTTGTCTCCTTTTCTCGGTACAATAAGCCCTTGCACCCATAACTCCAGAATCCGGAAGTTTGTAGAAAGGGTTGCAATTTTCGAAGCCTTATCATCATCCAGTCCGAGAATTTCTAAGGCTTTCTCCTTGTTGAAACTACCCAAGGAGTCTGGCAGAACATGCGAGATAAACTCAGCTTCCCCTTCATAATTCAACCCTACCAAGCTTGCAGCCTTGGTGTAAGATAGCTTGTAAGTCTTGCCATACGATTTGAAGGAAAATTTTTCTCTATTGTCTTCCACAAAGAAAGCAACCGACTCATAAAACTCAACAAGCAAGTCTGGGTAAACTTCATCTTGGTTGCCGGTTTTTGATATCGCAACATCTTCCCAGCCATTGAGCTTGATATTCTTTGATATAATAGAATCATAGTTGCTGAAGAAATTTGGATGCACTAACCGTTCTCTGTAGACTAACCACTGAGAAATGGGCTTGGTTGAAGACATCTCTTGAGATGCTAACTCTGCAGACATTCGGATTAGAAGGCTCTGAGAAGTTCGGAACTGAGAAGACTGAAGTTCGGAACTGGAAAACTGTAGTTCGGAACAGGCTTAAATCAGAGAGACAGAGCTTCAGCATGCAAGAGCTTGAGAACGATGTGGGACGAGAAAATAGGGTCCCCTTTATATAGGCTTTGGGATGACGGTTCAACTTCCTCGGTTGATCTAACGGTTTAGAATGATCTGAGATCAGATCTGACGGTTGAGAGGTTGAATCCAATCTTTTTGAGGTTTTATTAAAACAGAATTCAAGAAATTAAAAAAAACCGAAAACAATCTATAAGAAAATGCCAGCAAGTAAAATATGATTACGAAAACTTCGGTAAGGAAGTCATACCTTTCGGATTAGCTTAGGAAAGTTATTCGTAATGGGTAATGTAAAGACGACTACGAAAAACTCAATACGAAAAACGCAATACGAAAAACAAAAAAAACTTGTTATGGAAGATTCAATACCAAGGTTTTTCCATTATGAAAATACCAGTATGAAAATTTTCCATTCCGGAAATTTTCAATACGAATACTTTTATTCCAGAAGTATTTTGTATGGAAATATCCATTCTGGAAAATTGTAGTTCCGGAAGTTCCATTCCGGAAAGTTTCGTTCCGAAAAATTTGAAAACAAATTTTGAAAAACTTTGTTAAATAAACAAACAAATGTACTCCCCCTATGAAAAGGAGTTTATTACTGTGAGGAGATTTTTCCAACAGAAAATTAATTAAGGAAGATTACCTTACGGTTATCATTCCTAACTTCTGTTTAATATATTCAAATCTATCAGAAGGTAAAGATTTTGTGAAAATATCAGCAAGTTGATCTTGCGTTCCGATAAACTGAAGAATAATATCTCCTTTAAGTGTGTGATCCCTAAGAAAGTGATGCCTAATATCTATGTGTTTTGCACGGGAGTGATGTGCAGGGTTTTTACTTAGGGCAATGGCACTTGTGTTATCACACAAAATTTGAGTTTTAGTAAAACTCAAGCCATAGTCTGTGAGTGTGTGTTGCATCCACAACACTTGTGCACAACAACTTCCAGCTGCTACATATTCAGCTTCAGCAGTGGAGAGTGCAACAGAATGTTGCTTCTTGCATGACCAAGAAACTAATGAATCTCCTAAGAAATGACAAGTTCCGGATGTACTTTTTCTATCCATTCTACAACCACCAAAGTCAGCATCAGAAAAGCTTTTTAGAACAAAATCATTTCCAGAAGTATAAAATAATCCTAGATCCATGGTTCCCTTAAGGTAGCGAAAAATCCTTTTTACCGCCTTTAAGTGAGATTCCTTAGGATTGGATTGATATCTTGCACATAAGCATACAGAAAACATTAAGTCTGGTCGACTAGCTGTTAAGTAAAGTAGACTTCCAATCATACCTCTAAAAGATGTTTGATCTACTGGTTTCCCAGCTTCATCAAGATCTAAAGAGTTTGAGGTACCAATGGGAGTACTTATACTCTTAGTGTTGTCATAACCATACTTTTTAAGAAGATCTTTAATATACTTATGTTGGGATATGAAGGTTCCTTCTGGTTTTTGAGAAATTTGAAAACCAAGGAAAAATGTTAACTCACCCATCATACTCATTTCAAACTCAGATTTCATTAGACTAGCAAAAGAATCAGTCAAAGATTGCTGAGTTGAACCAAATATAATGTCATCAACATAAATTTGAACAATCAAAACATTTTTCTTATCTTTCTTTATAAAAAGGGTTGGATCTGCATTTCCCTTAACATAGTTATTTTGAAGAAAAAATCCAGTAAGTCTATCATACCATGCTCGTGGGGCTTGTTTAAGGCCATACAAAGCTTTGGTAAGTCTAAAAACATGATCAGGATGTTTTGTATCTTCAAATCCAGGAGGTTGTTCAACAAAAACTTCCTCTTGAACATAACCGTTAAGAAAAGCACATTTCACATCCATTTGAAATAGTTTGAAATTAAAGAATGCTGCAAAGGCAAGTAGAATACGAATAGATTCAAGTCTAGCTACTGGAGCATAGGTTTCTTCATAGTCTATTCCTTCTTGCTGATTATAGCCTTTAGCAACAAGTCTAGCTTTATTTATAACAATGACTCCATTTTCATCACATTTGTTTCTGAAGACCCATTTTACTCCAATAACAGAAGTTTCCTTAGGTCTTTCAACCAAGGTCCAGACTTTATTCCTTTCGAATTCATTTAGCTCATCTTGCATTGCTTTGATCCAATCATCATCACCTAAAGCTTCATCAGTGCTTTTAGGTTCTAGTTGGGAAAGAAATGCTAGATGTTCTACTTCATTTCATAAGGAACTTCTAGTCCTTACAGGTTGATTTACATCACCAATGATACTATCACTGGGATGATTCTTAAGAAACATCTGATTTGGGTTTTGTAAAACCTGTTCATCAACATAAGGTAGAAAGTCTTCTGGGGTAAATGTTTCAGAAGTATCTTCTAGAACAATTTCCTTATCAGAAGGTTCTTCTAACAAAGATTGATAATCAGTTTTTGAAAACACATCCGAGGATGTAGGTTGGGAGGTTTTAAAAACAAAAGGATCAGACTCATCAAATTTCACATGTACTGTTTCCTCAACAGTACAAGTATTTTTATTAAAAACTCTATAAGCCTTAGAGGTTGTGGAATATCCTAAGAAAATCCCTTCATCTGATTTTGGTGCAAATTTAAGTAAGTTATCTTTAGTATTCAAAATGAATACTTTGCAGCCAAAAACCTTGAAGTAGGAAAGTCTAGGTTTTCTACCATTCCATAACTCATAAGGAGTTTTATTAAGAAAAGGTCTAATCAAAACTCGATTTATAGTATAAAAAGCAGTACTTACAGCTTCAGCCCAGAAATGTCTAGCAATAGAATATTCACTCAACATGGTTCTAGTTATTTCTTGAAGAATTCGATTTCTTCTTTCAACTACACCATTCTGTTGAGGAGTTCTAGGTGCTGAAAAGTTGTGAGTAATACCTTTCTTACTACAAAAAGTTTCAAAATCTGAATTTTGAAATTCTCCTCCATGATCACTATGAATAGTTTTCAATGGAAGGTTTTTCTCATTTTTAACTTGAGCTCTAACACTTTTGAAATAAGAAAAAGCTTCAGATTTCCTTGCTAGAAAATAGACCCAAGTAAATCTAGTGTAATCATCAACTAGAACAAACACATAGTATTTGCCTCCAATGCTTCCAGTTTGTGTTGGACCAAAAAGATCCATGTGCACCAACTGTAATGCATCAGTTGTTGAGACTTCACCGATTGACTTAAAACTAGATTTATGTTGCTTGCCATATTGACAAGGATCACAAACTTTAGAAGAATCAAATCTAAGCTCCGGTAGATCCTTAACAAGTTTCTTCTTAGAGAGTTTACATAGGTTTCTAAGATTACAGTGTCCTAGTCTTCTATGCCATAACCAAGAATGATCTTCCATTGCACTTAGGCAAGGTAAATCTTGGCTTCTTAAGTCTTCTAAGTTTAAGATGTAAACATTCTCTTGCCTGTTGGCTGAGAGAATAAATTCTTCCTTGGAATTGTGAACTAAGCATTTATCATTCCTAAAATTCACAAGGTAACCTTCATCACATAACTGACTTATGCTAATGAGGTTGTGCTTAAGACCTTTAACAAAAAGAACATTTGAAATCAAAGATTTACCCAAAAGAACTATATTACCAATACCAACAATCTCTCCCTTAGCATTGTCTCCGAAAGTTACCTTTCCTCCTTTCGTTTTGATAATCTTTTCAAAAAAGCTTTTGTTACCAGTCATATGCCGGGAACATCCACTATCCATGTACCAAATATTTTTGCTGGAACTTTCTTTATTTTCCTGAAATTAAGAACAAAGTTAGACTTTCGGAATCCAAACTTGTTTGGATCCGAGATTTCCAGACAATAAAATTTTAGGTATCCACATTTTCTTAGAAAAATAAGCTTTATGAAAACCTAAGGATTGGGTTTTGTTTAAGGAACAATTTCTTGCCCAGTGACCACCACATTGACACTTAGTACAAAATGGAGCACTTTGAGGAACAAAATAATTGTTGCTGAAAACTGGTTTTGCATGGGTATAACCAAATCCGGATTTATTTCTTAAAGGTCGTATTTGAGAATACATCTTATCAAAATTTTCCTTACCATGGGTAAAGTTTGATAAACACTTCTTTAAAGAAAATATTTCGGACTTGAGTTTTACAACCAAGTTTTTATCCTTAAAATCATTAGTTTTGGAACTAGAGTTAGGCTCGAAAACATTTTTATTAGAAATTACTTTTTCTAACTCTTTAGCAAGTTTATTCTTCTCAGAACTTACTTCCTCAAGATTTTTTGAAATACTTTCAAAATCAGCATTTTTCTTATCAAGATCTTTAGAAAGATCTGATATCTCTTTAGTAAGAATAGAATTCCTAGAATTTGCCTTATCAAGTTTCTTGTTGAGTTTTGAAGTCTCAATTTCAAGAAGTTCAGCAAATCTAGAGACTTCTTCAAAAGTAGGTAAAGTATTTTCCTCATCAGAAGATGATTCTTCATCAGAAGAGTTATAATACTTATTATCATTAGGATTTAAGGAAACATTGGTCAAAGATTCAGCATTTCGTACCTTAGCCATAAGACGATGATTATCAATAGGTAATCTGGCTATAAGACCGAGATTCTTCTGTCCTGAAGATTCATATTCAGAAGATTCATCTGAAGAGTCACCACCACTGGCACTCCAGGTGTCATTAGCTTTCAAAACTTTCTTAGCTTTAGCTTTGTAATATTTCTTCCTGTTCCTGTCTGAATGCCTTTCCTTTCTTTCTTTCTTTCTGAGCATAGGGCAATCTGGTCTAATATGTCCAGCTCTCTTACATTCATAACAAGTAACTTCTCCATCTTTCTTATCTTTCCTATCCTTCTTCTTATACTTGGATTGAAAGTTTCTTTGTCCAGCTATCTTGTTCATCCTTCGAGCAAGATTGGCTAATTCATTTTCTGAAACTTCACTTTCA
The DNA here is from genome assembly GCA_963277665.1 of Viscum album. Classification (NCBI taxonomy): domain Eukaryota; kingdom Viridiplantae; phylum Streptophyta; class Magnoliopsida; order Santalales; family Viscaceae; genus Viscum; species Viscum album. Next base: position 547,813,096 of record OY728135.1, read on the forward strand.
CTAGATTCGGATTGGAAAATGACTTTCTTCGATTTGGATCTGGTTACTCTCTCAGGAGTCTTAGCTTTCATCTGATTCGAAGTTGTAGTAAAAGCAACAGTACCATTTCCATTCTTCTTCTTGATGTTGTCAGCATCTCTCTTCATTCTGGTCTCATGTTGTAGAAGAGTTCCAAATAATTCATCAAGAGTAATTTGAGTAACCTTCCTGTTCTCATCTATAGCTGTTCTCTTGGATTCCCACTCATTGGGCATAATGTCAATTATCTTGTCCACAAGAGCTTCATCATCTAAACCTTTCTCTCCCATAGACTGTAGACTGTTGACGATTGTCATAAATCTTTGCTGTACTTTATAGATAGGTTCTCCATAAGGAAAATTAAAGCCATGATATTCAGCTCTAAGCATAGCTCTCCTAGTCTCAATCACTTTAGAAGTCCCAAAGTGTGTAACCTCTAACTTCTTCCATATACAATTAGCTGCTTCACAAGAAGAAATTTGGCTATATATATTTCTAGTCATTGAACATAATAAAGTGTTGCGTACCTTATAGTTAAGTTGATATTCTTGCTTCTCCTGGTTAGTAAAGGTTCTGACTTCCTTGTCAGGAATTTTGTAATCACCAGTAAGCATCACAAAGTTATCTACTCCAGTATTGATAACGAATGTCTTCATACGATCTCTCCAGTATTCATAATCATTACCATCAAATATTGGTGGCCTTGTAGGATTCAAATTGTCTATCGAACCAACATTCATTCCTGCCATACTTGAAAATAACTTGGAAACAAACTTGTTAATAACAAAAATTCGGAATCAAAAAGTTCGGAATAGGAAAAGTTCGGAATGGATAATCCGGAATGAAAAAGTTCGGAATTGAAAAGTGAGCAAGAAAAACTTGAACGTGAGTACAAGTATTTCAGTAACCTTGGCTCTGATACCAAATGTAAGAATGGTATAGAGTAAGAGGTTTCCAACCTCTGATACCAATTGTAGGATCGAAATAGAATATGAGATGCTCAATATACAAGAGGGGGGGTGAATTGTATACTTTAAAAATTCCTTAGGAACCTTTAAAGTTAGTTATGAATAACTAGAGTTTCCTTAAGAAAAGGAAAGAACTAAGTTTAACAAAGTTAAACTAAGTAAATTCACAACACCTCTAACACCGAACTAAACTTGGAAAGAGATTCCAAAAGTAGGTTCCGGAAATATGGTTCCGGAATTTGAAACTTAACAAAAGTTACAATATAAGATTCTACCTTAAAGCGTATAGAATCTGAATGAATCAGAGTAAGTAAGGAAGTATAAGAATGTTATACTTTCCTTAAGATACAAATTACAGCGGAATATAAATGAGTAGTAAAACTACTAGCAACAAGATAATAGTCTTTTAACCCAAAGAGAAGGGTATCCAACAACCTTGGATAAAGGTCCCTTGATTTATACTTTCAAGCAAGTCTGTCTTACCCACACCAGGGTAAGCCCTCGATACGAAGATCGGTGTCTCTGTCTTGCTATCCCCGCAAGCCCTCAACTTCAAGGTAGTTGGCAACCTCTGTCTTTCTCAGCAAGAAAGCCCTCGATCTTTAAGGTAGTCGGCACCTCTGTCTTCCTATCCCCGGAAGCCCTCGAATGTAATCACCAACATTCGGAGTCGCACGAAGCTTTGAGAGTTAATAAGAGACTCTCTCTCTAGAAATCACTTCAACAGCATGTATGCACAAAGTCCAAATGTTCATACATCCGTTGTGAGCTTTTTCAAATGAGCTCCTATTTATAGGTGAGGTCGGCTCCTTCTCCAACGGTCATATTTCCCTTAAAGTTAGGAGGGACCTGTACACGTGTCACTTAGACAACGGTTAGTTTATAACAAAATGGACGACATCGTTTTATAACAAAGTAAGTGTAACAGAAAGCACGACATCGTTTTAAACTCTAATCATAAAAGTTCGAAATAGAAATTTCGGAGTGAAAGTTCGGAGTGAACAAATTCAGAGTGTATAAAACAATGATATCCAGATTCTGTTTAATGAGTGAATTCGGAATGAGAATTCGGAATAGGAATTCGGAATAGGAATTCGTCATCAGAAATCGTAATGGGAATTCGTCATCAGAATTCGTAATGAGAATTCGGAATGAGATTTCTTCATTAGAATTCGTAATGAGAATTCTTCATTAGAATTCGTAATGGGAATTCTTCTTCAGAATTCGTATCCTGAATCTGGAATAGAACTTAGTCAAAATTCATAACCGGAATTCGGAGTGAAACTTCCTTATAGTTCTTGTCCAGAATCCGAACCCTAAAACAGAATGCTTTTTATCAGTTTTAATGATTCCGAGAAAGTGAATCCGAATTTCATACTTAAGAAAAATATTAATGAAAATATGATAAGGATAATTTTTCTTATAAAAGCGATTTTCCTTAAGAAAGCATTTTTCCTTATAAAAGCGATTTTCCTTAAAGATAAGGTGTTTGTGATTTTCAAAACAAGAAGGAATGGAAAAGTCATAAGGAAAACCTTATTGACTCAACAGTATATGTATTCACCATGAATTTCATTTGTCCATGATTGGATGTGAGACAATTTGATTAGTGTTTTTCCAAGAAAAATGCCAATATAAAATTGAAATCATATTGTATGAATAAAATTATATGAAATAGAATTTCAATATCATGAAAATTACCATGAGATATATTGTAACAGAAATTCCCTCCATCGTTACCATTAGATCTTATTTTATCAATATGTTTTACATAAAGATCATACGGGGTTGTGCAAGTATAAATTAGGATTATATAAAAATTAATTATTAATGTAATATTCTCTTTGTAAATTTCATATTTTTTACTTCCAAATAATAATAATAAATTTCATTTTTATTAATATTTCATTGATAAATATAAATTATTGTCGCTAAATAACTAATAGAATCAATTCAGAGTCTAAAATATATGTTTAATTAAATTGGTTTCTTATTCACGTTGCATTTTTATATCAATAAACTAAATACCTTAATGAAAAATGATGATAAAATATATTATTTTTGTGGGTTAAATTTTGACACAATTATATTAATTAATTGATATGAAATAATAATAAGATGAGATAATTATTTTAAAATATATTTTCCTATAAAAAATTTCTTTATATTTTCAACTTTAATTTATAAGTTAAATTTGTAAGTTTTAGAATTTTAATTTCAATAAATGAATTTCATTTTTATATTCATCAAACAATTATTATATTAGGTTGAATTTTATGATTTTTACCAAAAAGATTGATATTTACTTGAATAATGACAAAAACAATTTTACTAGTACCATGACTTTTATGGAATCACTAGGTCATAAAAATAACATAAAATTTATTAAAAAATTTATCTCTATCACATATTCAATTTAAAAATGAAATTATACCATTAAAAATATTAAGTTCAATTTATAATTTTATATTTGAAATTCCTAATCATATATTATATTTTTCTAGAGCTATTTTAATGAGTCTTACTTCTATTATTTTAAAATTATTTCATCCAATTTCAGATAATTTATATAATAATATTTATAAAAATTTTAAATTTAATTTTAAAAATTATTTTATATAATATATGTTTTTTAACAATGAAAATAAATTATTTTTGAAAAAATTATTTACTATGGTAAAATCAAAAATGGAATAGGGTTAAAACTAATGGTAAGAGCATTAAATAATGTTGAAAAATGTATCCAAATGACAATTAAGGGATTTATAGATATATGATCATCTTTACTCCATTATTTCCCACTTTTTTATCCATTTTCCTCGAATTGTTTACCTCTTATTGTTAAAATGTTACTCCTCTCACATATAAAAGGATCTCTTCATTACCATAGATATCCTCCCAAAATATTACCTATAGGTTGAATAAAATCATCCAAAATAACTCATGAAAATTCATAGAACATTGAGATTTTCATTCCTCAATGTACCACCCCTTAAATTATCTATCTAATTTTCGAAGTAATTCTAAGGAGTAAAGTAAAAATTTCCAAATATCTCCATTTCATTTCTATTTCATTATATCATTTTATTCTACCTCAAAGTAAAATATATATTAATTAAATAAAAATGAATAATTATTATGTTTTACTATTATAATAATTGTTGAACAATAATTATCTACCTTCCTCATTCCACAGAAAAATTAGAGTGTCATTCATGAATATGTGCAGACTACTGACTCTATGAAGTGATGTATTCTGTTTCTTCATTACCATAATATATGGATGATTAAAAGATGGTATTTAATGAATAAATATGATATTTATAACATTATAATGATTAATTAAAGATAAATTAATTTATTCCTTCTTTCCATTTTATTAATAATGACAATTTCATTCATTTATATGTGAATAAAACCCCCTCCATGGGGCGATGTGATAGGATGAACTACAAGTGGTTTATGTGGCCCAAATCCAGCCATCGGTGATGGATCACACACCATCAACCCGTGATCCGAGTTCCATAATGTGATTTGTAGAAGAAGTGGTGACTATGGATGTATATGAAAGAATAATGAATGTTTATATTGTTTTTTAAAAAATTATACATCCACGAAATGTGTTGTGGATAACACCAGCATTGTAGTCCCATTGTTATGGCAACTAGTGTCTTGGATGAAGTAAAATAACACACACTATGTATAAATCATACACATTGTATAAAATGATGCTTTATGTTTAGAATATACCCCAGGATAACATGAGAATAAAAATGGTTGGGTAAAAGGGCATGACCAGAGTACACAATCATGACCATGTACACATACAAGTCTACGGTACCTAAACCTAGCTAGTGTAAACCCGCACGACTTGAGTACATGGGCATAAACAAATTACATGGACATGAGAAGAAGTTAACATGAATGGTCTATAATACATGGGAAGACCCATGGTAACCAATACATGTTGTGTATAACCTATAAACACCATAATAATTTTTAAGAGACATACACCCTATGTATCTTCTTCATTATGGCCGATATTTCGGCCCACAAGTAGACTATGCTGAGTGGGTTTCCATGTAGTTGTAAAAAGTTGCCTTTGATTTTTAATTAGACATAAAAAAGTTGGGTTATTATTGAGGAACTTATTTCAGTGATGCTTGTATGATGGTAGTGACTATTTTTTATCACCACAAGTGCATTAGGTTGTCACCACATATCGCACCGGGGTACTGGTCGCCTATACTCTTTACATAGGTAGAGTTAGAACCCCAATACTACCAAGGGTTCATGTCCTCATATTCAAATTGGTATCCATCATATTTGAGATTAATTGAGGGGTGGTTCCTCTTCCGAATATAGTATCACTCGACTTTGAATCATAGTGGTGAGGTGTGGTCACTCCACGTAGATTCATGTGAAGTTTCACATGATGATGGGCATAATAAATGGACCTTTAGAGCTATATATAAAATCATCATTCTTATATAGGTTATAGAGATAGATACCCCCCTTCCTCCCATTATTGGGTTTCGTAATGATCATACCTACTGGGTTTCTCTTGACTAAACATTTACATTTTTATTGATTTTGGGTTTCTCTTTAACATCTTACATCATGGGTTGAGTTGATTACTATAAAATTCTATTTCTATTTTTTTGATATTTGGGGTGTCCTACTACTTAGGTATATATTCACCACTACATAGGATCAACATGTGTGTCTGTTTTATATTATGCAGAAAACTAGCATACCATCATAGATTTTATAGGATCATAGTCAAAACTAGTGAGGATAACAATGTATAGTTTTTGGCCATGAGGATTGTGAGGTAGGATCTCTTCAGTATCACTTTTTCTAGTTGTTGTTAGGTTGGGACAACATTTATAGTTGGGTGTTGATTTTAACCCTTTATATTTATATTACTATGAATATTTAATTTGATTCTATCCAATAGGTTGTTACATTAATGGCATATAATATTGATGTTCAATATTTTATTACATTTATGCATTGTTTAATGGAGATGGCCGTGTGTGTGCATACATGAACATAGGATAAGGACTCACATTTCAATGATATACCTTCCTAGAAATATTCTTCATCACATATACAATTTAGGGTTGTAATGGTGTGTCCCGATCAAATTACCAATGACTAAGTAGGACCTAGTGGGTTGCATCCTGAAATAGTGGTATCAGAGTTGGAATGTCCTTCATGTCAATGATTGGAGTGAAACTCTTTGTGAGGATTGATTTCTGGATATAGGGAAACGATGTTGGAGTGTATTGAAGGGGACATTGAAGCTAGAGAACCCAATATTGGTTTGGTGGATTATGTATCTATTCACTAATACATTGACTACCTAATTTATATATCAGCATAAAGAAACATTGGTTAGAGGGATAAGTGGTGCATGCATCATATAGTATTTGGTATTTTGACTATCATATACTTCTTCAGTTAGATCCCCATATATTCTCATCTAACTAGGATATGTCTTGATAAAATTTAGTATAAACCATGATGATAGTCAGTGTGGATACCGATATTGAATTTTTATGATGATTGGTTGAGTGATGAGGCCTCTGTTCAGGGACCTACCCCTGAGGTGTTTCCCCTAGCGATCCAGGTGGAGGACAAATCGCATGTTGGATATCTGTTAGATCTAAAAGGTAAGGATGATGATCTGAACAAGATTAGAACATTATGAGAGATATAGTGATAGAGACTGTAGAGGTTTGATGGTGATCTAGACACTTGGTTTATTGATGATTGACTCAAGGTGGTGGTATAAGATTTCAATCATGTTCAAACCCCAACTAATAAAATGGTCTATCTTGTAGACAGCCTTCTTCATGGAGTATCTATACTCAGGTGGATTCTAATTACCTAGACTCATTATGAGGATAATATCATATGTTTATCCTTTCATAATATATTTTTTGTTGACTATTACTAATATATATTGTTCTATAATATTATTCAGGATCTACAAAAGCTTGAACATGGTGAAATGACAGTTATTTAATGCACATAATGGTTTACTAATATCCCATGTTACTCCATCGATATGGTGAGATATGGATAATTTTGAGAACAAGTGTCTGGGAAGGTCTATCAAGGATACATTCTTTCTAGTGTGGTCTTCTTATACATTCAAAACTATCATATAGTACTAGAGAGGGCTCTGGTGACAGAGACCTTCCTAGTAGAGGGATATTTGATGGAAGGATCCGGTAGTGGAGATCATGGGGCTGAGTTTTCTGCATTAGAAAGTAGGATGTAGTAATTAGGGTCTCAAAAATAGAGAACTTCCAATTCCTAGACTTAGACACATTGATTTGAGGCATTAGGATCACATAGTGAATCCAATCATCCAATAGAGGGGAGATGTTTTTCTTTGGATTACAGAGGTCACATGACATGTGGTTACCCAACCTATTGTGATGAGGAAGGAAGAATGGTAGTGTATAAACCCCCACAACATAAGAAATGTTGTGATCAGGGGTCACCAAGGCATGGTCAGGGTATCACCCTAGTTTGTGGTACTGATAGAGGATTAGGTAGTGCTCTAGAGGGATGATCTGCTGATAGAGAAAGGTCTATGAGAAACTCCCACCACCAACAGATGGTTCACACAAATCTCAGTTGCTTGTTGGCGTAGATCATGGTGTTTTGATGGATAGGGAGGGTTATGAACAAGATCATCATGAGATGTTTTGTGGTCAAATCTATGTCTTTTATACCCTTTATCCTGTATTTGAATACATTTTCTTGAATAATTATTTTAACTCTATATATACTGTTCAAGATCTAGATATTTTAATTAATTAATTATCACATTATCTATGCCCATTTGTTATGATAGGGTTTGATTTGTATATATTCAACTTATTTTAGTAGTGCGACTTGGTTTTCCATGCAGTGCGTTTTTTGTGGGACCACTTGGTCATCCTGATAAAACCTTATGATTTCATCTTGGTTATGGACTAGTTATTCATGGTGAATTCTCAGAGTGATTGTCATCACAAAATATTTATATGCCTCTGTAAAAATGAGAAATGATACTCATTTATTGGATTGAGATATCTTATGGATGAATGGGTATATATTCCAAGCAATAAGATTTGGCCCATCACCCTTAAGTTTATGTTCTTATCTATTAGTCCAGTAGTCCAGTCGGTATATAGATTATATTTGTAGTGCAGTATTTTATGGATGTATTCACAAAATATGTTATAGGACTACCTTGGTTATGGGTGATATAATTTTCTATCAGATTTCACCATGGAACCACATCGATATCTTCTACAACATATTGTATGCACCAAACAGATATTTGGGGGTTTCAGTATTGTTGGGAGGACTTTGAGAAAATTCTTTATCAAACTATGTTTCTCTCCCTAGGTAGATTTAGTTTCTTCATGAAAATTTGGATGAGATTTTGAGGCATTTTATTTATTATCATCACATGAATCAGTTATTGATAAAAATAAAGTACCCCTTGTGAAATATGTATGACCATTTCTACCAATTTAATGATGTTTTTTATCTCTCAATTATCAAGATCATGTATGGATACCATTAATAATGATTTATTGAGGATGATATTCTAAAGGTGGCATTCTGATTTCTCTACCAACACTATGAGTTCATATTGATGCATTTTATTTTTGAAAAGTATTCTGTTGTGTTTAGGAATATAATGAATGAGATCATCCTTCTATATATGGACTGATTCTTAGTTGTATTTATTGATTTCATTATCAGATACTATTTTACAAAAGTGTATCATAAGGTGAATGGGTGGATGTTCCATAATTACTATGGGAGGACCATATTTATTTTAGACTCACTAAATGTCAATTATGGATCAAAAAGTCTCACATTTTGGGGAAGGTTATCCATGAGAATGGTTTAAGGGTAGATCTTATGAATATTGTACCATCATGAGCCGATAAGGCATGAAGTTTTCATCTTCTATCAATTTTACTAGCATGATTATAGGGAATCAAATATAAAAGGATTGAGAGTATAGTAGCATTTCTAAACTAGATACATATATGAGACTTTTATTACAAAATAAAACACTAATTTTAACAAAAAAGATTATTTATTCAATTTAGATAAATGAATAACATCAAGGATTTCTTTAATCCATCTAGTATATCATGTCAGGTCATTCATAGTTAGCTTCTTCGTATCTTAGGGAAAGAAGCATAGTAATGGTGACCACAAATGCTAAATAAGGGTAAAGTATAGTAGAGGAAATAATGAATCAATGAGAATAAAATTTATTCCATTGTAAATAATATAACATGCATACTATATAATACAAAAACATTGAAGTAAGTGCATAAAAATATGTTAGTGTAATAAATAGAAACATATTTCCCATCAAATGAATAGGTAAGCAAAACTAAAAATGGAAAGCTAATTAACTAAAGCACATTCAATTTAATAAATTAACAAAAAATGAATTGTATCCATAGATATATCATTGTAATATCTCTTGGTTCAGTACGAACTTATTATAAAAAAATGGGAATCATTAATTATTGGATGTTATGTTTCCAAGGAACATATTACCTCTACCATCAATACCATTCATAAGGCAGTTTACAAAATATCATGTAGAAATCAATCTAATATGTCTATCCAAATGTCTCATCCCATGAGGCTACTGAGGAATTAAGGGTATATCTATAACTAGGACCCAACTATGTCATACCAGTAGAAAATATTCTTAATATTGAATAATAAAAATAAATAATATGACTTATAAAATAATCATTTTGAATAAGAAAAATGGAAATATCAATATTTACCCTAATAATTAAATAATTTTCAAAGTAAAAATTATATGAGAAATATTATATAGTTTTGAAAATAATCATATCCAAGAAAAATGATATTATTTTTAGGGGAATTTCAATGTCAAATGATAATAGGAAATTGAATATTTCAAGGGTGCTAAAAGGAATCAAGGAAGTAAATGTGAATATTATCCTTGTCTGAAAAAATTATAAATCTTATAGAGAAAGATTAAGGATAGTATCAATACAATATACCCTAAGTCAATTAAAATAAATTTTTGTTTTCATTGGTGAAACAAAATACTATAAAAATATCTTTTGAAAACCTTCTACAGAAAAATATCATTTTATTATGAAAAAACTTTTGGAAAACCAATTCTTTCCAAATCACTTTTGATTTTTTTATTTGGAAAGTGTAATTTTAATCATGAACATGAATCCTCAAGTAAATGATGGTATGAAATTTCATACAACTTGTACATGTTAAAAAAGAACATTCATTTTGCATGGTTAAATCATAAAAAAATTGCCTTAAATGGAAAGCGACACAAATATTTCCCTGAAAAAAATAGTAATATAAAAATGGGAAAAAATATCTTAAACAAGTGATTTTATAAAAAATTTTGAATACTTTTTAGTAAAAGATTTATTTTAGTAGAAAATGGGTTGTATAACTAAAGAGAGAATCAACGCCATGTTTTAGGAAAAACATTTTCTAAATCAATTTCAGTACCATAGACAGGAAAATAATATTAATTCCTATAAATTGTCATGAGTAACTATAAGAGATAAAATAAAAGTTTTTATCTGAGAATGTTTATATGATATCCTCAAATGGAAATACCATTAAAAATCATTAAATCTATTCTTTATGGATATAAACTTTAGAGATTACAAATAGTCACATAAACATTTGGAACATTTTAAATAATATTCATCGTGAATGGATAAAATTAAATTAATGTTTAAAAAACCATGAATACAAAAGGATTAATGAAATAACCTAAAAAAATTGGCAGTAGATACACCACACAAATGATGTTTATGGTTAACTTGATATGTATCTTACTTATGTAAATTTTTTTATCAGAATCCACTAAATTGTGATTCCTTTCGTGTGAACGTCAATTAATCTCATGTGTAATAAACATATTTTTAATTATATAATTTTTTGAGAAACGTTTTCAATTTTACAATTTATTTTATTTCACTTATTATTATTTTTATAAAACTGCTTAAACAATTATGTCGGTAGTTTTAACCAAATTTGGTTTATGTGTCAAAAACAACATTGGTAAGTCAACAATGGTGAAAGGGGTCAATATATAATATCTAAAGATTATTAATCATTACATAATTTTCATATGTATATATCACTTATACTTTAAAAAAATTATTAAATATGGTTATGAAGATTGAAACAATGTCTCGGTCCTGGACATGGTTGGTCGTACGTACGCAAGAGTAGTGTTCAAATTTTTCAATGATAATTTTGTAAAGAAGGTAAATAGAATTAAATTACTATATAATTATAATTATAACATAAATACCATATTATTTACTCATACAAACTTATGTACATATTTCTTTTGGTGTAAAAGGTATCACATCGTGTCAAGGGGGTGGTAGTCCACACACCCACGAACGACGTTATCACTTTTTATGTGTCTGGAAATGTTATAATGAAATATATATATATATATATAGACTATTTAAAAAAGGTTCTTATTTCAGGAATATAATATATTAATTGTTTATTTCATATATGTTCAATTAAAATAATCCTTTATATGTTCCATGTTAAGTGTGAACGAATCACATCACTTTGAGGGGGAGGTAGTCCACACTTCCCCAAATGATGGTATCGTATTAATGAATAATTTAATGAAGTAAAGGTATTTGTTATAAAGGTATTAAATAATTATAAATAAAAAATAAATAGCATCTATATAATTTATAAAAAGATTTTCCATTATAATATCCACCATGATTGGCAGTAATGAAAAATGAACAATCATCGTTTTGTGAGGTAATAGTTAACCGTAAACAGAAATAAAATGTTCACCGCCTATTATATGAAGGTTTTTGTAAGTATATATATAAATATTAATTTAAAAACATCATAATATATTGGGGATACTATTTTTATAATGTAATAATATAAAAATAATATTATAGGGATTAGAAAATGAATGATAATAAAAATCATGAAAGAAGATTTTAAAAATTAATCAGGTAACCTCTTTTGGTTTATACAAAAAGGATACCTTGGAATTATTTAGATCAAATGGGATGATTAAAGGCTAATGGGATGAATTTTGGAAGCTATTTGAGAATATCTTGTCAAAAAATATATTGTTTGAGAGGGGTGAGTAATGACAAGAATTGGTGACCTTTATAGTGGAGCAGGAGTGGCCCTATTGTAATATTTCAACAAGGGAATTCCATGCACGTTTTTCATATTGAATGTCGATAAAATAATTCACCCAATTAAATAGAATTGAGTATTGGGTCAATATATATCCATACAATGGAATTTTTATAAGTGTATAGATCATTTTTTTCTATAAAATTAATTTTTAGTCCCCTGTTACGTTTAATTTAACATTATTTATTGTAATTAATTTTAATAACTTTCCCTAATATTTTTTGTAAAAAAAAAATTTGTCATGTTATATTTTAAAAATTATTATGATTCCAACTATTTTATCAATTATTCTCTTTAAAATCATATAAGTGGTATATGATAATTAAAATTTAATCTCGCAGGTGGGACAACAATGAAGGTTTTTAAAGTAAAGACCCCAGACATTTTTCTTTGTTTTTATATTCATTTTAAAATTAAAATTCATTAAAATGAAATAAATTAACTTAATTGATATAAAAAATTATCTAATTAAACTCTTAAACCAATTAGAAATATAATTTATCATTATAATTAAATTATATGAAAAAACATTATCCAATGAAAATTCAGTATTCTTAACTATTCATTTAAAATTGAAATGTTTCATAAAAATATAAACAATTCAACCCAACCTAATTATTATATTTCTATATAAAATATTAAGTTTATTTTATAATTTAAAATCAATTTAACTGTCAAAATTTACATTTAACATGGGTTCTCCATTATAAGGTGATAAACAATTCCTTTATAAAATTATATGTTTTTATGTGTAAAATAGGGTTTGATCATATCTTATGGATATAAAACATAATGGATGAATATGAAAAATATTTGATAGAATATATATAATTTATATTTCATTAAAATTGTTAACTAATTTAAAATTATTTACTCTTTAATGTAAAACAACTATTTGATCGTAAATAAAATTCTATAAAAATATTAACTTTATATTTAATTTCTTATTATATTCATTTATAATTAATTTGTAAAAAATTAATTCATTGTATATTTTTATAAAACATAACATCTATATGTTAGTTATTATTAATCACATCTTGTAATTTAATGTCTAGTTTATATGTCATTATATTTTAATAATATATTATTTTTCGATAAAACCTGGTCTGGCTTGTAACTAAATCCATCGAGGAATGTCATTATTGTGTGTAACACATGAAAATTGTTGTTGCATACATTCAAATATATATAATCTATTTTAAATATTATATATATTATACAGTTTATGGATATTATATTACCTTACACACTTGGTGCCGCATGTCACACACACTATCTATTAAAAGGATCTTCATTTAGATTTATAGGGAATCACAATCTCCCATCCTTATTTAAATTATGTCCTCAAAATTTAAACTTGATAAAGGTGGTAGACTATTTGATATATTCTCTGTTTGAAATCACACATCATGATAATTTTTCATAAGTCATCCTCTATAAAAGAGAGAATATAAAGTAAAAAGGTCACATGGACTACAACGTAACTAAGTTCTAAGTAGGGGAAAATTAGTGGAATGTAGAGATATGTACTTTGAGGAAAAGAATAAATATTTATATGGAGTGAATAAGGTCTTCAATAAAAAATAATTGAATGGTAAATAGAAATTTGGGGGCCTCAAATCTATAAAACTGATATGATTTAGAAGACCATTGGTTCAATATTAATTATTGTATAAGGGAAAACTATTATTTCTAAGTCATTTTCAAAATGTTGGGTAATTATTTTATCAACATTGAATATAAAAAAATTATTACATAGAATGTTTTAATTTCATATGAACAATCCTAACTTTTGGTTTTTCTTTTATAAAATTTTAATTCATCCCTTTACTCTTATAAATTAATTATAAATAATGAATTTTCTATTCCATAAAGCACTAAAATATACTTTTTAAGGATCATAAGGCCAATAAATGTGTGAAAATTCTTACTATTTGTCTCTAACTATATTCCAAAACCAATATGGTTAAGATGTAAATATCTAATGATTAATAGTGTTATTGGTTGGTGTGGAACCCTTATCATCCTTCAGTCATGCATTAAAGACCTACGAACTTGCTGGAGGTGAAATGTCGTCACCCAGTATACATGTTGTCCTTTTCTAAAAACAAATTAATATAATTTCAAAAACAAATTTAATGAAAATAAATTAAATTTAATCATTAAATATACTAATAACTATGGTTTTCAATAAATCCCCAATTCATAACTATTTTGACCATATATTTCCAAAGATATCCTTCCTTCTTCTTTGAATTATCCAAAATATCATTTGTAGGATCTCTGAATCATAAAACCATATTGTAGATCTAAAACACAATAGTTTTAAAATTGATTTTTTTTTCATTAGCCATTCAAGTCCTTCATGTTATTTTTTAAAGAAAACATTGGTTATCATAATAATATCCCCGAAGAGAGTCATACTAGGTGCGGAGTAAGGCCCATTTTCATGTACTAGGTTACCTCGATTCGTACTCAGAACACCTTTTCAGAGTTATTTCTCCCTGGTACGGATGTTCCAGAACCAAATCCTCTTTTAGTATCAAGACAAGGATGTATTTCTAGAAATACCCACACAATCAATATTTTTTTAAAATTTTAGGGTGTTATTCTCCACTTATCTTGAAATTATGCCTTATTGTAATGTTCTCTAACCTAGGATTGTATAAATATATTTCCAAATGTTTCCACTAAACTTCCTATTATACCAATTTAAAAATAAAACCCTAGAAGGCCAATATCCTGTGCCTTTTATCTATTACATTGGCATGATTACAAGGAATACAATTTATAATGACCAAGAGTTTAATAGTATTTGTAAATAAGATTCATACATGGGACTATAAATAAAAATAATTCAATAATTAAAATGTAATTTTAAATTTATTTTTTTAATTAAATAAATAAAATTGAGGAAAATATTAATCCATCTATTAAATCCATCCATATCATTCATTGTAAGCTTCTTGGATTCCTATGGAATGAAACATAATAAGGGTGAGATAAAACTATAAGTATAGTTTTTGTTTAGAGGAAGAAATAACTAATCAATGAGAATTACAGTTATGGAAATGTAAATAATAGAAAATACATAACATATAATCAACAAATTGATAAAGAAGTTTATAAGAAATATGACTAGGTAATAAATGGAGGAACATGCCATTCAAATTGCCAGATAAGCAAAAGTCAATATGGAAAGGTAAAGAAATAAAATCCTCATTCAATTTAATCAATGATGACAATGAAATGTATCCATATATATGTTGAAGAATGATTTCATGTATACAAAATAACTGAAACAAAATAAGGAAAATTTTTAATTAATAGATCTCACGTGTCCTAGGTATGTGGTACCTTTACTGTCAATACCGCTCATAATAAAGTCTATAAAATATCGGTTAAAACATCATCTAAGGAATCTAGACAAATGAAACGTCCCATGAAACTACTTAAGTATTAAGGGGATTTTATAACCATACCCCACCCAAGTATTACTAGTCTATAACATTCCTCATATTGAATAATTGAAATAAATAATATATCTTATCAAATAAATGTATTGAATAAAGAATAAGAAAATGTAAATATTTACCCCAATAATCAAATAATATTAAATGTAAAAATTGTATGGGATGTAGTATATGGTTTAAGAAAAAATCATATCCATTAAATATGATATGGTTATTTAAGGGAACATAAATGTACATTGATAAAAGAAAATTGAATATTTCAAGGGTACTAAAAGGAATCACTAATGTAAATTAGAATACTATACTTGGATAGATAAATTATAAATCTTATATAGGAAAATTATTAATGGTATCAATACAACTTACCCCAAGGGGATTAAAATAAAGGGTTTAGTCATTTATGAAACGAACTACTATAAAATGATCCTTTGAAAAAATTATTGAGGAAAATGTGTTTTTATGAAAAACCTTTTAAAAAATTTATTGTTTTATAAAAAAAGTAATGTTCTAATTACGTTGAATATTTTTGAACATGAAGAGGGGGATTTAGAGAAATTATGGTGCGTAAATCTGTACAAGTCATACAAGGTAAAAGGAACATTCATTTTACACATTTTAAGATTATAAAAATTTCTTATTGAAAAGTGACAATACTGTTACTTTGAAAATAAAGGTAAAAGAAAAAATGTTAAAAATTTATTTACCAAATCATTTAAAAAACAATTTTTAATTCTTTTTAAGGAAACATGGTTTTTGGAAGAAAATAACTTCTTTGACTAAATATAGAATCAAATACCAGTTTTTCAAAAAACATATTCTAAAGCATTTTGAGTACCATAGGGTGAAAAAATGGTACTAATTCATGGAAATGGTAATGAATAGACAAAGTAGAGATAAATAATTTTTTCATATAATAATTTATATATTATTTACTTGATTTTAAATACCATTGAAATATTCGTGAAGTTAATATTGAAGAAACTATTTTTTTGATATTCCATTGTGTCCCATACCACTTTAAAAAAATTTAAATCATTGTCCTCATGATGGAATAACATTAGATTAATGCTTAAAATACATTTAAGATAAAATAATTAATGATATAATATAAAAAATGGTTATTATATACACCACACAAATGATGTAAGTGGTGAACATGAAATGTATTTCACTGATGTGAAAAGTGAGATGAGAATCCATTCCCTTGTGTTTCATTTCCAGTGAATATCATTTAACCTCCTATATAATAAAATTTTGTTGATTATCTAAACTATTTATAAACTTTTTCAAGTTTATCATTTCTTTTATTTCACTTATTACTATGTTGTATAAAACTACTTAAACAATTATGTTTGTATGGGTTTTTGTAACCAATTTCTATTTATGTTTCAAAAAAACCTATGGTATGTCAAGTATGGTCAAAGGGGTCATTATATAATATATAAAGAATAAAATTAATGATATAATTACCATATTTATACATCAATTATAATTTTAAAAACAATTATTAAATATTCTTTTGAAAAATTAATCAACGTTGCGATCATAGAGATTCCAGGCCATACGTATGCATGAGTAACGTTCTAATCCTTTAATAACCATTATGGAAAGAAGGTAAGTTTCATTATTAATTTACATAATGATAAATATTTCACAGATAAAATAATAATTAGTCATGTATTTTTATATATATAACTTATAACATCCCGCCTTTTTATCACATAAACATTCATTACATTATACAAAACTGAGGATCTTTAAGGTTTAGTGTCTGGGAAACCAAGAACTTAAAACATAAAACATTCTTCTAAAAGACTTGAAAGGCTTCTCCTCATGTTCATCCTAGGTTCATTACGGCATCACATAACCTGGGATCATAAATCAAAAGAAAGGGTGAGCAGAAGGCCCAGTAAGGGAAACAAGGGAAACATTTAACATGTGAACTTGAGATACATCAACTATGTCATGAACAAGAACTTTAAGGCATGATAAAAAAATAATCATGTGGAATATCATAATAAAAATAACATTTTCATAACATGAAGATGTGGCTACATCATTTAACATAGACAATCATGAACATATCACCAAGGTCCATCCCCAAGGTGTCATTTGAAAATTTCCAAGGTTATTCACCAAGGTATCGTGAAAATTGTAATCTCTAGTGGTTACATCATTACCCAATGCATTGGAGCGCTATCAGGGCGCACCCTTAAATTTGCCTTTATTATCATGTGAGCCACATATATCATCATCAAAAATTTCATAAATAACCCACATATCATAAAATAAATGGGTTTCATTTCATAATCATAACGTTTTAAACACTGCTTTAAAGACATGATCTTTACGTCACTTTAAGCCCACGGAAAGGGAAAGCGGGTCTCATGTATGTAAATCCCAGAATTTAAAATGGAAAATTTTGATATATATGTGAATACCCTTGTAGAAATAAGAGCTTTGAGTATTCACTTTATAACATAAAATAATTTTTGAGAAAAGAGAGAGGCATTTTGAGGGGAAAATTCTGCAGCATAACGGCTAAGTTTCGGGGTTTTAAAAAAACATTGAAATGAGAGGGGACATGGGTCACCCTCTCATAAATGATCCATAAAACATTAGTGTGAAAGAATAAGAAGGACATATGGACATGGTAATGAAACTTTAGGGACATACCATTTGAAATGAAAAACATGGAAGGAAAAAAAAATTAGATTTCTCTTATGAAAATTCGGCAGCCTTACGGCGTCACTTAACTTCAAAAGAAAATGATTTGACAAGATCAAATAAGGTCCCTCATAATATGATCATAAGAGATCAGTATGAAAGATATAGAGATAATTCCCCAACATAACAAAAAGAAACTTGAATGAATTGACATGAAAGTAGAACTTCAAAACGAGAAGGGTGAAGAACCACTTAAAAATTCGGCAGCCTAACGGCGCCACTTAAAACATCAAAATACTGAATTGAAGAGATCAAATGGGGTCTCTCATCATATGAACATAAAATAGGCAGTAGGATGAATATAAAAGAACATCCTCCAACATAAGAACATGGAGTATAAAATAAATGACATAAAAGAGATTACTTGAAAAGAAAGAGAGAGGTCGGATCCCTTACCTTAAAATGTAACTCTTAAACCTAAAAGGTTGGGACCTTGAGGGCTTGGGGGCACCATGGGAGGACTCCTTGGGAGGTAATGAGACCATAAATTCGTTGGGAATGAGTGGGGAGTCGAATGGATGAGAGGAGGGCTTGGTATTTATAGGGAAAGTGAGGGGACAAGGCATTAATGGCCAAAGGACACCTCACATGTGCTTTTCTCAAACCCATGTGCTCTCCCTTGGCATTTATCATGGAGTTAGGCCACATGGGGCCCCCACAACAATAATTCATCACCCTTGGCCGGCCAACCCTCAAAATATCTCATGACATCATCATGACACAGTTATGATGTCATTAAACATACCGAAACCCTAAAACTGTATTTTTACTATTCACCGAAAATTCAACTTTCTCAGAATAATCCCAAAATTTCACCTTAACCAAATATCAAAGCTCTGATTTCAAAAATGAAATCCATTTATAAAAATAATTTTCTAAATATTTGTAATTTAATTTTAAAATAAAAACACTATTCATCGAAAATTCATTTTTTTCCGAAAAATCCCCAAAAATTACCATAACATAATATCGATGCTCTGAGTTCAAAAATAAAGTCCTTTTTATAAAAATAATTTTCTAATTATTTTTAAATTAAATTTTTAATTAAAAAATACTATTCACCTGAAAAAACTAATACTTGAATAATAATTTATGAAACCGTTATTTAACCATTTTATTGAATCACATTACTTAATCAACGTGCCTAGATTATTTTAAAACTTTCTTTAAGTGAGATTACTAATCCATTTGGTCATATTACTAATCCTAATCATAAAATCACTATTCATAATTTACTATTCATCAAAAATCATGTTGATCTTATTAGACTATAAATTTCGTACTGAACATAATTGTAGAAGACCATTTTTTGAGAATCATTACACATTTTACATTATTTAAGGTTTACACAAACATTTTTTTTAAAATATCCTTTTGAAAATTCATCAAAAATATGCATACTATTTTTATCCAGTCATTTGAAAATTCATAAACTTCATCATAAGAAGAAATCCAAATTTTTATTTAAAACAAGGATTACACAAGGCAATTACGGTCTCATTACATAGCCCCTTATAATACCAGCATAGGACCTAAGAGTAAGGTGTGCTAGGGTGATAGAATCTTGGGGCGGCTCGGTCAAAATTGCCCGAGTAGTAATTTCTATCAGTTTGAACTTCTCGCGAAGGCGATTCCGTTCTAGCTTTACATGATGAAGTTCGGCTTGGATTTGATCCAGAGAAAAGCCCAATGGTGCTACCTCTTTCCCAAGCTCTGTTAGATGGGCTTCGATCAGTCCAAGACTACTAGCTGAGGCCATCGAATCTTCTTTCTATAATAATTAACCAAGATTACTTATATTTAGAGACAATAATCAAAACATTTTGTTCACAGCGGTCATATTGACCGATGGTTATATAATAGTCAAAACCCACTGATCTCATTTTAATTATAATCATGTTTATCAAATAAAACATTTTTGTTGAGTATAAAAATAAAATAAAATAACACATGAAATTAGTAAACAAGATTTATTCAAAATTTCGGGTCGTTACAATCTTCCCCCCTTAAGAAATTGCATCCCCGCAATTAAAAAAAAAAATTGGGTTTTGAAATTTCATTGAAAGTCCCACATCGGAAAAGGAGTCAGTAAAACTATTACTTTAAAATAATGAAAGGGAAGTACAATGGTCATCCGAGTTAACCCACACTAGGGTTCCATGTAGGAAAAAATGGACCTGGAGGAGAAAACAAAGGGTCAAGTTCTGAGGGAGAGTGATAGAGAACATGATTAGGAGAAAGTTAAGCATGAGAAAATCCCAAACTTATGATGTGTGTAAACGGTCTTTGATTACCTAGTAGGAAACGTAAACCAACAACATTTTTGTTTTACGTTTCTTTTCATAATTTTGAGGATTTCATTTACTACATAGAACAAAAACATAAGAAAATATACCTACCTTCAAGTAGAGTTTCATCCTTTAACAAGTCCCTACCAACACTAATCTTTTCTCCAAATGATGAGAATTCAAAAACACTTGGTCTCATAAAAGCACAAGAATCATCTTCTATAGAATCACATAATCTACAAAAGATTAACTATCTATTTCTTCTATCTTTAAACATTATCCCAAAAACAGAAAGGTTAAGGTAAAACAACTCTTCAAAAAGAAAGAATCCCATAGGAATGGAAACTACTTTTAAATCATCAAATTCAATGGTACTACCCAAAGTTCATCATAGTCCATTCCATAAATAATGGTCCTTAAGATTCCTCAAAATAAACCAAACTAAGATTGAAACCCAAATACAAGAAAGATTTGATAACATAGTCTTCCAAAATAAACTTCATTGTTCATCTCGAAACAACATCAACCACTCCTAACATCTTATAACAAAAGTAGCTAACCTAAACATATTTTACCCAAGATAGGTTAATCATTCCCGTAAGTTACCTAAATTACTATAAGTCCACCTTAAATTCATCGACTCTTCAAAATATAAGTCAACCTTACTCCTCAATGAAAATACCGTTGTAATCTATTTACCTCGATCATATAGGGTCCCCAAAATAGTGAATGTCTTCCAAAATAAAAATCATATATTAATCCCCTAATCATCTCTGTCATCTTAATACGGAAATCGTAGCATTTCCTATCACATTAGTTGTTGAGACATGTTCTTCTATTTCCCGCCATTAACTATGAAAAGAAACTATAATTGGGGGCTTAAGTACTTAGCTAATAATCATGAAAAGGAACTGAAAGCATATAAGGATAACTTGTATATGAATGGTATACCCTAACTTGTGATCTCCTAGGTTCCCATCTAGGTTTTGAATGATCATATATTCTTATGTGAACCTTTATTTTATTTTATCTTTGTTCCTTTAACAATGGTTCATACCAAGCTTATGAATTTACCAAAGCATATCCCCCGGGAGTGTCGTAACCAAGAGTGCAGCAACGCCTGTTTTCGTGTACCAATTCCCGTTTGAGTCTATCTCAAAGCGGTGTTTTCGGGTTTTACCCCTATGTACATCTGTGCCAGAGCCACCTCTACCTGCTCGTATCCAGACAGGGATGTATTTTCTTGGCAACCCCTTACTCAATACTCACCAAAATACCAGGAATATTTCCTATATTAAACTTTTCTATAGGGTTCTTCCTAGAGTTTTCATATCCTAATTTCCACAAATAACTAAACCATCCTTTGATACCAACTATAACATCCCGCCTTTTTATCACATAAACTTTCATTACATTATACAAAACTGAGGATCTTTAAGGTTTAGTGTCTTGGAAACCAGGAACTTAAAACATAAAACATTCTTCTAAAAGACTTGAAAGGATTCTCCTCATGTTCATCCTAGGTTCATTACGGCATCACATAACCTGGGATCATACATCAAAAGAAAGGGTGAGCAGAAGGCCTAGTAAGGGAAACTAGGGAAACATTTAACATGTGAACTTGAGATACATCAACTATGTCATGAACAAGAACTTTAAGGCATGATAAAAAAATAATCATGTGGCATATCATAATAAAAATAACATTTTCATAACTTGAAGATGTGGCTACATCATTTAACATAGACAATCAAGAACATATCACCAAGGTCCATCCCCAAGGTGTCATTTGAAAATTACCAAGGTTATTCACCAAGGTATCCTGAAAATTGTAATCTCTAGTGGTTACATCATTACCCAATGCATTGGAGCGCTATCAGGGCGCACCCTTAAATTTGCCTTTATTATCATGTGAGCCACATATATCATCATCAAACATTTCATAAATAACCCACATAGCATAAAATAAATGGGTTTCATTTCATAATCATAACGTTTTAAAAACTACTTTAAAGACATGATCTTTACGTCACTTTAAGCCCACGGAAAGGGAAAGCGTGTCTCATGTATGTAAATCCCAGAATTTAAAATGGAACATTTTGATATATATGTGAATACCCTTGTATAAATAATAGCTTTGAGTAATCACTTTATAACATAAAATAATTTTTCAGAAAAGAGAGAGGCATTTTGAGGGGAAAATTCTGCAGCATAACGGCTAAGTTTCGGGGTTTTAAAAAAACATTGAAATGAGAGGGGACATGGGTCACCCTCTCCTAAATGATCCATATAACAGTAGGGTGAAAGAATAAGAAGGACATATGGACATGGTAATGAAACTTTAGGGACATACCATTTGAAATGAAAAACATGGAAGGAAAAAAAATTAGATTTCTCTTATGAAAATTCGGCAGCCTTACGACGTCACTTAACTTCAAAAGAAAATGATTTGACAAGATCAAATAGGGTCCCCCATAATATGATCATAAGAGATCAGTATGATAGATATAGAGATAATTCCCCAACATAACAAAAAGAAACTTGAAAGAATTGACATGAAAGTAGAACTTCAAAACGAGAAGGGTGGAGAACCACTTAAAAATTCGGCAGCCTAACGACGCCACTTAAAACATCAAAATACTGAATTGAAGAGATCAAATGGGGTCACTCATCATATGAACATAAAATAGGCAGTAGGATGAATATAAAAGAACATCCTCCAACATAAGAACATGGAGTATAAAATAAATGACATAAAAGAGATTACTTGAAAAGAAAGAGAGAGGTCGGATCCCTTACCTTAAAATGTAACTCTTAAACCTCAAAGGTTGGGACCTTGAGGGCTTGGGGGCACCTTGGGAGGACTCCTTGGGAGGTAGTGAGACCATAAATTCGTTGGGAATGAGTGGGGAGTCGAATGGATGAGAGGAGGGCTTGGTATTTATAGGGAAAGTGAGGGGACAAGGCATTAATGGCCAAAGGACACCTCACATGTGCTTTTCTCAAACCCATGTGCTCTCCCTTGGCATTTATCATGGAGTTAGGCCACATGGGGCCCCCAAAACAATAATTCATCACCCTTGGCTGTCCAACCCTCAAAATATCTCATGACATCATCATGACACATTTATGATGTCATTAAACATACCGAAACCCTAAAACTGTATTTTTACTATTCACCGAAAATTCAGCTTTCTCAGAATAATCCCAAAATTTCACCTTAACCAAATATCAAAGCTCTGATTTCAAAAATGAAATCCATTTATAAAAATAATTTTCTAAATATTTTTAATTTAATTTTAAAATAAAAACACTATTCATCGAAAATTCATTTTTTTCAGAAAAATCCCCAAAAATTACCATAACATAATATCGATGCTCTGAGTTCAAAAATAAATTCCTTTTTATAAAAATAATTTTCTAATTATTTTTAAATTAAATTTTTAATTAAAAACACTATTCACCCGAAAAAACTAATACTTGAATAATAATTTATGAAACCGTTATTTAACCATTTTATTGAATCACATTACTTAATCAAGGTGCCTAGATTATTTTAAAACTTTCTTTAAGTGAGATTACTAATCCATTTGGTCATATTACTAATCCTAATCATAAAATCACTATTCATAATTTACTATTCATCAAAAATCAGGTTGATCTTATTAGACTCTAAATTTCGTACTGAACATAATTGTAGAAGACCATTTTTCGAGAATCATTACACATTTTACATTATTTAAGGTTTACACAAACATTTTTTTTAAAATATCCTTTTGAAAATTCATCAAAAATATGCATACTATTTTTATCCAGTCATTTGAAAATTCATAAACTTCATCATAAGAAGAAATCCCAATTTTTATTTAAAACAAGGATTACACAAGGCAATTACGGTCTCGTTACATAGCCCCTTATAATACCAGCATAGGACCTAAGATTAAGGTGTGCTAGGGTGATAGAATCTTGGGGCGGCTCGGTCAAAATTGCCCGAGTAGTAATTTCTATCAGTTTGAACTTCTCGCGAAGGCGATTCCGTTCTAGCTTTACATGATGAAGTTCGGCTTGGATTTGATCCAGAGCAAAGCCCAATGGTGCTACCTCTTTCCCAAGCTCTGTTACATGGGCTTCGATCGGTCCAAGACTACTAGGTGAGGCCATCAAATCTTCTTTCTATAATAATTAACCAAGATTACTTATATTTAGAGACAATAATCAAAACATTTTGTTCAACGCGGTCATATTGATCGATGGTTATATAATAGTCAAAACCCACTGATCTCATTTTAATTATAATCATGTTTATCAAATAAAACATTTTTGTTGAGTATAAAAATAAAATAAAATAACACATGAAATTAGTAAACAAGATTTATTCAAAATTTCGGGTCGTTACAATCTTCCCCCCTTAAGAAATTGCGTCCTCGCAATTTTAAAAAAAATTTGGGTTTTAAAATTTCATTGAAAGTCCCACATCGGAAAAGGAGTCAGTAAAACTATTACTTTAAAATAAAGAAAGGGAAGTACAAAGGTCATCCGAGTTAACCCACACTAGGGTTCCATGTAGGAAAACATGGACATGGAGGAGAAAACAAAGGGTCAAGTTCTGAGGGAGTGTGATAGAGAACATGATTAGGAGAAAGTTAACCATGAGAAAATACCAAACTTATGATGTGTGTAAAAGGTATTTGATTACCTAGTAGGAAACGTAAACCAACAACATTTTTGTTTTATGTTTCTTTTCATAATTTTGAGGATTTCATTTACTACATAGAACAAAAACATAAGAAAATATACCTACCTTCAAGTAGAGTTTCATCCTTTAACAAGTCCCTACCAACACTAATCTTTTGTCCAAATGATGAGAATTCAAAAACACTTGGTCTCATAAAAGCACAAGAATCATCTTCTATAGAATCACATAATCTACAAAAGATTAACTATCTATTTCTTCTATCTTTAAACATTATCCCAAAAACAGAAAGGTTAAGGTAAAACAACTCTTCAAAAAGAAAGAATCCCATAGGAATGGAAACTACTTTTAAATCATCAAATTCAATGGTACTACCCAAAGTTCATCATAGTCCATTCCGTAAATAATGGTCCTTAAGATTCCTCAAAATAAACCAAACTAAGATTGAAACCCAAATACAAGAAAGATTTGATAACATAGTCTTGCAAAATAAACTTCATTGTTCATCTCCAAACAACATCAACCACTCCTAACATCTTATAACAAAAGTAGCTAACCTAAACATATTTTACCCAAGATAGGTTAATCATTCCCGTAAGTAACCTAAATTACTATAAGTCCACCTTAAATTCATCGACTCTTCAAAATATAAGTCAACCTTACTCCTCAATGAAAATACCGTTGTAATCTATTTACCTCGATCATATAGGGTCCCCAAAATAGTGAATGTCTTCCAAAATAAAAATCATATATTAATCCCCTAATCATCTCTGTCATCTTAATACGGCAATCGTAGCATTTCCTATCACATTGGTTGTTGAGACATGTTCTTCTATTTCCCGCCATTAACTATGAAAAGAAACTATAATTGGGGGCTTAAGTACTTAGCTAATAATCATGAAAAGGAACTGAAAGCATATAAGGATAACTTGTATATGAATGGTATACCCTAACTTGTGATCTCCTAGGTTCCCATCTAGGTTTTTAATGATCATATATTCTTATGTGAACCTTTATTTTATTTTATCTTTGTTCCTTTAACAATGGTTCATACCAAGCTTATGAATTTACCAAAGCATATCCCCCGGGAGTGTCGTAACCAAGAGTGCAGCAAGGCCCGTTGTCGTGTACCAATTCTCGTTCGAGTCTAGCTCAAAGCGGTGTTTTCGGGTTTTACCCCTATGTACATCTGTGCCAGAGCCACCTCTACCTGCTCATATCCAGACAGGGATGTATTTGCTTGGCAACCCCTTACTCAATACTCACCAAAATACCAGGAAGATTTCCTATATTAAACTTTTCTATAGGGTTCTTCCTAGAGTTTTCATATCCTAATTTCCACAAATAACTAAACCATCCTTTGATACCAACTATAACATCCCGCCTTTTTATCACATAAACTTTCATTACATTATACAAAACTGAGGATCTTTAAGGTTTAGTGTCTTGGAAACCAGGAACTTAAAACATAAAACATTCTTCTAAAAGACTTGAAAGGCTTCTCCTCATGTTCATCCTAGGTTCATTACGGCATCACATAACCTGGGATCATACATCAAAAGAAAGGGTGAGCAGAAGGCCTAGTAAGGGAAACAAGGGAAACATTTAACATGTGAACTTGAGATACATCAACTATGTCATGAACAAGAACTTTAAGGCATGATAAAAAAATAATCATGTGGCATATCATAATAAAAATAACATTTTCATAACTTGAAGATGTGGCTACACCATTTGACATAGACAATCATGAACATATCACCAAGGTCCATCCCCAAGGTGTCATTTGAAAATTACCAAGGTTATTCACCAAGGTATCGTGAAAATTGTAATCTCTAGTGGTTACATCATTACCCAATGCATTGGAGCACTATCAGGGCGCACCCTTAAATATGCATTTATTATCATGTGAGCCACATATATCATCATCAACCATTTCATAAATAACCCACATAGCATAAAATAAATGGGTTTCATTTCATAATCATAACGTTTTAAAAACTGCTTTAAAGACATGATCTTTACGTCACTTTAAGCCCACGGAAAGGGAAAGCGGGTCTCATGTATGTAAATCCCAGAATTTAAAATGAAACATTTTGATATATATGTGAATACCCTTGTAGAAATAAGAGCTTTGAGTAATCACTTTATAACATAAAATAATTTTTGAGAAAAGAGAGAGGCATTTTGAGGGGAAAATTCTGCAGCATAACGGCTAAGTTTCGGGGTTTTAAAAAAACATTGAAATGAGAGGGGACATGGGTCACCCTCTCCTAAATGATCCATAAACCAGTAGGGTGAAAGAATAAGAAGGACATATGGACATGGTAATGAAACTTTAGGGACATACCATTTGAAATGAAAAACATGGAAGGAAAAAAAAATTAGATTTCTCTAATGAAAATTCGGCAGCCTTACGACGTCACTTAACTTCAAAAGAAAATGATTTGACAAGATCAAATAGGGTCCCTCATAATATGATCATAAGAGATCAGTATGATAGATATAGAGATAATTCCCCAACATAACAAAAAGAAACTTGAAAGAATTGACATGAAAGTAGAACTTCAAAACGAGAAGGGTGGAGAACCACTTAAAAATTCGGCAGCCTAACGACGCCACTTAAAACATCAAAATACTGAATTGAAGAGATCAAATGGGGTCTCTCATCATATGAACATAAAATAGGCAGTAGGATGAATATAAAAGAACATCTTCCAACATAAGAACATGGAGTATAAAATAAATGACATAAAAGAGATTACTTGAAAAGAAAGAGAGAGGTCGGATCCCTTACCTTAAAATGTAACTCTTAAACCTCAAAGGTTGGGACCTTGAGGGCTTGGGGGCACCTTGGGAGGACTCCTTGGGAGGTAATGAGACCATAAATTCTTTGGGAATGAGTGGGGAGTCGAATGGATGAGAGGAGGGCTTGGTATTTATAGGGAATGTGAGGGGACAAGGCATTAATGGCCAAAGGACACCTCACATGTGCTTTTCTCAAACCCATGTGCTCTCCCTTGGCATTTATCATGGAGTTAGGCCACATGGGGCCCCCAAAACAATAATTCATCACCCTTGGCCGTCCAACCCTCAAAATATCTCATGACATCATCATGACACAGTTATGATGTCATTAAACATACCGAAACCCTAAAACTGTATTTTTACTATTCACCGAAAATTCAGCTTTCTCAGAATAATCCCAAAATTTCACCTTAACCAAATATCAAAGCTCTGATTTCAAAAATGAAATCCATTTATAAAAATAATTTTCTAAATATTTTTAATTTAATTTTAAAATAAAAACACTATTCATCGAAAATTCATTTTTTTCAGAAAAATTCCCAAAAATTACCATAACATAATATCGATGCTCTGAGTTCAAAAATAAAGTCCTTTTTATAAAAATAATTTTCTAATTATTTTTAAATTAAATTTTTAATTAAAAAAAAATATTCACCCGAAAAAAACTAATACTTGAATAATAATTTATGAAACCGTTATTTAACAATTTTATTGAATCACATTACTTAATCAAGGTGCCTAGATTATTTTAAAACTTTCTTTAAGTGAGATTACTAATCCATTTGGTTATATTACTAATCCTAATCATAAAATCACTATTCATAATTTACTATTCATCAACAATCAGGTTGATCTTATTAGACTCTAAATTTCGTACTGAACATAATTGTAGAAGACCATTTTTTGAGAATCATTACACATTTTACATTATTTAAGGTTTACACAAACATTTTTTTTAAAATATCCTTTTGAAAATTCATCAAAAATATGCATACTATTTTTATCCAGTCATTTGAAAATTCATAAACTTCATCATAAGAAGAAATCCCAATTTTTATTTAAAACAAGGATTACACAAGGCAATTACGGTCTCGTTACATAGCCCCTTATAATACCAGCATAGGACCTAAGAGTAAGGTGTGCTAGGGTGATAGAATCTTGGGGCGGCTTGGTCAAAATTGCCCGAGTAGTAATTTCTATCAGTTTGAACTTCTCGTGAAGGCGATTCCGTTCTAGCTTTACATGATGAAGTTCGGCTTGGATTTGATCCAGAGCAAAGCCCAATGGTGCTACCTCTTTCCCAAGCTCTGTTAGATGGGCTTCGATCGGTCCAAGACTACTAGGTGAGGCCATCGAATCTTCTTTCTATAATAATTAACCAAGATTACTTATATTTAGAGACAATAATCAAAACATTTTGTTCAAAGCGGTCATATTGACCAATGGTTATATAATAGTCAAAACCCACTGATCTCATTTTAATTATAATCATGTTTATCAAATAAAACATTTTTGTTGAGTATAAAAATAAAATAAAATAACACATGAAATTAGTAAACAAGATTTATTCAAAATTTCGGGTCATTACATAACTCTTATGATATAAAACTAGTCACTTCATGTAGAGGAGGTGGCAGTCCACACGTTCACAAACGACGTTATCATTTTTTATGTGTGTGAAAGGGTAATAAGGAAAATGATATATATATATATATAGTATATTTATATAAAGGTAATTATGTAATTAATATAATATAGAGATTTTTTATGTACCATATGTTTAAATAAGATCACAATTTATATGTTCCATTTTTAGTTTGAATGAATCACATCGCTTTGAGGCGGCGATAGTCCAAACTTCCTCAAACGACGTTGTCATATTAATGAAAAATCTAAAATATTAAAGGTATGTGTTATAAAATTATTAAAGATTTATATATAGATAATAAATATATTATATAACATAAAAAATATAGATTCTAAAATAAGGGACACCATAATAGTTGGTAAAGGAAAATATAGAAAATCATCGTTTCACGAGACATTAGTTTTCCTTACAGAGAAAAAGTGTGTTTGTTACCAATTAGATAGAGGTGTGTGTAATTTTAGGTATAAATATTAACATAAAAATATCATATTATATTTAGGACACTATTTTACTTATTTAATAATATAATAAGAACAGTATAGGAAGTGGAGAAAGGAAATGGAAATAAAAAGATTGAGATAAGATGTTACCTCTTAATTGGGTATCATCTTTTTAATTATACCAAAAAAATTCCCTGGAAGAACATATACTCAAAGGGATTATTCAATGTATTGTGTATTTATATTGGGAAGATATTTTGGAAGATATTTTTGGAACATAAGTGTTTGGAGATGCGTGAGGAAGGAGTATAATTGGTGTCCTTTTATAGTGGAGTAGGCGTGGTAATCTTGTAATATTCTGACAATGTAGTTCCATACAAATTTTTCATGTCTAAAGTGGATACATTAATGGACCCAATTCCAAAAACGTGAATATATGGTAGATATATGGCTATAAATTGGGTATTGGACAAGTTTATGGGTCATTTTAGGCTTTAACTATAATGTTTAGTCCCTTATAAGTCATAATTTAACCTAAATTGTTGTAATTAATTTTAATATCATTCCATAATATTTTTTATCAAAAAAAATTATCTTTTTTAAACATTAATAATTATTATAATATAAAATATGGAATCCATTTTTACAAATTCCAATCATAAAAGTGTCATAAATTAATTTAAATTTAATCTCACATGGAGGATGATAATGTGGGCTCTTAAAGTACAAATATCCTAACTTTTTCTATTTTTTTATAAACAATTTAAAAGTGGAATAAATTCTAAGGAAGTAAATATTATTAATTGATAAAAATATTATTTAAGTAAACTTTAAAACAAATTTAAAATATAATTTATCATTATAATTAAATGAGAAGAAAATTATTTCTGAATTAAAATTCATTATTTTTAATAATTCATTAAAAATTGAAATGTTTCATAAAAATATCTAAAAATTAACCCTAACCTGATATTATGTTTCACATTAAAATATGTTTTTTATTTTCTTATATAAATCCAATTATATTTTCAAAATTTAGATTATAAATAGGTTCACCATTAAATGGTGGTAAAAAGCCTTTAAGAAAATATCGGATTTTATGAGTAAAATAGGGTTTGTTATTATCTTCTTCATATAAAATACAATTTATTAATAGTAAAAAATTTATTTAATATATAACATATATATTTCATTAAAATCATTTAATACTTGTAATTAATTTAATCTTTTAGTGCAAAATAAATTGTTGAGCATATAAATATTTTTCTACAAAAAAATTCACATTATATTCAATTGATTTATATTTTCATTTATATTTAATTTGTTACCAATTAATTAATTATATATATTTTTTAATCCATAATTTTCATAAGTTATTTATTCTTAATCATAAATCCTAATTTAATGGGTTATTTATATATCATTATATTTTAATAATTTATTATTTTTCGATAAAACCCAGCCGTGGGTGTAACCCAATCCATCGGGGAAGGTCGTTCATGCGTGTAACACATTATAACATGGTGTCATGTACATTGATATATTTAGAATCTATTTTAAATTGTAAATATATTTTAAATTACTCATATATTATATTACTTTGAGCGCTCAGTGTCCATTTCATACAAGCCATCAAATACAAGGTTCTTACTTTACATATTCGGGTCATGATATTATCCCCACCTTATTTAAATTATGTCCCCAAAATTTGAACTTGATCATAGTGGTAGATTATTTAATACATCCTATTTTTGAAATTACACATTTTGAGAAGGTTTCATAATTTATCCTCTATAAAATAAGGAATGGAAATTACAATGGTCACATTGACAACTTTATTACTGGGTTAATAAATATGAGATCATCATTGGAAAATAGAGGTACATACATTAAGAAAATTCAGAAATATCTCTAGGTATTGAGTAAATCAATCAATAAGAAACAAGTGATTTATTAATATAAAGGTGAAGGCCCCAAATCAATAAATCTGAGATGATTTAGAAAACCATTAGTCCTATATAAATTAATGTATTTGAATGGAATTTTATTTCTATATCATTTTCCTTTTGTTGGGAAATTATTTTACTAACCATGGATATAAGGAAATATTCTTACATTGTAGGTTTTAATTTCATATGAAAAATCCTAACTTTTAGTTGTTCTTTTTTCAAATTCCAATCTATCTCTTAACTCCTATAAATTAATATCAAAAATGATTTTTTATTTGTTAAAGGACTAAAATATATTTTTAAAGGACCATAAGGCATTTTAAAGAGTGAAAATTATAACTATTTGTATCTAACTATCATACAAAACCAATATGGTTAATGTATTAATATATAATCTTAAACATTGGTACTACTAGTTCATCATTGTAGTTTATTATTCATATTTTTTATCTAAAAACAATGAAAAACATACATGGACATTCTCTATGTTAATGGTTGGGGTGGAATCCTTATCATCCTTCAATCATGTGTTCAACACCCACAGCCTTTCCAAAAATGACAGGTCTTCACCTGGCATACAGAAAGTCCATTTCAAAAACCATATTATTATAATTTCCAAAATAAATCTAATAGACATCCTTGAAATTTAGTCATTAAAAAGATTCATAATTATAGGTTTCATTAGATCCTCAATACATAACTTTTTTATCCATTTATTTCCAAAACGATCCTCCCTTAATCTTTAGATTATCCACAATATCATTTGAATGATTTCTAAAAAAAAGTCACATTATGTTAATTATAAAACACCTTATGTTTAACCCCTATCATTAATTGTCATTATCCATTAAAATAATTCATAATTTGTTTAAGAAAAATCTGGATTATTTAAATCATATCCCATGAGAGTGCCAAACCAGGTGCGTAGTAATGACCATTTTCGTGTACCTGGTTACCCCGAATCAGTATCAAACCCCGTTTTTTGGAGTTTTTACTCTTAGATACATATGAATCATATCCACCCCTGCTTATAGTGTCCATACAAGGATTTATTTCATGAAATACTCATATAATATATACTTTCCCAAAAATTTCATGGTGTCATTCCACACATATCGACAAATTATTCTTTATGTTTTTGTTCTATAATCATTTATTTGTTAAATATAGTTCAATGGTTTCTACAAAACTTCTTCTGATACCAACTATAGTGACACAGCCCTAAATCGCCCAGAGAGAGTGTATGATATCAATTACATTAGAATGATTACAAGTAATATAATATTTAAGTACCGATTGTTTAGTAGTATAGGTAAACTAGATATATACATGTGGATTTTTTAAAAAAAGAATTCTCTAATTAAAACATATTTTTTATTCCTTTTTTCTAATTGAATAAATAACATTAAGGATAAATCTAATACATCTATTAAAAATTTTCATATCTTTCATTGTATGATTCTTAGATTCAGTGGGAATGAAACATATTAAGGGTGTGATCAAATTCTCATTAATGGTAATGTACCGTGGAAGAAATAATGAATCAATGGGAATAAAAATTTTGGATTGGTAAATAATAGAACACATATACAATATAATCTACAAATTCAGAAGGAAGTAAAAAACCATATGACAAGGTAATAAATGGAAACACATTCCTTTAAAATTAATATATAATGAAAAATAAATATGGAATGGTATTAAATTGAAACACATTCAATTTAATCATTTATCTAAAAATTAATTTTATACATATATATGTTGATG
Organism: Viscum album; assembly: GCA_963277665.1. Classification (NCBI taxonomy): domain Eukaryota; kingdom Viridiplantae; phylum Streptophyta; class Magnoliopsida; order Santalales; family Viscaceae; genus Viscum; species Viscum album. The sequence continues at coordinate 547,847,128 of OY728135.1, forward strand.
CAAGATCTCGTGGATGAATAATAATTGAAACTAAATATGGGAAATGATTAATTATTACATGCCATGTTTTCTAGGAACATGGTACCTTTACCATAAAGAAATTTCACAAGAACGTTAAGAAATTTATAGATAAAAACCCATAAAATGTGTCTATCCAAATGAATTGTCCCATAATATTACTGATGCATCGAGGGGATATCTATAATAGGGAACCACCAATGTTGTACCAGTCCAAAATATTCCTCATATTGAAAAATAAAAATAAATAATACGACTTATCAAATAAACATATTCAAAAAAGAATATGGAATTACCAATATATAATAGAAAATAAAATCATATTCCAAGAAAACAACGTAATATAAATAATATACAGTTTAATAAATAATCATATCCATGAAAAATTATATGGTTATTGTGGATAATTCTGATGATGATTGATCGTATGGAATTGAATATTTTAAGGGTACTAAAAGTAATAAATGAAGTCAATTTGAATATTATCCTTGGCCAAATCAATCATAAACCATTATGAAGAATATAAAGGATGGTATCATTACAACATACCCTTAGTGGAGTAAAAAAAGGGTTATCATCATTGATGAATAAAAATACTATAAAACGATCTTTTAAAACAATTCCTGATAGAAATATACTTTTATTATGAAAAAAATTAAAAAACCCATTTCCTTGAAAATCAATTTTGAAAATGTTTTATTTCGAAATTAAACTTTTAAACAAGAAAATAAATCATCAAATAAATGAAAGTGGTTAAATTCGTAAAATTAGTACAAGGTAAAAAGAAGATTCATTTAGTATAGTTTATAGTTAAAAATTACCTTGATTTAAAATAGACAAGAATATTCCTTTGAAAATGTTAAAAGGCTAAAAAGATATAATTTTTTATTAATAATTTAAAAAGCATTTTTCATTTTTTTTAAAAACACCTATTTTTTAGGAGAACACAGTTTCTCTAACGATGGAGATAAACAATGTCGAGTTTTCTGAAAAACAAATTCTAAAATATTTGGAGTAAAATATATTGAAAAAATCATACTAATTCTTAGAAATGGTCATGAATAACTAGATTAGGGAAAATGATTTTTTTATTGAACAGGGGTCATATGATTTCCTCGAATGGAAATAATATTAAAATATCATTAATGTTATTGTTGAGTAAAATAATATTTAGACATTACAAAGTGTCACATACCACTTTGAATCCTTTTATATCATAATCCTTATAAAATAATTAAATCAAAATAATGGTTGAAATACCATGAATATAAAAGTAAAAATGATATTACATAACAAAAGGGGAAGTATATACACCACATAAATGATGTAAGTGGTGAACCTGACATTTATCTCACAAATGTAAAAAGTGATATGAGAATCCATTATCTTGTGTTTCCTTTTAGGTGAACATATTTATTCTTATATATAATAAAATCTTTTAAATTATATACATTATTGAGAAACTATTTCAAATTTATCATTTCTTTTATTTCCCATATTACTCTATTTTATGAAACTACTTAAATAATTATGTTCGTTCCAGTTGTTTTACCAAATTCTATTTATGTGTCAAAAAAACATTGGAATGTCAACTATTGTAAAATGGTTCATTATATAGTATCTCTAGAATAATAATCTGGACATAGCTATCAAATTTATACATAAATTATTCTCTTAAAAACTGTTATTAAAAATGGTTTTGAAAAATGAATCAATGTTAAAATCATCGAGATGGTTGGCCATATGTAATTCATGAGTAACGTTCTAATTTTTCAATGATCGTTATGGAAATAAGGTAAGTAGTATTATATAATTCAAGAATTATAATTATGTCATAAATTTCATATAATTTTGTAATTTAAATTTATATATAATTTTTGTGATGAAAATGGAACCACATCATGTTGAGGAGGCGGTAGTCCACATTTCCACGAATAACGTTACAACTTTTTAATTGTGTGAAAGGGTAATAAATAACATATTATATAAATCGAATCATTTAATAAAGATAATTATTTCATTATTATAATTTATAGGTTTTTTATGCCACACATTTTTAATTAAATCCATCCTTTATACGTTCACTATTTAATGTGAATCAATCACACCACATTGAGGGGGAGGTAGTCCACACTTCCTCAAACGATGTTATCATATTAACATAAAAGTGAAATTATTGATGTTAATTTATATTATATAATTATATAAGTATAAATAAATAATAAATATAATAAATATCATATATATAAATATAGTTTACTTTATAATGGATACCATGATAGGTGGTAAATGAAAAACGATCAATAATCATTTTGTGATGTAGTTGTTTTCCATACACAGAAACTACATGTTTATTACCCATTAGAAGGAGGTGTTTATATGTGTATATAGAAATATTAACATAAAAACATCCTATTATCATCAGAATACTGTTTTTTTATTTAAGGATAAATAGTACGATTATATGGAGTCGATAATGGAAGTTAAATTAAAAATCATGAGAGAATATGTTGCCTCTTATTCAGGTCACATCTTTTGTTTATACCAAAAGGCTCTATTATTGGGACTTATTCCAAAATATAGGATAAAAGCGAAAGAGGATGGATTTTGGGATGATTATTTGGTAGATATTTTCTATACTCAAATGTTTTGAGATGTGTGGCAAATGAGTAGTGGTGGTGTCCTCTAATAGTGGAGGAGGGATGGCAGTCTTGTAATATTTTGGTAAGGGAATTCCATGCACACTTTTCATGCTTCTATCTGATCCAATAATGGGAAAAATTCAATCCAATAGATGTTATGGTCTATAAATTCCCATTCAATGTCATTTGTATAATTTTATAGGTCAATTAAGTCTTTATGTTTATGGTTTATTCTAGTGTGAAGCTTTATTTAACATGAATCATTGTAATTAATTTTAATCAATTTCACTAATATTTTTTTGTTAAAAACAATGTTGGTCTTATTATACTTTAAAATTTTATTCTTATTAAAAATATTGAATCCATTTTTCTAAATTAAAATCATATAAGTTGCTGAAGTTAATTTGAATTTAATCTTGGAGAAGGGAAGACAATGTACGTTTTTGAAGTGAAAACATCTTAATGTTTTCTCGGTTTTTATAATTAATTTCAAATTGAAAATGATTCCTATGAAATAAATTCTATTAATATATAAAAATATTATCTAATTTAACATTAAAAAATTTTAAAATATAATTTTACCTTATAATTAAATTAGATGAAATGGCAGTTTGAATTAAAATTCAAATTTTTAACTATTTAATAAAAATTCGAATGTTTCAAATAAATAGATAAAAATTTCACCCGAAAAAATTATTATGTTATTAGATAAATAATAAACTTCTTTAACATATTAAATCAATTAAATTATAAAAATATATTTTAAAAATGGGTTGTCTATAAAAAGGATTCAAATTAGGCCTTTATATAACATAGGTTTTTATCTATAAAATAGGATATGTTCTAATCTTATGAATATAAAACAAAATGGATGGATATAAAAAAAATATTTTATTGAATATATAACATATATATTTATATAAAATTATTATATAATTTTAATTAATTTAATCTATTAGTTTAAAACATCCTTTTTTACATAAAAATAGTTTTTTATAAAAATATTAACTTTATATTCAATTGCTTCTTATATTAATTTCTAATTAATTTGTAACCAATTAAATAATTACATATTTTTATAAAAATTAATTTTAATAAGTTATTTATTACTATTCAAACACACTAATTTAATGGTTATTTTATATCTCATTCTATTTTTATAATATATTATTGTTTCATAAAATTCGGTATTGCGTGTAATTAAAGCCATCACGGATGGCCTCTCTTTTATGTAACACACACCAAAATAAGTGTTTCATAAATTGAATTATATAGAATATATTTAAAATAATAAATCTATTATAAAGTATTCTGATATTATATTGCATTACAAGCTTGGTGTTACATGTCATACATGTTATGGAATACAGGGTTCTTACTTTACATTTTTACGGGGTCACAAATACTATTATAGTGGTTACATGGGAGACACAAATAGTGACTTGTATGTGTGTAGTTTTTCTATATTTGTAGGATAATATTGGAGGATCATGGAAGTCATTTCTAGGATAAAAACCATCTTTATCTACCTTGATATATAATGGATATCATTTTACCTGGAATAAGTAGTGCTAGAGAGACTTTGATAAGTTGAGGATGATGTTGATCAGTTCTCTAATGTTAAGAATTCCATATGTTGATGTTGATTATGTGGTGTTTTGTGAGACCTCTAGATCTAGGATTGATTATATCTTAATTTAGAGGAATGGAGTGATTTCTTTTTGGATGAGATAGTTAAGGCCCCTTGAGTAGAAGTACATGACTTGTGACTTAGAGTTTATAGTAAAAGTCTCCACTCTTAATATGTGGATGCACTATCTTCTGGGTGAGAATTTCATTGTATACATAAAAAACCGAAGTCTCGTTTATGTCTTTTTTTAGAGAGATTTTATCCTGAGATAGCTGCATTGAATATATTTATTTTAGTACAATGGATTTCAGTTATTCAATACTCTAGGTAGAGGAAACATGGTGAAATATTCCCTTAGTATGAATTATTATTCTCACTTAGTTTAGGGGGAACCTGGGGAATTGTATTTGTTGAAACTAACCCTAGTGAAAAATAGGGGTGGAAATTATCTATAGTAAATATTTGTGACTCCAATACTTATTCAGTATGTAAGGGAGAACCCATAAGGTGGCCTAACCTATATGGTTCAATTTAACTATATATTATTATAAGATGCACCAGATAGATTTTGAAAGGAAGATATCATGCCATGATTTTCCTGGGATTGATGTTATTATTTATCACATTGCATGAGGAGGTGTTGATGAATTTTTATACTTCACTCTTTTAAGTACATCCTAGTGTGGAAAATATTTACAACGACCATCAATGGGAATTTTGGTGGGTAGAAATATGGAATATTGTTGTCTTGTTTGTCTCTCAGTTTTTCAAATTTCAATAGATAAAGGTTGAGCATCACGTTCATGTCGGTTTGAATCTACCTATTGTGATCCCATAATAGATTTGGAATGAAATATCAATGTATTTTTCTATGAGGCTTCCATGGATTTTGTTAGGCCATGGTGTTTTTTGGATTATTATTTACTGAACCCCCAAATCAAAAAGAATTCTAGCCATCTGGGAGTAGAGTTCAGTTGAGTGTTTGGGACAGTTGTTTGTATGTGAGGTATTCTAGCATCATGGGGTACCCACAACGATCATATATTGTCATAATTATTGATTCATTTCCTGATTTCAGGGTAACAAGATGCTTTCATGTTCCATCTATAGATGAGCATGACATGTTACACCTAGATTAATGAGTAGACTAATCAATCTATTCAGGTGACAGAGGATACACTAAGAGCATGTCTATTTGACTTTTACTATAGTTGAGATGATCACATTCCATTGGTATATTTTATTTTAAATTAATATCAGTTATTATATTAATGGAATGGAATCTTTTTATGCCCTTTACAAGTGACCATAAATGTGAACATTACGTTCGAATGAGATTGGATAGATATATTTTGGTGACACATCATTTATACAAGCGATGACCGAGAATTTTCAAGTGATTAGTGAGCATATCAGGATATATTAAAGATGGTAAAAATCTTATGAGTGTTGGAATATTAGGCCATTATAGTTCAATCATATAAACCATTATTTCCTAATAGTCACACCGAAACAAGTAGTGAAAATATTGGGTTGGGGAAGAAAGTTATTCTTTAGGTTAATCAGGTTATTCAAGATCCTATTAATTTTTTACTAGGATTCTTACCTCTTGGTATTTCACCGATATTTTGACTATGTTAATGAAACATTCTATGTGTCTATGTTGATGAGATATTTCTATAACCCATAACACTTTATTTATTGAGGAATCATATAAAACAAGGATAGATCCATAATTTTGGATAACACGGTTGTGATTAAGGATGATCATGATATGATCCATAATGGAAGGACCATCTCTTAGGTTATTGTGTTTTGGTATCATTGGAGCATGTAATAGAGGTCATGGTAGAATGAGAGTCAAATGCAGAATCAATACCCCCACCATTTTCTGTGACTCTGAATTTTCAGGGGAAAATAACACTGATGGGGGGGAGTGTAATGTATATGATTATTTTAGTTTTATCGTTTAAATATTTCTATATATATCAGGATTTTTCCTCAATGTCAGTGCTAATTTTGGGTGTCATGGGACAAAAAAATTAATTTCTTGAATATATATATATATATATATATATATATATATATTTAAGAATATTAGTGTATAATTTTAGAAAATATTTATTTCACTTTGTTTGAGACCTCATTTAGTAAATCTGAGACCATAGTAAATTCTGAAATGTAAGGTTTTCCTATGGTGCATATTTATGTTTTTTAGTGTTAAGAAATTATTTAATGGAAACCGTTAGAGGGTGTGTTAAATAAATTAAATTTTCAATTTTCATAATAATATTAACAATCTAAAACCCATTATACTCTATAAATTAATCATTATGATGGATCAATAGGGTTATCTATTTAACCTTGTGATATTAGAGGATCCAAGGATTAGATTCATTGAAGAATGAAAATAAATCAGGGAGTAGTGATAATTGTTCACATGATTCATATTTAAAAATTAAGATCCAAGATCACACCAAAAATAACAGAAAAGAACTATTATTTTATAGAGATTGAACCTATGTAAATTGGTTCATTTTATTTCTTGCATTTCTTATGTTGATTTATTTTCCATGAATGGATTTTTTATATTCTATACATTTCAGTGGTTTTCATTTATTTCACAATGTCATATATTCATTTATTTATTAATTATTGATTTTTTCCTTATGATCACTACTTTCGTCATTTATGAATGTATTATAACCCAAAAAATAACCACATTAATTACTCATTTTTTCTGTGCTTTTAACACCTTTTTCATTATGTGTTCATCATAAATAATCCATTTAATGGCGGTTCAAACAATACCCATAGACAGATCATTTTGTAGATGATATTTTTCTTAATGGATCCTTTTCATGTGTCTAGATTCATGATAAAGATAAATATTCAGGCACATTGAAGTATGATGGGTTATAGATGAATCAGAGGCTAGATTGCGGGTCTTCCATCCATATGTGATGTGATGTGGTGGAACAGCGTGAATGATTAACTACATAGGGTTCGTGTGGCTAGAATCTTCCTACCGATGATGAATTAAGATCTTTCGACTCTAGATACATGTTCCAAAATGTAATTTTTAGTGGATTCATAGCTGGTGTAAGAGTAGGTGAGTCACATTAAGGATTCTTCAAATTCTATAAATTTATCAAATACCTGGAATATACTACTGAAGGCACAAACCATATAATTCCCTTGTTGTGGTGGTTGGGGTTTGGAGTGGAGTTAAAAATCCCAAACTATACTTGACCCATACATATTGTATAAACCAGTACTATTCGATCTGGGTGTACACTAGGAGTACATGTTCATATAAATTACCAGGTACAAAGTCGAGGCCAAAGTACATAGGAATGACCATGTACTCAGACATGACTGACATACCTAGACATGGCCAGTGAACAAGGGAACAAAAATTTTACACAAGTATGACTATAGTTCACGGGAACAAGTTGAAATAAAAAAAGAATGATTTAGTCGATATGGGCAGACGCGGGGAATCAAAGAGTCATTCTTTACATTATATACATATTGTGTTATATTCATTGAGACCTCAAACCTATGTATATCATTCTTCAGGTCTCATATTTGGGCATGAAAGTAGCCTATCTCAGGTGGTTTTATGCAATGGATACATTGGTTGAATTTATTGGCATCTGTTAAATGAAATAAGGTGTTATGAATGAGATAATTCTTTCTGTGATGCTTGGTCAATGGTGGTGATCTGTTTTTATCATTATAGAGATAGTGGGGTCAGAAACCCCTATCATACCAGGTCATAGATCCACCATAATCATTACATAGGTAGATTCATTACCCCAGATACTACTGAGGGTGTGTTACTACTATCTATGGAGAGGTACCCACTACAACATGGGTTCTGGTAGGTATTGGGTCCCCTATTAGAGATAGTTCCCCCTCGGCAATAGAATGAAGTCTTGAGGTTGGGTTCCCCCAAAAAAATTCTTGTGATGTTGTGCATGATGATGGGTATGAGAGAAGGTCCTTTAGACCTACATGAAAACCCATCATTTTTAAATGGGTATTGGATATTAAGATATACAATCTCCCCTAATTGGTATCCATTAATGGAATATATATTGGGTTTACCTTTATCCTCTTTCATTATGGGTTGATCATACTAATATAACTTTCAATTTCTATCCTTTTGGATTTTTGTGTATCCTACTGGGTATGTATATACAAACCACTACATTAGATTCTCCTACATGTGTAGTGTCTTATGTAGATGGTAGGAAGATTAGTTTTGATTTCATAGTATCATAGTCATAACTAGAATATTTTACTATATTCATTGGTTAGACATGGGAATTATAATATGTACACTCTTTTGCCTCCCATTTTCCATTTAAGATATGTTGGGACAACCATTCTGGATAGCCATTTATTTTGCCCCTTTATATTTTTATACTACACTGATGTAAATTGATTATATACCTGATCTTATTATATACTTGGTTTAAACTCTATATATTCCCAATTTTTTTATATCTCTACACCATTTCGTGGTTCTAGTTATGTGTGTACAAATATGTACTTAGGCTAAGGCCTATGATTTGGGTGATATGCCATGTTGGTTCTTATCACTATCCCCAAGCCTATTTGAGGATAGCTTGGGGTTTCATACTCATCTTACCACATTCCATTGGAGCCCTAATGGTTTGGTTCATTGCATTTCTAATCTCGGAATGATTAACATGGAATTTAATAATTGTTATTGAGAATTCGATTGAAAAACATATGTGTAATGATTAAAACTACTAACACCTAATAATAAAATAATCATTAAATAGTTAATGATCTTATAATAAAATCTTATAATTAAAGAGTAAAAATGATAATATATATGAATAAGGTTCAAAATAGTTTTATAAGATGGTAATGCACATAATGTAACATAATAATATATTTTCATTGAATTATATATTAAATACAATGGTTTCAATATAGATTTCCATTCATTAAGTCATGTTTTCAATCTACTCACTTATTGTTTTATAAAATATTATACCTAATACCCAATTAGATCATATTTTAATTATTAATATTTCTATACTATTTTACGTGTATTTTAATTAATCCACCATTCCAATCTGTTAGATTCAATTATTAAAAAATTGGTATGGTTTTCTCATCTCACTTCTCATTCTTTGTGACATATATCATATTCAACACTTGTTTCATATTTCATTGTGTGTATAATAAAATATATATTTTTTGTCACACTTTTACTGAATTCAAGTGATTTAATAATCCTCTAAAATTTATATCATTCATTGGATTTCAATTTAAGAGATACCAATGTGTTAAGGTTTTTTCATGACTCAACATTTTTCATCATTCATAATGATTCTTCTTTGACTATGGGTTTATAAGATTGTTTACTTCTATCCTATTATGATACTATGTTTCCATTCCTAATTTTATTTATGGAATTGGATTAAACTATCAAAAAAATATAATTTATGAATTTAATTAATTATAAAATTTGATGATGTTAATACTATTTCCCATACTCTAGAAATTTTCTCTTTTTTATATACATGTTAATTATTCGCTCAAATATTCTAATTTATTATTTTGAAATTACAATATGTATTATTTATTGTGATATTCTAATTTCAATTTACTACATTTCTAAATAAATAATATGCACTATTTATAGGAAGATAGATTCAATAAATCTATTTCAGCAAAATAATTAATTGTTTTTCCATTTCCTGGTCATACATTTCATCTCCCACTCCATATTTCCTCTGGATGAACTCCCTATATTTGTATTGATCTACTATTTAAATTTCCTTTATAATTATATTTGAAAATACTTCATTTCAATTTCTTAATAATGATATCTTCATAATCAATACCAAACATGTTATTTTTTATAAAAAATAAATGAACATTTTTTAAATACTCCTTTATTCTCAACATTCATATTCCTCTATAAGTCAAAAAAATTTAACTCCTATGTTGTTATGTTTAAAGAAATACTATAAAAATTTCTCTATTAATTTCTCCATTTAGGTGATTGAAATGTTGGTATCAATTATTATACCTTTGATATCACATTTTTACATACGATTTGAATACTACATGAAACCCATTTTCTTCTAATGGTGTTTCATGGTTTAACAAATGAATGATATTTTGTGGAATAATAATATATGTATGTTAATTGGTGTGGTACTGTATCTCCTTCCACAGATAAGTTAATGACTTATATCTCATGGATAATTATCCATGAATGTGATTATTTTTTTCACAAGCATCTGTGTGATTGAGTGGCTCGTAATGGTGGTGTTTAATTTAATCTTATGTTAGTACCATATATCAATGTTATTCCAAATTCTAATGTTACAGTCCCATGATGAAATATTGTAGATATATTTTCAAATAAATTTTTTAATTTCTATTTTTCATTGATTACCCTTCTAAAAGCACTGAAGTACGTAATGGAAAAGGATGGTATGGGGATTTAAAAATTTTCATCACCAGATCTATGTAACAATGTAGACTCCAATGAATTGGAACCTACTAAAGGTATAAAGATATCATATGAATTTATTTAAGAAAAAATATAAACAAAAAATTTCAACATTTTAATTTTATTAATGTTGGGTAAATACTAGTTGTTGGTAACTATTTTTCATATAAATTAATACATGGCCCTCTAGAATATCTACGAACACATTCATAGTCCATCAGAATGATTATATTTGATATCATGGTTCTAGTTTATAGATTATTTGAAGGCATTAATGTCCCAAAAAACAACAATACTTTTTGAATTGATCCATGATGGATATATAAGATCAATTGATTGTAATAATAACATTTCTCTTTATGATTCAGGAACATTGAGAGAGGTTCTATAAAATATGAGTGGTTTAATATTCAATATAAAAGGAGATCCTTCTTGTTTATATATTGGAGATTAAACACTTGAAAATGGAACCCTAGCCCCTGTACAATTAATTCCCACTAAATAATCCATGAATGAATGTTATGATCAACTACCCTTGTCAAAAATGTAATTTATATTTTTATCACTTAATTATAAAATAATAAATATATTATATGATATAATGGAGTCATTAAATTGACACATTATTCCAAAAAATATTAAACAAAACTTGATTATTAATATAATATTCATTCATTAAATATTTTCTATTAATTAACATAAACACTAGTAAATGCATTAAATAAATAAATTCAACTCCAGTTATTCTATACTTGAATAATATTGAATGTATGTATTCATTGGTGATTGGTTGTTCTTGGGAATATCTCAGACCCCTTGGTGGGACCCACCATATCAATAATCTTATTCATTATACTTGGTTGTACGTTTGAATACGTTAAGTTTGTGAACCTTTATGACCTTGTCTCGACAGTTGTAAAGACTACTAAAAAACTAGGAGCAGAGTCTAGAAACCCATCAAGACCCCAACATATATAAGGAATGTTCATAACAATGTAAAAAAACTAATATGAACAAACACCATGTAATTTAATCTCGTTTTCATATGATTTTTCATATATTAAGATGCACACATTGTGTGATAATTCATTATTAATATATTATTTATTAACCTCAATGGATAGAAAAACCTTCGTCTACAATGGCCACAGATTTTGTGAAGGTTCTTCCATTATGTTGAACTAGTCCCAATATATCACATTCATTCTATAGTTCAAAATCTATATTTACCATTCAATCTATGTCATATACAAATAGTGCATGAAAAGAAACATTGGTCTCTATGATATTAATTTCATGGGCATCATGAACCATAATTTAATTAATCAAATAGTATGAAGTAATAATAATATCAATTCATGTTACCATTACATGTGTTTCTAGATAAAAACTACCAATTTCCCCTTAAACATGAGGTTTCCTATTAATACTAAATTCCTCACAATCTCATCTTCTCGAGAAGCATGAACTTCATAAGTATAACTCTTAGTTTGTATGGTCCCCCATCATCTGATAGTAAAACATCAGATTTTTCCAATCATAAGAAATTATTTGGACCATAGATCATATATTTACGATTAATATTGTGGTATCCCAAGGATTTCATTATATGTTGGGAACTACTCTAAACTTTTTGATACCAAAATTAATCTCTATGTAATACTATAAATATCATGGATGAAAAATTATCGACACTATAATGGTGAGATAAACACATTTTTATATCAAACTATATAATTGTAATGGTAATAAATATACAAAAAATATTTTCATTATGGAACTTAATCACAACACTCTCTAATTCACTAGATACAAATTTTTATAATCCACATCTCGCTAGCTCTCGCATGATGCTCTTTCTTCTTTTGAGATATAGATTTATCCATGGGATATTCAATGTTTTATTTTTTGGATACACTATTAATTGGGACTTTACCTATTTGATTAAACTACCTAAAGAGATAAAACATCAAAATTATATCATTTTTATTTTATTATAACTTGGGATCCATAGAAAGTAACACAACTGCAGTGTTATCACAATAAACTAGAAAAATTTGTAAACTTAGAGGAACAATAATGATATCTAAGAAAAATATTAATATTCATATTAAATTCATATTTTCTTAAGAATCCTCCATATAGTCAAATTATAATTTTAATTATAATAAAATAAGTTTATTTGGGATTCACCAACTCACCACACCACCATTTCGGCCCAATACATAACATGACTATGATTCGAGATCATCATGGTCTATTTTTAAACTAGCATCAGTGTATACACTAAATACTACTTCCTCATATCCTCCATGAAATAAGAAAATATCATTTATACAGATCCGTAATTTAGGATTGTATTTATAGCTTCTCAATTCATCTCTCGTATATTATCTTGATATCTTACCACAATTCTTAAAGAAAAGAAAAAAATAAATCACAGTGCATAACATATCATATGTTACAGATCCCTCTATTGAATAATTTGGATTCTACTCATTCATTTAATATCCACTGGTGATTTTTTCCCAGATTTTCTTAGAGATATTTATTCTATGTGATATTTGAAAAAAACCTATCTTTTATTGTTCTATAGTGTAACTTTTAATGCCTTTTCAATAAATTTACATTGACATAGCCCAAATAAACTCATGTATATATCCATATATCAATAGTTATTAATCCAGAAAATATAGGTTGATTTTCCTTTCCGTTTCATAGATAAACACTTGTTTAAACAAGTATTAACTTACTGTAATACATTCACTTTGTTTCCCATTATAAATATTTCACTGCCTTATAATATTATGATTAACCTTCTTATAGAAACATGGCCCACTTTCCTTATTGAAAAATCCAAATTTTATTATGGTCTCATCAAAATAAAAATTCTGCGATAATGGTGGTTATTTCAAACCATAAATGGAAATTTGCATTTTTCATACTTTATTATTGCTAATTCTATTTATGAACCCTTCATTTTGACTCAAATAAATGTATTATACAAATTTCCCATTTAAATAATTATTTTTTACAAATATTTTAAAAAAATATAATCATTGGAGACTACTTCTATGAGTAATATTATGAGCGATTTCAATATTGCTACTCATGAGAAGGTTTCATCATAACGTATTCCTAAATTTTTCCTCAATACCTTCAGTCCAAGTAATTATTTATAAATTTTAGTTTTTACATTCATTTCAAGTTTTTACTAAGTACCTATTTACACTCAATGTATTTCACATTAGCTGCAGGTTCAACTAAAATATGAACATGATTTTGATATATGGACTCCATATCAAAATTATTGGATTATATCTATTTAGTAGTATCTATTAAATATACTAATTAATTATAGGTTAGAGGTTAGTCATCTTCTAATAGTAATGGTTCACCTGATATGGTGAAAATAGAATCCTTATCACTCTGGTTCTCAAACCTCTCAAAATGATAGACACATTATTTGCGTCTTAGGAACATCTTTATCTCGAACTTTACCTTGTATATAATGTTCTCATACATAATCTTCCACACATGGATCATCAATTTCATATAATTCAATGTTTCTCCCACTATTTCCATTGGAAATGTTCTCACATTCTAAAAATATGGAATTTATTTCCACAACCACTTTTATCATTGATGGTTTGTATAGGTAATATATTTTAGTCACTTATGGATAATCTATAATGATTCACTTCTTGATTTATTATTCCAATTTTTCATTATATATTTTCTTGAAAATATCCATGAATCCCCAGTCATGTACATTTGATCTATTGGGTTTTTTTATATACCACCACTCAAATGGAATTTTATCTCCGTGTTTAGTTGTAAATCGATTAAGGGTATATGTTTTTTTCTATAATGTGTATTCCCAAAAAGATAATGGACGAGTTTCCTTACCCATCATTAATATGAATATGTCTAGACGGTAACGATTCATATTTTAACTAACACTTTTCTACTAAAATTTATACTGTGCAGTGAGTTTGGACACCATCCCACACTCTTTTAAGCGATCAATGAATCATTGGTTTAGATACACTCTACCTCGATCTTATTGGGGTTCCTAATATTTATTCCAAGCTATTTCTATACTTCAGGATGGTATTCCTTAAACACTTGTAATAAATATAATTTATACCTTGATAATTAGATATATCCATACATACTATAGTCATCATTAAAATTAATGGTGTAGGCAATACAATGCCTTAAATATTCTAGAAATGAACTACATTTTTTTATGAATAAATTACAATATTTAATTTCTCCTAACTCTTTTCCTAAAAAAAGAGTGTCGTGATCATTTTACCTTGTAAACAATCATGACATACATCTATAGGTTTTAAGTCACAAGACACTAAATATCCTACATAATTTAATTTATATAATCACTTCTCATTTCTATCCCCAAGAATGAAGTTCCATAGGTGGGTAGTATAGGAGTCATTTTTACAAGTTTTTTCATTTATTTCCATTACATGTTTTTTAAATGAATTTATATGAATTACATTTATAAGATGGTCCATACCATAAAATAGGTCATCCTTATGTAATAGTGAATAATTATTTCTAAACAAGAAATAAAATCCCATTGAATAATAAATCTAAATTAATATTATGAAACCTAAAACTTAAGGTATATTACAATAATTATTTAATATGGAAAAACCCATTAACCAAACATAGATTACAATCTCCCTCTACCACGTCTAATTATATCGAAACATTTTAAACCTAAGGATCCACATAACCCTATAAATTAATCATATAAACTAATTGGTTTGTATATGTGGAAAAAATGTTTGATCCACTTCTCTTATACAATACGCACCTTTTAAAAATGATATACTACATTAAATGAAAAAACATACATGAGATATAAGTTTCACTTAGAACCTGTTTCCCAACCATGTAATTCATTTTCCCAGGGAATTTATTTCCACATAAAAGTAGAAAGCCTCCTACTCACTTATATCTCTATATATCATTGGCTTCTTGGAAGAATGTTTTTTCTATATCTTCATCTTGGGTTTAGCCTTAAACCCCATATCCTTTCCCTTCCTCCTATTTTTCATAATAAATATAAAAGAGTTTATATTCCTCATAACCTTATCATATTGTAAACTAAATCCAATAGGTCTGAGATTATCTTTATAATGTTATTCATTTCATAATTGAAAATAAATATTGAGAATATATATAGTTAATAGGAAACAATTAGTTCATTACCTTGTTCATAGTTTAATTTGATCCCAAGAGATTCATGTCTCTTAAGGTACCCAACCATCATGAGTACATGAGGTCATTCTTGATCCCCATATTCAAGATTTAATTTATATAACACACTTGATATCTCGTATCATTCATGTTGAGCTCTATCAAAATATATCTCTTTGAAATGAGAAATCATCTTTTAGGTATATTCATCTTCATTCATTTTATATAGTTTACTGAACAGAAAGTGAATCTAGTGCATCATCTACATTATTCTTATATTCAAATTTCTCCTCCTTAATTTATTCTTAAGGATTCCAAAAAATAAATATGGACTCCCTCACATATTTATTCCCCTATTTTCATAGTACAATGTTTAATCACATGTACCACTCCTATAAGTTATGGTCAGTACGAATATTTTATTTATTGAGAATTTATCATCAAGATAATGAACTTGGGGTGGTGATTTATTTTTTTTATAAAATAAATATACCTAGTATTTATTAATTTATCATGATAATTGGCTAGACATTATCAATTAATTAAATCATTAGATGTCTAAAACTGTTTAATTGAACCTTAGTAGCTATCTCTGTGAGATTTAGAATACACACTCCCTTGAGTATTCTAGTGGAAAGGATCCTTGAAGCCACTCTGGATAGACCAAGATATTGATATTAAACTGATAATAGAGTTTCAAGGTATGAACATGACTAGAAACCCACATTATCTCATATCTCCATGAACTATTGACTGAAGTCTGAGATTTTAGGAATCATAATCTTGATTCACTCAAATTTTTTCTTCTAAATTGGAAATAATAAATCTATGGATACTTATTTTCTACCATATTTGTTTAAGATGTCTCATAACTCATATAATATCTCCCTTATAGTTCTATTTACACATAACATGGGATTATGAGCACTAAATACACCTATTTTGGTTCATATGTAACTTATAAGAAGTTTTTTTGGAATAATATTTCATTGATTGTTTTTATTGTTACATGAAAATGAATTTATTATTAATTTTATATGTTTGTACTATATGATCGTGCTAACAATTCAGCAGTCCATTAAATAGAAAAACATTCATCATGAATTTATGCGTTTAAATATCTACAATCATGTTTATTATTTTATTTGATTGTGTAAACATGCATATTCACAAAAATATTAATAAAATTTTATTAAAATAAATGAAATACCTGAATAATCATTAACCCAGACTATTGGATGGTCCATCGATCATAAATTGATCAATCATTACCTATATATTTCCATTAACTAAGTCGTGTATCGATCATATTATTTCTCACTCCCTTGTCCAATATAATCGTGTATTATCAAGAATATCGCCTCTTCTTGGAATAGTATGTATCTTATAACATCCCCAACATTATAAGAAAATACCAAGGAAAGTGAAAAAGAAATGTTGGATAACAAACATGTATGATTAGGAATTTATACATATAAATCTATAAAATATCATGAATAAACATTCATAAATATTTCAACTAATATATACATCACAACCACTACAATAATTTAATTAAATAAATGTAGTATCAAACATTAATTTTCTGGTTGATGATCAGGATCAGTCGGTAGGTAATATAAATGTGATATAAGATTAATTTTGATATACAATACCTTCAAGAGAATTTAAATGAAATAAAAAAATATCTAATTTTAATTCAAAAAATAATAATCACAAGATCCCTTAATTGTTTTTAAATAATTTTAAAAAAATCTTATTTTTTCAATTTATTTTATATTTCTTCATTCCTATGGGACACATAGAAACTCAAAAAAGGGGTTATGTTACATGTATGGGATATGAATAGGTTTAGTGGGTCACCAGAACCCCATTTAGCACCACCTAGGTTAGACCAACCTAGCCCAGTCCATGGTTCGGCCAGAGGTAGTTTCCTTACACATTATGTGGGGAATATGGGAGGGGATGGTAGATATTCCACCCTTTAAATGTGATAGAATTTTTTTATATAAAACCAATTCAGTATAGGAGTGGGTATTTTGTATTAGCCTCCCCAAAAATGTATGGAACATTTTTCAAAGGGGTGGCACAACTTCCACAAAATTATTAATTTTTTTATTCTTTTGGGAAGGTCTGAGACCCCCCTATAATTTTTTAAATTTTTTTTCCTCCATGTTGACCAACCTCCCTCATTCAACATATATATATATATTCAATTTTAATTAAATTCCAATAATATTTTAAAAAATCAAATTTCCTAAATTTGTATAATTTTGGTGCACCCACTGAGGACCATTACGATGACTAGAATCTTTCAGAAATAGTGTTTTTTCACCAGAAACATTCAAAGGAATCTACTTTTGGAGAATATTCCATATATGAATATAGGTTCATTAATTTTTTAAAACTCAAACGATCATCTATGTTCCCTTTTAAATTTCTATATAACCATAGCTTAGTCATCAGGGAAAATATCGAAGATCAATTTGGGAAACTTGGAATATGAAAAACCCTCAAGATCGATATTGTAAATAATTAACCCAACCCTATTTAAAACTATCATTTTATCCCTCAAATACCAATTTATTAAATCATGGTGCACAATAGAAGTAGATGAGTGTGGATTTAAATTGTTTCATCGCCAAATCAATGAGGCAATGTTGACTCCAAGGAATAACAACTAAGTAAAAGGACAAGGATCTTGAATAAATATATTTATGAAAAAAAATTAAATCATGATATTTCATCATTAAATTAAAAGTCTCATTCAACAACCACTCATCTCTGGATATCATTTATTGATGGAATTAAGGTTGGATCACTCAAGATCATCTCCCCTATCTTTTAATGTTTGTGATGATTCCATGAATTGATATATGGGTTATATTCAAGTGATCTATTGAATTCTTTAACATCCTGAAGTGTACCACTTCACCCTTCATTCAGTATATGAAGTAGATCACGTATTGATTTCGTGGAATTGTTACATCTCTCTCAAGGATCCCGGGGGATTATAGAGGAGCCCTCAATTTCGAGTGAATTATTAATCACACTGAAAACAGATCACTTTTTCTTATGTAGTTGAGATTAAAGACCAATAATGAGATCCCCAATCTCTATATAACTACTAACCCTTAAATAATTCATAAGTGAACCATTGTAATCAACTAACTATGTGATTAACATTATATTTATTTCTATCACATACTTATTATATAATAAATATATTACATAAAAAATTGGTCCATTAATATGACTCATTAATCCAAGAAATATTAAAAGAACCTGGAATATATAAAAAAATATTCATTCAATAAATATATTCCCATTCAATAACTTAAATGCTAGTAAATTCATAATTAAAAAAATTGAACTCTAATTAATCTCATCTCAAATAATATTTAATTTATTTATTCATTGGTGATCATTTATTCTTTAACGTATCTTGTACCCTATAGTGGGTTCCATAATGTATTATACTCTTTTTTATTAGAATAGATTATAATTTTGAATATTTTATGTGTATGGCCCTCTAGGAATCTATCTCTATAGTTGTGAATACAATTCATAGACTAGGATATGATTCTAGGAACCCGACATATCCCCTAATGAGATAAATAAATTTCATAACAATGATAACCATTCGTCTTTACACATGTCATGAAATATGATATATTTTTTATATGATACCTTATAAACTTCCATTCCCACTTTGTCTCATCATTATTTCTTTCTTTTTTATTTTTTATCCTCAATGGAATGTCTTACCACCTTCTTCCATGGCCATGGATTTAGTGATGGTTCTACCGTCGTGATTAATTATGAACGAGATGTCACTTTCTTTTTAGAAGTGATAATTTATATCTTGATCATTCAATCAATTTCATACCACAAGTGTTAAGAACAACTCAAGCTACCTCATCATGAAATAAATATCATACATTTCATCGTACATAAATGTCTGTAGTAAAATATAACGCATTGATAATAATCTCATTTTAGAAGACCATTACAAGTATTTGCATATAGAAATAACAAGTGACTCCTAAAACATGTTGTGTTCCTATTGTAAGGTTAGTCCTCGTGATCTCATCTATTCCATATTCCCAAATGATAAATTCATGAGAAGAAGTATCAATGATCATGAATCCCCAATACCTGATAGTCACATAATTTCTGTCTTTTTAATATAATGTATCTATACTCTAAGACATATATTTAAGATTATTGTCATGTTATCTATAAGTTCTCTTTATAGCCTTGGAACTGTTATATCCTTTTAGATACGGGACATAATCTAAGGAAATGACTATAAAAATAGTGGATTTTTAAATATCAATACTCTTATAGTAATATAGAAACATGTATATATCAAACTATATACATGTAATGGTAAACAATGTACACAAATGAATTGTGTCTAGGGAACCCACTCCAAATAATTGTTTTGTTCTTATGGTTCTATATCATGATCCTTAATGATCAAACAAGTTTTAGGATTATCCTATGATTCCATGATCTTTTTAATAATATATTTCTACCCTATTTGTGTTTCCCCAAATGTTAAAGATCTAACCATTATGATTCCAGGATAATTTTTCCCTTATTAGATTTTGATCTCACCCCTTTCATATGTTTACATTCCCAAGGTTATGAAGTTAACCTATGAGAATACTTGAATATAAGTCAGTGTTACTATATTATAGATAAATTCTCAAATGTATTGTAAATTATGTTATTCAAATAGTTAGTCCTAAAAGAATATAAAATTTTATGTTCTTGGGGTTGTGGGGCTATGTGTGAGATAACATTATTATTCTTGTACCATAATAGTAAATGTTTGTTTACATGACTTGGGTCATATTAGTTGGTATCATATATGGTATGTAATGTATATGTTTTTAGAACTAAATAAGAGAATATGGGTCTAGGATGTCATAGCATCTTCTCCCTCATTAAATATAATTTATCAAATAATATATTTTTTGAGAAGGATAGATCCACCCCTAACATAACCTACATCCTTTAGTTAGCCAACTATATATCTATGTGGGATATCCTAGTGTATAAATAAAAATATACTTCACCAAGATATCAAGAGAGAATATTCAAATTCCATATCATCATAACACTACCAAATATATCATTAAAGGTTGTTTCCTAAACAATTATCATGAAATACATATCCTAGACTAAATTCATTAAATTCATTAGAAAAATAAAGTGTAAAACATATTACTCCCTATTTTTACTACCAAACACATTAAAAAAACTCCTAATTTGTAAATATATTTATTCATGATAAATATAGTGTTAAACATTGTGATCAAAATACCATAAACATAAACCTAAAAATTTAATGTGATGTCATCATTTCCCAATTGAATGCAGATTGATATTCTGATATTTTCAATTCATGTTTTTCTCCCCCTTAAGAGATTCACTTACTCAAATTTTTTAGGTTTATGAATATACTTTATGATTAGCAAATATATTTTACTTTTCATTTCTGCCTATATATGGTTTCATCAATTACCTACATGATAATTTAGATGAAATAAAAGTGAATAAAAATGGGTTTTGATTCCCCTTAATGAGGGAAATATGGCTGAGAGATATATATCATCCAAGATATTCCATTAGTTAAAACATTATCACTAGGATACTCATAAATAATATTTCTCCAATTTTCTTATCATTTATTAGTATAGATAGATTGATTGTTACACTATCCATGATAGAATTCTAATGTGGGGAATATTTGGTTTCATGAGTAATTAAGTTAATCATATCTTTGTATGATATATTCATCTTCATCATATTTTTGTTTTTTTAGTTTGTAATGTCATACAGTCCTTTGAAACATTACCAGTATCCTTTAATATTCTATATAAATTATCTTGATCATTAGGTTTCCCATTATTTAATTCCTTATAATAATTATTTTTTTCTAATTACATCTCTCAATTTTATCTAGAACCATTTTTAATACACTTTATGATCCATCTTTGATTATTTTAAACTTTTATAGTCTATGATATTTATACATTATCTTTCTAGTCTAAAACTTTTTGCTTCAAATTTTTTTATTCTTTAAAAAAACAACATATTTTATTCTAGGATATTCCTCCTTGGTTTATATTTGATTCATGGAAATGAAATTGTATACCAAAAACTATAAAAATTATGACTAAACCATCCATAATAACACTAATTTATCATGAAACTTCATCTTCCTATATATTCATTAGTATGTTTACAAAAAAAGCTTTTTATCTATGTGTATTTCAGACATTTATTTTCTTTACATTAGACGGTTTTCCTTTATCAACTGAACTTCAAATTCTTAAATATAGGATGACACTTTTCATGACATTCTTCCACCTGAAAATCTTTATATTAGATTTCAAAAATTATACAACAGAAAGAAAAATATGTTTTATCACTTGATCAATTAAAAGAATTTTCTTATCATTCATATGATAACGGTTTTACAAACAGCCATGGATGATTTTTCTAGAATCTCCTCTTGTTTCTCATAATATTATATCAAGATATTTATATGTTTTTAGCTTTAAGGACACATGAATTATCCTCATTCAATTATTCATTCTTTCCATATATCTTTGCATTATGATCTTGCACTATCTTGTTAAGACTTGTGATCATCACCTTTTAAATTTTAATCTCTTCTATGAGATCCCATATTTATACACATTCCCTTATTTTATTTTTCTAATGTATATTTATCTTCTTATTTTTTGGTGTTTTTATCACTGAAAACATCCAATTATGACCTTATCATATACTCAGTATATCCTTCTTCATCCTCTTTAATACCTATTTATACCCCATGCCCATTATCCCTAAAAATGTGGGACATCTAATGTTAAAAGGGATCATGATATAACTCACTTGAGGATGATAATTCCCCAATATTTTCATTAGTAATTAATCAAAACATAAATTTTCTTGAAGGATTAATTTTCATTATATGGTTATATATCTAAATTTTTACACTCTTCCATCTAGAATGATCTTCATTTTCATCCTCACTATCAGTTCCATCAAATTCCATTTTAGGTAGTTATTTTAAAAGATCCATACACCTCCAAATTAAATAACATGAGAATTATGTTACCCCTTTAAATTCCATTTCTCATCTCATATTATTAAAAATAGGAGACATCATTTTCTTGTTTTATTTTTCATCTTTTTTTTCTAATTCTTTGATTGTTTCTCCGTTCATAACATTCTACATTATTCCTTTCATGGATTTAATTTAAATTTCTTCCATCATGTTCTACTTAAACAACAAGTAGTTTATCATATCATAAAAAAAGTTTTATGTAACTCATCAAGATATAGATCTAAAATCACATTCAAGTTAGATATCCTTGGATAATATCATTCATGTAAATTTCTCATTTACTTGGTTAAAAAAATCAGACTATCTAAAGTATAACCAAACTCCTTAATTCTACTCACTATCTCCATTAAATTAGTGGAGTAATAATCAATTTTCTAGTAATATATCATTTAAATATATTCTACCTTTAGCACATCATTATAAATATTTGATTTCTGGACCTTCACATTACCTCCATACTTGTTTTCATGTTTTTTATATATCTCTTTTGGAAGTGTAAATTCTTAACACCTTGGTGGAAACCATTTAATATAGGGATGATATAATGAAATTCATATATTTCTAATATACATCAGGATTTATATTTACTATCTATTTCATGGGAGAATATCTTCCTAGTGGATTATATCCCATTGTAATTACATCATTCTCCTTGAGTACTTATGCGAAAAGTAATAAAATCATTTGAATCATTCATATATAAAAGTTATTTATATAAAATAAATAAATCCATCTACTATTGATTGAGTTAAAAAAACTCCATCATCAATTTTAACAAATGTTTGGATCATTTTTAGAAGGAACATAGAGCTCTGAAACCACATGTTGTTCCCAGTTCTAGTTAAATCACCCTGAGGTGGAGAGGTGAATCAGTTATCTCATTTCTTTTCTATGAATATTCCATCATGATTTAACCTATATAATTAGTTAAATATTTCATTGAATTCCCTAGTTATTTCTCTTACTTTCTTGGATATCAATAATGAAAAATGAACAAGACACAAGGATTTACAATATTTTTCCTTAAAATCCAATTCATTACTATTTGTTTTGTATCCCATATCATATTTTTTCTACTATGAATCCCTTCAGTTAATTTACATGATATCTCCAAAAACTATTGATTAAAATTATCCATAAATACATAGATGAAAATAACCTAAAATGAATTGCCTTCAGATGTTGATACTAGTCACCTACTGACAAGTTCTTCATACTAGAATCTCATTAGTTAAATATATCACATGAAAAGAATATTTCAAACTCTCAATTGGATCATTATAATACATATAAATAATTCCAATAAGGTCCTATTGAACTCCTTTTTCGAAAAGGTCATTGACTTCTTATTCAATTGTATACAACCACCTTTATTATCTTTTGTGTCTTCACATATTCTCCTCTTGATAATGGATTCACCATTATCATAGGATCTTTTAATGGAAAAATATGATATTTTTTAAAGGAAGGATTCATGGTTCTCACTTTCTTATTAGCTTTAGAACAATAATATCTATTTTTAATTCTTCAAAATCCTCTGGGATTCATAATAAATTTGTTAATGTGATCATATTCTATTATTTTATTTCTTCTACATTAAATAATTATTTTACATAATATTTTTTTCAATGGATTCTTATTCTTATTATATCACACACTTATCTTCATTACCTATATATTTTTATTAATAATAATCATGTAAATATTATTTTAACAATTTTATGGACACGTCATGATTAAAAGGAATGGGATATACTACCTTTTAGACACATTAAGGTTTTTAATTAAAATTGATCCAAGGTCATTAATTATTCATCAAGAATAAACTTCATATATCAGAAACTATATTTGAATATCATGATATCCTTATTCTTAAAAAAAATTGTTTTTAATTCTTTTAAAAATATAAAAATATACACTATATGCATGAAATTTTACATAGATCATTCTTACTTTGGTTTCTAACCCAAAATTCAAATCCAAAAATTTACATGACAGTTTATAAATCATAATATATCATTGGAAAATAATAATCTCACAATGTATAGCAAAACAATAATAGGTAATACAATAAATTGTGTTTCAATATTCATTTTATAGCTCCATTTGAGATGGTCTCTATTTACTGGGATTTAAGAATCTTATATCCCTACTTTATCCTCAACGGATCAACTTTAATTGCATAGAATCACCTCTTGTTTTATGATATTATTATTAGTAGCTAATATAAAGATCCATTTTATTATTCATCAAATTAACCCATGAAGGTCAATGTAATAAATTAATCTAAATCATTATCTTATTTTTCATAAAGGAATTCTAAAAGTTCACCATTTTCATCTATTAGATTTCCTAAAATTCCATATGTGTTGAAATCATATAGGCCCTATAGAAAATATATATGAACATAATACTTTTCTATTTTTAGGCCAATATAAATTTCATATGACTTGTGAATTAATATAAAAATCATTAAATCATACAATAAATTTAAAAAAGTTTACTTATTTGCTAAAATTATTGGAAATCATTAAGAAGCCATATAAAATTAAATTTCAAACAAACAAGGATGAAGTCATAATAAACTCATAAATTAAAAAAAAATGTGTTTAATGTTTTATATAACATATTTAGTATAGACTTGAAGTCAAATTAAATACATGGAAACATTGGGACATAGAAATTTTTTATAATCTAACTCAATGTCATATAAAGTGTCTATGATGTTATATAAAATATCACTTGATAATTGGTATTGATCTGGATCCAAAAATTTTGGACATTATAACATGAAATATATTCTTCCAATTGACTTAAGGTCTTATCAAACCTTTATAAAAGGGTTTATAAAAAATAAGTACAACATCCCACAAGCTATGAACTCAAGGAAGATTTCTATAATACTGTAAAACCATATTTTCTTAATCTAAACATATATATTAAATATTTCCATTTACCTACCTCCTTTATCAATTTTAAAAACTATTTTGGATTGTACTATAAAACTTCATTCCACATAACTCATTATTTCAACATAAAAACCCATCCATATAATCATCACATGTTAAGGGACAAAACATTTAATCTTTAAATATATATGGTCTCTAAGTAGAAGCTAAATATCATTATCCATTTATGATAGAAATATATCCAACCCATTTTAAAATTCTTGATATATATTAAAATAAAAAGATAATTATAGTATCCTGAAAAAAAGAAACCGATATATGGGATATTTAACAAAAATAGTGTTATCCCTAAAATGTAATGATGAATATAGGGTGTCCACCACATAGAAGAAGATGGTAGTAAATTTGGATGAACAAGAAGAGCTCTAGGATCTTATGGTGATGTGACTTCCAACTCTGCCTCATATTTCATATCACATAGTGTTGAAAATAATGATTCAAGGATACCCTCTAGATTCTCTTCAATGTCCCTTTTTTTACTTATGCATATCACTTTCTTCTTTATTGTGGGTTAAGACATTTTTTTGTTTTCTTTTCGGCCTCCCAATATTTCTATCAATATATAGATATTCGGTTGAAATAGTATGTGGAGGTTTATATGGAAGAAACACAATCTTATAAACATTTTTATAGAATATTTTCACTACAAGACTAAGGGCAGTGATATATTGACAACTCTGTAGGATTTCCACCAAAGATATTTCCTTGTTTCCATTATATTATCTTTTATTTTTTCCATTTTTATATTCATGAGTAAGTTTATTATTTTTTATTCATTAATTCTTGTATAATTAATGTTGAATCATCTAAGAGGGTAATAAATGATTCCACTACCTAAATAAACTTAGGTTTTAAATAAACATCCCTTCATTTTTTAAACCACAAACTATTTAATCTGTTGTGGTTAAATAATGGGTGATTAAATTTATGTGAGGGGGAGTTTCAACCTAACAATGAGATTTTATTTTTTTATATTTTTTCTAGTTTTTTTTCTCATTCTATTCTTCTCTAATATCCACGATTATAGATAAATGGTCCTTATTTTGTTGAAGGGGGCGGGATGGGGGTTGATGGTTTGAGCTCATTGAACTTAAATGTATTATTGTTGAATTAATCTAATATTTTAGTATTGGTTGAAATGATTATAGTGTATGGATATATTTCATTCCCCACTACTAACTTCCTCATATTTTTTATCTTTTCCAATATATTTCATTATTTAAATATTAAATAAAGTGGTGCATTATTAAGGTAGTTATGTGTGCAAAAGATTTATAGAAGACATTGTTCTGGATTTTTTATCCTACATAAATAGGACCTTGTGTAGGGAAATAATATTTCAAACAAGAGGGTGTTGAGTGAAAGTTATTGATCTCAAAATTATATATTTTAATGAGAATATTTCTAAATAAAAATTGTAGATTCACTAAAAATACGAACAACATCATCACCTTCATTCTCTTTTCATATTAACATAAATGTTTTTTTTAATTTTTTGGGTATTTAAATACATATATATATATACTATATTATATAAAACCCCCATTTTTTAGTGTTATTTTTTAATTTATTTGTTATTTAATATATTGTTTTAAAAATAAAAATTGTGTATCTAAGTGGCCTTCTTGTGAAATTAATGCTTGGGTATGCACTATACTAAATTCATAGATAAATAAAAATTATTGATTTGGGAACAAATAAAAATCCAACCCATCACTTCCACCCATTTATAGATAAAAATCATCATTAAAATGGACATACACAAAGTCAAATGAATTTGGGAAGGGCACTTTTAAGTAAATTCCCCAAACATCAAATATCACATAAAATAACATGGGTTCTTTGGGAATTTCATTTCTACTAAATAAATTCTCTAATAATTTAAAATGGTGAACAAAAAATAAAATATAGATGATCATATATTTAAAATATAGACCAATAATGTCTGATATTATTGTAATTTGAGTAGTATATACAGATCTAATGTGACAAATGCAAACTCGATTATGGAAAAAGATCAAAAATGGTGTGAAATCATGGATATAGATAGAATGATGATTAATCTAGACTTTGTAAATACACCTCATTTAAGGGTTATCCCAAATTTCTCATTTTGACTCTTATTGGGGACAGTTATATTTTTTTAGTGATAAAGTTACTTGGGACCCTATATTCTAACAAAAATAATTAGAATATCTTCATTATAAAAGATAAGGTCTACTATATCACAAAAGTTCTAATTATGTATGAATTATCAAATAGGGAGGAATTGGAAAACATGTCAGTTAAATGATGAAGAAATCTTACTAATATGGCAATCTAAAAATATTTTCACTCCCCTATTATCTCATATTTTATAATATCCCATATTCAAATGAATATTTTTTTTGGTTTTTTGATCATAAATTAAATATTTTTAGGATAAATTATTAATTTTTCTTTTTTAGTGATATTAATCATGAATATATATATAAATATATAATCAAATTTTTTACCTATATTTTCTTTTCTCCAAAATTAAAATCTAAGAATAATATATTTTCTAAATTATAAAATAGTTTCATAAATAATTTTTTAATATTTCTGATTCAATCTATATATATATATATATATATTTAATAACTATAATACTTGTATTTATATTTTTTTCATATAATAATGGAATGTTTTTCATTGTAATATAACAGTAAAACAAATTATGACCCATTTTTTCGTAGTTATATAATCTTAACATATAACCATTCTATGTAATGTTAAATAAAAAATTTTTAGAAAAAAATAATGAATGGTTAAATAATATTTTTATAATAAAATAATTATTTATCATGAATTTTTAATTTAAATTGTAGTTTATTTTCAAAAATGGTTGTAATCATTTTTTGGAGAATGTTTTATTACTCTAAAAAATTTATTTTACAAATTTATGTAACATTATTTACAATAAAATAATGTTATGAAATAATAATTATTTTTGTTTGAAACTTTAATTCATTCTATGTATAGTTTTTATTATAATAATATGATTATAAAATCATTGTAATTTAGTTATAAGAAAAGTAAAATGGTCCTTAACAGAGCATCGTAGTGATATTATAAAAATGTTATTATACTAAAACCATTTCCCCTATTAAGTATATAGAATATAAATTCAACTTAATTAGAAGAATAATTTCATTAAATTTGAATATTTTACACATAAATTTAATTAATTGACAATCATGTAATAATTAGACGACAATAACAAATATAAATGTAGTCTCTGATTGCAAAATAATTATTTATAATTTTAAATAAATTGTTCTTCTGTGTTTATATAATTTTATTTAAATTTTAATTTCCAGTATTTTTGAATTTTAATTTAATAAAGTTGAATATATTTTTTATTGAAAAGATTTAAATTATATTTTATTGAATTTTAGTGAATTATTTAAAAAAATATTAATTTGGGTTGAATAATTAATATATTTTTAAATACCACAAAATTTAATAAATCATCATGATATGAACATGACATAAATATGAATGAAAACATTCACTAAATCAATGATATATTTAAAGAGTAAAATACTGAACTGGAAAAAAATACATTTAATTTATAAATCGATGATTAATGTTTTTGAATTCATCTTATATTTTATTAGAATAATAAAACATATGATTATTTACATTTAGTTATGCATTTATAAGATGAAATCCAGTTTTTACTTTGTTCAAGGTCCAATAACCCTCATTTGATTAGTCATAAACTAGAAAATGACATTATAATCAATACTATTCAAAAATCTTTTCCCAAAATGATAAAATAATTTAAATTTTAACCTGTAAATACCACTCTCATAAAATATAAATACATTATCTCCCTTCCCTTGGATAAGTATTTATCATACCTTCATAAATAAAAAGCTCTAACCAATTACCATCTACTAATAATCCTATTAAACATAGTGATATTCTAGATTTTCTTAACATTAATCATTTACATCATTATCAAAGGAGTAAATCATCAATGAAGAGGTAGCCCATATTCTATTTTCACTCTTTTCACTCTTTTATTTTACATACACTCTCAATTAAATTCCATTTTTCTTCATTCAAATAGTATTTAATATATAATTATATGTCATGTCAATGTTTTTATGATATAATTATTTTTATTTCAATCAATTTATCATATAGCCTCTCTCTCCACCATGTTTAACATGTCTCGTTGATGGATGGTTTCATCCATCTATATGAACATTGTAAATGCTTTACTTATAACCTCTTACATTGACAGTTAATATAGAATATGTGATATAGATATATTTTAATATACTCAAATATTATGTAAATAAATTTAAAAAATGAAAAAATTGAAAGTAATATAAATCATGAAATCGAATCATAATAAGAAAATTTATGAAAAACACATATTCATGCCATTCTCTATTGAAATTAATTAGTAACATATAAATTATAAGTATTTTAAATGAAAAATAATGAAAAAATGAATATAATTCACCTTTTATTTCATGATAAAATAAATATAAAAATATTATATATGAGGAAAAAAACATGATGAAATAATGTTGGACATAAGGTTAGTGGAATCTCTAACCCAACTAATTATTTTTTCAGGTTCATCGCCTTTGTCTAATTGTTTTTAAAATAATTCTCTAAAATCCATTATGAAGGTATTTCCCCGTAATTTTAAATTTTTTCTCTTGGGATATTCACTCTTATAATACATTGACATGATTCCCAATACACCTATAATTATTTTTAAAAAGATTTTATTTTCCAATTAATCTCAATTATTCCTCTTGAGTTGTTTTCTCCTTTAACAATGACCCTTGTTTTTCTTATTTCAATATTCAATGTCTGAAAATATTTTTTCCTCTTATAAATTTTATAACATCTATGATTATTCACTGAAAAATACATTACTACTTTTATATGAAACTGGTTCTTTTTCATGGTTTTAATTCACGAGTATGATTGTTATATGCTTCCTCTTATGTGAAATTTATGATTATTAGAATATTATGATGTAATGGGAAGTCCTCGTATATATATCCCTCCAATGAATTGGTTATTGTGATATATCTCATGATATTATTTGTATTATAAATGAACACAACAATATCATTGTCCCTAAATTATGTGTGGGATTTAACCCCAATGTTATGATGTTTTATTATCTTGTATATCCAATATTCCATGAAATTTCAAAAATATTCTCTCATTATATATAAGGTGATATATATCCTAAAACACAATTATGATTATTCTTATCTATGTTCTATATTGTTTCCATGTCCCAAGTTCCTTTTTCTATATTCCACCTCTTACTGGGCATTTAGCTTACCTATTCTTTAATATATATCCTCATTAAGTGAATACATTTACTAATGAGTGACTCAATTATATTTTATGGAATTAGATAATATAATTAAATAATGATTTATTTTTTTTATTTGTTATTTTGTTTTTAAAAACTTATTTTCCTACGATAATAAACCTTTAATCATAATATTGTTATTATTATTATATTTTTATCTTAAAAATGTGGTTATATTCTTATTTAAAAGATATGGTTCATTAAAATTCCTACGTAAAATGCCCAGTGAATAATCATGAACACTCTTAACTAAGGCGTGGTTATAATGACCCATACTTTACATACATTGTTAATACTTCAAAATTGAAGCACACTTATTACAACATATGACAAAACCACAAAGGACCGTATAGGTATAGTGTCTTTAGAAACTGGGAAACATAAACAACTGGTTCATAAATATTCTATAGTGTCTCCCATTTATTTCATCATATCTAGGGTCCATTTTAGCATATTCTACTTAATATCCATCTTCCTGACCTGGGGAAAAGAAAACATAAAAGGGTGAGCTCAAATGCTCAGCAAGGGAAAATAAAGGAAATAAAAATCATATAATATCTTTTTGAAAATCAAAACCTGCAAAAGAGATCATAATATCCTAACATGGAATAAATCATAGAAGTGAAAATGAGATCCCCATAATCATAACATAAAACTTGAAACTTTGTGGCATGCACACATAATCATGGAAAATCATTTCTTGTTAGTCATGACTCATTGCCAAGACTATCTTAGTGGACAAAGTCCCTTTCTGAACCGAGTTCACTCCTCGTTTCAGTCCTGTATCACTGAACCGAAATAACCTTCCGTTCCAGCCATGTCTATCTCATGAGATATAAAATCTTTACCCAATGCATTGGAGGGAGATATAGGTCCCACCCATCATATAATGAATCCTTTCTTATGTGTGCCACATAATCATAAATCATACATCATCGCATAACACATGTAACAAAAATGGGATTCTTGAAACATCATGACATCATAAAACAAATCATATAAGATAAAAATATTTCCATCACAACATAATCAAACCAATGTAATAATAGGGATAAAAACAGAACCCTTTTATTATCTTAGATGGAAAATAATTTTGATAAAATACTTGAACTCCATTCATGAGGAAAATATCCTTTCTACTTCAAAAACACTTTTCCTTTCTTAACATGTCATACAATTTTAAACTAAAAGAAGTTGATTAAAAATAAACTTGAAAACTTTTAAAGGAAGATTCTTGGAAATAATGTTTTAAAAATCCATTCATGCCGTATAAGTTAAAAAAAATTCTTCGTACTTTTGTCGGAAAAGTCAAAAAGTACCTCGTAAGAAAAACGACAAAAAATTCCTTTCATACATATTACTAAAAACTCTCCGAAGGGTAAAAATGGATTTAAAAAATTGTAGTTGGATGGAAATAATATTACATATTTATGAAACATGGATGTGGATGATAAAATACACCCCAGTAAATGCCAAAGTAAAAACAATCTCGGATAAAAATGAGATTGTGATATTTTCCCTTACCTTAGGTCCGATTTGCTTTGTACGTGTCCGAAGCTCCTGTATAATGGTTTAAATAATGTTATTGACTTATTCCAGAATCATACATATTTATATGATATCATATATGGTCATATTCTTAGCTTCTTGTTAGTAATATTTCATTGTTACTTGTTACTCGGGTCTTTATTACTTTTGTTCTTATGCGTGTTTTGCCGAATACATTATTATTCTTCTTTTAAGGTTATAGATACCTTATATCCAGAATGTTATTAGTGTAACATATATCATATTTATTCATTCAATTCATTTATATAATTGCTATGTAATGATGATCATGTAGAACGAGTCGCATCACATCGTGGAGACGGTATTCCGTACGTACGCACGAGTGATGATATCGTTCCTATGATCGTGGAACTGTATTGGAGTATATATATATATTATTTCAGTATCAATATTACTTTATAATAATCATAAATAGTTACTCATTACACCATTATACTCATCTTTGTAAAGTGATGGTGGAAAAATAGATTACACCACGGCGTGGAGACGGTATTCCGTACGTACGCACGCGTGGTAATTTCATTTTTCCGTAGGATGGATAGAAGGTGAATTAGGGTTGTTTCATATTTATAATAAAATATCAGTATGTAAGTAATACTGATTTTATTACTTTATCATGAAACAACTAAAGAAGAATAAGTTGAAGAAGAAAGAAATTGAAAAGATCGGTAATGGATATTACCTCTTCTTTGAAACGCCTCTTTGAATCCTCCACTTAGGGAACTAAGATTGGTATTTGAAGAAGACCAGTACCCCTAGGATTATTCTAGGGAAGTGTAGAGGAGAAAATGGCATGGTTTGACCGAGAATGAGTGCTCAAATTGGTGTGAGGAGGAGGGGGAGGAGGTGCCCTTTTATAAGAGAGGAGAGGGGCACCTTAGGAATATCTCAAAATATTATTTTATATTAAAGTCTAAATCGGTATATAATGGTTCCAAAGGGTCTTATTTCGAAGATAAAGTGGGTATGGGTCGAAATCCTATCAACCAATAGGATTTAGATAAGTTTAGGGTATTATTTTAACCTTATCAATTAGATTTAACTCTAAGTTAAATAATTTAACTTTTACCATGTCTTTTTGTTTTCTTTCACTATATGGTTAATACACTTACTATAACATGCCAAACGAACCCAAAATTGTTTATTATTAATATATATATCCTTATCTAAGTCATTTGGCCGAACCTTAGATTTTTAAGAATAAAATAACAATTAATAATATAATATTTGATTTAAAAACTATTTTGTGTCAATTTTGACACTATTTGATTTATGATTTTTGTGAAAGTCATAACAGAATTATATGTTCTAAACAAGTTGATTAAATCAATAATAATATATCATAGTAACCTAGAAAATTAGTGTAATTCATAAAAAGTCTTAAATTACATTTATTTTGGTATTTATATTATCAATTATGTCAATATTTCATTAATAAGATAATTACTGCATCATCTTTGTGTCATAAATAAATTAAATTATTTGAAGTCTAAAAATTACAAATAAAATACCATCATGTAGGAAATATTTTTATCTTTCTAATTAATATTTACAATCTAATTTATCTTATGTATAACC
This sequence comes from Viscum album, assembly GCA_963277665.1. Lineage (NCBI taxonomy): Eukaryota > Viridiplantae > Streptophyta > Magnoliopsida > Santalales > Viscaceae > Viscum > Viscum album. Next base: position 547,881,801 of record OY728135.1, read on the forward strand.
CCATATTAAAAATGATTTACTTATTAAACTTTGATTTTAACTATTTTAACCCTTCTTTAAATAAATTAATAATAAATGTCCTAATCTAATCCAAGTGGGACTAAATGGTCATATTTTATTCCTAAGATTGTTTTTGGTCGAATTACACTTGTCCAATAGAATTAGGACATGTGTTAGGGTAATATTAATATCATATTTACCCTTAGTTGCCCTATTTACTATTAACCGCGGTAAAAATAGTAAAAAGTTACTATTCACCAAAAAATTATTTTTCTCTCATTTAACCACATTTTACTTACTGATATCAACCATGTATGTCGTATTTTTGAAGTTCCATTCACAGAAGCGGTAAAATTAAGTTTTATGCAAAATTCAGTTTTTAACCTACCACTTAGTTGTTTCACTATTCATCAAAAATTGAAAGTTTTCAGAAAAATACCAAAATTTCACCCTAGGGTAATTTCGATATTCTGAGTCCAAAAATGAAGACCATTTTGAAAAATAAAATTTATAAAATTTCAAAAAAGTGGTTATTACTATTCATAACGGCTAGTTTTAATAGCATATTGTTGTTTAGTGAAACTCGGTATTGCGTACGACGCAAGCTATCGAGGAAGGTCGCGATTGCACGTAAAGCAAGTCAAGCAAGTGTTGTGTAGAAATAGATTCCTTTGATGATTTATATAACATAAAAGTCTCGGGTGTTACAGTGGTCTTAATATTTTTTGGTGAAACCAAAGGGTAGGATGATCTAAAAACATAATGAACATTGACCTAAAAATATTTGAATTGAATTTTTCAAAGAAAAATTAAAAGAAATAAAAGTTCTTCATTAGGGGTCATGTTATTTTAATTGGAAGCGTCTAAGCTGATTGAAGAATATGAAAAGAAAATAGGATCCCCCTCAACAATTTGGGATAAACCCCCCCTAGTTACATAGTTAGAGGCATCACACAATATCTCAAAGTAGAGATCTGTCCTTAATAGTTGTATAATGGTTGTGGATATGATATTTATTACTTGTGAATTAAAATAATCCATTTAATAATCATCAAAAATAGAATAAATAACATTTTATAACAATTGGGATAGGGTAATTTTCATCTATAAGGGGTTATATATTCCCAAACACTTCCTTTTTCATTTCTCCAGTGTTCTGGGAGTCTGTGACTGTTTTACAGTATTTTTTGGGACAAATAATTAGTTTTTATGTCATTTGTGGTATATATATATGAATATGTGTTTTTTTAGATTATATAATGTTTCTAAACATGGGGATGTGTCATTGATTTGGGAATAATCAATGATAGTTAGGTGTCGTGGCTTTTATAATTGGAATTTTTGTCATTGAGTGATTGTCTTTGGACAATAAAGGGACTTTTTAGGAGAATTTGGAAAGGTGAAAACCCTTACATATTAATATAACTCTAGCATATTAAATTAATAATCTTATGTATTTACATAAAAAAAATTAATCTATGACATGCGATATGTCATTCGAACCATGGGGACTTGGAGGTTGTCTTAGGAAGTTGTTCCTTTCTTGGGGATGTTTCACTTTGGTTCTCTGAACATGTCATGATCTTTGTTTTGGGGTTGGATGGGGTAATAGAAAATTTCTAAATTAATTAATATATATATACATATATATCGACTATTAATTATATCATCACACACATATCCCCACTATAAAATTCTTTATTTCCATTGAAGGAAGAATCATTGGATTTGAGAGGAGAAGGGAGCCATCTGGTGAGATAAACTTGTGATATCTATATCAAGGCTTATTGTACAATAATGAATCATTATCATTCTATGACATAGTTTTTACATTGTTTTTATTTAAATATGGGGTTCCCATAAAAATAATCACATTTTTATTCCTATCTAACAAAAATTTGTTATAGGATCACTGGGAATAAACCTAGTCACTTTTGATTAATTTTAAGGCCCCTTCCATATTGATTGGCTACCCTTAATCCAAGGGAACTCCCTTTTAAATTTCATTATTAATTCATCCTTAGATGTTTATTTATATTCCATCTAGGAATTATATCACATCATTTCAATGGGTTTCATATCATTTTCTATTGATATATTATTTATGGGTTGATTTCCTTTTGATTCATGGGTACAATACAAGGCTTAATGTTGGTGATCATTATCCAAAATTCCATTCACATTCATTTAACATTCAATATTTATATTGGCGTAGAGGATTTTATAATTATTAGATTCAATTATGTGTGGAATTTTAATTATCATTATCAAGGTTCTAATGATTAAATATTTCATTTTCACCTAACGAAAATAATAACATATATTTAATGAATTGAATGGATGTTTGTGTAACTTCTAATTTATTAAATCATTTTTCATACATATTATATTATTATACATGTTACTACCTCATTATATTTTATTGATAGAGTTATATATTATTTTAGTTATAAGGTAGGTTTTACTAACATATTTTATATGCCTAAAACTATTTAAACAACATAAAGATGGATTGATAATGAAAATTATGAATGAAACATCCATTTACAATTGATTTTCCTTAGAATCTATTATCATGATTATGATTATTCATGACTATATAATTAGGATTGTTATTTATAATTTATTTTCACTTATATTTTGTTTAATTACTTGATTAATGACAATAATAATAAATTAAATCAATCCACATAGAAAAGAAAATAGATTTGATTAATTAATTATTGGGGTTGTTTAAGCCTATTCATTCATTATCTAATGTTGTTTCCATGGTTAAATATATGGGAAATGTTTTTTTATTTTTTATGCTGAGAATTTGATATTTTGTCATTTAAATAGACATATTATAATAATTATCCATTTTTATTATTTAAATAGGAACCTTTTATGGTTAGTTGATATGAATAGGGTTAATCTTTTATGACTTTTTTTTGTTGCATGAGGGTTGTGGTTGATGGTTTGGAATGTGTTGGGATTAATTTTTGGGTGATTTGATCAAGGTGGGTGCATTTTTATTTACTGTATCATATTTTTCATTATGGGTATATCCTTCTTTAAGTAAGAATAGTTATCTTTTAGTACCAGCAATCAGGAATATTATAATTAATCGAATAATAATGGGGGAAATTTTTTTAAAGTTACTAATTTTTTTAAATAGGATATGATTTATAATTTTATGTTAATTAGTGATTTTTATATTATAGTATCTATTTTTTATTTTGTAAAGACTATATATTTTAAAAATTATTAGAAGAAACATCATTGTGTAAAAATAGAATTATTATAAACAAACCATGGAATTAGATGGTCAATCTAAATATTAAACCAAAATTGAGGTTGGAGTTTATTAAATTATTATAAATTTATTATTATTATATTTATAGCGAAAATATTGAACCTATATTCTTATTTTCTTATAATAGTATTAGATTCATAGTCTCGAGTTATGGTAGCTAGGCTTTCATGTGGGTGTTATTTATAGATTGAGTATTAGGATAGATAGTTCCCCTTAGATTGGTGTATTATATAATATTCATTATTTTTTATTATTTAATATAGTTCACTACTAAAGCTAGATGTGGATACTAAAACTGGCCTTAGTTTCTTGGTATTCTCCCAAAATCCATGTAGTTAAGGATGTGTATTCTACTTACTTACCCTACCCAACTCACTCTCCTATTAGTATTATATATGTGGTAATATCTAATCTACATTTTCTAATGGTTATAGGATCTGTTATAATGTGGGTTTTAATGGATCATTATTTTAACATACATGTATATTAAATCTATGGTTTTTTAAGGTTATAGTATGGACATGTATATTGACAATAATGGAAAACAATTAGTATAAGTGTACTTATGCATGCATGGTAATGGGTTAAGGTATAGTTTCTATTTATATGAGTTTTAATGTCTCTAACATATACTATGTGATTATGGGGATGTGATGGATGTGACTTTGATTAGTTTCCATGGATGTGAATTTTGGCTAACAGAGGGTTTGGGAAAACAAGGATATAAAACATAAGGGTATAGATATACCAGTTAGATAATAATGTAGAAGAATGATACCTTCACTATATATTTATTCATTTGATATTATATTTCCAAGTTATTTATGTTATATTTTAATTGAGCCTTAGTGAGGATAAAATATAGTTAAATTGAATTAGGTGATGAGTTAATATTACTCTTCATTCACTAACAATTTATTATGATTCTTCCACACTTACATGAGTGGTTTTTTAAAGGATCATTTTGAGTATATTATTATGATCAAACATATATAAATATATATACATAAAGTAATTTTTTAGTATTTCAATTATTTTTAGGTGACTAAGCTTGGTGTTAGGAGCTCATATAGGTTATTCAAGTGTATTTGGTATTTTTTGTCACCATTTTACGAATAGTTGTGGTATATTTTTTTGGTATTATATTATATGAAATTTTATGTATATGGACTGATTTATTTATTTTTAGAGATACTTTTTGGGTTTTTATATTTTTTCTTAGGATAATTGATGTAATGTTACACATTTGGGTGTGTTTTCTACCCTATGTGTTAGTAGATACGATTTTATTATAATGAAGTCAAAGAATATTTTGGAATTTTGGAGACCCTGGCCTTTATAATGGGTATAAAGGTAGTTTTGACCATGTAAATGACCTCAAAAACCATAATCATGTCCTTGGTGTTCTTTATATGTGACATTTTCCCTTTTCTGTTAAATTTTTGATATTTTTATCTAGGAATATTTTTCTTATATTTAATATTTATTAAATAAATATCATTTATTATAATATCAACGAACATTGATATACCATAAATAGTTCTCCAATAAGAAATATGGACTTAATGTTGATTCTAGAATGATACTATTTACTATGGTGATGTGTAAATTTTGTATGGGGTATGGGCCCCTAATCACATCTTGTTTCTGGTATTTATTTATTTTATTTATTTTATTTTTCCATCCCCTTATCTCTCCCCACCCCTTTACACACCCCATTTAAGTGACCTGCCTTGTTTTTCTGTCAGATCCATGAGGAGGAGGTGGTCAGGTGGAGATCCATCATGGGTTGTAGATCATTGCTAGATAGAGGGTCTGATATAATTTTTTAGAAATGTTGACAATCAAACTATAGAGTAAATGAAAAATTAAAGTTTTGATATTCCACCATTATGGTAGGATTTAATTTTTGATTTATCACATCATTTATTAAATTTTCATTAAATTTTTCATGATATTTTTTTATTGTGGTTAATCCCTCAGATTTTCCTAGCACATTGAATGGATAGAAATGTGATGGTGGTTGTGATGGGTTAAATGAGATGATAGGTAGAGGTCATGTGTGGGGTTATGTGGTTTAGCAAGAATATTTGGTGGGTAATAAATGATGTGGGGTTTTTGGTAAAGGTGCTACTAGGGAGAATAGTTGATAGTAATGTTTTATAGAGTGGGGTGATGACCAGAAGGATCTGGGCACATTGTTGACGCAATATGACGATGTTTTAGGAGATAACAAAAAATATTTTACCAAGCAATTGGGAGAGAACCACCACAAAATTCAAGAGATTAGTGGACCAATAGGGCTTCCCTAACCACCTAGTACGAATTTGATCAAATAGACTCTCTCTCTCCATGTGATATGTGGGAAAGGTAACAAGCCCATGCATTAGAAATATGGGTGGAAGGGGATAACAAGTTAGGTTATCCTAGAATGAGGCATGCTAGTACCCCTTATACAGGTTGGTTGAGCCGATGCGTGCTATGTCGGGCCCACTTGACCCCCCATAGTTCAATTTTTCCATGCAAGTAGACCCATGTTCAGATGATCTTGGGTACTCATTGGGCACATATTGTTCCCCAATGTTAACATAAAAGGTCTCTATATGGACCCGATTGCCTTTAGGGTGAGTTTTATAGGAACTTTTACCATGGTGTTCTTTTCAATTATGTAAATATCCTTTCCAAAATATTATTCCATGTATACAATGATGTTGTATCATTTTAGTCTATCTTAGGATATTTATATTAAAATATTTTTGTATTTTGAATTTAACACCATAAGGAAAATTCGAGAGTTATTTAAACCCTTAGTGGAACCCCTAATTAGATGGTTATCCTTAAGAGACAAGATGTATAATTTTAGAGAGTAGGGAGATCCCATATCTCTAATTCAACCTTGAGTGAGAGTCAATTCACAATGTTTGGATTATAGGATAAGAATATATTTATCTATTCCTATTTTTTATAGCCTTCATAGAGACTCTACATTTCATATTATTAGTTCCTAATCTTTCTCGTATTCATTATAGGCTATAGCCATGCTGATTGAATGATGGAAATAATTTCAAGTGTATTCTTTCATCAAATCCCCAGAATTGATGATGTTAGGGAGAGAGTGGAATAGGTATGGGTGTTTGTACTCCCTCAGAAAGGGTATAGGTATGGTGTGGCATATTGTTCCTATTTTTATTACTTCTATCTGAATGAAAATTTTGGTAATAGATAAATTTAAATGTTTTAGATCTTCTCAATTAGTTATCATCCCTCTTTCAGTCGATATACCCCCAATAATGTGAACGATCCCCAGGTAGGTATTTGATTTTTGGATAATGTTGGGGGTGTTAATGCCATGTGGTTTGGTTTATGTTTTTGGGGACCATAGTGTATAGGATCACAAGGCTCTCCATAGGTATTCTAATCCCATGTATATGAGACAAGTAGGATAGGATCCACCATATGGTTCATTTATCTTTTCCTGATGAGTTTCATGAGTTATTAATATACATTAGGACTTATCATAACTAAGGCTGGATACATTCAATCATGTAAAATGGAATAGGGTGAGGGTCTCTCATTTGAGGGTATCGTAGCCCCTCAAATGTTACATATCCTGTAAGGGTGAAGATTCCCCTCACTTCCTGGGATGGTAATTTTGGGCTATAGTACTGAGGAATTGAAATGGGAATTTTGGAATAATGAATTTCTATGGATTTTAATTTTATGGTGATTTTTAATTTTTTTTTCATGCATGATGAGAAGGTATATGTGCTGGTGCATATAGTGTGGCTTGTATTCAATGAGACTCTTTGGAAAGGAACATCTATTAATGGATCCCTATGGTTTTTACTTAGTTGTCTCAGTTATGATTTCCTTTTTTAATTCCTTCAAATAATGATCAAGTACAATGTGGATATGTCACGAGGTGTCTTCCATTAAATAAGATGAACTTATAGGTGTGTTACACTAACTTGTGGGGTTGATTTTGTATTCCACATTCAATTATATATGAAAAATTATGGTTAATCCTTTATTTTATTATAGGTGAGTTGTTTATTTCTAGATTCTCCATCTTATGGATTCATTATACTATTGAATATTCTTTTTTTCACTTTCTGAGTCATCGGTTCTGGTTATTATGAAGCAATGACTTAGATATTCCCCTATTTGTTTTCCTCCATATTTTTATGTCGGGATACTGTTTTTTTTCTCTATAGTGAACTAAACAACATTCAGAGGCCATTATTAGGTATGCTACTATGTATTTTTGTACCCACCTACAAACAATCATTTTTCTCCATTATTTTTTAATCTATTTACACATTTCATGGTACAATGATGATATTATTGATCATAGATTTGGTTGTGTGGATATAGTTAGATCTTGATAGAGGTAGTGAGATTCATAGAAGGTAGTGCTTTAGATTATAGTTGATATGATAAGGTGGGTCCATAATTCTGATCCACTTGAGTTCATTAATATATTAGTTGTTCTTCCATGAATTTTGTTTCCCTTTTTATCTATACTTTTTATTATATGTTTTTTGGTTTTAAAGTAAATTTTATTTCATTTCAAAGTTTATATATTTATGTATCTCTATGTGGATATGATGTTACTGATGATTGGTGATGTATTTATTTCAAATAAATGTACATAGATGCATTACATAAGTGATTTATGATATCATGGTGCACATCACCATTTCATGACAAATTAGAGGAATACATGGGGTGGTACACCAAACACAATGATTTCCTGGGTGGGGACCCTGTGAGTTGGATCATGTCATAGTGGATTAAATTTAAGTCTTTCCTAGGGATGATTTTGATGATATGTGCCTTGTATGTGTGTTTTTGGGGCATTTGGGTAGGAAATACCTGAAGGTGAATTGGTTTGGTTGATAAATCAAGCAACCCAAACAAGCTAAGGAAGTCCATGCATTCCTTTGCAAGGAATCGGATAATGTTTTGACTAAATTGAGTGATTTAGAAGCTAGATATTGGGTATTTTCATCTAAGACCACAAAATGTATAGTGGTCATCATATAGTTACTGTAATTATGTGATATCTTGATTTTAATATGTCATTGCACATTTAGGAGGTCCCCCCCCCAAATAAATGCTTCTGATGGAGGGGTGAAATGGACCTTTGTGGATAATGGGGGAAATGTGGTCGAAAAGATGGGAGTCATGGTGACATATGATTGATAGAAGAGTAAATGAGAAAAAACAATATATTATGAAGAAGATCTTTGGACATAGATATTTACATGGTCCATGAATAATCCCTATATCCATAGATAGGTATAAATAACACTATGAAACTTTGGAGAAAACGTGATGGGGTATCTCATAGTTTTTCACACATCGAAAACCCTAGCATGAAATAGGATAATGAAGAGGATGAAAAACTATTTCACAAACAGTACTTTAGTTCTATTGTGATACAATAAATGGTGGTTGGAAATCTACATCACTATAGTTTAGCAGAAACCCAAACACAAATTGTTATAGTGGCTGGGGGCTAGATGTTTCTGTACTACAGTACAGTTGTCTCAAAAGTATGCACTGATAAAGTTCCCTTTTTTATTACACTAGTTATATTGGATATTTTCAGTTATAGTTTCTATAGTGGGACAAAAACACTTTATCTGAGTTATCATCTAGTGAGATGTTGGTCCCCCACCATCTTCAAACTGGGTAGGTATTCCACGTAGTTGGGGTATCATTTAGAAAGACTACAATCCTATACTTACATGTTATATTGGGTTGGTATTACCCTAAAACAATTAGGTTTGGGATCTAGTATCTACTATTTTTGTATCCCACCCCCATCCTAGATTTCATTTGGGGTTGAGAACCTTCACTAGATTCAATATTCCCCTTAGATTAGGTTTCTTCTAGTGAGATTTTGATCAACGCTACATAGTTACTATGAGGTTTCACTAGATTCATTTCATCATGTGTTATGATTCTTGATCAGTGGTGTGTTATTCATAGACCATCAGGTTCATTACACCCTCAAATGTGGTTTCTTCCAGTAGGGTAAAATACCCCATACTATTGAGGAGTTGATACTCCCCTATGATTGATGGAATAATTCCTCATTTAGTAAGTGTACATGTGGTGCTAATGTACCACTGAGGATATTAGTTATTTCCATTAAACATTCATATATAATTAGAGATGATATGATAGATCCTCAAAGTTTAATGTTTTGGAAATAGTACTTATAATGTGTGAAATCAGATTGAGATTTCATGGTTGAGAGAAAAACATCAGTATTATTCTTATATGGGGTTTTTTTATTCTATTAGGCTCTTTATTACTGATAGAAATGAGTGGGGTGAAACAGATGACTATTTTGGGAGCCTTTGTTATATATTATGTTCCTCATCCTCTATATGAGGCATCGTTTATGTATAAATCATATCTCATGGGAGGTAAATGGATAACATATGATGATTGGAATGAAAATTGTCCCTTATTGTCAGTTATTTAATGTTATGATCTGCTAGTGCTTAAGGTGTCTTAACGATTGATTTGATTCCTTCTTCCATAATTCATATATTTTTTTAGCACTAGTTATTTTTCTTCTCATGATGTTTAATGGTTGTTTGGGGATCTAGATATCCGAAAGGACTGTTTATACAATCATAGTATTATTAGAGAGATATTGGATGAATAAATCTACCATTATTTTAACCATTTGTATGGAATGGATTTAGCATAAAGGTTTTCACTTGTATTATACTATTGAATAGGGTTTCTTATTGGAAATATTATTTTTGTAATATGATCACCCACAACAAGATTTTGTGTGGCTAAATATATTTCTATGGTGTTTTTTCATTTATAAATATGGATGTTATCTAAATTTATGGGGAAGTGAGACCCAAATGACTTGTTGATCCAACCCTCTGCAAGATGAATCTAGTTCACTCCCTAGTATGATATCTTAACTTATTACATGAATTTTTCTAAGGATTTCTATTCATATAGTTGTTGAAAAGGTAGTAGTATTTTCCCTTAGAGATTTATAAATCAATATAAAATAGTTAGGTTTTGAAAGTTTAGGATAATTATAAGATGATGAGTTGTACTCATAACCCATGATCTCTATATAATGGATCCATGTGTGCAGTTCTATGTGTAATCCTCATTATTTGTCCTGGATATGAACTAAGGTGGAGATTGGATAGACAATGTTATCCATGCTATTGTGAGAACATAGCTGACTAACATTAAGTCCTCTCAGTGGTGTTCCCACCTATGTCATGTTGTGATATTTTAAATAGGTTTACCTTGAGATATATAGAGTTATGAGATTAGTTAAAACATCATGTGGGATGGTGTTTTCGAATGATTGGGTTCTTATAGAATTTTCATCCCTTATTTTGAAGTTAAAAAATATGTTTTCTATAGTGGAAGAGAACCTAGATGAGGTCAATGGTTCAAGAGTTTGTCTCATAGTTTACAAAGAGATATGGATAGGAAAAAAGTTGTTATCCTTAGTCTCATAGATTTAAAACATATATTTCTACTACTATTAGTAGTGTATTGATTTTAATAGAAGGAAAAAAACAATATAGGGAGATATTGGACTATTTATGAGGCACATTATGATGGATTTGGATATTATTATTCTCTAAAAATATGAAAATATGTGGGTTCAATTCAACGAATGCAGGGATCATGAATCCCATATTCGAAATGACTTGATAAATATCACTATCTTAGGTATACAAATGGTAAATGAAAGAGCTTTATATGGGAATTGATTATAATCCCAAAACAGGAGTAAAAACCATTTGGTGGGATTTTATGATGAAATCTGTGACCTCAGTCATGATAGTTTGAGAAGATTTACATGTGTTAGGTATATGATATTTGGAATTAATAGAAGAATAAGAATCTATAATATTCATTATTCTATAAATGATTTTACATTTCATCCGTCCATTGTTTTTTTGTAGGTGTTTGTTTTATTTCTATAGTCCTACTTGAATGGATCATTTAGACATTAGAAAATATTTGTTTTCCCCCATTCAAACTCGAGTTGAGGTTATTGGGATGTGATAACATAAATCATCTCCAACTGTTTTCTTTACCTTTAACTTTGAGTTGGATGTCTATACAGCTTGACCCTAAGTAGTTAACTGACCTAAATATCAAGTCCCTTTTTTGTATTCATGTTTTCGTACTCGGTATTTTTATACCAACCCTAACATGGTCATTATTCAGAAAAAAAAAATTTTGTGAAGATGGAGGATATGTTTATGATGATAATATAAATTTTTATGTACCTAGTCTATATAGTGGATCTAGAATATCTAAAAATTGGCAGAGCCAATGGATTCATATGCATTAGTTATTTATAATAGTGTTGGTGAGACATGGTGGTTCCCTAATTCCCATTAACTTGGCGTTAGTTTTATTGTGGGGTGTTGGTACATGAATAAATTTTACCTTTTTGTACTGGATTTATTGTTATATTCATTTTTGTTGTAAAGAAATTTTTTATGCAATTTAAAATTAATATAGTTAATTATTCGTTCATGTGTGCGTTGTTATTGATGATTAGTGATATGTGAATGCATTAGTTATATATAATAAGTCCTACCATATGTAATTGATTCCTTATTTGTTCTAGACAATAGCCCTTGGAATATATGAGGTTGGAATGGGGTTGAAAATTTGGTAAACTAATGACCTAGGTAGGGACCCGGTGGTTCTTGTAATGTAATTGGTGCTTATCACCAACTCACGGCCTAATGGAGGTAGGATTTGGGGATCACTCTAGTCTTCACCCCCAACCAAGGGGGTATCAGAGGGTGTTGGTCAAGACGTGATCTTTCAAAACTCATCAATTATTATAACTCGGGATATGATGAGAGTGTAGAGGTGAATCAGTGTGTCAGGTTTTTCATTTTTACATAATGGTTATTTTCCCCAAGTTGGAAGGAACTCATTAAACCCGCCTAAAATAATTATCATTCACCAAACACACAAAAGAATAAATAAAATAAAATAGATCAATTTTACTTGTCTCATCACTAATGTGTTTACCAAGGAGTACACATCAATGATATATCAATAATACCATAATGGACTCTTATTCAAAAGATATTATGGATTATAATTTTTCTGATACACTCACTCTATGTGCGGTGCACTACCTTTACATAGTATTTATGGATAACACACTATCATACTCAGATCACCACCATGAAATAATCATTTCACACTAAAATTGATAAATTGTTACTTAATTGAATGACATGGTAGTCAATCTCAGATAATTAAATATTTTCTAAATATGATTCACAATGATTACTAAAAAATATTCTCTTATTCACTCAAAAATCATCGAAATAATTACTAGTTGTGGCTGTATACAATTCCATATCCAATCAATCCCAACAAATGAGTTATTTGTATAACACTATTCACAACTCCGTGTATTTTACGAACCAACTTTTATTCATGTGGGTATCCTTGTGCAACATGGCACTACACCACACAACCATTCTTTATGGAACACTCTTTGAAGTATGTGATCTAGTCAATGATACAAATACTCAATTGAAGAAAAACCTTTATGGTATATATGTTTTTTTAATAACAAAACATATTTATTAATATAGTGATTTAATTATAATCTAATATGTTTTCATAAACTGATGGTTTTATATAAAATTTTATTTAAATGCAATCCACCTTACTTCGATTATTTTCCAAAAAAACTAAAAATTTCAAAATAATCACTTAAAATCACAATGATTTGAAAAATGGATAATTTATAGGAAAACAACCATATAAAAATTAATAATTATAAAAAACAATACACTTAATACATTTTTACTAACTACCTTTAGTGCTAGGAAATCTGTCTCAAATGATCATCCCAAAAAACCTCCAAAATTTGGAAAACTACACCATTATTATGTGGTTCCTATACAATTCCTCCTTTCTAGTTCAGAAAATATTACACTTATTGATCAAAAATGACATTATCAATATATATTTGTTATATTATTCCTCTTTTTTAATTTAGAAACATTTACCACCTCTCCTCAACAAATAAACCTCAAACCACAGACTCTATATATTAAAAAACATATTTTCTAGAGAATCAATGATGAACCCACTTTATGGATCCGCATACCCCTTATTCATAACACATATGTTATATTTGGGTCACAAAAGTTACATGTGGTTTACATACCTGACATTTAGTTTTCATTACATTTCCTCAAATGCCTCCCACAAGTTCAATTTTCTTATAAAAACATCTCATGAATTTCAAACACCTTAAACAACTAAGAGTTTATTAGAAAAAGAGACAAAAAATTTTCAATCACCATCTTAGATAATGATGGTTCTATTATTATGGAATTTGTTGTAAAAACTACCATATCCTAAAAAAGACTTCACGTCACAAATTTATTTGTGATTTGGAATGGAGGAAATTATTTGGCATTTGTATTTGTAATGTTTTATAGCTTCCCTAATATACCTTAATATACCATGAAATTTATTTTATACTAATTTAATTAGAGTTCCTTTTCAATTAAATATACGACGAAAAAACTAGGTTCATTATGTAATCATAAAAATAAGTGACAAAACCCCAGAAATAATCCATGAGAACATCAATTGAAATGCTTCATGTACTCATTTAAATGTGAAAAGATAATTATAGACACAAAACAGAATCCTCCTATATAAAAATGTTCCAAATGGAATGGTAGATATTTTATTTTATTGATCCTCTCAAGGGATATATGGATTTAAAAATAACCAAAATAACCATCAAGTAATCACTAATAAGGCTTATTATTCATTAATTCTTTTTTAAAGGTAATGCTTGGGTCAAAGACCAAAGCACAAAATATTTTTAAAAAAGGCAAGAAAGTTACAAGATTCTGAAATAGGGGATTTTTTTACAATCTATATCAAAGAGTTCAAATAAATCAGCGGGCAGGGAGTCCATCCAAGTCATCCGCTGGGGAACTCCTTTATTGGAAAGAGCATCAGCGATGGAGTTTGCCTCACGGTAAGTATGGGTGGCGATATAATCAATCCCGTGGAGCATGTTAAGGCAGTTCATCCAACGTGAAGTATGCTTCCAGGCCAGATGAGTGCTGCCATTCCAAATGGCATGAATGACGGTGGATGAATCACTCTCAATCCATAGTTTCCTCCAACCTCTTTGAAGAGCAAAATCAACAGCATGGATGACACCCAGCAGTTCTGCCTCCAGCGATGACGAGTGACCGCATCGAACGAAGAAACAGCCCTGACACTGTCCATCAGAGTCTCTGAAAATAGCACCGCAACTGGCAGGACCTGGATTTCCTTTTGATGCACCATCAACATTATATTTGATCCATCCCTACATTGGAGCCTGCCAGAAAACCTCGAAGGTGCGTTTTGGCTTTGGATAATTTCCAGGTACACGGAGACGGCGAAGGATCTCAAAATCTCCAACTGAGTTGTTGCAACAATATTTTTGAATAAAAGCAGCCTCCTAGATTGCCACAAGGATCCGAGATTTTCCTGCATTGAGATTAAAAGAATGATTATTATGAATAAGATCATTTCTAACATACCAGATTTCATGAATGAGCTTCGCCACTGCCGGTAACCAGATGTTCTTGATCTTCAAAGAAAAATCAGATCTAATGTAGTTTATTAGAAACAAAGAAATAGAATCAGTAAAAGAGAATCTGAAATTGAAAAGATCAGAGGCAAAATGCCATAATACAGAGGCTGCCGCACAAGACAGGAAAAGATGATCCACATCCTCCCTGTGTTGGTTGCATAAGCGGCATTTAGAATAAAGATGGATCCCAAAATTTTGGAGAATAGTATCAGTAGGCAATCTATTATGGGAAATACGCCATATAAGGGTGAGCCTGGAGGGTTTAATCCAAGGTTTATTGAACTGACTTACCCAACTATAACTAGAATCAAAGTGAGATAAATTTTTCTTATAAAAGCCTTTGGAGTCTAGGACACCATTAGGGGTAGGTTCCCAAACCAAGAAATCACCATTAGGAGAGAAAGAATGGTTATCAATGATTTCATTAATATTATCCGGGAGATCATGACGATGAAATTGAAGAACATCTTTTATAGATTGATTAGTGTCCTCAGGAGTATGACTAGAAGGTAACAAAGTTATCAAGTGGTTATCATACCATTTACCACACCAAAAGTTAATAGAAGAGTTAACACTAACCATCCATCTAGAATTATCCATGATCTTATGATAAGAGTCCCTGATAGATGGCCAGATGGAAGAATTAATGAAATTGAGATTCCCTTTTAAAATCTTAGAAAGAAATCTGTGATACATAAAGTTAGTGGATTTAGAAGGGGAATTAATAATATGCCAAGTAAGATGAGACTGGAGAGCGTCATTGAAAAGCTTTAAATTTTTTATGCCAATCCCACCTTTATCAATTGGTCTACAACAAGAATTCCAAGTAATGGTGACAATCTTCCTTTCAAGAAGTCTTCCAGTCCAGATAAATTTTTTTATAAAGGTATTAATTTTCTTGAAAATGCCAGCAGGCCAATTATAAATCATGATGGAGTAAACCATTTTAGAAACAATGGTTGATTTGACCAAGAAAAATCTCCCAGCCATGGAGAGAGATTTCCCTTTCCAATTGGAAAGTTCTTTTGTAATCTGGTCAATAACATTAGCAAAATAACTGACCTTGGGTCTCCCCCAGAAAATAGGAACTCTTATGTAGGTAAAGGGAATCAGACCTTCTTTAATACCTAAATAATTGGTAATATTATTTTTTCTACCGATAGAAAAAATTTTACCAAAAAATGAAAGATTTATTCCAAGAGATCACTTGACCGGAGACCTCCTCATAATGAGCAATGGCTCCCTTAAGAGTCTAGATATTCTTTTGGTCCCATTTTAAAAAAAGGTTAATGTCATCAGCATATAAAATATGAGTGGTGGCATTAAGATTTCGAGCGACCTGTATAGGTTTAAGCATTCTTTGGTCAACCAAACTGCTGAGGAGTCTACTAAGATAATCCTCAGCAATGACAAAAAGGATTGTGGAAAGAGGGTCACCCTGTCTAACACCTTTAGAGTAGGTAACGAACCCTCTAGGAGTGACATTAATAAGGACAGAGATGTGAGCTGAAAGAAATCAGATCCTAATTCTTTCAATGAAAAGGTCTTGAAAACCAAAGCTTTTTAGCACTTTAAAGATAATGTTCCAATCAATAGTGTCAAAAGCTTTTTTAATATCCAGTTTGATAGCCACACATCCTCCTCTATTATTTTTATTTAAAATATTAAAGCATTCAGAGGCAAGGAAAATAATATCTTGAATGGATCTACCTTTGATAAAACCAAACTGGTTCCAAGAAACAATTTTATTACAAATAGGAGAAAGTCTATTTGCAATGATTTTGGTTATGATTTTGAAAATCTTGTTAATGAGAGCAATCGGTCTGAATTGATGGATATCAGTGGCATTTTCAACTTTAGGAATCAAAGTTAAAAATTGAGAATTGATTCCATGTGGGAGAAGACCACGAGTGAAATTTTTTTTAACAATGTTACATACATCAATGTGAATTATGTCCCAATTCTTTTGGAAAAAACCATTGTTGAACCCATCAGGTCCAAGAGAACTATCAGGATTGAGGCCAAAAATAGTGTCTTTGATTTCATGATCAAGAGGAGTGCTCAAAAGCAAGTTGTTTTCCTTTTTATCCACCAATAGAGGAATAAGATCAGGATTAAGGTTAGTGATTGAACCTGGACCATTAAAGAGATTATATAAATAATAGGTAACATGATCTGAGATGGCCTCCTCAGAATCAGTGATCACACCATCAATAGTAAGTTTAGAAAGAGGACTATTTATCTTTCGAATTCTTTGAAGACAACTGTAGAATTTGGTATTACGATCACCATCAGTGAGCCATTTGGTCTTAAACATATTTTTACGCAAGTTATCTTTGAATGTAAGCAAGGAGTTATATTTGACAGAGATATTCACTTCCAATTGAGGATCTTGAATGAAATCAGAGTTGGTGTTTTGAGATTGAAAACTACTAAGCTCTTTCTCAAGTAAGGAAATATCCTAATCAATTTGTGAAATTGAAGATTTACACCAGCCTTTGAGGGCATGTTTAAGAGTTTTCAACTTATATAAACAGGCAAAAGAATCTTGTTGGTATTTCATGGAATTCCAGATTTTTTGAATGAAAGCAACACAATCAGGATTCGAAGACCAAGCATTATTAAATTTTAAAGGAAAGGCATATTTCTTTTCTTTTGTGAGAAGGCTAACAAGAATAGGATGATGATCGGAATTGAGCCTAGGGAGAGTAACACTAGAAATAATATCCCAGCTATCCAAAATCTTCATGTTAACGAAGACCCTATCAAGCTTACTAGAAAATTTGTTATTATGGTGATTTCTATACCAAGTAAATTTAGCCCCAAAAAGAGTGATTTCTAAATGATTAAAATCTTCAGTAGCCGCTCTGAATTCCCTGGAGGATATAGAAAGGTGAGAGGGCCCATTTTTTCACAGGGACTAAGGATGGCATTAAAATCACCCATGACCATCCAAGGAGATTGAATGCATTTATCCAAGTCAATAAGATAATTCCATAGGTCTCTTTTATCATGGTATCTATTCTTGGCATAGAACATAGTACAAAAAATAAGACGATCATTCCAAGAAAAATTACAAGTAAAGTGTTGATCAGAAGATCTAAAAATGTTGACATTTTTCAGAGAGTTATGGAAGAAGATCCACATAGAATCAGAGTTAGGATCTCTTTTGTAGGATCCTAGGAAATTGTAGTTGGGAGAACCAAACCTCATAAAATTCATTTTGAAAGTAACTTTCGGTTCAGAAATAGCAAAAAGCAGTGGTTTGTGATTATTTAAAAACCTCCTAAGAGTGATGGAGGTGTCTTGATTAGCCACACCTTGACAGTTCCAGAATAGTATATTCATTACAAATTAGGATTTTGGGTAGGACCCTTCTTATTTTTTAATTTCCCAGCACCTTTAGTCCCTTGAGACCTTGTGACCATTAAAGAGGGTGTGGGTTTTTGATTGGTATCCAGTTTAGACTCTTGGTTTTCAGAGTATTTCAAGTCATTAGCTCTCAGATTAGAGTGAGGATTTATGATAGGAGGTAAAGGGTTCTTAAATTCAGACCTGTCCAGAGGATGTTCTCGCGAGGCTCCATGAACAGGTAACTGATCATGAGAAGATTGTGACACATCCAGATCAACTGGAGTGGCCATGTTAGAACAGGAAAGAGGACTGGACATGGGAACAGCTGCATGAGCAGAGGAATGCTCATGGAGAGGGTGTTTCATGGGCTCTACCAAGGCAGAGTCAGAATAGGGTAGAGAAATAGAGTTGTCAACATGCAAAGAAGAAATCAGACTCTCAGGAATCTGAGAAGCAGAAATAGAAGCAGGTTTCTGTTCTCTAGAAGGTAAACTAGATTCCCCCCTGCTAACCAAAAGGGAGACAGCATTTTGAGATTGAACAGGCACCGGAACAGTATCTTTAACAAATGAAAGATCTACATATTTATAATTTCTAGCAAGCATATTTGAGAGAGTAGCAGTATGTGAGTCAGCCAAAGTCTTGGAGATTTTTAAGTGAGCAGAAACAGTAATAGGCAGAGCATCAGTGTCAGAAACACATGCAGAATTATAGAAAATTTTAGAATCCCCAGTATTATCAATAGATGAGTGCTGCACTAAACTAGGAAAATCAGATTTGGAGATAACAAGGTTAGCAATAGGTATCTCAAATACAGGGTTACCTGAGTCTGGGAGAATCCCTTTCTCACCATGTACATTAGAGAAAACAGAAGGAGTACTTTCCTGGACCGTAGGAGGAGAGACCTCCAAGACCTTAATATCATTTTCCTGAAAAGTTACAGCTCCAGAAATACTAGCAGAAGCAGAGGTTTTGGGGATAGTGAGAGGTATTTTTTCAAGTTTATTTTCAACTTCCCCAGTGACTATGGCCTCTAAACCCAAAGTAGTAGATGCATTTTTATGTGAGGCTTCTTCTTCATCAACTAAAACACTCCAAGTTTTACCTTCTAAAGAAACAAGAACATTAAGCTTTTTAACCCAAACATTTTGCTTTTTTTTAGTTTGTTCAGAGTTATCTAAAATATATTACCATTTTTTACCATAGGAAAACTCTTTCCAATCATTGTTTATAGGGGGGTCCATCTGTTTTCTAGCCACCTTGCATGTGGAAAAATTATGCCCAATCATTTTGCACACATCACAGAAAGGGGGAAACTTTTCATACTCAATGTTGATTTCAATTCTATGAGTAGGAGTATTGAAACCAATAGTAGTTGGTAAAATGTTGGCTAGGTTGACCTCAACCATTAGTCTAGCTTATAAACCAAGGTCACCATTAAGGGTTCTATGATCTATTTTGATGGAGGAACCTATGCAAGAAGCTATATCATTCAAAAATTTTGGGTGCCAATAAAACCAATTAAGACCATGAATCCTAACCCAGACATGTGCCATCGAGGTTCTATGAGTAAAAGGATTAAAATCAGCATCCCAATCTGAAATCCTAAAATAGCCAGGCTTAAGATGCAAATGGCCAAATTTCCATACCTGATCAAGCTCAACTTGTGTTCTGAATAGAATGTGATAATACCCTTTACCTATAGGGACCATCTTCCATTTAGAGAAGCCCCAGCAATGTGAAATTCGGCTTTTTAGATCAAGCATAGACCAAGGCCGATCTCCTGAATTGTATGAGATATGGCCAATAATGGAGAATTTGCACAGCTGTTCCCTTTGAACAAGGGCTTCCGGATCTGCATCAATCAAAAAACTTCCATCCTCAAGCTTTCTGTAAATAGGTTGTTTACATACCTTTGCATCGCTCGGATCCACTCCTTTCAAAGCATCGCGAAAGGAGATAGGTAAAGTGCGAAAAGGGGTTCAGAAGATCCGACTTTGGTTTTCATGGAATCATGATCTAGAGAGACAGTGGCAGTGGGAGGAACATTCTCCCAAGTTGGATTGATTTGTCCTATGGTAGTTAATAAAGTCACAGACACTATTTTTCAATGTCTGTCCTATATCATTTTTAAAATCTCTCAAAAGGCTTAGTAGTTCTAAGTAAAATTCATGAAAGATATTATATTAAATAATGAAATGAATTTAGAAAATACCATAAAAATAAGAATATTTTAAATTTGGGTAATTATTATTAATTCTAAAAACTTTTTTGGGGTTTTGGGGAAGGGATTTCGGGGGAGAGAGCATAATGATACTTTTTATATAACCATGGATAGTCTTCATAGAAAGATAATCAGTATAAATGAGATTAATATAATTTTTTATATTTATCAGTACCACAATATATAGACACTCATAAATTAAAATTCAATAATTTCATATTTACAAAAATATATAACAGTAAAAAACATGACTCTAAACCCATTGTATTAAGAAGTTTGGAAAATTAAAAATTTGTTTCCATATAAATGTAGTTATTTTGATTCATTGAGGATAAATTCTACAAAATAGATTGGAAATGTGGAGTGATCCTAAATTGGGTGCTTCATAAAAAAATGAATACTAAATATTTTTTATTCTCCATTAATATCCTAGGAAAATGTTTCATTCATAACAGTGATGATTGGAAAATCTATTTTTAGAAAGTGAATCCTAAGAATAATTGGCGTGTTACCATTGTTTTAAGTATATTATATCTCAAGGGATCGAAATTCGATTGGAAAGATAAAATTATTTACTCACATAAGGATGTCCCAGATTCATCCATTCTGATGTGTAGTGGTCTAGTTCACAAGTTACACAATGATACTCATTGGTTTAATCTTTCCAACCTAAACGTATATATACCTAGAGTGAGTCATCACATTAATAAAGGATCTAAATTCACGAATCTCTTCGAAAACGAATGTCTCCCACATTTTTTAATGTATTTTAAATACACTCAGACACTTGAATTATTTTATCCCCACTATTTATATTATGATCAATATTTTCCATCCAACATTATATATATCATTCCTCATCATTGATTGATGGTGAGTGCAATACTCATTTTGAAACATGGTATAACAAGGAATATTTTTTAACTACATCCAATAGAGGAGTTTATTCATTAATATTTTAATGGTATCTATAATTTCTTTCTCTAATTCATTATCAAGAGTTTTCTAAGAATGAGATTGTCTTTTGGGAAAATCAATAGGGTAAAATATATTAGGGTAATCTTAAATGGAAACCTTTTTATATTGTTTTATTTTTTTATCTTCCCTTAAATCATTTGGTTTTTAAGAGATACACTTTTTAATGGGATGACATCCATGTTGTGTAGAATCATTAAAATGATAAATTTATTTACCTTTATTAAGTGTAAGGGTCTGTAAATTACCATTGTTTTAGGTGTTTATAAAAGGTTGGGATGGTATTTTCCTAGAACCTTGTATTTCAATCACATTGATAGTGATTTCCTGCTCCCCCACTTGATTCTACTTGTTTGAGATTATTGATTCAATGGTATGATGGTACTACTATGAAAATTTCATTCTTTATGTTCTTCATCCTTCTTCTTCTCTAAATGATGTTGGCCTCTAACTTCAATTTAATGGTGTCATAGAGCACTACATACTCACATGACGCAAAGTGTCTTTTAGATCCTATATTCATATATTTTTATTCCTTTTTTAAATATTCATTGTATACTTAAAAATAACACAAAAATATTAAAATAGAAGAGGATAGGAAATAATATCAATTAAATTGTAGAAATTACTATATTAAAATTCAATAAAATATAAGCCTGAAATACTCATATCAAATACCTCCACACATAAATTCAATATTTTCCTCAAGTATATAATCTCAACATTAAACAAAGGATTATAACCTTACCATGATTTAATTCTAATGTTAATAAAAAAATTTATCAAATGGGAAATTAATTATTATTTGGTCAAAAAATAAAACTCATCAATGTCTCACTTTTCAAATAAAATAAACCATATATTTTACTTTTCTCTTTTGGAATAAAAAATCCATTTCATTAATTCATATTTATTTTTCAATTCATTATTAATATTACATTCATTTTTAATTTACCACACATTAATATTTTCCCATTATTAGGGTACAATTGTGAATATATTTTAGAACACACCTCAAAAACATGTCACTCGCTATATGCTTACAATATATCTAACATATGCACTATATAAAGGCATAATCACATGTAATCATGAGTGATTAGTCATTAGGTTCAAATGTATTTGAGGATTTATGGTAGGTTTTTAAATGGTGTTAAAAATATAAAGCTCAAAACAGTGGTTTCACTATAAAATATAGTGATTGATATCAAAAGAAAAGATCAATTAAAACCTCTATATATATATATATCATCTCCCTCTTCACCCAAAAAAGCATAAAGTGAACTGATGATTTATATAATCCTAGTGAATGGACCATCCACTCTTTCTCCTTTTTTTCTTTTCATTTTTCCCTATTTTTAAGTAATGCCTATGAAAAATCTCACACCCAACACCTAACCACAAATGATCAAAATATTTTCAGTATCATAGTGGTGATTTTGTATCAACTAAATACACAACCCTTTTTAATTTTATTTTTATTATGTTTTTATTTATTGTTTTTTTAATCAATATAGGTGAATAGTGAAATACAATGAAACATACATGGCCTCTAAAACATCTCTATGAAAACCTAAAACAATATCATTAATTAATTATTTCCTATAACAACCTATAAAATCCTTCCCCGAAAATTTTTATTTTAAAAATCCTAAAAAAATCATAAGAATGTAAGAATGAATAAAATTGGATTAAAATTGGAATGTTTCTAAACAAGGATATTCATGACATAGTAGAAAATTGGGTTATAGCCATGGTTTTTTAAATCCATATCCATTAGTATTTATTTCATGGCTATGGCCAAATTTTCTATAGAACTGTGTCTATAATATACATATATAGCCATGATTTTTCTAAATTCTTCCTATAAGATGTTTTGTCAAATGATATAGCCAAATTGTTCATGGAACCATGGATATATGTTGTTTTTTAAGAAGACTATAACCATAGGTTTAATGGATGTATGTCTATATATTGTTTTCCCAAATGATATAGCCTTGGTTTTTTAGATAAACTTGGTTATTGCCTTAACCTATAGCCATAGTTTTAGAAATTATGTACAGGAAAATATCACATCAGAATTTTGTGGGAATTCCACTTTCAATGGGTATTATTCATATTTACTTTTTTTTCAAAGATATAAATAATATATATATATCATAATTTTTTTGGTTAGTGGTAAGGTCCTTGGTTACGCATATCATTTGTATGGAGATTGAATTCTCCTTGGAGCAATTTATTTTACTCATATAGATATGGTTGAAAGGGATATAGGAATGGTTTCCACCCTGGAAATAGACCCTATATCCATTGTTTAAACTGTGACTATATCCCTATTACCATAGTGGACAACCAGGTGGGCTATTTCCATAGTTTCCAAAAAATTTGGCTAAATGTGGGGCTGCCATGGTAGAAATCATGGTTATAGCTCATCAAATTTGTGCCACTATATTTTGGATATTTCCACGCTAATACATGCCATATACCATTAAAACCATGGAAATATATTATATCCATGGTTTTGACTCCAATATCCATTATTTTATACCATGGCTATAGCCAAATTTTCTACTCGTGATGGATTCTTCAAGATAAAAAATTATTAAGGCAGCTTGGGTCCAAGGATAAAGGGCTTAAGAATATGCTTCAATTATATTAATGTGATTTTATACAGTCATATATTTCATAATATGGAAATTAGATTCTAGAAGTAAGAATTATCAAGTATCTTAAGAAATATACAATAGAAATAATGGGAAATATTAGGCTTAGAGGATGTCTCAGGAACATGAAAAAGGTTCGAGTCAATTAGTCATGTAAATTCCTATGAATAATTAAAATAATTTATTCAAATATATAAAAATAAAATTGTGTATAATTTGTAGAAAAATTTCAATTAAAAATATTAAGAAGAATTCTTAAATCAGGATTTGTAAAATCCTTATCCACAATCCCATATTTTCTTATTCTTATCCTCAATTTTCTCATTATAACCTACTGATAAATAAATTTAAAAATCATGGTTTATTAGTCATATTAGATAGCTAATGTCTCATAGTTCAGCTGATTAAATCCTTAATAAATTTTGGGCATAAAATTAGTATTTAAACTCTAAAAATTAATTAAATGTGGTGAATATAGTAGAAATTTTCAAAATTTAAATTATTACTCCCCTTTTAGTGATTCTTTCAACATGTATTTGTAGGTTCTTATTGAACCAATTCACATTTAAAATGAGGTTTATGAAATCTTTTTTACAGTTTTCTTGACATGAATGTATTTTAAAATGTGAAATGGTCCTACAACATCCTCTTCATTTATCCTGAGGTTCCTCACCAATGAATTAAATATTTGACCGGAATAATGATAAAAACATTGAAAGTCTATGTAATTTTAATAATGTTCAAAAATATATTGGGAATTGAAATTAAATACTAATATAAAATTAAATAATGAGAAAGAAAATAAATCTAAATTCCAAGAAATCAATAAAAATTAGGTTCCCTACCATAATATACTCTTTTTTAATTATTTTTTAGCTCAACCATACATGGGTTAGTTAATTTGAGGGTGGTATAATGTTAATCTTCTCATGTTCACCCAATATAGACCTGGAAATCCACCTAACTCATCTTGACTCCTCCTCAATGTAATTAGTGTGGAACTCTTATGTGGTGATTATAGACAAGATAGTATGAGTAAAACCAAAATGATCATAGTATGAGTCTGGACATAGTAAAATTCGTCATTTTAAACTATTGGTTGTTTATGTTTAATTTCCTCAATGATATATTCGTTTTCATCCTCTATCTCCTCAACTTATCCTATTATTGCTAATTTTTCTTCTGGGTAGTCAGTGCAAGAAATATATGGTTCTTCTTCTTCCTTCATCTACAGTCTTAATTTTGTTAGGAATCATTGTATCATCTCAGCAGTCGTGGGGATTTTTTCTTCTAATTTTTATTGTATTCACCTTCTTCTACTTTCAGTTTTCTGAATTTTTATTCATCCCACTCAAGTTCTATAGTAAGCTCTCCTTAACCATATGAACCTACAAATTTGAGGGCGTAATGGTTAGAATAAATATCAACATAGTATGTGGTACATAATGTGGATTAATTTTCCAGGATTTTCTTCTCACGACACACCTCATTGAATTCTGGATCCAATCTACATGGTGGTGTGCTTTCAAATATTGTGTATTATTGTGAGAACTCTTTGAATTTATTTTTCATTATTCTAATTTCTTCAGGTAATCGTGGAATATCATTCAGTGGGAATAAAAACATATAATTGGTATTCATTTTTATCTGAAGCTCTACTATCACAATAAAAAATATCTAGTGTTGTAAAAAGTAAAGAAAATATCATAAGATAAAAGAGGGAAATATGAAATATGATAAATTAATTTTCCTAAATTATTAAACCAATACAGACTGCACTCATATCCCCAGTAACAAAACCAAAATTTTTATATCCCATAGGGTTTATTTTATTCCACCACAGTTTTACCAAATATATAAATTCATAAAATACATCCAAAAACCCAAAAAATGAATGAGTAATATTAAATATGAAAGTACAACGTCGAAAACATTGATATAGGGTTGGATAAAATATTAAATCTAACAGAATGACCTAAACTAATATAGTTTTTTGGAAATTTAATATAAGCTACTAAGCATGGGATTGGCGATGAATGTGGGAGAAAAATATCAAAACACTTTCTTGTAGTAATGAATCTAGGTTCATGTGTAAAAAAGGTATGAAATAATTATTTAACAATATTATAGTAATCATAATCAGGTCCTCAAAATTCTAATGGTCATTGAAAATTCTCTCTATCATAAACTCTTTTATTCTCATGGTCATGTACTTCATATTATATAAAATGGGTAACTATAAACTATATTTAAATATACGATAAGATAAAATCCAATGGTTATAGAGAATTTCTAAACACTAGATCTCACATTAAATGAAGACATTTAATCAACTCAGTAAATGGTCATGCTCAATAAAAGGATGAAATTTAACGTACTTCCTAAACCAACTAATAATGGTCTTGTAAAATGAATCAGAAATATATTAAAATGAAGAATAAATGTTAAACCTGAACCCAAAATGAAATTAAAAATGAAATATTTTCTATATTCTATCCATGTTCATCACACATGCCATGACACAAATAAATCACCCACCCAAGCTATCTAAGAGTGAGCGAGAGAAAAGAATAAATAATCAATAGAATAATAGCCATAGGTATCTAAACTCATTGATTGTTATGGTGTCATTTAGGGCTTTTTCATCTATCTATATACACAAAGTGGTTGTTGAAGGCATGTATATATAATCTTTTTCATCTAACCCTCATCCATTAGTGCATAAAATTCCGATATTCTATGTAACTACCCATATTTTCAAGAAGAATTGGAACAATGTTTTTCAACTTAAATCATTGTATAATCATAGTATCTGTGTGAAATGTCCTATGGAATATCTTAGAAGTGTCCAGGTCTTGTATGGAGCCCAGAGTTCTTGAAAATGGGAAAATGAACTGGTTCACATTATATGTTTTAACCGTGCAACCTAGGTAACATTGTTTTTCTAATAATATATGGTTTCAAATAGTGGTACCCTATAAGACACACAGTTTTTCTACAACTGTGTGGTCTGACGTGAATTTCCTTATGAAATTTATTGTTTTCTTTACAATGGGTTATTGCATAGTTTTCACACGGTTTTCAACTCTATCACTTCAACAGTGCACACCATTATTTTGGGGTGAAATGAAAATAATCACTCCCTTATGTTTAACACTTATTTCTTCTTTCACTGTATTTATTTTATGTCCATATTTGGTTCTTCTACTCTTTTAGCATTAGAGTACCTAAATCTAGTCATTTGTCTACATCTCACATCTAGTGTGTGTTCCTCAATGTATATAATGCATTGGAACAGTATTTGTAATATCTCATAGTATCTTAACTCCTATTCATGGTTTTCTTCAAATCTAATTCAATATTTAGGTGTAGGCTCATTTTAACAATTTTCAAGGAATTGGAATGTTTATCATAGCTCTTATATCCTATATTTAATCTTATTCCAATGTAAACGGATGATTCATCTCCAACCTTGAGGTGGGTGGTCACACAGTTTTCCCTTTTTGTTTTGACATTTCATAATTTTTTCATTGTTTTGCATACCAAATTTTTGTCAAGTTCCCCCTTTATATTGATTACGTCATATTAAATTGACCATTTCAACTTATAATGTACCTATTTATACCTTTTTGGTAGTTCATAGCTTTTCTTCACCTTATATGGTAATCCCATAGGATAGCCAACTGAAATTGTCTAGTATGCCTAATTGTCTTAAAATATATGAACTCTACTGTACCTTCTGAATTAGATTTTAAATGAAATTTATCTTGATACATGAATATCAAATTGAAACAAAAAACCAATTAGGTTTTTTCCATACTATTGTTGTAATTTTTCATATATAAAATTGACGTGTTTTCTATGTCACCCTCTAAGTGGACCCTTTGAGATTATATATGGGTTTTCATGTTTAAGGAAATTGAATGAGTTAAAAGGAATTGATTACTTGGGTTTTATTTTATAAATATTGTAAGATATTACATGAGTGAATGATTCAGTTTCCTTTAAATTGAATATACTGAAGGTATGGTAATCAATGTCCCTTTTTTATTCTTCTCGAAATGATTAATATGAATTGAAATGTTTTAAATTGAACAGAAGTTGGATTTAAATATATATGAGAGGTAATGCCTCATGGGTTATATTATAAACATGAATATGAAAAGTGCCATGTTTATATTTATATTCTTGATAGATAATTTTTAGGAGTGGTTTTTCCTCATTCCTTATATTACAAATGATATGCCTTTACAGAGGCTGTGTATGATGGCATGGTGTGTTGAGCATGATGGATAGTCACACTCCATTACATTAGGTGTTGAGTACGAGATCTCAGACCAGTGATACTATATGAAAATTACCATTAATTAGACACATTCCATTACATGAATTATGACATGATGGCTCACTCATGATCTCGAGTGTTATTGAATGATGTATCATACTATTCTTGGGGTGTAGGGAATAAACCTTAATGCTAGGTCATGGATCTCTGAGTTATGACTCAGTCCATCCAACACTAGTATTGTAGGTATATGTCCACTTATGTATGCATGTACATGGTTTATATAGTTGGATTAAATATATATAATTACACTATATATATACAACTACTACTATATATATAGTGACTATTCAGATTTTTTTCTGTCCATGAGTCGAAGCAAGTAGACATACCAGGTGTCTTAGAAGAACATGAGTGGGATATTTATTTATTGCACTTAGTTATTTATTTATCTTGAATTTTTAATTAATTAATATTTCCAGCACACTATTTACTTACAACCACTGCCTGGATTACAAAGAGATACAATTGGTGGTGCCCTACTATGATATTTATATCACACCATACCCATGTTTCCTATGGAACCCATGAATATTATCTATATGACGGTATTGATAAGGACAATCTCACTTCTATATTTTTTATATTCTTTCTTATAGTTAGATATTATGAGTGGAGGGTCGATCTTCGCTCGAGATAATTTTGAGGAACCTTTTGTCCATTCTTGAATTTTTACTATTTTATAGAATTCATGTAACTGCCTGATACTTTTGTACTAGTATTCCATGCATCCATGTATTAGACATTGACATAGAGGATTTAGAGTATTATTATGTTATTCAGTTGTTTATATTCCACTAATTTTCTACTCTATTTTATTTATTTATGCTTCTTCAATTTATTAATTCTGACTATTTTAAAATATACTACGGCTACTGTTTTATGTTTATTGGTTATCTCTATTATTCCATTCTGATAAGTTGGTATAGCCCCCCCACCATTCCACATTCACACAATCATTGTTAGTCAGTAGCCTCAGGTGTACATAAGGCATGCTAGAGGCTATGTGACCCGCTGACTCGAGACATAGGTTAAGTTGATCCAAGATCCATATGTTACAAATTGCTATTAGAGGTATTTATTTTCATTATTTAATATTTGGAGACAATATATTGAAGATTAGTAATTCTTTGTAAATTGTCATAATCCATTCTTGGGCGTCACGAACCCATGTTCTTGGTAAAGGTAGAGTTTCATGATTTATAATTGGTGTTCTTATTTTCCAATTTACTATTGATATCATCTCACCATTGGGTGATTCATTTCTATGTTGTGGATATTATTGTTGTTTTGGTTGAGGATTTATCTCATCCTTGTTCTGATGATAAAAGGGAAATGATAATTGTTACATGAATCATTATTAGAAACACTAGGTCTAATATTCCATGCATTTTATCATGTCACTTGTATTTTCCACATGCATCTGGATATGCATATTGATAGTGCCTTGAATATGTATTGAATTGTTTCCACTTCTTGAAGGTATTGGAATACATAATTGATACTCAATGTGACTAACTGATCCTAAAATTGTTTTCTTGAATTGATTAAATCAGAAACGTTAAGAATTCAATTATGGCATGTTGATCTATGAACCATTCATCACATGGGTTGGAATATGTTAGGGTGTGCGTTTAATAGATATCATATTTAGGATCATAAGGAGTATATATCCTTATGAATAAAAAGTGGTATACCATCTAATTGAACTGTTTTATGTAATTGAAATAATTGAACAGGAACAAATTCTAAATGAAAATGACATCTATAGTGTAATTAGTTTTTCAATACATGAAAAATAGATACAAAGACTTGAAAACATCCTTAGTATTTGTAAGTCGAGTATCACTAATGTTTTTAAGGTTTTTTCGATCTATTTCAACCATCAAGTCCTATATTTTGAAATAGGTGGATAATATTTCTCTTTTCTATAGAAAGGCTTGTTAAATTTTCTAGTTTTTTAAATTAAATTATCTGAACTTCTTAAATCTATTTTAAGGAATGTGTTTGGAATAATAGTATTATGTCTCAAATACATCCTCCAGTCACATTACCTAAACCCGGTGATGACCATGTACTTAACATGGTGGGATCTGAACCTCCAGTGGTTCCCCCAGTAGTTCCACTTGTGGTAGCAATTCTAGTTTCATATATGGGCAATCAAGAGTTGTTTTTAGAGGGTTTGATATGTATTATTTAGAATGTGCAAGGTGTTTTTCATCCTACCCCATCTATATTAGAGTTGAATTATGAGTTTGAATATAAATATCCCCCCACATTTTCAGGGGATAGTGGACCTCATTCTACAGTGTCTTGGATTGAATCAATCCTTTCAATATTTGAGCATCTAAATATGTCCTTAGAGCAGAGGGTTAATGTAGTGGTATATATGTTATGAGACTCAACAATGCAGTGGTGGGATGTATTCACCTAGGTAGATCTGTATTATGATATGGTCAGGTGTGATTTCCTGACCATCTTCAATGACTACTTCTTTACCCATACATTGAGGGATGACAGAGCCTCATAATTTATGAACCTACATTAGGGGAGTATTTGAATTATGGAATACTCAACTAATTTAACTATGCTACATTGGTTGGATCCTATTCTCATTATTAATGCTCTTATGACTGCTTGGGGATTTTAGGATGGGTTGTTCTACTCGATATTATCATAGGTAAATGTGTTCCAGTTGACTACCATTTCAGATATCATCATGCAGACCTATAGTGGGGTTGCTGAAGGAAGTAATCAAGTGACTCAGGATCATGTTACATGATAGGTACATTAATTCCAACATATATCATTGGAGAAGAGTGATAGACCATCTACTACAAGATGCACTATTCTAATATCCTCTAATTTATTGTCTTCTTTATTTGGCATTGGCATATCTCAATCTATTATATCTCAGACTTTATTGGGAATCCTGGGACTCAAGATCGTGAACTTATAGAGAATTATGATTCTAGATTCCCAATAAGGTATTTTATCTAAGAGTGTTCAATATTATAGGGACTATCCCCTTGAGATAGGTGGTTACCTTTTTTGTGTGGAATATTTTCATCCTCGATATGAAGGGATTTTACATAATCACTAGGATAGATGGTTTCATTCCCTTTATAGTAAATGTAGACTTCTATCATTGGAGTGTGATGTTTACATCACCATATATATTTAATCACATTCATAATGGAAAATGGGTAGTTAGTGTTACTAGATTTGGGACTGATTAGTATAGGCTGGGTAATGTGACAGCTTAGATCTCCAATCTTTTTCTGGATGACCAAGGGTTATAACATACTGTTTTTTCTCTTGTAGGGGAGTGTTTCTGATAGGAATTTTCTAAAGACATATCTAGTATACCTCTTGTGGGATAGGTAGAATTCACTATAGATCTAGTATTTTGAGATGCACTACTAACCATTCTTCCTTATTCGATGTAACCAAAGGTGATTCTGGAACTCAATAAGAAGTTGGTGGATTTGTAGGATAATGTATTTATATGCCCCAACACATCTCCTTATGATTAACTAGTTTTTTTCTAAAAATGGTGGAAAATACCCTCATTAAATATGGGGATAACCATCATTTGAACCGGATTATAGTAAAGAATCAGTATCCAGTTCCTAGAATATATGGCATCTTTGATCATCTCTAAGGAGAGAAAGTATGTCCACAGATAAATCTATGATCGAAAAATCACCAGGTGTGTTTTATTAATTCATACATACTGTGTGAATATTTTAGGAGTAGGTATTGTTTGTACGAGTACCTGGTTGTGCCATTCAAACTCAATAATACACCTACAGTTTTTATGGATCTTATGAATCAAATTGTACACCCATAACTGGATTGATTAGTGGTAATCTTTGTTGACTGTGTCTTGATGTATTCAAACTCCAGACCAGACCTTGAAACCCATATTGATATATTTTTTAATACATTAAGAGATAATCATCTCTATTTTAATATTACTAAATGCCACTTTTGGGTTGAGAATGTCCACTTCCTGGGTCACATCATCTGGGACTGATGAGTTTTTGTAGACCCAAAGAATGTGAGATTTTTAGTTTCTTATGACCATCAAAAGAATTTATTTCACATTTAATGTTTCCTAGGGCTAGGTTCATATTACAAATTCACCATCTATTATGTATCAAACCTTTCTGCACTGCTTATGGGCTTGACAAAGAATGGTGTGAAATTTGTATGGTTAGAATCCTATGAATCATCCTTTCTAGAGTTGAAGGGTTGTTTGAATTCAACACCAACATTAATTATTTTATATCTATCCAGGTACTATATTGTATATTGTGAAGCATCAAGTATCCATCTTGGAGCTATTATGATGTAGGATTAGTGATTCATTTCCTATGGTTCTTGTTAATTAAGGCCTCACAAGAGGAATTACTTTACGAATGACCTCGATCTAGATAATTCAGTTCATAAATTACACTTTTGGAGACAGTATCTAATTGTTGATGATTTTTTGGTATACACTGATCAAAAAAATCCTCAAGAACATCATTAAATAGTGGTAGATTATCCTTAGAAAACATAGGCTGTTTGATTACCTATAGTGTTTTGACATCAAGAATACCTACACGCGTGTAAAGGGAAATTCAGTGGTTGATTCTCTATGTTGAAATAATAAACTACAGGAGATCCAAGAATCTAGAGATGATTTTTATCTTTTGGTTTTTGTATCATATATTCATATAGTGGTTCAAGCGGACCATGGTTTGAATATCCTCTCAGATTTGGAAATAACGTCTTCTCTTCTAGAACATGTAAGAATGAGATAGTAATCTTTTTTTAAAGGTATCATATTATGGGAAAAAATATATTATTGTACATCATCAGGGAGGACCATGGATGGGAATTATGTCTTATTCTTCCATGGTAATTTAGGGGCACTATATGAAATCATATATTATATGATGCAGGAATTCCACACCACATTATGGGTTGTTCACCCTAGTGTCACTAAATTTCATTGAGACATACATCGGTAGTATTGGTGGATGGGTATGAAACATGAGATTTTAAATTCCATCAGTTAGTATTCCACATGTCAGCAGGTGAAGGAAGAACATCATCATTCAGTAGGTATTTTAGATCCATTTCCCATTATTAAGTTGAAATGGGAAGAGGATTCAATGGATTTTGTGACCGGTCTACCTAGAACACCTCATCGAAACGACATTGTTTTGGTTTTCATCGATCATTTGAAAAAGGTCACACACATCATACCTATGTGGGAGACCTTTTTGGAAGATGATATAGGAAGTTTGTAGGTTATAGAGTTTTTACATAATCAGGGATCTCATCGTTCAATCATTTCTAATATAGATGATAATTTTATGTCAAGGTTCTAGAAGGGGATATAGAAGGAATTGAGTATGTAAGAACTTTTGAGAATGACCTATCACCCATTGAAAGATATAATGATGGAGCATATGATATAGGTTTTATAGGACATACTCTATGCATGTGTCATTGACATTGCGGGTTCCTGGGAGAATCACATTCCCAACATTAAGTTCAGTTATAATTATAGATTTTAGGATACCATCTATTTGGATCCTTATGAATCCGTATATGTTAGGCCTTTCCACTCCACTTTTTTATGGCCATAGGTAGGGGAAGAAGCTATTCTTAGACCATGTCTTGTGCATGAGACTACCGAGTAGGTCCCCCTGAACAAAAAGTGCATGTTGATATCTCAGTCCAGACAGTAGTATAATTCCAAAATCCATTGGTGACCTCCAATTTTTTAGTTCATTGCTCTATTTTTCATGTGATTATTTCACGGGATAAGGAATATATTTATTTAGAAGAATGTTAAGCTCTCACTGAGGTTCCTTGGGCCCTTTGAGGTTGTGAAACAAATCAGACCAGTGACTTTCCAATTTGAACTTCCTCAAAGATATCGGTCAATAAATGATTTCATTAATGTGTCTCAACATGGCTGATACTATCTAAACCTATCACGTGTATTTCATCCATATGAGGTTGAATTGGATGTTATTGATTCCTTCAATGATTATCCAATTTTATTTTCGATCAGAGCATAAAGAAACACCATGGAATGTCAGTCCTTTTAGTAAAGGTGTTATGCCAGCATGGCTAGGTACATGTTGTGACCTATGAAAGGGAATATAATATATGATCTCAGTGATAATAATTAATCTCTGATAGTACGTCTTTACCCTAAGAAGGTAAACATTGATGCAAGTTTCTTTAGGGAGGGGAAGTCATAAAGACCTGTATTTTCATAATGTTATGGATAATTGTTTCAGTTTTAATCCTATTTTTAATCACGGTAAGGGTTTTCTATGAACAATTGAAGTCCCAAGGAGAATCTATAGATTTTTCAGAGCCTCGAGTTCTTAAAAATGTTGTAAAGAACTTAGCCTCACTATTTTTTATCTATTTCGTCCAAGATGTATGGTTTGTCTAAAATTGAGAGATTGCAGACAATATATGCCTATAGGTCACATAGTTTGTCGGTAACCTTATGGGATGAGTCACAAGGACATATAAAAATCTTAGGGTTTTGGATAATGGTTTATCAAAGGATTTTAAAATATTTCACTTAAACTGTCTACCCCCCTTATTTTGGGTTGAACTACAAAAAATGCCCATAACATAAGTTTTATGTTTATTTCTTCATTCCCTTTATTCTTAAAAAATCAAACAATGGTTCTCCTAGTATTTTGAGATCAAAGAACATATCAATCTATTCATTGATAAATATCTCCCATTTTGTGTCTCTTCATCAAACCATCAAAAGCATTGGAACCACCTCGGTAAACTCCCCTGATATCTTAACTCCCATTCAATTTTTCATTTGAATCTGTCACACCATTTAGGTATAGTATCATTTTCTTTATTTTAGTGGGATTATACCGTTTCATAGATCTATCCCAATACACTTCAAATCTGATTCCATTATTGAGTGAGTAGTCTTCTATGGCCTTGGGGTAGGTGGTCATGTTGTTTTCCCTTTATGTTTAGATGTTTTGTAATTATTTCATTGTGTTTCACATCATATTTTGTTGAGAACCACCAATATAGTAATTTATTTATATAAAATTGACCATTTAATAATATTATAAACCTATTGAGTCTTTTTTGTTAGTTCATATGTATTATGCACCATATATTGTCACCCCACTCGTGAGCCAAGTAAAATTGTCCATTATGGATAATTTTCATAAAATGATGGAACTCCATTGTACCTTCTATCATAGCTTTTAAATGAATCATCCTTTGAAAAATGAATATAAAATAGGACCAAAATAAACTCTTACATGTTTTTTCCTCTTATAGTTGGAATTTTCCATGTATAAAATTGACTTTTTTCCCAATACGCCGTCTAAGTGGCCCCATTGAGCTTAAAAATGTTTTTTTAATGTTTTATTAAATCGGCTAGGATTAATGGAATTAATTACATGGAATTAATTTTGAAATATGTTAAGACCTTTCTTAAGTAAATGAATCGATTTAAATTAAATGAAATGACTCCATGTGATGGTAACACCATAGACATTAATTTATACTTTTTAAAATGATTAATATCAATTGTAATATTTGAAATAGATATGAACATGGATTTTGAGACATATGAGAGGTAATAACTCATGTGTTATATTATAAATAGGAATATTTATATTTAATTGTTTATATTTTTTGTCTTGGTAAATATGTTGCATGAGAGGATTTACTTCATGCCTTATATTACAAATGATACACCTTTATAGAGGCTTCATATGATGTTAAGGGTTGTTGAGTATGAACGATCATCAGGATACCTTATATTGGGTGTTGAGTATAGTATCTCAAACATATGATACTGTAAGGGTGTTGGTATTTATGCACCACCTTCCATGATTATAATGATTACATGATGGATCACCCTCCTTCTCAAGTGTTGTTTCATGACATCAAAGACTCTTATTGACATGTATATCATATACCTTATTTCTTGAGCTTATAAGCTCATTAGACTGGTTCTGGATATATGATTAATTCCCTAGTATATCCATCACTATGTATCTAGGTATATGGAAGCTTACGTATGCATATACTTGGTTAAAATAGGTTGGTGAAATATATATAAATAAACTCTATATATATTACTACTACTATATATATAGTGATTTTTCAATCTATCGTTCTAGCAATGAGCCTTAATAGGTAGACCTAACAAGTATCATATAGTAACCTTAGTGGGATATTTATTTATTTTTAATTTTTATTTATTTATCTTGAATTATTAATTAATTAATATTTTAGGTGCACTATTTTTAAAGAGTATTACTTGGATTACATGTGTACACCATTAGGATGGCTTAATGAAATTGTTTCCTCACACTCTGCTCAAACATCCATTATTTACCGAGTGTATTAACTGTCTATGGGTATTGATAAGGTAAATATCTCTTCTATAGGTTGTTGATATTATTTCTTATAGTTGGATCTTAAGAGTATATGACTGAATTTTTACTTGAGAAACTTGTAGATAATCTTCTATAAATTTTCAATATTGTTAATATTGTATAACATGTATGTAACAACATATTACTTTTTTTATTATCATTCCATGAATCCAAGAATTAGACACTACTGTACATTCTTTTGTGAGTTATTCTACTATTCAGTTTTATATCTTCTGCTACTTATTTATTTTGATCTTTTAATTTACGCTTCCTTAGTTTATTGATTCTGACATATTATTATATATGATTTATATACTAATGTATGTTAATTTGTTATTTCTGAATTCCCATTATGATAATATGGTATTGTGTCCCCATCATACCACCGTCACACCCTCACCAGTATTTGGTAGCCTATTGCATATGCCGATGAACTCTTGAGTCCATGTGACCCACCTACTCATGGTACATGATAATTGGATCTCGGATTAGGATATTAAATTCTAATGGGTTCATGATGTATAATATTCACACAGTGTGTAATTAGTCATGGTAGAGGATACTATAAATATTTATATCTAGATGAAATCACATGATGTGTCAATTCCATGGTAGTTAATATGTGGTAATAGCATCTTGATGAATCTTTTCTGCCTCAAAACTCTCTAATGTGTAAGTATTCACAAGTTTTGAATTTCTATTTCATGCATAGCTATGGGGATGATTCTCCAAATGATCACAAGTTTTTTATTACTTATATGATTTGAAAAATTAATTCCCCATGTTCTCCATCCTATTTCTACTCTTGATTGTGTTAGCTTATATCTTCATTTTTACAATGTTTTTTTAGATCCTAAATTCTTATCTTTTTTCTTTTTTCCAATATTTATTATATCCTTCCAAAAAACACCAAAAAAATAAAAAATACCAGAATATGAAAAAATATAAACTAAATTAAAGAAAAAACTATGCTAAACCCAATAAAATATATGGATTAATTACACATATCAAGTTTACTTAGAAACACAACATCATTCACTAGAAAATATAGGGAAATGATTATTTCTATCTAATGTCACAATCCAAACTCATCCCGGAAACATGTTAATAATTATTAGAGGTTTATTGGATTTCCACTTTTATTTTATTATCTCATTAAATCTATTTAAATTATAATAGTGTGAGCATGAGGATTTAATAAACTAATAATATCCACAAAAACACATACATAAGAAATAACTGAAAAATATAATGGAGGTCTAATCGAACACATACATCGGTACCCATAATCATGATTTTTTAAGAAAGAAACTGAAATAGTATAAAAAATAATAAATAATTATAAAATAGATCTAAAATAGTAGATAAAACCATGTAATTAAATATATCATATAATTAGTATAATGATGAAGCATGGGAATTACATCAACTTTTATTAAGGGTAACCACAAGAAGTATTACACTTCATTGAAGGGGAGATAACCAAATTATTGATGCATGGAAATCCCAAGAACTATATTATCTCCCTCTATTTAACAAAACGTTTCCCATTAAAATTGTTTCAACTCAGATATAAATATTTTTCTTCAAGAAATTATTTTTTTACTTGAAATATCTCATCAATTTTACACTATAAGGTCTTTATATTATCAAAATAATCATTATAAATGTCTGTAAATTGATATTAACATTTATCATACTAAACTAAATATTTTAGTCTTATAATATTTGAATAATTCACAACCATGAGAATGAGTAGTTAAATAAGTTAAATATATAAATAAACATTCCATTCAACAACAATTTTTTATAAAACATTTAAAAACACATCACCTTGGATATCCTTTTTTGATAGTTTTTTTATAGTTTTTTTATTTTTTCGATATTATATATATTATTAATTTTTTTATTATTTTTATATTTTAAGATTTGAAACCATATTATTAATTCATATACTGATATTCACTATATTACTTACATGTTTATATGATATTGTGATTTGAATTTATATAATTTCTATTTTAACTATATTTCATAAATTTATTCCTTAAAAAATGTTTAGGGATAAAAAACTTATAAAACATTTTATATTTATCGTTATATTTTAGGTAATAATTTTCATTATAAAAATATTAATTCTTTTTTAAGAAAAAGTCAATTAAATTTATTTATTGAAATAGTATTAGTTTTTATAATTATTGGGTTGAACCCTTTTAAAATCCAAAACACATTGGTTTGTATTCTAATATGGATGTGTTAGGTTTTGAAAATATAGAAATGTGTTATCCCTAATTATCAAGGTTCATAAAAAATGGAATTAACACGGTCAATAACATTTACAGTGAATTAAATCATATTTCATATGACTATTTCTATCCATTTTTTAATTTTATCATTATATTATTATTTTTAAATTAAAATTAATCCCTAATAATATATCTTATTTGATAACAAATTTTAGAATATAGATTTAATGGTTGTTATAATGAGAATTATTTTTCTTCTATTATCCTAAACAATCCATTTAATCCTGAAAACTAACAATCAATATTCTATATTTTTATATAATATTCTTATAAAGAAATTAACTATTTTTTTTGGTTATCTATTTTAGTAAATAGTGATAAATTTTCATTATTAATGAAGATTTATATTGTTTTATTAATGTTCGACATGAATTTTTTGTTAGAATGAAAAAGAAATATATACAAAAAATATATTAAAAATAATTATTTAAATTATGGTGAATTTTACTTGTGAGAACTATTTACATGTTTCAAACAAATTATATTTCATGGTTATATTTTTTTATCTTTTTAGCGATCCAATATATCTTATTTAACATAATTATTATATAATATATATTGATGAGTAAATGCCAAACTAATAGATAGTGATTTTTATGAAGGAACTAATATGTGTTTTGAACATTTAATTTATAATCTATAATCATAACAATTTTGATGATTCTAAAAAAATAAATCATTTTAGGTATAAAAAAATATAAAATGAGGGTAAATTTTTACTTATTTGAAAACTAACTCAAATTATTCTAAAAAGGTTATAAATCTATTTCAAATCTCAATTATGGAACCATTAACATTAATGGATGCAAACAAAGACCACTATAGATGAGATCCAATTTAGAATCAGCTTTTTATAGAACAATAATAAATGGGCTTTAGGGTTTCATGAGTTAATGAAAACATTATGAAACATATTTTGATCAATGTTCCCATTCAATGCATTATGAGATAAAATGTCAGTTGTATGTTTGAAAAAAAATAGTTTCACTGCCTTATACTAAAACATCATTTATTTTTATATAATACATTTTCAAGTTGATATATGTATCATTCATCAATTATATGTTATCTATTATGATAATCGTAAATATGAATATCCAATTTACAAAAATAGTGACTATAATCACAAAATAAATAACTTTAAATAACACAAATCGAATTTCGATCTTCATTTACATATTATATACAATTTATTTCCAAAAAAATAATTTTTAAATAATTCCACACAAAATCAAATTCTATTTTATTAACATAGTGGTAAAATATTTTACTTCCATGGGAAGGAACCAAATTCATATGTATCCATTTCATCTATATTTTGTAAACAAATTATAGCCTTCAAACATCAAACATCTCATTTTTAAAGTATTGTGAACAAATAAGATAATATTTATTAGATTAAAATTTTAAATAAATTAGATTAAAAGTAATTTTTTTAACCATAGTTTCCCAATTTCCTTGATTCATGTGTTAATTTTTAAAATTAATAAAAAATAATGAATTATTTGACAAATTTTAATAATGAATAAGTGAAGGATATATGAAAACCTACTAGAATGTCAATATTTTTTTAGAATAATGGAATTTATTAAATTTTAAATTAAATGCATGGTATTCTGGGTTATCATCATATTACATTATGTTGAATGATACATCTTATATTTTATTTCAATTTAAAATTTTGATGATAGTTGAGGAAGCTTGATGGAATCTTTCAGGCTATAAGATTAAGGAAAATGAATATCAATCAACATGGTTGGACTGGGGGTATGTGATAGTATAATCCTTATATTGAATAAGTATTTATTCTCTTAAAGATACAATTTATTTATAATTCCTTTTAAATATTAAATAAAATAGTTTACTCTCTTTGGATTTTTGTGGTTGGTGTAAAATTTAATATTCAATTCCAGCCCTTTTAGAGAGATTATATCAAATAAATCATTGACAAAAATACCCATTGAAATAAAAATAAATATATTAAATTTCATTGCCATAAGATATAATGTCATGTGAAACTATTGTAGTTTTCTTCTATTAATGTTAAATTTTCTTTTTCTTTGTATCCTTTTTTATAAAATGATATTATAGCGAGTGAAAAAAAATATTCTTATTGTTTTTTATAGAAACAAATCAAAAAAATAGTTCTTGTTCTAATTATAATATAATACAATGTGATAAACTATGAAAATTAGTTTATATATTAGGTTTATTACATCAGTTACATAAAATTACTAACATTGTAAGGTGTTTTTAATGATAGTTATTTTAAAATATATTGATTTTTTACAGTTTTAAAAATTAATAATTGGACGTTTAAGTTATGTTTAATTTAGTCTAATCATATAAAAAATTATAAAAAAATAATATTTTTATATTAAATTCAATAAAATGATATAAAATTTAAAATTTCCATATTTTTCTTTTATAATTTAATGATTGATAACTAAAAAAATATTATTTTATATAAAATTAAATCACTATAAAAATTTATTTATAT
The DNA here is from genome assembly GCA_963277665.1 of Viscum album. Classification (NCBI taxonomy): domain Eukaryota; kingdom Viridiplantae; phylum Streptophyta; class Magnoliopsida; order Santalales; family Viscaceae; genus Viscum; species Viscum album. Next base: position 547,923,578 of record OY728135.1, read on the forward strand.
ATTTATGAAAATTAAAGAATATTTGAAAAAATTAAAAGAACTATTTTTAATGAAATTATTAAAATTATATTTTGAACCATAATAAATTCTATTTTCTATTTTTTATTATATTTTAGTATGTAATAATTTGAATAGAAAAATCATATGGCTGATAAAAAACAAATTTATAGACAAATATATCCAATCACTAATTATAATACAAAATAATTAAAAAAACCATCACCTAATAAAACAGAATGAAAATAATTATTTATAAAAAATTAAAAAATAATAAATAATTAATATGAAATATACCTTAAATGTCACGACCCGTCCTCGGGGCCCATGTCGTGACTACCCCATGCCCGCCTTCTATAGGCCAGGGGCTGGCGACTAGCACCGAAGGCGTAAATCCCGATAACTGGGAAGGCATTGCCTTTATAAAAGGAAACAAGCACCACAGAGTAAGCAAGTGAAAAAAAAAGTAAACACTAAGTACAAGAGAAGTGCTGAAAAGTAAATGGGCCAGAATACAAACCGAAAAGAAAATAAAACTACAACTGAACAAGTACAACAATAAAGATTACAGCTAGAAGGACGGAAGTGGCTCCTGGGTTGTCCTCCTCGGATCCTACCTGATGGGTAGGTATAGATGGCGCAGCTCCTGGTCGTCCACCACGGATCCTACCTGAAGGGTAGGTACAGATATCCTCCTCCACGCTCTCTCCCATTAACTTCCTATGTGTGTCGTCTCGTCGTGTATTCCACCTCCGGCTACTGACTCGTCGTGTAGTCCACCTCTGGGTACTGACTCGTCGTGTAGTCCACCTCTGGGTACTGGCTCGTCGTGTAGTCCACCTCCGGGTACTGACTCGTCGTGTAGTCCACCTCCGGGTACTGTCGAGTCCTCGAACACTCAGCCGCCATGAGCACTGCCTGTCATCTGCAACCAACACAACTAGGTGCGGGCATAGCCCGTTCAGGGGTGAGTATAACGATACTCAGTAGGGACCCCGAGTCCCTCAAGGTCTCACTAAACCAACAAGGATAACCACAAAGAAGATCTCAACAGATAACCTCTACTTAGGTATATGCCCATACATATACCTAAGTTATCAATTAACCCATCTCAATCATGAGGAAACAGAAGGATTGTGAAATCAACGGATAACCACTACCTAGGTATATGCCCATACATATACCTAAGTTAGCAAGTGACCCATCTCAATCATGAGGTACACACAAGGTTAAAAGATTCAGCTCAACCAGGATTTTCATTAACGAAACTGTAACTGTTGAAGAGCTCCGTCTCTGGAGTATACAGTGGTCCTGTCATGACTCCGAGGTACTGCTCACTAACCTAAGACTGCTGAGGTACTCCTCCTGTCGAGTACCGCGGGTCTGCGGCGAACTACCAGGTTCTCCGTCTGTTGAGGGTCTGTCGCCAAATACCGGGCGCTCTCCCTAATAGCCTACAGAGGTACTCCTCCGGTCGAGTACCGCGGGTCTGCTGCCAACAACCAGGCGCTCCGTCCGCCGTGGGTCTGCCGCTAAATACCGGGCGCTCCGTCCACTGGGCTAGTCGACTCACTCCAAGTCGAGTCGATCAAGCAGTCGTCAGGTCTCAGTCGTCTACACGATCTCTGTACTCCGCTCGCTCGTCTCTGGGAGGGTCCGCTCCATGAGCTACAGGTCGATTCTCCAAGTATATCAAAGTCCCATGAGGAAGTATCTCAAAGGACCGCCTCGTCATAGGGGTCTCAACGCAACTGTCGGCACGTCCAACAGACGCCCGGTCTTTAAGTTATTAGCCTTTTTGTCCCAGGGGCCCGATTGGTTTCGTATGCAAACCAGTCTGGCCGTAACTCAACTATACCCCGAACACTCATAGTGTATACTCATAGGGACCGTTTCTAAACGTGATCACCAACGCCGCTGACGGTTCGTCAAATGGACGTCTGGTCTAAAAGATATCATCTTTCTCCGTTCCAGGGGCCCGGTTGGATTTCAGGCACAATCCAACCCGGCTATAACCCAACTACATCAAAAACTCGGGCGGAGGATGCCAAAAGTTCTGTATCTTCAACAGGAACGCAACACAACAGACGGAACGCCAATCGGACGCCCGTTCTGGAAGTTATTGGCTTTTTCGTCCCGGGGGCCCGGTTGGTTTTTAATTCAAAACCAACCCGACCGTACTCCAACTGCATCCAAACCTCGAGCAGAGTAAGCCAAAAGATCCATCTCACTTAGATGAATCCACCAAAGTCGACGGCACGTCAATCGGACGTCCGGAGCTCAAGATATGAGTGTTTCCGCTCCGAGGGCCCGGTTGGTTTCGTGGATGAACCAACCCGGCCGAACCCAAAGTATTCCGAACCCTTGAGTGCAATATAACTAAACGACTGTATCGATCCAAGGATCATGTTGCCGCTGACGGTGCGTCGTTCGGAGGCTCGTAGCTCATGTTACGGGAAAAAGACCGAAAATGGTCCGAAGACGGGGGTCCGGGCCCGGGCAGACCCGGCCCGGCCCCCCCTGGGTCGGCCGAACCAGGTCAACCCGAACCGGGTCAACCCGACCTGGTCCGACCCGGCTGGACCTGGTCCGGTCTGGCCTGGGCGCGGCCCAGCCGGTCAGACCGGCCCGGCTCCGCTCGGCCGAGCGGCCGAGCGCCGCAGGTGCCGCGGGGTGCTGCCCCCACGGGTTGGTGGTGGCGCGGCCCCGCGTTGGGGCCGCGCTGGAGAAACGGACGCGGCATGTCGTCGCGTCCCGTCCGTACGAGCCGGACCCGTGCGGCCGCGGGTCCATTGGCCGCCGCCGGCGCCACCGCGCCGGCGACCCGCGCCGCCGGTAGCTTCCGCGGGCCACCAGAGTTGCTCTGGTGGTCCATTTTCCTTCCTGTCTGTGTCTTTGTTCCTCCCGGGTTCCGTTCTTCACTGCAGGATCATCAAATCGCCCTTATCGGATGCCACCCGCCTCATTCGTGACCCCCTCCACCTCTTTCCCAACCCTTTTCCTTCGCCACTGGCCCCCTCAACCATGGCATGTCGTTCTCTTTCAGCGGTCATTGCACCGTCCTTTTCACTACCACCAATTGACCCCCACCATTCTCATTCAACCCCTAAAACCATCCTTAATCACTTGACCCACGACATCCCCCAAAAATAGGTGGTTCCTCCCAGATGAAATTCTACGAATCGGGAAAGGACAAGTCTACATTCAAATCCATGATTTGATCCGTGAGGAACCTCTACATTCAAATCCTGTAAGTTATTATTTCAAGGTCGACATTGTTTATAAATCAAAGTAGCCTTTTAAGGTTCATTTCCCTATTGTGATGGAACTACCTTTGTTGATAGTGGTATGTTCACCATATTGGTTAATCCATTTCATTGAAGGATGTATCCAATATTGTGTCTCTACAAAGCTCTTGCAGTTGAAATACATGTTTCCATAAGGATGCCACAACATTGATCTTTGATCATTGATGTCCTTATTACCATAGAATACATGTATTTTAATTATAACTCATTTTGTGACATTTTATTTCCCCTGGTCTTTGGTGATTTTGCATCAAGTATTGGATTGATGGATCTAAAATATGGGAGATGTTATTTAGACTGAAATGTTTTTCTTGAATTTTAATGTGAAATCTGAAGCATTTTTGTTGATTAAACTGGTTAGGTTTTTTTGGATCGTAAGTCCCAGAATGAGACTGGGTAAAGTGAGATACCTTTTATGGGGTTTAGAAGATGCTATCTCGGAGAACTGCATGGTGTATGAATGCCTTGTTTCTGGGGCTTGATTCAACCACCCTTTATTTATTTATTAACGAATGTTGTTGTTTTGTGTAGTCATTTCCATCCTTTTGTTATTTATTACACTTTGGTAAGACCTTAATTGAGTAATATTAGATTTTTCGTGCATAATTTCATTTGGATTTGGTTGTTTTGATTCATGCAGGGGTTGTTAAATGAACTTCAATTTACACCAGTATTGTTTAAAAAATTGATTTCTATTAATTTTGATAAAATTGATGAAAGTTTTTTTAATTTGAATGTTAAAATTTGTCCAAGGATGAAATATTGAAATTTTGTGAATACTGAAATGTTATACTTACTGTTAAACAAACTATATAATATGGTATATCTTCTCCTTTCTATTTAGATGATGTTGATATACTTCCATTGGCGGTTGGGCCTTCTTCTCCCATCGGAAAATCAAGGGGAACATGACTTCATAATGAAAACTGTAGTACGAGAGATCCAAGACGAATTTGCATCCCTTGACATGGAGGAGAAGTAATTGCCCATAGGTTTAATGTGTTTTATTTTATAGGAATCTATCCTGCTACTAATTTATTTTACACGTATCATTTTTTGGCTACTAGTGTGAGATTGGTGATGAACTGTTTCCATGATCAAGTTTAAGACAGAGTACCCGCTTACATGATTGGGGATGATCTCGACACTAGTGTGAGTTCCACCTGTGGCCGAATTGGGGATGATCAGCTGCTTCTGATCACATAGTGTGAGTTTATTTTTTGAGTTTTTTTATGCTTCTGTTATTTTTTTATATAGTTTATGGTGATGGAATTTGGGAAGTTTTTGAATCTATATAAGCTTTGAACCATCCTTTTAACATTAAAAATATAGAACACATTATATTATTATGTTTCTTTTGATTGGTTTGTTTTCGGTTATGGTTCATTCTACTTTTGTTGTTTTGTTGTGTTTCTTTTGATTGGTTTATTTTCAGTTATGGTTCATTCTGCTTTCGTTTTCTTGGTTTTTCATGACTTCACACCCTATTTTCACTTTTTTATTTTATATTAGGATGAAAATTGATATAATGATGGAAGAGGAACTCATCATTCTCTCAAACGAGCTAATAAAGACAACCCTATAGTTACTAAAAGCCCAGGTAAATGTATTCCATCATATGTTATGTGTTAAATAGTTTTGAGCAAGTGTTGTCAAATTAAACCTTTATCAACTATATGTGTTAGGTTTTGACTGTGGGTCCATGATTGTATACTTAACTTCAACTGGTAATTTTTATCTAGATTTCTACCACAATGGTGTTTATGATTGGGTCCGTTAAGAACTGTGCCACCTAGCTTTCAAATTCTAGTATGGTGCGACTTTGTTGCATGTGGGGGTACTCTCTTTTTCCCCTCGTCTTAAGCACTGTATGTACCCAAATTCATGAATAGGACTTTATTTATTTAAATTTTTTTGTGAACTAGGTTTTTTCCTTCTTGAATGTTCTTTTTTACATTAAATCATCTTGAACCATAAATAATGATTCATCCACAACTATAGTGACTCTTTCATTAAGGTTGTGTTTGGAATAAATCTCACTTGAATATGCTGAGCCTTATTTAAGGTGATATTTTCATCATTTTAGTTTTTCTTTATCTATTATTTTATGTATTATTTCCTTGAATATTCATCTTTTTAACATATTGCATCACACATTTTCTATTCATACCTAGTAAACTATTGAATATTCTTTCTTGTTTGTTTTTTTCCATTTCTATTGAAAATGATTTCTTATGATAAACATAGACTAATAATTTATGGGTATGTTTAATTTCTAAAAGTCGTGTTTGATGCTTTGGATCAAAAGTTACATAATAGGAGAAGGAAAGGGCACTGAGTTCACATATAATGGGGTAACAACTTCTTCACATTTAATGTCTACTAGACGGTAGATAAAAATTCATTAGTTCTTTGCTGGACTATTTTTTCCTTCCCCTTATTAAATTTATTTCAATTTAACCTGATTTCTAAGTTAGAAGATCACAGTATTTTAAGGCAATTCAAAGATTAAAAACAATGGAGATAGTTAGTATACATGATTTATTTGTTTTTTTCCTTCATATTACACTTTAATTTATTTCTATTTTGGTTTTAATTTATGAAGATATTTTGCACTGGTTTTTGGATATGCTCTCTGGTTGTGTGTGGTGTAGATCATGGAGATAAAGAGTGGCATACCAGTGGCTTGAGGTTCCTCACTAGTACTGGAGATGGCTTGGTCTGTTTCTTCTAGTGGCCTACTTGAGGGGCGAAGAAAGATCTTTGGTGGGAGTAACTATTCTTCTAACCTGATGGGTGACAAATGATGGATGATTTTAGACTAGATATGACATACCCTTGGGGGTGGTGTCAAAGATGGATCTTAGGTTTTTGTGTTTTTATCTATTGCGACATTATTTGTTGGAGCCGCCTCACTGGTGATGATGGGTAGGAGCTGTTGGTGCTACAAATGACTTGTCGGAGCTCATTGCTTGAGCTAGGGCTAGGGTTGGGTCGTTGGGGTGGGGGTGTCCAGAGTTTTTGTATTGATTCATTTTGTAATTAATTTCATTATTAATATTTTTTTAAGTTTGAACATGTGTTAAAATTGTCTTTAGAATAATAATTAAAACATATGTATTATATATGATAATAAATATAATATGAAATTTTACTTGTAATAGGTTTTTTTAATTTTTATTCAATTTTAATTTTTAAATAAATTTTATATGTTGGTAATATTATTACCAACAGAAAAATTTGTCACCAGGACATGTTGCTAAATACGTTAACCAAAATATATATTATCTGATGCTATTTTTATAATTGCAACAAAACTATTATATCTATCACAAAAACATTTAGCGACAGAGTTTTTACCGACAGTTTAGTGACAATGACATATATGTGGGTAAAACGTTTTACCAACAGAAAATGAACTTTGGCCAACAGATATTCTCCTCTTGGAAAAAGTTAATTATTTTGTAGTGAAACAAAATAGATTTGGTGTTATATTTATAAAATCTCCCCATATTATATTTTATACATAATATGATTCATAATTCATTAAATCATTGTTAATATCTAGTTTATCAATGTATATTGTTGGTTCATGGGTCTCATTACCTTACATCGATGGTGAAAAAAATAGAAATGAATGATAAAATATACAGGGTAAAATATAGTATTCCATAAAATAATGAAGTGGGATTTATATTTTTTATACAAATAAAAAAGTTTCTATTGGTGGAAAGTATGAGGGGATTTTAAATTTGAGTTATTTTTCAAATAATAATCTATTTAATTATTTATTTATGATTTTAAATATAAATGTTCTTTTTTCAGGTTTTAGTATGAGGGTCAAAGTGAATATATAGAGTATGGTTATTGTTTTCTATGATTTATGAATTATATAATCACTTCTACAAAAAATTAAAATATATTACATTTTTTTAAAAGAAAAAAATTATTACACCATTTTAACAATAATATTTATTATCTTCATTACATGTCTTTTTACAACACTTGAAATGATTAATTAATGAGTTGAACAACTTTATATGTGTTTTCAATAATATATTTTCTTCATAAATTAATTTTATATCATTTATATGTATTTTAACATTTCTATCAACAAGATTTTTGTTGTTTATTTTATTAATAACAAATGTTTTGTAACATACAGAAAAAATGTATATTGTTTATTATAAATTTTTCAAAATAATAAAACAAGAAATATTCAAATTATATTAAAATAGTTTTCTATATACATAAAAATATAAAGGATAAAATTTTATTTGTACTCTCTATTATACAAAATAATAAAAAAATATATTAAATAAAATCAGTACCAAATGACTATTTAAATTATGAATTAAAATAATCATGAGTTATATAAATTAGAATAGTTTAAACCTTAATAAAAATAAAAAAAATTAAAATACATAAAATATTATTGATTAATTAACATGAACAAATGTTTTTTAACCATAGTAAAAAAATGATTTCGATTCTTGGGAAAAAAATTAAATCACTAAAACAATTCCATGATTTAATATGATTTGATCCAAATTGGATTTACGTTCATGGTGGTAACATTATTAATAGGTCTACTATATAATATTAAATATAACATGAAATATATATTAAAATTTAGAATGAAAATAAATAAGAACTCTAACAACCCAAACTCTATAAACATTGAGTCTATTGCCGCTCTATTACATTGGTACATGATACAGGACGTCACATCCCACATAATTGAATAGTTTAGTTGTAGATAGATATATTGTTTTCAAATTTTATTTTAAAATATAAAATACCTCATAAAATATCCATAACATTGTTATTGATTATTGAATATTATGGAAATTACAAAAATCTCTTTGGTAGGTTTCCTTAGGAAATAAAAAATGAAGGGTTTTATTGGAATCCTAGTAAGGAGTTGTGTAAAAAAAATATACCACAAAAAATTCATGGAATACCTTTTATGGAAAAAATAATTGAATAAAATAATTGAAAAATAAAATTAAACTGAGGGAATAATAAAACCCTAACAATGAACTAATTCATGGAAAACAAATTTTGATCTCATACTGATATATAGTATAGTTTTAGTCATTATAATCATTATGTTAAGGCCTTTGGCAAGACATATTTCAAAAATAGGTAAGGAATATTCTCATACCCTATCTAGTTAATATCATTATAAATATGGATGCATTAACGGGATATATAAATTTTAACACCACCCATAACTAAATAAATTCATTGCATTCATCATATGAATTAACAAAACATTTTAGAATATTACCTAACTACCCTATTACATAATCATAAATAAATAAAAAAATTGTTATCTGTATAATATTAGTGCATTAAATAAATATTTCACCATTTATTTGATTAATATTTCTTTCAATTATAAGATTTTGTAAAAATCATAAAAACTATGGTATAATTCTCAATGTAATAGGAAGAACCTTTTTTGAATTAATAATGATAAGGTAGTGGTGATGCATATATTCAATGTGTTGGTAAATCAATAAAATCTAGTAATTGTGTTTTATACATTAAAATGGTAGTATATGAAATAAATGGTTACAATCCTTCATTATTCATCATATAGAGAATGTTAATTATCCAATTCATGTCTTTCGGGATTGTCAACCCATGTGTAAATGTAAGCCTACTTCTTATACAACGATTGAAGATTGTGTTATTTTTTTACTAGGGGTTTTCAGTTTTTTTCCTCTAAATGAATCTATGTCAGAGCTTATAACCACATTTTTTATCCATCTAGTGATTTCATTTTTACGAAACCAAACACACTGTGACATTTCAAAAACATTATTATGGTATTTCACTATGGACTAGTTACAATTTTATAATAGATGTGGTAATTCTTATGTCAAAATATTATGAGGTGGGGATCATGATATAAGATTTTAAATGAAATAATTGAATCTTTAACAATGAAAATATAATCCCATAGGGTTGTATGTACCCTGTGAAAATTAAACATTGGTATGCAATACGAAAAAATTCTCAATGAGTCTAAATTGAGAGAAACAACCCATAATAATTTGGTAACATTTAAATAAAAATACCATAAAAGGAATAAAATAATAAATATATATATCCCTTAAAAATAATGAGTAATATGATAAAATAAATTTATTTAACTTTTTACACCCTCAAAAGATATAAATTTTTTTAATGTGGTATAAATTTCAAAGAATGGATGTCGAGGTGAGAAAGCATTTACCTTGTATTCCTGATTATTCGAAGGAACTGTAATAAACTTTATAACAAACATAACTTTCTTATTCACTTATTTTGGAACGTTATTCATATATATCACCTTTTATTATCTTTAACTATTATAATTTACTATAAATTAACTATATAGTCATTGATTATTTTCATCGACATTTTTTAGTAATTTTGTTTTCTTAGAAAATTATTTTTAATTTCAATGTAAACAATTATTTTTTATATATAATTTAACAATTAAAATTTTATAAAATTTTATTTAACAAAATTTTTAGGAATATTTCTAATTTTTTAATTTCATCTGTTGATAATTTTGGTCGTAACCCATAAATGTAAAACTAGGAGTATTAGTAATTTTTAACAAATAAAGGTTAGAAAATTTATAATATGTTAAATACTAATATAATTTTAACCAACTAAATAAATTAACTTAATTTCTAATTAATGAAAAATAATACAATTATTTAGGTTTATATATTCATCTGTGAAATAAATTTATATCATTGTTGATGTTCGTAGTTAAACCGTCCTTAAAATGAACATGTTATAATCGATAGGGGTGTATGGTTAAAAAAGTGATTTTTTTCATAACATCATTATTAATGAAGAATAATGATATTATAAATATTTTATAAATTTAGGAATCATATATTCCAATTATTGGATAAGGGAGAATAAATTAGATGAAAAATAAAATATATTGATTCGTAGTGGTTTTAGTCTGTATGTATGCACAAATATCATATTATTTATCCGTGGAATGTCTTGAAGGTAGGAAATAATTTATATTTTAATAAATAGTCAGAAAATTTATAAATAAATATTTAATTAATAAATATATCTTGTAAACCAGTAGTATAAAGTTGTGATGAAAAATAAAACACACCACTCATGGAAGTGATAATAAACAAGTACTCATGCCATCAATTTCCTTTTTTATGGATGGTGGAAAATATAAGTAATTTTTATTCATAAAAACATATAAGTATAAACATAATTTGTATTTAAACATTTTATAATGGTTAATATATGTTTTTATTATAAATAGAGTATAAAAACTATTAAAGAGTGATTTGTACTTTTGTTTATGAGTTAAACTATCTCATGAAGTACTTCTCAGAAACAGAGGAATTCAGACAACATATTATAACTAGAGGATTATGTATGTGGTAGAATATTATAGTTGAATTAAAATTGATAGGTTTTTATGAATATTTTTAATTTATATATTTTCCTTCAAGGGTTATTCGATGGTCCCTTCTATAAGTGAAGGGAAATTAATTTTTTTTTGTAAATATAACCTCATAATATAAAATGATCACATATTTTGAATAGATACTGGATTCCAAAGTTGAAAATAATAGAGAGGTAATATGATTTTGTCATTCCAATCCTAAAACAATGATTTTGAGACATTTTTTTAACATGTTTATGGTTCTTTACCCTTATATTTTTCAGTTTAATAATTTTTAGTTTTTACCTTTGTAATTAGTTTTTACATCAATACTTTTTTTTATTCCTAAAATAAAATATAACTCATAAATTTTTTTATTAATTACTTTAAATATGTAATAAATTTTGTCAAAAAAAATTAAATAAGCATAGGAAAAATTAAATTTAATATTAGTGCATATAACATATAAATCCCATTTGGAGAAATATTTTGATCTTAAGCCAAAAAAATTTTGTTTTGATAAAATTATTAATATTATAGATTATAATGAAATTTATTATTTTATTATTAAAAAATAATTATTTTGTGGAATTAAAATTAATCCAAATCATAATTCCATCATGTGAAATTAAAATTAAATGAAAAATAAAAAAATTATTATATTGAAATAGTATTTATGTTTTAAAATGTTAAATATAGGTTCGTTAAATAAAATATAGCTTTTTAAGTGAATAATATTTCACGTTAATTAAAATTTTCATCTAGAATTTGTTCATGTTTTATTGTCAAATAATGTTTATGTAAATTTCATAAAAGCTATACTATTATTATAAATTATAATTTTCTCAATTTACGTAAAAACATATTTCGGAAAGATAAAAAAAATCATCATAATATAATAATAACAAGATTAATCCAAATATAAAATCCATGTTTGATAAATTTAAAATCTATAAATTGGGAATTTAACGTACACATATAATCATGAATAAAGTCTCTTTGGAATGAACTTCATTCATTAGTTTTAGGATGTACTGCTTACCATTTAAAGAAGCATATCATGTATTACATTATTCTCCAAATAAATAATTAAATACTTGAAATTATAATGTAGGATCGTTATTAAATAATTTAGGAAATTCATTAAACGTAAATTCTTCAGGATTTGATGTTTCATCCCCTAGTTTTTTATTTATCTAAATAACATTAACTATTTGAATTTTTTTTAACTCTTACTCTCTATTTTCAAGAATTTGGATGGGCTCTTCATTATAACACATGTTATGTTCCAAATATATTCCCTTATATGTGAGTAAATAATTTTAATATGGTATGTATTTCCTCAATAATGAAACATGTGAGATGTTATTTACCATAGAGAGATTTGGTGGCATAGAAAATATGTATTATAAAACTCCAATTTTATCAAGATTTATCATAATAAAAAATGTACCTTAGAATTACCGTACCATTTATAATAAATCTTATGACTCCATTTAATGGGGATACCTTTAAGAACAAATGTTCCCCCCTTGAAATAAAAAATATTTAATTTATTTATCATCAACTATCTTTTGTCTTCTTTGAGATACTCTGATATGATGCTAAATAGACTACACTTTCATAGTTTTCTCGTAGAATTTTCTATGCCTACTATCTTATTTTCTCTAATTTATCCACTACCAAGTTGGATTTTAACATCTATTTTCATATAATTCTTAATATGATTCCATCAACATTCTTGAATGGAAGATAATATTGTATTAAAATTAAGACATAGTTAGACACTGATACCATATTCCGTGAATCTCAAGGGAAAATTATTTCAGTATGTAATCTAATTTTGGAATAGTGATTTAGTTTTTCATCTGTACAGAGATGATAGATGGTTCTAAAATGAAACTTGGTGTTGATATCTTTTTAAATTCTCTTCGAAAATCATGATGTGAAATAAGGGATGTGATTAGATACAATTTATAGTGGTCAACTATGAAGTCTCATTATTTAATGGATATATAGTAGGAAAAGGATTTTAAGGGGTAGATCTTCCATTACTAATTTGAAATAAACAGACATAGTGAGGTGATCAATAATGACCCATATAGCATTGTTCTTCCTTGTAATCTTTGGATGTCCAGTTAATAATTCTATTATAATATTGTACCACTTCCATATGGGTATAATCTTAGGTTTTATAAAACCCTTAGTATATACCTGCTCAAATACAAAGCATTTGGACACATAGTTTTCAATTTCCCTCTTCATACAATCCAACAAAAAAAATGTTCTCTTAATTATTATAAATTATTATTTTACAATGGTATATCTATAAATTTGATCAATGTGATTCATCAAGTATATCCCACATTATCTTTGGAATATATATATCATATAACCCCTTTCAAAGAATTATAACTCCATTTTTATTGATAAATTCTGTAAATTAACAACCATTTAATCCTTTAAAATTCCTTTTTAAATCTATATCTTCATAATGTCACTTCTCTCCTTTTTTAAAAAAAATATAGTTTTGTAATTTCTTTGAATCAAATTATGGATCCCCTTCCCTAAAAATTACTGTATACATGTTCCTTATATCCCTTAGTATATGATCCTTGTTAATCCAGATCATTATTAGAACTCCATGGTCCGTCATACTCAATGCATCATCCAACATTTCTCATTCCAAAAGTGGTAGTTTCTTGATAAAACGTAGTCCATTAGTAGTTTCAAACATCATTTTTCCTTCATATTGATATCTTTATAATAGAAAAATATACTTCAAAATTTTGTGGTTGATATATATATGTACAATTTTGACCCCTGAGATAATTATTTAATATCATTAAGTAATCAACCATGTTCTTATTATTCACAAAGAGACAACCTAGTTCTTTTTTTGATGCGTAAATATATATTACAATTCCTCACATTCTATATGGTAAATTAAATACCATTAAATTAATCAATTTCTTCTCAATGTATTAAAAACATTCTTAGCGTTCCTTTAACCATGTGAATTTGACACCTTTACTTGTAAACATGGTTATTGGGGTGTCCAGTTGGTAAAAATATTTAACAAAATATTGAGAATATGCAGATAAATCAAGGAAACTACTTATGTTAGTTATACTGACTGGTGTATAGAATTTTTTGACTACTATGGTATTTAAAGGATCGAAAAATATTTTTACTGTAATGAAAATATATCCAAGAAAAGAGACTTTAGTGAGCCAAAATTCACACTTATGAAATTTTCTTTATAATTAATTTTCTGTTAGGGTGTCAAGATTTATTTATATATAGTTTACAAGACCATAATAGATTTTAGAGTATATCAGGATATCATAATTGAATTCTACCTAGAAGATATCAAGATAATCCATGAATACTCTATTCAATATATCTATTAAAATAGAGGTATATTATTCCATCAAAATGGCATTACAATAAACTCAAAATATCGATACTCTATATGAAATGACATATTTTATATATCGTCATTCATAACCCCTGAATATTTCCAATGTGATTTTTTTTTTGAAATATATTTATATTCTTGAAGATGATAAAATAAGTCATAAATTCATGGATAATGATATTTATTCATTATAGTAATGATATTAATCTCCCTATAATTAATCAAAAATATATCATACACATCATTATTTTTTATAAATAAAATAAGGGATCCCTATATTAAAAAATTAGGGTGTATAAATTCCATATTCCACAACTCCTATATTTTATTCTTCAAAAATACCAAATCCACTAGTGTTATTATATTTCCAGTTTTATATATGGATCTTACATCAAGATTGAGATCAGTGAAAAACTCAATGTCATGCTTAGGTGGATGACCAAGTAATTCCTATGGAAATACATCAATGTATTTTTTATAAGGGATATATACTTTATTACAAGGATATACTTCCCATGTATATAATTTTTCTCTTCCTCTTCTCCCATAATTTCATTAAATAGATCTACTAGATTGGGATCTAGAAAAGAATCATCGAATCAATTCTCTCCCTTGAAAACATGGGATTCTATGTATTGTGACCCCATACTTTTACACATACTATTAAAATATTTAAAGCATAATTATTAATCAAATAAAAACGAAGGATCAACATGTATAATGTCTTTTAAAGACTACGTACATAATTAGAAAACATATCAAAAAATTAAAACATCAGATTTTAATATGCATAATTAGTTCCTTACTTGGTATGATCTCATAAATCTACATAGGATCACCTAGGGAATACATAGACCAAAATAGATGAACTAAAAATCCTAGTAAGAAATTGAACATGGGAATGAAACATAGAATGTGAGTTATAATGGCATAAAATAATAATATAAATGGCATGGATCTTGAATAAACATTTAGAAGAATAAAATATCGAACATGGATTATTTTGATCATAAAAATATTTTAATATTTTAGTGACATATAACATGATATAAACATGAGTAAAGTATAACCACCAAGACTATATCACATAGTTGATAGAGTCTCATAATGGACTAGGTTTACTCTAAAATACCATACATAATGTCTCTTGATATTGAAGCTTTACTCAATTCATTAGAAAACTATCAAGGAGAATACATAATAACATGTTCATGCATACGTGTTCCACATAAATAATTAAACATAAGGAATAAACATAATGGTTACCCATGTAAAAAATGGGTTTCTAAATCATGTCCTAAAGAATGTACAAAGGGCGTATCATAATGGTTTACATGAAAGATGGTATTAAATCATTATTGGTACTTCGTAAAGAAAATAATAGACATAGGTAATAATAAACGGTTTCTGAATGAATTGTAAACATGAGAAAATAGTGGTTTGGTTACTTTGTAAATGTTCCACTTAAGTGGGGTATTAACGAAAAAGGTTTGGAAGTGAGTAAGATAATAAAAACATAACAGAACTCAAAAATTACATAATAAAATAACTTATTTTAGAAAATATGGGTGGCTCAAAATATTTTATGTAGTGTACATGAAAATGGGTGAGTAATATATAAGTTCCCCTTAATCAGGTTTTCTTATCGAGAGGAATTGAGAAGGGAACCTTTTAGATATGTAATTCCCCATAAAACTGAGAATAATTGGAGGAGCTAAATATATTTAGAACATATAAATGGAATTTGGGATATTTATATAATAATAATAAATAAATAAATTTGGGAAATAGAAAGAACTTATAACCCAATGTAAACAAATAGAGGATCAGAGAGATCCCTTTGCATATGTCTAAATGTGTTATTTACTTGAATTAATATCATGGATAATAAAATTACATTCATTGAATACATGATATGAAAAATATAATATATTTATTTGATTTATTATAACTTTATTTTTTCATTAACGACAATTTCAATGAGTAATAATGATTAATGTTGTCTTTTGAGGAGTGTTTATTTTAAGGTTTTATGATTGGTACACTTTTATAAAATAAATAATGTTCTAATAAAATTATAATAAATATCTAGAAGTGAAATCATATGGTATTAGTGAAAATTTAAAATCTAAATTGTCTCATATTTTATTTTTTTTAGGTATGATGATGATTCATAAGACAAAATGTTAATTATAATTGTTCAGTTAATTTTTGCCATATTTTTTGACATTCACAAGTTATTTACTTTTTATTGAATATTATTTTTATATATTAGTTCAAAAACAAAAAATAAGTTTCAATATACATATTAATATCTTATTTATCCATAATAATTGTTTTATAACCATTATTTTAGGTGGTAATGAAAACAATCCATTATCCATGGAAATGACTAATCGTTATAATTTGGACAACTGTTTACATTCATTGAATAATTATAGAGGAGAGAAGGGTTGAATAGAATATATTAATTTATAAATATAAAATTATAGTATATAAATGAAACTAGATTTATTATAATTTTATTGATGAAGTCTTTGAGGAAAATTTGGAAAAATTAAATGAAAATAAAATAAATTGTTTCAGAAAGTTACCTCTTGAATATCACCTCGTATAATGATCCAATAAGGAATATGGTATTTTTTTTCTTTTATTAAGACCAGATGATCTTAGACATGTAAAACATGATTGGGAATGGAATTGGGTAGCCAATTGAGAATTTAAATGTCTTAGAAGGTGTAAAGATAAGGGGTGGTGAGGTGTGGTATTTATTGGGGAGGTGGTGTTTTTTATTATTATATTATTTAGTTTATTATTTTAGATCAATACTATCAATAGTGTTGATTAATGTGAATATATATATGGTAAATAGAATAGTATAAATTGAACCAATGTTTTCATACATCATCAATGACTTAAACATTAATGTATTTGGCTTATAATAAAAAATAAAAAAATTTCTTTATTTAACTAATCACCAACAATTCAACAAATTTAGAAAAAAATAGAAATTAACCATTACAATTTATAAATATATATATTTAAAACATGGAATCCACTTTATGAAAATATTTCTCGAAATATGATAAAATTAATATTTAATTAAAATCATCATTTATTCAAAAAAATATCGGTTTTAATATTATAATCAATTTTTTACCCTTTGAAAAAATAATTAAGATCACATAATATTATCTTCTTATTACAATAAAATGTAATATTAATTTATGAATTTTTTTATGAAAGTAAATTTCAATTTTAAATAATTATATTAATTTTAAAATTGTAAATAAACATTTATGTTTTATAAAAATACCCACATATAATTTTTCATTTTTAGAACATTTATTTTTTTAATCGGGATATAAATTTATCATTTTTTATGTATAAGATACCTAAATTTTATTTTATACTTTCATTGGTGAAGTTACTATTCTAATTTCTATATTTTTATTCTTAATGGTCATATTACTATTCCAATAGTCATATTATAATAGTCATATAAGTTCTTTAATTCCTACAAATACCTCACAATTAACTAAGGGTAAATATATACTTCCATATTTATATTTAATATTATATTATTGACATTATGTTTATTTTTATATCTTTTTTCATGAGTGTGGTAATTTTAGTAGATCAAGCAGATACCAATTTTCCTATTCATATTATCATATTTTCTATTTACTATCCCATCGTAATATTTGAATTTTTATTGGTTAATTTTATGAGAATTGTATCATTATTCATTTATGAGAATAAATTTTATATTAGGCTCCCTATGTGATTTATCTATTTTATAAAATAATTATATGACTGAAATTTCTTTGATCAAATTATCTGTCATTACATTCTTCACCCTTTATGAAATTTTTTCCTTGAAATTTTCTTTTACAATCTAAGGAAAATTGGTGAGGGTACTTATACTTTATTTATTCATATGGTTCTTATGTCGCATATTTATACTTCTATTTTATCCATAGTACATTTACTAGGTGATTGGTTATGTTGCATAAAACGTTATCTCTATAGTCCTAAATACTCACCAGCTATACCATACAAGATTGATCATTTTCTAGTGTGTCGCCTATGAGTTTAGTATATGTGAGAAAATGGTATGTAATTACTCAATAGGGTTTTGTTTAATACAACATTTAGTTGAGACATGGTTTTAGGAAGTGCTAATCGATATGCCACACCTCTGACTTGATCAAGAATTTTGAAGGGGTCGATGTACCTGGGACTTAGTTTTCTATTCTTCCCAAATCTAATGAATCTCTTATAGGGAGATATGTGGAGTATTAAATTTTACCAACCTCAAAATCTATGTCCCATTGATGATAATATGCATAACTCATCCATATACATTGGGTTGTATGGATATATTGATAAATGGTCTTCACCTTTTCTAACATTTCCTTAACCTTTTTAGGACCATCAAATTATGTTCACCAACATCATCCCAGTATGTAGGTTTTATATATCTTTTACCATAACGGACTTCATATGGATCCATTTTTATGCATGGGTGTAATATATTGTTTTCAGATAACTCAACTAGAAGAAGATGTTGATCCCATCCACCATTGATGTCCACTGAGCTTGCTCTAAACCTATCTTCTAGTTTCTGAATAGTATGCTCAAATTGTCCATCAGATTAAGAGTGATAATTTGAACTGAAGTTCAACTAAGTATTTATAGAATGTTAGAGTATTCTCCATAACATGTAGGTAAATCTAAAGTCATGGTCAGATATAATTGATAATGTTACTTCCTGTAGCCTCACCAACTCTCTAATGTATATCTGTGCATGTTGTCTAGTGAGAAGTCCTCTCGAATCAAAATGAATTCATTATTCTTCATATGATGATACATAATGGACCATATAGCATTATTTACTATAGATGTACACTTATGTATAGTTAAAAATATTATAGTGATGCTTTCCCATTTTCATATAGGTATGTGATTTGGTTATGTTATTCCCTTAGACATTTTCTTTTAATAATTCACTATCAAACATATGAATTACTTTGATGCATATTTAGTGATATCATTCATCATGTTTTCCCAATAATAGTTCTCTTAGAAATATCAATACATATTTTTTCTCCATGGGTGAATAGAGATGTTTTAGTGGTGTGAATCATTCATATGTTCATTCTTCATCTCCTGATTAGATAGTTCATATATTCATGTCCCGAATTTTACAACTTCTTCCTCATAAATTTGGAATTCTAAGGGTTTCCCAGTTCTTATAGCTTCCACCTTTTTATAAATTTCAACATCATCTATTGAACCATCCTTTATCTTCTCTAAAAGGGATGGTTGAGATATAACTTCTTAAAGGATTTATTTTTTAACGTCCTTTATGATTATAATATCCATCCTTTTTATGTCTATGATGATTGGATCCATTCTACTTTGAGAATCTTCCACAATTTTTTTATCATGATGGTAGTGAATTAAAAAGTCATAATTGTTGATGATTTCTAACCATCTTCAATTGATCATATTATGATTATAATATTTGAATATATATTTGTGGATCTTATCATTAGTATATATATCAGACTTCTTCCAATAGATAAAATGCTTTTAATTTTCTACATGAAGATCATAACTTCAAACTCTAGAAAATGAATGAGATAGTCTTTCCCATTAATATTCAATTCCTTGATTTTTACTCTGTCACTTTATCATTTTTCACAAGTACCCATCCTAATCTCTTCTTTGAAGCATTGAGGTATACCAAAATGATTTCCAGATATGTCATTTATGTAAGTACTAGTGTAGTGATAAGTAGATTTTTCAACACTTTGAATAATTATTCGCATTCATTGATCTAAAAAACACTTCTCCATTAAAAATCATCTTGGTTAGTGGGTTTTATAATCATGATATGTTCCTAAAAAAATCAATAATACACTATTGGACCCAGGATACTATAGATCGTCAATATAGATCTTAGTCTGAGAAACTTATTAATTTTATTTTTAGAATGGTCTATTTGTATTACTTTAATGGTGATAACGTGAACCAAGAATGATACTTACTCCTTCTGTAAATCACATATACTATAATTTTCAAAATGTTCCCCCTCTGCAAATCCATTATCATATTGTTCAAAATCTCTTTATGTTCATCCATGCCCTTTGAGTATTTCATGATATCATCTATAAAGACTACCAAAAAAATTTCAATGTCATATCTAAGGGATTTATTCATTATGACCATGATATAAGTGAGTTTTATGGGAATCACAATGAACTCATTGTGTCCAATTTTCATTAAAAAGGCAATCACTATAATATCTTCCTTCATAACCCTTAATTAGTGATATCCTAACCAAATGTCTATCTTAGATAAATACTTGGTCCCATGTGGATGATCGAATAATACATATATTTGTTCCTTATAATCAATTTGTTTGAGATAAAAATAATCAATGCAGATCATCATTAATCCATCCTTCTTCTTGAGAAAGATGGCTAGCACATCCCAATGTGATGTACTCAAGTGTATAAAACCCTTTTCCATATTTTATTTTAATTTCCTCTTAAATTACTCCATCTTAGTGAAGGACATCTCAGAGGGACTCTATGATATGGGTAGATATCAATGTATATTATCAATTGATAACTCAAAATATCATTCAAAAGAATACATGGAAATTCATCAGGGAACACATCAGTTTAGTCCCTGACAATGGGCATGTATTTGAGCGTGATCCTCTCATATGTCTCAATAATTTGAGCTATATATACTATCTCATAAGTAAATAATATCCAAAATTGATATGATGCTTTTGAAAGAGTTTCATCCTCTCACTTAAACATTTACTTAATTGGGTGATTCCTCAAGATGTGAAATGTGATCTACCTTTACTGACAACTGATGTTGGGTTTGAATAAAAATATCTAATTCAAGACCAATATAACATCCACCACCTACAAATGATGTAATATGATATATTATTGGAGGTTCATTCCACAATCATTGTCCAGTGATGAGTTATAAATATTAGATGAAAATTTTTCCCCATTCATTGTTCTCATAGATAACCCAACCTTCATATTTTGAGGTGGTGTTTTAATAGTTCTATTTAACTTTCAAGATCTGAAAGAATGTGTTTAACCAAGATAAAATAGTACATTATCTACTCTAGTAGGAATAAATATCATACATATCACCACATCATTATTGGGATCCACCTCATGGGCAGTGATATCATATCCCCTTCCTTCCTACCTTGGATTTTGTCATTGTTGATTTTCTTTAAGAACCATTGGATTAAAGAATTAGATATCATAATTCCCATGTTTTTTACTATTGAAACACTACACTATAGGATGACTATTGATTTGAACCTTCCTTTATTCTTCCACATTAGTGGGCTTCTTTAATTCTCTTTGAAAATAATTATCCCGATGCCCCTCCCTTTCATATTTGAATTATCTTTTCGTTGCCTTTAGATAGTTCTTAGGATTATTCTTCCCACATTTTGAACATGAGGGATGTCAGGTTTTCTTTCTTTCATAGGATTAATTTGTTGATACTCCCATATTAAACTCTATTTTATTCTTTTTATCATCAATTCCACAAGACCACTAAGAGTCTCTAATACCCATATCAACCATTTTAGAACATCATAAAATCTCCCCATGGTTTTCATGGTCTTAAATCACCAAGTAGTTTCATAGAACATACTTTAATCCACTAAATAAGAGATCCAGCTTATATTTTTTTTCCCCGACAAAGCCGAAGAAATATCTTGAAATCCTAATGGAGTTTTCCTCATATATCCAGATAGATTCATCTTACTTTTTCATCAATCCTAGGAACTCCCTATCCATATTATGATGGATAGTTTTTCGAAAATATTTACTGAAAAATATATACTTGAATCGTTCCCAATTCGTGGAATAAATTTCCACCTTATACTTTGTGTAATTGATTTGTTTGCACCATTGATTTAATTCCCCATAAAAATGAAAAACCTCTAATATGGGTTTCTATTATTCTAAGAATTTATAGGCAAGTAACATATTCTTAATATAGATAATCTATTGTTTCTTGATGAGGGGATTAAAATATCCTCTAAAGATAATAGGGCTTTGCCGCATAAAGGATTCGACAACAACTTTCTCTTTCATAAAATAGGGGTGGTATTCCAACTGATTCATCTTATTATTCATAACTGGATATAGTTTATCTAGTATTTTAATAAATTTATGGTCAATTTTTCCCATCAAATGTTGAATCTCATTAGGTAAATAATAACATTTCCTATCATAGTGATTATTGTTATTAGTACCCCAATTTCACAACATTTACTAAGAAAAATAAATAAAATAAGATTAAGGGACTTGAATATTCAGTTGATGAGCATATAAAAAGTAAACTATGAGAATAGTAGGAATCAAATATAAATGAAAATTATATCCTAACTAATAATTTCCTAAGTTTCATTCTAGGTTATATTTGGTGATAGAATTATCTATAGGGTTATTGCTAAATATCTCTAGTACTAACCCCCAAAAATAACTAGACCATGATCTGATACCAACTATAGAATCCCTATATTTCTACACATATTATTACATGATTTATTTCATAAGTATCCATTATAGAAAATCCAAGGATAAATATGTAATGTTTCTTTCGAACACAAGGTACCTATTTAGAAAACATGAATCCAGAATAAAAAAATTATTCATATTTATAATGTCCTTATAACTTCTTTTGAGATCCTACATATTTATAAGATAACCTAGAGAATAAATGGACTAAAATAGAAGAGCAAAAATTCCCAAAAAAGTGACTACACTTTAGAATGAAACATATAACATGAGTTAGAAAAGCATTATATGATAATATAAAAGGAAAGGATCATGAAAGAAAAATATATAGAATATTTAATCATATGATCATGGAACTATTGGAATGTGTCACCTACATATAAGAAGACATAAATATGATTTAAAGATAACCACCAAGACAATATCTCATGGTGGATATAGTCATATAATAGACTGGGTTTATAGACTAATCCCATACATAACAACTCATGAGACTAAAACATTACACAAAGAATTGGAGTGTTATATGGGTTCACCCATATTAACATATTTATGAATATGTTTTATATATAAATAATCATACATAATGAATAAATGTAAGGGTTTCCCAAGGAATGAAATGGGTTGTGAAATCATGTCACAAGGATTTACAAAATGGAATATCATAATGGATTACATGAAAGAAGTGATTAAATAATTATTGGACATTAATAAATGAAATATAGGTACAAGTTATGATAAATTATTTCCAAATTAAGTTTGAACCTAATAAAATATTGGTTAGGATACTTTAGAAATGTTCAACATAGACGGGGTTTTAACGAAAAATACAGATTTTGGAAAGAGGGTAAAAGAATAAAACTAAAAGTGAACTATAAATGGGTTTATGTGATAAAATTATTGATTTTAGAAAATATGGGTGTCTTAAAACAATTTATGATGTGTAGACGAAAATGGGTGAGTAATAGAGATTTTCCCATTATTCAGGTTCTCTTATCGAGAGGAATTCAGAATGGAACCTTTCAAAACATGTAGTTACCCATAAAATAAATATGAATTGAATTAGACACATATTTGGGGAACATATACACAGAATTTATTAGAATTATATATATATATAAGGAAGTCATAAATTGGGGAAACGATAAATAATGTGTAACCCAAAGGAAAAATGTATGTTCAGAGATATCCCTTACCTTATGTACGAATGTATTGTGAACATTCACATGATTTCAAAGATAATAAAAATAGATTCACTAATTAATTAATTAAAAAATTTATGCACATTTTATTAATTATATTTTTCCTAAAATCGGTTATGACCATTTCATTGTGATATAAAGATCAATTTCATCATTCAGGGAGTGTTCATTTCATGGTTTCACGGTCGGTTCACCTGTAATGAAATATGGTAGTTTTTTTTAATGGAAATAACTATCTAAAAGAATTTATAATGCATTAAAAAACTAAGAGACGTTAAATGGTATAATATATCATTTTTTCTCATAAGGGGATGAATGATTTGACAAAACAATCATGATAATTGTTCGGTTTATTTTTGTCAGTTTTTTCGATCATCACAAACTAGTTTTGGTTTATAGAATATTATGTTTAAATATTATTTATAGAACTTGAAATTAGTTATAATATTCATAAAAAAATGTTATTTAACAGTGATAATGGTTTTATGAGAAGACCTGAAGGAGGTAATCACACACAAAAAATCATTATCCTTGGAGAAGATTAACCACCATAATTTGGACAATGGAATATTTTCTTTCAGTAAGTGGAGATAAGAAAAGGGTTTTACATAATATTTTCTATTATAAATATACAATTCCATTATGTACATGATAACATATTTATTATGATTTTATAGATAAAGGAGTTTATAAGAAGGAAGAAAACAAAGAAATGAAATTAAATGAGATTGTTTGAGAGAGTTACCTCATGAAGATCCCATACTTGGAAGACCCCTTACGGCACATGGATATGTTCTTTTGTTGAGACCATAAGCTATTAAACATGTGGAAGATTATTGGGAAAGGAATTTATTAGTGTCTTGACAAGAGAAAAGTTTTTTTAGGTTTGTTGAGAAGGGGTGTTGAATGGTGGTATTTATAGGGGATATGGGTATTTTGATTAATATACTAATTTGTTTATTATTTTGTCTCAATACTATAAATAGTGTTGAATAATATGTATAAAAATAGTAAATTTTATAGTAGAGTTATTAGCAATGGGTTTTTACATCATCCATGGCTAAAAAATATATGTATTTACATAATAATGTTAAATACTACATATTATATTATTTCATTATTCAACAAAAATTAAATTATCTTTAAAAAATCTCAAAAAATCACCCTAACCATTCTTATATGTGTAAATGTGAAAAGTGGAATCTATTTTATGAATATTTGAAGATTACATTTTAAATAAAAATATCATTTATTCAAAAAATCATAATTTTAATATTATAATCTATTTTTTACCCCTTGAAAAATTATTTAAGTTCACATTAAATTATATTGATATTAAAATAAAATTTTATATTAACAAATGAATCTATATTATTTTTATTTTAAATAATTATATTTTTTCTTGAATTTTATATTAACATTTAAGATTTTCAAAAAAACACATAATTTACCATTTTTTAAACATTTATTTAATTACTCTATGATAAAAATATATCATTTATTTATTTATAAGATTCATAAATTATATTTTATATGTTCATAAGTGAGGTTATAATTCTAATTGCCAAATTAGTATTCTGAATGATCTGATTTCTTTTCTAACTAATGGATTTATATAGTCTTATAGGTTTCTTAATTTCTATAAATATGCCTTATTTATCTTAAAGATAAATATATACATCCATATTAAAAATAAATAGTATATTATTAACAATATGTTTTATTTATACATCTTTTTTCATGAGTGTTGTAATTCTAGTGGATAGAAAAGATCCAAATTTTCCAATAATTATTATATTTTTTTATATTTTTTTGTCCCATTGTATTATTTTGAATTCTTATTGGATTATTTTTTGACAAATGTATCATTCATCATTTATGATAATAATGTTCCTCTTGGGTTCCCTATGTAATGTATGTGTTTTCTGACATAATTATAAGAATAAAATGACGTTTATAAAATGTTGGGTTGTTACACTATGCTCCCTTTACAAAAAGTAACCTCTTTCTCTTATTAATAAATTTTTAATATATACAATGGGAATTAATCCATACTAATTATTAGTTAAAATTAACAATAGGAATAACATTCCATTTTTCCACAAGGGAATATCTATGATTCTTAATGGATACTACCTGGTAAATAATTTTTTTTATAGATTCCCATTTATTGTCTTGAATGATAACTCCATTCTCAATGTATTTGGTTATGATTTAATCTTTTTAGAAATAATGTATGATATAAAAGAGTTTATATATCAAGAATCAAATATATCATGACCTAACATTTATTTTAGGATCAATGTTTCTAAAATCACATCATTTGGGACATTAACCATAGATTTAGTGATCACATATACATGGGCTTTCTCAGTTGACTTTTTAAGAGGTAAATTACTGGGATGTTTGGGTCTTTTGTTTGAATAGTTCCCCATCTTCTTAAAAATAATTAATTTAACATCATAATTTTTAACCTTTACATTGAATTCATGATCTATATATTGTTTTTCTCTATACATGATAAAACAATAACTACTTTTGTGAAATTCCTATGGTGATGGTTTCCATAGTTATTACATCTAGAAAATTCCTCTCATATTTTCACCCCCTTCTCATCAATTTGTTGTCCATTATTATCATATTAATAGTTATTCTCCTAATTACATTGGAAAACACAAGTCATGAAGAATTAATTATACATTTAAATGGGAATTGTGACTATATCCTCATATGATAAAAATATCTATGATACAAACACTCTTCAAAGGGTTAACTATATCTAATCAAATTAATGGTCAATATTTGTTTAGTATACATACATATTTTTCACATTGTCTATATGGACATATAAATTTATCCATATACTCAATAATATTTCCCTCTTACATATATTTGAGATTTATGAATCTACTTTCCATTTCATCCCTTTTTTCATGAGGATAGTTATTTTCCTAGAATATCACCTTAAAAATGTTTCATTCTATATGGTTTCAATATACTTCCTATTTAGTATTGTCAATTACTGATCATTGTTTATGTTCATCGTTATTAAGATGATATATCACAATGATGATTTTTACCTTTCACTACTTCTTGAATTGATAATTATTATTTCTATAGACTTGATTTATTGCCATGTTAACAATGCATTAGTCGTTCCATTGAATGATTAAGGTGGTTGTCTCATAAAGAGGTCCAACATAGTTACATCACAAGTTTGATAATCATGTTTATCCATACAAAGGGGGTTTATTTTTTATATCATCGGAAAACATTCCGAATAATATTATCATTATATAATCTATATCACTAACCCCATTGATGTTATAATGGGATACATCCATAAATTAACTTATATTTTTTCATTCCATTAACAAGATGTCATCACTAAATAATGGAATACATGTAATTATCTCATGATAAAAAATATAAAAAAAAAATTCCTATTAGGATTTATAGATGTGTTCTATATAAATAATATGGGTTTTCATTATATTTGATCTATCTAACTAGATTCCTCTATATCTAGCCTTTGATTTTTTTACTAAACATGTTTTGTACCAACTATAACAAACCATACTTCTAAAAGCCATAGTTTATGGTCACATTATTATATTTTAACAATTTAAAATAGATTCTATCTCTTGGGATTAAATAGTTTATAATTCTTAAGAGACAAGATATATAAATGTTTATCAAATTGTATTTTAAAACATAAAATAATGTCTGAAACCTCGATGACAATATTATCCATTATATAATATTTATTAAAGTTATACATTATTCTCTTCTAGGATTCCTAAGAAGAGGGAAAATACTAAGGGTGAGATTAGATTCTAAGTAAAGATTATAGTAAAATTAAGGATATCATAACATAACCATGGAATAAATTATATGAGAAAAAAGAATAAACAAATTAAAAATTTATTAAAATTAAAATTATGGAATAAGATTTTAATATCAATAAATAAATACTAGGATGAAATATAATAATCTCATAATGATGGAAATAATAATATTGGACATCATAATTTTATAATTATATCCTTGATCAAAGATATATTAAAAACATGAGTAATGAAAATTCCAATTACCTGGCTTGTTTATCTTATGATATCTTTTAATGAATCGAGGGGATATATAATAATGGCTCCCATCCATCACTAAATAAGTCCAATGAATTCAGTATATGAATTAAAAATACATTTTATAATGTTCTCTATGGATATGTTAATTAAAATTGGATAAATAAAAAATATTATCCTTATAATTGAATTAAAAAATATTTCCCCATTTGATGAAATAAGGTGGATATCTAGTCAAATATCACATAATCAACATAGATTATTTGGGGTATTTTCAGTGTCATAGTAAGTACCCTTATCAATGAATTAATAATAAGGTATTAAATATAGGTACCTTCAAAGTGTTACTTTTTTAATAGAAGTTAGTTATTGAGTCCAATAGTTTAAATAATAGGATCCCAAATAAATGGAAAAATAAAATCCATCCTTATGGTTCATAAAATGCATCTAAATTATCCAAATCATATTCACTGAGAGTGTAAAATTAGGTATGTCATTAGGCTAACTTCTTTTTTACTGAGTGAAGAATTTTTTATGAACCTACAACCATTTTTCAAGATCATTACCTATTGGATAATTTATTCTTGTTCCTATATCAAATTATTTTTATCCATTAAAGGATGTCCCTGTTCATAAAAATACCCACAATTTTACTTTATCTAGACTTTTTGATAGCTTTTCCACTATGCAAAATATTGAGTTTTATAGTAGTTTTAGTAAATCTTGAGTCAGTATTATGATTCAATGATCCTGATATATACGTATAAATCCCAGAAATCAATATTTAATGATTAAAGGATAGGCCCTTATTGAAGTAAGTATTTTAGATAAAATAAAATTTTGTTTTCCCAATGAATGACATATAAATGATATAAAATTGAGGTAAATAATGTTTATGATGTTGGTAAACATTTAATAAAAATAACATGAAAAGAAAATAATGAAATAGATCTATAGATTCCATGAAATTAATGACTAACATGAAAATTTTAATATATTTAAATTTATACAACACAAAAAAAACAAATGTTGAATATGGAAAAAACCTTAAATAATGAAAGTTGATATGAGAAACCCATTACATGGATTTTCTATTAGTTTAACATGATATAACCTCCTCTATAAAAAATAAAAAATCTTAATCAATTAATTAATATCCTTATTCATTTATATTAACATTTATTATCCTATATTATAATAATTTTTTATAAATTTACTTGTATGTTGAGTTTATTTTCATCATCAGATGTTAGTAATTATCTAAGTTCCACACAAGCTTTGTAATGTTGATGTCGTTCCTTATTACTATAATAAAGTATCATCATTAATTAATTATTCAAGGTAATTTAATATTTTATACATTATATTTTATATCGTTCTAATTTCATCTAATGATATTTTTTATTTTTGATTCTTAAATGTAAATCATAAAATAAAGATGTTTCAATTATTCTTGATGAGTGAATGCTTGCATATAAGTAATGAGTTAAATACTAATAAAAAATTTTAAAAACTAAATAAAACATTAATTGATCATTATCTCTAATATAACATATTTTTAAGTTTCTATAATCATCCATTATAGATATTAAAAACAATTATCATGTAGATGGTTAAACCGACCCAAACAAGAACACCATATAATTGATGGGTGATTATAGTTAATAAAGTGATTATATTGGAAGAAAATCCAAATTATCGAAGCATAATTATATTATTTATATGATATTAAAGTGGTCAATCATATTTTCAAACATGTTACAAATAATAAAATTATAGATTAAAAACAATATTCTTTTTTATAGAGGGGCAGTCCACGCGTAGTTAGGAATGTCAATTTCATTATCCCTGAAATGAAAAGAAGATATAAAATAATTTACAATTTTATAATCCCAATAAAATTATCAAAATAATATATTTTCATTATATATCTTTTTTGAACCATCCATATGAGGGAGTGAGGAAAAATAAAACACGACCTTCATGGAGGTGGTAATACACACGTATGCATGATGTAATGTTTTTCTAAGGAATGTGGAAATGGTAGATATTGTTTATTATATAAACATAAAAATATTTAAATATTGAAATAATACATATGTAAACATTTTATATTGGTTATGATAGTTTTGGTTGAAAAATATATCGAAGTAAGAAATGTTAGAGAGTAATTAATACATATATTATGAATTCAAACTTTTCTTGAAGTACTTCTTGGAAGTATTATACGTAAACCCACTTATTTTGATCAAAGTATTAGGGATGTGGAAGATGATTCTAAGGTAAAAAAATGGGTTTTTAAGATGATTTATAATTTTTATAGTGTTCTTGAAGGGGTGGTGAGTAACCCTTTACTAAATTAATGGAATGAATATTTTAAAATATGAACTCTTAATATAAAAGGAACTCATGTTAAAAATGACATGATGATTCTAAAGATGTAAATAATAGAGGGAAGAAAATCATTTGTCAATAAATAGCTCAACCACTAATTTAGAACGTGTTCTCAATATGTTTTTTCTCTTTTACACTTATATTTTACACTTTTACCAAATTTTCATTTTAACATGGTAACTAATTTTTACCTTAGTATTTTATTTTTATGAAAAAAATAAAAAGGTACTCATAAGAATGTCTGTATCTTATTAATGGAAAAACGAAATCCATTCAATCAAATACCATTTATAAGGGTGAAAATGTAATTTTTATATTAGATGGATGAAGGTGCAACAAAATTTATGAAAATTTTTATTTTTAAGAATAAAATATTTTTTTGATAAAATGATCAATGTTTATTTTCCTAAAATTAATTATTTTTTTTAACCAATGAAGTTTTATACTATTTTTAAGTGAGTAATTTTTCTTCCTAAATGAATTTTTGACATGAAAAATTATCTTTCTGTTTTAATGAAATGTTTAGTTTATAGTTATTTCATAAAATCTATAACATGGGTATGAGTTGTATTATTGACTATTCCCCTAAAATAAACTATTTAAGAAAAACCCTAAAAAGTCATCCATAGATAATATTGAAATTCTTTATAATAATAAGTCACCATTATTGTGAAATATAATTTCTATAATTTGGGAATTTAAATTTTATATATAATTACTAATATAGGCTCTTTAGAATGTGTGTCATGAAATAGTTTTGGAATGTAGTGCTTATGCACTACAGTAGGGGCACAAGTGTTACCATAACTATCAGAGATAGAGATCATGAAAAACTAGGGACTTGTAGTGATACATATCCCACCAAATGAATATATACTCTTAATCAAGATGATGTTTTTGGACTAAATTAACATTTTATATTATTCACAAATGGTATACATAAAAAATGATAAGAATAATTATAAAATGTGTTTAAATAATTGACATCAACTTTAACAAAAACTAAATTGCACTTCCATGAAAATCATTCAAAATAAAAACCTCATTGATCAAAACATTTGATGTCTAGTAATATCAAAGCTATGCTTTACAATATGGTAAATATATGATCTCACCCAAAATTCACCCCTTATCATAGAAAATAAAATTTAGTAGCTAAAGAGATAAAATGTAATTATAACACTCCCTCTCTTTGTTTCTCTCTTTTATCTAACTCTATTTTTACTCTTTTGGATCACAATACTCCCATTTTTATTGGTTTTTTTTCAAAAATATAGTTGTTAGTTTTAGTTTATTATTTTAAAATATTGGATTAGAAGTAAATAAGTATACATATGATTTTGGGTAAATAAAAAACACGTTTATTTCTTAAATACTATTGGCTCTTATTGTTGAACAAAAAAATACATTGAGATGGGTAACAATTTTCTCATCAATTTAAGTAAAATATGTTGCTACCCAAAACAAGTTTTGTTTCCAAAAAATTTGAAATGGGTTTTGGGTAATACTTGTTTTTTATATCTCATATAAATTTTGATACCCAACCCCTCTTCCCTCATCATTCTCAAAATTGTTCTTTCTTTCTTTCAAGATTATTATCAATTTCTCATTAATGGTGTATTTTTTTATTTTATGACTTACTGATAATGATTTTTAAGGGGATAAAAATTTCCACATAATTATTTAGATGTATTTTTTTAAAAAATTATTTTTTTTTATTTAAATATTTAATTTATTATATGTGATTACCTATTATTAAAATTAGTTACTGATTTTTAAAGATAATATATAAATTTTTAGTAATATAATACTCAATATAATAGAATTAATAATGATTAATGTTGTCCGATTATGATTTGGTATGTGTAATTTAAATTATATAATTCTTATTAGTATAAAGTAAGTAAAATTAACATAATCTAATAATATTTCTAAACATTAATGATGCCAGATATTTTATAAGTAATTATAAAAAGAGAAAATTAAAATTTAAAAAATTAATTAAGATTAATAAACATGAAATATAACCAAATAATCATACGTAAATATTATTTATATTTAAGAATTAATAATAGACATAATGAAATATAATTTAAAACATTTACTAAAAATTTATTATTAATTAACAGAATTTTTTTTTATATTTACAAGAATGATGTATAATTAAGATTATATAATTTTAATAAATAATATAATAATAATAAAAATTACGAAGTGAAAAAAAATTGTTAATAATTTAATAATTTTAACTACAATTTAAAATAATAAATCTATGGGATTATTTGGCATGATAACTCAGGGAATTGGGAAAACACCTCGGACCTCTATAATATACATTTATGTAATTTTCCATAACTAAGGTGGGTGTGAGGTCTCATGCTTACTGTAACACACCACGTTTCCATGGTACGCTTCTCTTTGAATAATATAGTAGCTTGTTTTGTACATAACGTCGAGTTCTAACACACACAC
Source organism: Viscum album (assembly GCA_963277665.1). Lineage (NCBI taxonomy): Eukaryota > Viridiplantae > Streptophyta > Magnoliopsida > Santalales > Viscaceae > Viscum > Viscum album. Next base: position 547,956,468 of record OY728135.1, read on the forward strand.
TACCAATCAAACTAGATGTTATGAATAGTAATACCCACTTTTTGAAATTTTATAAATTTTAACTTTCAAAATGGACTTACTTTTTGGATTCATAATATCGAAATTACCTAAGGGTGAATTTTTGGTATTTTTCTGAAAACATTCAAATTTTAATGAATAGTGAAAACAACACAGAGTTATAGTTTAAAATAGAATATTTATTTAAATAATTATTTATTTTATTTAAATTTAATTATGGTCAAATATATATACATAATACCTATATATGTTCAATTTAATTCATTGGATTTAGTTTAAAATAATTTTAGATATATATAAATTTTATTGAACTTTTCACCGTATTTTACCCACCTCCTAGGAGAATTTGGAAATTCACATAAAACTAAATTTTACCACTTCTGTGAGTGGAATTTATAAAATCCAAGAGACACAGTTAATATCAAGGAGGAAAATGAGGTTCAATATGATAAATATAACTTTTGATTAATAGTAACTTTTTACTTTTATTTACAACGTCTAAAAGTAAATAGGGTAATTAAGTGTAAAAATGATATTAATATTGCCCTAACACATGTCATAATTATATTGGACAACTGTATCTCGACCAAAAACAACCTTAGGAATAAAATATTATCATTTCGGTCCACTTTTATTAGATTAGGAAATTTATTATTATTTAATTCAAAGAAGAGTTAAAAGAGTTTAAATCAAAAGTTAATTACAAAATAATTTTTAATATAGGGTTGTACATAAGATAAATTAGATTATAAATAATAATTAGAACGATAAAGAGATTTCCTACATAATGATATTTTATTTAGAATTTTTAGAAATTAAATAATTCAATTTATTTATGACATAATCGTGATGCAGTAATTACCTAATTAATGAAATATTAAAATAATTGTTATTATAAATATCAAAATAATTATTATTTGAGACTTTTAATGAATTACCCTAATTTTATAGGTTAATAAGAAATATTAGGATTGGTTATAAAAAAATTTGAATTAATAATGCTGTTATGAATTTATCAAAAAAAAAATACCCCATAGTGTAAAAATTGACATAAATGAGTTTTTAAAACAAATATTATATTATTAATTGATATTATATTCCTAAAAATCTAAGGATCAGAAAAAATACTTATATCCTGATATTTGTATCATTATTGGTCCACTTGGGGGTCTCTTAGATGTATATAGTATGTTTATTAACTATATAATATAAAAATACAAAGAGACATGGTAAATGTCAAACTATTTAACTAAGAGTTAAATATAAAAGATAAGGTTAATATAGTAACCAAAACCTGTCTAAAATATATTTGTTGAAATTATTTTGACCCATCCCCACCTTAACCTTTAAATACACCACTTTGGATCCATTAGAAACCGAATATGAATTTATTATAAAATAATATTTCTAGCTTTTCCAAAGGTTCCCCTCACCCCTCTTATAAAAGGGAACTCCCCCTTCTCTCTAATTCACACCTTCAAAGATTTTTTCCTCAGCCAACCCCTGCCCAAATATTCTCTCAACATCCATATTCTAAACCTAGAGGACTTATTTTGATCAGAAATCAAACCTATGGAGCCCTTTTGATCAAATCAAAAGGAAGAACCCGAAGAAGAGGTAATGTTTTCACCACCATCTTTCAAGATCCTTTCTTCATCAACTTATTATTTATTTCTTATTCCTATTATAAAATAATAACTCCAGTATCATCTATATACTATGAAGTTATTATCAATATGGTACAACCATATTCAGTATTCTATCCATCCTTTGAATGACATGTCACCATACATGCTTACGTATGGCTTACTGTCTCCACGTCATGGTGTAATTGTTATTCAATAAATTATTATTTGGATGGATATAATAATGATTTGTAATTCTTGTAAATAATAAATATAACATGATAATGATTTTGTATATATCATATACCATATAATTATATATTATTTTAATATCAAAAGAATGATATTGTCTCTCGTGCGTACATATGGACTACCATCTCCATGAACATGATGAGATTCATTCCCCATTGCATCCATTCAAGAATAATTGTCATTTAATGATTAAAAATAATGTTTGAGGACTTTATATCATTATTGATATGAATAAGATACAATCTATCCATAACAAACATGGCATATGTAACAAAACATATAAAATAAAATGAGTCAGTTAACACCCGAAACAATGATAATACTAAGAATATTATTAACAAAGCAATGTTAAAAGATCATATATGATATCATATTAAATGATTCTTGTATAATTTAACAACATTTATTTCACTATTATACATGATCTTAACCTACCCTCGACTAAGAAAAAGTACAAGGTAAGGGTTTATTTCACAATCTATTCATTATCTAAGGTTGATTATACGTAATTATCTAGTGGGACCTCTTTATCATCCACATCCATGTTTCATAAAAATGTATTTCAAATAATTCCTACTATTTTACTGAAAATGGGTTAAAGTAATTTATACCCTTTTTGACTTTTATAATAAGTTTATAAAGGACTCTTTCTATCATTTTCCAAATATGTTACTTTTATCCTTTTCGAGAAAATTAAGGTAAGAATGTCTTTCTTTAACTTATACGGCAGGTGCGGCAATTTTCAGCCATTATAAAATAGTTGAAGCTTCCCTTACAAGATTATAAGAATATTTTCAAATTAAATGTTTTCTTATATAATTATGTGACTTTTAAATGATTTCAAAAAAATAGATATTTCTCTCAAATAGTTTTTATTTCGTCTATGTCAACATCCTTTGATAGATTTTAAGGTTATTTGAAGTTTATTTATTAAGATACAAAACTTCCTTGTTGTATTGAAGGTTTTTTGATATGTTTGAATATGTATGTGTTATTTTTATACCATTCATAGTTTATGGAGAAAGTATTGATATTTCGTATTCTAGTTTTAATACGAATGTGTATGTTTTGTTTAAACCAGTTCATATGAGGAATGCATTGGACTTAATAAGTGATGTGTGGAGCCCGGTATAGCTCCTTGATGCATCGATAGGTCTCATGAGACAAACTAGTATCTTGGAACAAGGCCATGACAAAACCCTATTTGTAGTCTTAGCACGAGGCCTCGGCGATGTGGTTATAATAGTCTGGCATTATGAATTCCATCATTATGAAAGTGGTTATTGATATTGCATGTGATTATTTGACTAGTATAATATCCATGTGAATAAGTAAATGGAATTATTTCATTTTATCTTTTCCATATTATGCTGAATATCATGTTTAAAAGGCTTTTATTTTTGTTATACTTTTCCTTAAATGTTTATGCTTATTTATGAAATTTTCCGCTATATTGTTATCCTTACGGAGCATCTGAGCTCACCCCTTTCAATGTTTTATTTTTTCCAGGATGTGAAGAAGTAATTTATGAATGACCTATAGGAATAGTATGAGGGGATATGAATACAAGATGTCGTTTTAGTGTTTTTTACTTTATGATGTAATGTAAGACTTATGAATATATCTTGTGTTTCCAGGACTACAAAACTAATCGGTCATTAGAGACTTGATATTTTGTGATCATGCCAATATTATGTAATAATACACTGACTCTGGGTAACTGGGGTTGGGGCGTTACACTTGGTATCAGATGAAGTTTAGTACAAACCTTGGAAACTAGATTTAGATAAACTCTGATTAGATCACATATCTCTAAAATAGATATTGAGAATTAGTATAGATGAACATCATAGAATTTTGGTATTGTAGAGATTCTGTGAGTTTTCCAAGCAATACATGCCTGTCTGGATACGAGCAGGTAGAGGCGGCTCTGGCACAGATGTACCTAGGGGTAAAACCCCAAAACACCGCTTTGAGCTAGACTCCAACAGGGACTGGTGCATGACAACGGGCCTTGATTCACTCTTGGTTACGACACTCCCGGGGATATTCTTAGGATAATTCTCATTTTCTTTACAAACCATTATTAAGGGTTTATTAGTATATACTTACTCAAAGAAAACATTTTTATGATTATGGATTATATCTATAAATAGTTCAATTTATGTTAAGTGTTTTACAAGTATGCAATTATTTATTTTGATTCATAAACTAATCTAGTTTATGCCAATTTTTAGAAATGGTGCCTAGTGGAAGAAATGGTAACTGTATCAATGCACGCACTCCATATAGGGATTTCCCCCCTGCTCAGGATAATTATAGTGGAGCTGGTGATGCAACTGGTTCTGATCAGCTAACCACCATACTGGGACAACTCACTCAGGTTATGAATAATAACCTTACCCGTATGGAGCATCCTGATCCGCAGCATGAAGGATCAATGTTATATCCCTTCATGAGGCAACAACCACCAACATTCAGTGGGAGTACAAATCCCTTAGTTGCTAAGCAATGGATATATTCCCTAGAGAAAATATTTTAGGCTTTTGGGAGTAGTGAAAGGGAAAAAGTTATCATGTATGTTTATCGCCTCACAGGAAATATTGATAAATGGTGGTCCTTGATTTAAAACACAAAGGATAACGAGGAAGTATCAAATATGGAATGGAGGGAGTTCAAAGAAATTTTCTTAGAAAAATACTTTCCTCGTGACCATCTAGCAGATGAGGAAAGGCAATTTCTGAGTTCGAGTCAAAAGGAGGTTGAGAATGTCACAAATAATGAGGATAACTTTACAAGGATAGCGAGGTATGCTGCAGATTATATATGTAACCCAATAAGTAATATTGATCATTGCTTTGATGGGTTAATACTATTTCTACATTAAGATTTAGTCTCACAAACCTTCTCATTGTATGAAGATATTGCCTCATGTGCTATCAAGACAGAAAAGGAATTATCTAAGTCTTATGACTTTAAAGCAATGCAGGAGAAGAAGATATCTATTGATAACACTAGGAATGGAAATAAGGGGAAGAAGGGAAAAGTTGAATATCTATCTTGCAGTATATGTGGGTAGAAACACCCCGGTACTTGCTTAAAGGAATGGTAGTTTGTTACAAGTGTGGTGAAAAATGCCATCAAGCTCGTGATTGCAATGGGAACAAGGAAGCCGTTGATGTCCAATGTTACAATTGCATGGAGATGGGAAATTATACAAATGAATGTCCTAAGAATCAGGGGAACTTACCTCATAAAAGGCCATGGGATCGAGGCCAAGCTTATGTTATCACTACTACTGAGGTAGAAGCTTTGAAAGATGTGGTGGTAGGTAATTTAATGGTTTCATCAAGTTTCGCCAATGATTTATTTGATTATGGATAATTGAATTGTTTCATATCTTCCCAGATTTCTATAAAAATTAGATATTCCCATTTTTTTAACAAGGTAATTGTCAGTTAAAACACCTAAGGGAAGTATCATTGCAACAATGTTTTTTGAATCAGTCCCCATTAGATCACATAATTGTTCTTTATCTACTAATCTCGTTGTCATACCTATGATTGAATTTGATATAATACTTGGTATGGATTAGCTTTCATACCATGATGAGAAGATTTATTGTAAGAATAAGGACATTAAATTTTTTGATGATGATGATAAGGAACACCTTATCTTTAGAGTGGAATTGTCACCCCCTTATTCTTACCTAGATCCACCCCCAGTAGATCAAATAAATTCAATTATCAAGGAGGAAGAGAATGAAATAACTATGGGTAAAGAAATGAATGTTCAAATAGATGATGTACCTATTGTGAGAGAATATGTTGATTTTTTTCTGAATGATTTACCTAAACGTCCTCCAGAATAAGAAATTGAGTTTTCCATTGATTTAATTCCTAGATCAAGGCCCATATCAAAGACCGCTTATAGAATGGCCATTGTGGAATTAGTGTAACTAAAGAAAAAACAACAATAATTTAGTAATATGGGATTTATTCTCCCAACAGTCTCTCCATGGGAAGCCCCTATCCTTTTTGTTAAGTAGAAAGATGGATCTATGAGGTTATGTATCGACTATAGAGAGATCAATGCTATAAACATAAAAAACAAGTATCCCCTACCTCGCATTGATGATTTATTTGACCAAATTCATGGAGATCAATACTTTTCAAAGATTGACCTTAGATCTAGATATCATTAGTTGTGTGTGAAGAAGGAATACATTTCAAAGACAGTATTTCAAACCAGGTACGGGCATTATGAGTTTACAGTAATGTCTTTTGAATTGACTAATGCTCCCTCTGTATTCATGGATCTAATGAATAGAGTATTCAAGGAATATATCGATTAATTTGTGGTGTTATTTATTGATGATATCTTAGTATACTCCAAAAGCTATGAAGATTATGAAAATCACTTGTGCATTATCCTGAAGACTCTGAGAAAACATGAATTATATGGTAAGTTTAGCAAGTGTGAATTCTGGCTTTAGGATATTTCTTTTCATGGCCATATTTTCTCTTAAGATGGAATCTCTGTTGATCCTTCTAAGACCAATGCAATCCATGAATGGCTTGCACCGATGAGTGTAACTGAGGTACGCAGTTTTATTGGTTTAGAAGGTTATTATCGACGTTTCGTCCATAATTTTTCCCGATTGGCTAACCCATTAACAAAGCTCACGCGTAAAAGGGTTAAATTGTTTTGGACAAAAGAGTGTGAAAAATGGTTTGAAGAACTGAATATAATACTATTCAATTCTTCTATATTGACTCTACCATCAGGGAATGATGGGTTCTATATTTATAGTGATGCATCGAGGAAAGGAATTGGTTGTGTCCTTATGCAGAATGATATGGTTATTACCTATGCATCATGAAGATGAAAATTCATTAGAAACACTATCCTACTCATGATCTTGAGTTAGCAGTTGTGATCTTTTCTTTGAAGATATGGAGACTCTGCCTCTATGGTGAAAAATGTGAGATTTATATTGATCACAAGAGTTTGAAGTATATTTTCTCACAAAAAGAACTCAACATGAGACATTGATATGGCTTTAATTACTCATGGATTATGATTTCAAGATACACTACCACTCGGGGAAGGAAAATAAGGTGGAAAATGATTTTAGCAGAAAATATCATGGGGTTTTGAACAATATTCGAATTGAAAGGGATCCAATTTTCATGGATCTAGTGAAGATGGACATGGGAATAACCATGGAAATAGAAACACCAATGCTTTTTCAAATGGTTTCCAAACAATATTTATTAGAAAGGATAAAGAGTTCTCAGACCGATGATGTAGAATTTCAAAAAATTATTAAATCTATGAAAGATGGAAGATTGAGAGACATTGTTTTTGAAGAAAGAATTTTGAAATTTGGGAAGTGACTTTGTGTTCCCGATATACCAGATCTGACAAGGGAATTGTTAGATGATGCTCATAGCTTTAATTTCTGTATACATTCTAGGAGAACCAAAATGTATAGATATTTGAGGAACATTTTTTGTGGGCCAACATGAAGAGGGAGATTGCCGATTTTGTGTCAAGATGTATGGTTTGTAAACAAGTGAAAGTTGGAAGACAACAGCCTGGGAGAGTATTGAAACCTCTTCCCATACCAGAGTGGAAATGAGACAATATTACGATGGAATTTTTCATGGGGATACCAAAGACTCCTAGAAGGAACGATGCAATATGTGTCATTGTTGATCGTCTTACCAAGTCAGATCATTTTCTTGCTATAAGGAATGATTTACCACTTTAACGACTAGCAAGACTATATGTTAATGAAGTTGTGAGACTTCATGGAGTACCCATATAGATTGTTTCTGACCGTGATCCACGTTTCACATGAAGATTCTGGAAAAATATTCAGAAAGCCCTATATACTGAACTTCATTTGAGCACTTCCAACTACCCTCAAACAGATGGAAAATCAGAATAGACTATTCAAACCTTAGAAGACATATTGAGATAATGATCACTTGAATTTCAGGGTATGTGGGATCAATATTTACATCTGGTTTAATTTTCCTATTACAATATCTTCCATTCAAGTATTCAGATGGCACCATATGAAGCGTTATATGGAAAAGGATGTCGCATACCAACCTGTTGGGATGATATTGGTGAATGAAAACATGTAGGCCCAGAACTGATGGAGGAAACGATAGAAAAGGTGAAGGTAATCCAAACCCACATCAAAGCATCTCAAAGTAGGCAGAAGAGCTATGCCGATAATCGAAGGAAGAAATTGGAATTTCAGTTAGGAGATCATGTTTTCTTGAAGGTATCTCCATGGAAGGGTGTTATACGTTTAGGTAAGAAGGTAAAATTGAGTCCCAGGTACATAGGACCATTCGAAATTATAGAACGAATTGGGTCTGTAGCTTACCGTTTCGAAATGCCGTCAAATCTCTCCAAAGTTCACGATGTGTTCCACGTATCACTATTGAGAAAATACATACCTGACCCAACGCATGTCCTCAATTACGAGGAATTAGAACTGGAACCCGATCTGCCTTATTGCGAAGAGCCCATCAGGATTCTTGATACTAGAGAACAAGTGATGAGAAACCGGACAACTCGTCTGGTAAAAGTTCTATGGAGGAACCATAAGATGGAAGAGGCAACATGGGAACCCGAGGAACTTATGATGAAGAATCACCAGAGTTTTTTCATGCGGTAGTATTCTAGAAATTTTGAGGATGAAATTATTTTAAGTAGGGGATAATGTAACACCCCATGCTTCCATGGTAGGCTTCTCTTTGAATAATACAGTAGCGTGTTTTGTACGTAACTTCGAGTTCTAACACACACACAACCAATCAAACTAGCTGTTATGAATAGTACTACCCACTTATTGATATTTTATAAATTTTATCTTTCAAAATTGACTTCTTTTTTGGATTTGGAATATCGAAATTATCTTAGGGGGAATTTTTGTTATTTTTCTGAAAACATTAAATTTTTTAATGAATAGTGAAAAAAACACTAAGTTATAGTTTAAAACCGAATTTTTTTTAAACAATTATATATTTTATTTAAATTTAATTAGGGTAAAAATAGATTCAAAATACCTATACATGTTCAATTTAATTCAATGGAGTTAGTTTGAAATAATTATATATATATATATATATATATATTATTGAACTTTTCACCGTCTGTTACCCACCTCCTAGGAGAATTTGGAAATTCACATAAAACTTAATTTTTCTGCTACTATGAGTTGAATTTAGAAAATCTGAGAGTAACGGTTAATATCAAGGAGTAAAATGTGGTTCAGTATGAAAAAATAATTTTTGGTGAATAGTAACTTTTTACTTTTATTTACCACGGTTAAAAGTAAATCGGGCAATTAAGGGTAAAAATGATATTAATATTACCCTGACACATGTCCAAATTCTATTGGACAAGTGTATCTCGACCAAAAACAACCTTAGGAATAAAATATTATCATTTAGGTCCACTAGGATTAGTTTAGGACATTTATTATTATTTAATTCAAATAAGAGTTAAAAGAGTTAAAATCAAATTTTAGCAACTAAAACAATTTTAATATTGGGTTATACATAAGATAAATTCGATTATAAATATTAATTAGAAATATAAAAAGATTTCATATATAATGGTATTTTATTTATAATTTTTAGACATTAAATAATTTAATTTATTTCTGACACAATTGTGATGCAATAATTACCAAATTAATGAAATATTAATATAATTGATATTATAAATATCAAAAATAATTGTAATTTGAGACTTTTTAGGAATTCCACTATTTTTATAGGTTAATATTACATATTAGGATTGGTTATATAAATTGTTTTCTAATTAATAATGCTGTTATTAATTTATCAAAAACAAAATACCCAATAGTGTCAAAATTGAAATAAATGAGTTTTTAAAACAAATATGATATTATTAATTGTAATTCTATTCCTAAAAATATACGTTTTGAAAAAAGGACTTATATCATGATATTTGTATCATTAATGGACCACTTGGGGGTCGCTTGGATGTATATTGTAAGTTTATTAACTATATAATATAAAAATTCTAAGAGAAATGGTAAATTTCAAACTATTTAACTAAGAGTTAAATATAAATGATAAGGTTAATATAGTTACCCAAACCTATCTAAAATCTATTGGATGAAAGGCTTCAGACCAATCCCCACCTTAAACTTTAAATATTTCACTTTAGACCCACTATAAACAGAAAATGAATTTATTATAAAATAATATTTCTTGCTTTTCCAAAAGTGCCCCTCACCCCTCTTATAAAAGGGCACTCCCCCTTCTCTCTAATACACACCTTCAAAGCCTTTTTGCTCGGAAAACCCCTTCTCAAATATTCTCTCAACATCCCTCACTTAAACCTAGAGGCCTTATTTTTATCATAAAGAAAACATAAGGAGCCCTTTTGATCAAATCAAAAGGAAGAACCCGAAGAAGACGAAATGTTTTCACCACTATCTTTCAAGTTCCTTTCTTCTTCGACTTCTTCATTCTTTGTTATTTTCATTCTAAAATAATAAATCCAGTATCTTCTATATACTATGATGTTATTATAAATATGGTACAACAATATTCAGTATTCTATCAATCCTTTGAATGACATCTCACCATACGTGCGTACGTATGGCTTACCATCTCCACATCATGGTGTAATTGTTATTCAATAAATTATTATTTGGATGGGTATAATAATGATGTGTAATTCATGTAAATAATATATATAACAAGATAATTATTCTTTATTTATGTTATACCATCCAATTATATATTATTTTAATATCAAATGAATGATATTGTCTCTCATGCGTACGTACGGACTACCGTCTCCCCGAACGCGATGAGATTCATTCCCCATCGTATCCATTCAAGAATAATTCTCTTTTAATGATTAAAAATAATTTTTATGGACTTTATATCATTCTCGATATGAATAATATATTACATATCCATAAAAATCATGGCTTATGTAACAAAACATATAAAAGAAAATGAGTAAATTAACACCCAAAACAATGATAATACTAAGAATATTATTAACAAAGAAATGTTAAAAGATCATATATGATATAATATTAAATGAATCTTGTATAATTTAATAAAAATTATTTCACAATTATACAGGAGGTTAACATACTCTTGACCATGTAAAAGTACAAGGTAAGGGTTTATATCACAATCTCTTCATTATCCGAGGTTGTTTATACGTGATTTTCTACTCAGACCTCTTTATCATCCACATCCATGTTTCTTAAAAATATATTTCAAATCATTCTTACTATTTTAAAAACTATGGTTTAAATTCATTTATACACTTGATGACTTTTTATATAAAGTTTATAAAGGAATCTTTCTTTCATTTTCCAAATAGGGTACTTTTAACCTTTTCGACATAATTAAGGTAAGAATGTTCTTTTTTAACTTATACGCCGGCTGCAGCTATTTTCTGCCATTATAAAATCATCAAATCTTTCCTTAAAATATTATAAGAATATTTTTAAAGTAAATTTTTTCTTTTATAATTATGTGACTTTTAAATGATTTAAAAAAATAGATATTTCTCTCAAATAGTTTTGATTTCATCTGTGTCAACATCCATTGATGGTTTTTAAGCTTATTTGAAGTTTGTTTATTATGATAAAAAACATCATTATTGTATTGAAGGTTTTGTGATATGTTTGACTATAGATGTGTTATTTTTAAACGATTCATGGTTTATGTAGAAAGTATTGACATTTTGTATGCTATTTTTAATACGAATGTTTATGTTATGTTTAAACCTGTTCATACGAGGAATGCATTTGTCACGACCCGCCCTCGGGGTCCGTGCCGTGACTACCCCAAGCCCGCCTTCCATAGGCCAGGGGCTGGCGACTAGCACCAAGGCATAAATCCCGGTAAAAAGGGAAGGCATTGCCTTTGTAAAGTAAACAAACACCACAGAGTAAGCAAGCGGAAAGTAAACACTAAACAAAAGCAGAGTACAACTGAAAGTGCGGAAAAGTAAATGGGCCAGAATACAAACCCAAACTGAAAGTAAAGTACAACTCGAAAGGGAAAACAGCAACTAAAATGTAAATGCCGCTACACCGAGCTGTCCACCGGAAATTCCACCTGAAGGGTGGGTACAGATAGCTCCTCTGCTCCACAGGTCCCGCCGTCTGCTCCGTGCACTTCCCGCCCAGTGGTCCACCTCCGGGTACCATCCCGCTCTGCAAGCCTCAGCTAAGGTCAACACTGTCCGTCGTTTGCAACCAACACAACGTAGTGCGGGCATAGCCCGTGCAGGGGTGAGTATAAGCTACTCAGTAGGGACCCCGAGACCCCTGAAGGTCTCTCAAATCCACAAAGGATAAACCACGAAGAAAGGTACAATCACGAAGTAAAAACCGACATTGCTTAGGTATATTCCCATACATATACCTAAGTCATGAATTCAAATACGCTCCAACCTCCGAGCCCAAGTACAACTCAGTCCACACAGGAAAGTAAACGTATTCCACACAGGAAAGCAAAACGTAATCCACACAGGATTGCTCAACACAATCCACACAGGAAAGCAACAGGATTAAGCTCACACAGATATACTTCTTCAAAGGACGATAAAGATGATCACTGATCCATCTAAGTCGTCGGACCCACGAAGGATCGATAGGTAACTAACCCCCGCAAAGACCCACACAGGATCGGGCCCACACAGGACCTGTAGGCGCTGGTTCACACAGGACCGCTGAGCGCAAGGATCCACACAGGATCGGACCCACACAGGATCGGGCCCATACAGGACCTGTAGCACTAATCCACGTAGGATCGCTGAGTGCTGAAGTCGTCGTCGTTGAATCCACACAGGATCTATGTACTGTCGTCGTCACTGTCACAGTAGCAGTAGTAGCAGTAGCAGTCACAGTAACAGTCGCAGCCAGCACTAGGGTTCCCGCACACAGCAAGCTCGTTCGGAGGGTCCGCTCCACGAGCCGAGAGGCTGATACATCAACTGTCACAAAGTCAAGAGTTGATGTATCCAAAAGTTCCGTATCGTCAACATGAACTCAACGCAACAGACGGCGCATCGATCGGACGCCCGGTCTGAGAGTTATTGGCATTTTCGTCCCCGGGGCCCGGTTGGTTTTTAAAGCAAAACCAACCCGATCGTACTCCACCTGCGTCCAAACCTCGGGCGGAGTATGCCAAAAGATCCGTCTCACTAAGAGGAACACAACACGGCTGACGACACGTCAATCGGATGTCCGTAGCTCAAGATATGAGCGTTTCCGCTCTGAAGGCCCGGTTGGTTTCGTGAACGAACCAACCCGGATGAACACAAAGTAATCCGAAACCTTGAGTGCGATATACCGAAATGACCGTCTCGATCCAAGGATCGCGTTGCCGCAGACGGTTCGTCGATCGGAGGTCCGTGGCTCAAGTTATGGCCAAAAGACCGAAACTGCTTCGAAACGGGGGGGTCCGGGTCCGGGCCGACCCGGCCCGACCCCCCCTGGGTCGGCCCGAACCGGGTCGACCCGACCCGGGTCCGACCCGGCGCGGCGGCACGGAGGCGCGGGGGCCGCGGCGGCCTGGCGCCGCACGGTGGCTGCACGCGGGGGGAAAATCCCCCGCTGATTGGGAAAAACGGCGTGGCATATAGCCGCGCCCCTTTTGCAAACCCCCCCCCCCCCACGTGGGGGGCTTGATTGGCAGGAAACGGGGGGCTTTGCCCCCCACAAGGAAACCACCCCCTCTTAAAGAGGTGGGTTTCATGAGTTGGCCGGGGGATTAATTCCCCCGGTTTACTGGCATCCGGCCAGCCAGCTGGCCGGCCGATTTTCTCCAACGGGACCGGAAAATCTGGTCCCCTCTTCGGCTTCCGACGCCGGCGGCCCGGCCGCCGGTCTTCTCATCCCGCCGCATCCCGGAACCAGCCGCGGTCTCCTCGTCCTGCCGCGGCCCGGAACCGGCCGCGGTGTTCGTCGTCCGGCGTGGTGCGACGACACCGCGCCCCTTCGCCGCGCATTTGATTCCCTTCGACGCGGCGCGACAGCGTCGCGTTCTTTATGATTCTTCCATGGCGCGGCGCGCCGGCGCCGCGAAATTTAATCATATTATTATCCGCGTGGTGCGACGGCACCACGCCACTTTGCTTCCACCCTCAAGATAGAACAATAAGAACGATGGAGGGGGTTCGGCCGTGTTCATGCGGTCCGGCCCCCTCACGTTAAATAATATCTCAACTTAAACTTTTCAAAAGCCTCATGTTAGACATGCGAGATCCACGATCAAGAAATAAATAATTAAACAATAAATTAACAACCCCTACCTTGGGTATACGTTCGAGGATTTTTCAACGTCCGCAGAAGACAACATCGCGGAGATCGGGCGTCGCGGTCGTCGTTTGTCAAATCCGTTGACGAAGAGATGCATCCGATGTGATACGTCGTTGGCGAAACTTCTTATGTCGACGAAGAGAATCCGAGGAGAAAGCGGTGTTCCCACTCGTTGACACGGAAGACGAAGAAAAGCGGAGCGGCGTTCTTCGTCGGGACTTGAGCGTTCTTCGTCAAGTTGAGTGTTCTTCGTGATCTTCGTCAGAGATGAAGAAGAAGAAGGAAAAGCTCTCCACCTCTCAAGAAGACAAAACAATTAACCAAAATAAAATAAGACACTATCTTATTTTATTATCACATCAACACACTAGAATTTCAAAAGTTTGAAATTCAAAAGGATTAACTCCAAAATTAAATAACTCATGTCATTTAATGAGGCGTTAAGGAAGTTGGGAGAATAAGAAAGGTTTAGGGGTTCGTGTGGGCCCCACCACACTTAATCATCCCAAGGGAGGTTAAGTGTATGTGGATCCCACTTCCAACTCCCTTTGGTAGGATTTAACAAGTTAAAATAAATTTTTTTCTTCACAAAATTTTATTTAACTTAAACCTAAAACCCAAAAACTAACTTTCAACCCGCAACCAACGCAACTTCCGAAAAGGTCTCTTTAAGCGAATATCGGCGCTGTGAGTTCATCGGTGCCCTCGGATTTCAATTCCGAGCACCGGATCAAAAGTTAGGAATTCCCGCTCGTTCGTTCACTGAACGTACCCGAGCCAAACTTCGGAAATTGATTCCGGGCACTCCGGGCCTCGGAATCAGGTGCCGTCCGATATCGCGCTCTTGTAAAATTCTAAAGAATATTAAGAAAAAATTTCCCTTGAATTTTACGGTTCTTTACATTACTCCCACCTCAGGGCTTTACGTCCCCGTAAAGATACATCAAAAACTAGGGAAACAAATGAGGGTACTGTGCACGCATCTGAGCCTCCCGCTCCCATGTGCTCTCCTGGAGATTCCCGTGCTGCCATCTGATGCGCAAAAGAGGAATCGATCGCCCACGCAGGACCCGCTCCTGTCGATCCTCTATCTCTACCGGAACCTCCGTGAAAGTCGCCCCATCGTCAACGTCAAGCTCCCCATGGTCAATGATGTGCGTCGGGTCGTGCACGTATCTCCTCAGCTGAGATACGTGGAAGACGTCGTGCACCTGGTGCAACTGAGGTGGTAGAGCCAGGCGATAAGCCACCTCACCAATCCTGCTGAGAATCTGGAAGGGTCCGATGAAGCACAGAGATAACTTGCTGCCTCGGCCAAATCTCTGAATTTCACATCGAGGTGAGACCCGCAAGAAGACGTGGTCGCCATCCTCGAACTCCAGTGGCCTCCGCCTCCTGTCAGCATATGACTTCTGCCGGCTCTGAGCTGTCTTCATCTGCTCCTGGATGACCTGGACCTTCTCTGTCGTGGCCTGGACCATCTCCGGTCCCACCAGTGCTGACTCTCCAGGGTCTTTCCAGCACAAAGGAGATCTACAAGGTCAGCCGTACAATGCCTCGTACGGTGCCATCCCGATGGTGGAGTGGTAGCTGTTGTTGTACGCAAACTCCACCAAGGGTAGGTGGTCCTCCCAGCTACGACCAAAGTCGAGGACACATGCGCGGAGCATGTCCTCAAGAGTCTGAATGGTCCTCTCCGTCTGACCATCCGTCTGAGGATGAAAGGCTGTGCTCAGACGTAGTTGCATCCCGAACGCCTCCTGTAACCCCTTCCAAATCCGGGAAGTAAAGCGAGCATCTCGATCGGAGACGATAGATGATGGCACACCGTGGAGCCGCACAATCTCCTGAACATAGAGACGTCCCAAGCTCTCTACTGAGCCCTGCTCCCTGATGGGTAAGAAGTGTGCCGACTTGGTGAGTCGGTCAACAATCACCCAGATGGAGTCGTGACCTCTGAAAGTGTGTGGAAGTCCAGTCACAAAGTCCATAGATATGCCGTCCCACTTCCACTCTGGAACCTCCAAGGGCTGTACCAAGCCCGCTGGTACCTGATGCTCAGCCTTCACCTGCAGGCAGATGAGGCATCGAGAAACGAACTCTGCTACTGCCTTCTTCATGCCCGGCCACCAGTTTTGTCGTCTAAGGTCCTGGTACATCTTCGCCACTCCAGGATGTACCGCCAATGGAGAAGTGTGAAACTCCCTCAGCACTTCCTCTCGCAAAGCGACTGGTACCACGGTACGTCCTCTGAAAAGGATGTCGTGCTCTGCTCCAAAGGAGAAACCATCAGGTGCCTGTCCCGAGGATATCTGTGCACGTCGTGTCTCACAGTCAGCATCCCCACGCTGTGCCTCCCTGACTCGCTGCAGTAGTGGAGGGGTGACTGTGAGAGACTGGAGGAAGGCTGCTCCATCTCTATCCATGAAGTATATCTGCAAAGAGGCTAGCTGCTCCATCGCCTCCTCAAGTAGTTGAATTCCCGTCCTCCTGCTAAGGGCATCGGCTACTACGTTCCCCTTCCCAGGAGTATAGACTATCTCAAAGTCATAGTCCTGGAGGAACTCGAGCCATCGCCGCTGTCTCAGGTTCAGGTCCTTCTGAGAGAAGATATACCTGAGACTCTGATGATCGGAAAAGACTGTAAAGTGCTCGCCCATCAGATAGTGTCGCCATGTCTTCAGAGAGAAGACCACTGCTGCTAGATCCAGGTCATGGGTAGCGTAGTTCTGCTCATGCGGCCTAAACTGACGTGATCCATAGGCGATCACGGCCCGCTCCTGCATCAGGACACATCCGAGTCTGGTCCCTGATGCATCGCAGTAAACTACGTACCCTACTCCCTCCTCAGGCAACCTCAAGATAGGTGTGCTAGTCAATCTCTGTCTCATCTCCTGGAAGCTCTGCTGACATCTGTCAGACCACACGAAGGGTTTCCCCTTCTTCGTCAAAGCTTTGAGTGATGCCGCAACTCTAGAGAAGTCTGGCACGAATCTCTGATAGTATCCAGCTAGTCCCAAGAAACTCTGAACCTCAGTCACGCTCCTGGGTGGCTCCCATGCTAACACAGCCTCAATCTTCGCGGGATCCACTGCAACTCCCGCCTCAGAGATAACGTGTCCCAAGAAGTGGACCTCACGTATCCAGAACTGTCACTTCGAGAGCTTACCATACAGCTGGTGCTCTCGGAGTGTGTCTAGTACAACTCGAAAGTGATAGGCGTGCTCCTCCTCTGTCGTAGAGTAAATCAGAATGTCGTCGATGAAGACCACGACTAACCGATCGAGGTATGGCTGAAAGATCCTGTTCATGAGATCCATGAACACTGCTGGAGCATTGGTTACACCGAAAGGAATAACCAAGAACTCATAGTGGCCATACCGACATCTGAAGGCCGTCTTCTGCACATCCTCGTCTCTGACTCTGAGCTGATGATAGCCTGACCTGAGGTCTATCTTCGAGAACCACCGTGCTCCCTTGAGCTGATCAAAGAGGTCATCAATCCTCGGTAGCGGATACTTGTTCCTCACTGTCACCTGGTTCAGGCGACGATAGTCAACACAAAGTCGCAAGCTCCCGTCCGCCTTCTTGGCGAACAATATCGGGGAAGCCCAGGGTGAAACACTGGGTCGGATGAACCCCTTGCCCTGCAAGTCCTCCAACTGTACCCGTAGCTCTCGAAGCTCCGCGGGGGCCATCCGATATGCTGGAGTGGATATCGGGGCTGTCCCGGGGTACAAGTCAATATAAAAGTCTACCTCTCTGCGAGGAGGTAGCCCTGGAACGTCGTCGGGAAAAACGTCCGCAAACAGATCCACCACTGCAGGAAAACCAGGACTCCGCACGTCAACTGTTCCAAGGATAAGGCTAGCCAACTGATGAGTGATGGGCTGTCCTCTCCTCCGCGGAAGTCCATCCTGTTCTGCAAAGGCTCCCTTCTCTCCGGTGAAGGTGAACCTGCTCCCGTCGGTGCGTACACATCGCACCTTGCGCCTAAAACAGTCAATCTGTGCATGGACCGTAGATAGCCAATCCATGCCCAAGATGACGTCGTAAGGCCTCGACGCTGCTACAAGAAGATCCCAGCCGAAGCTCTCGCCTCCTAGAGTAAGCTCACACTGCCGGCACCAGTGCGTAATCATCGAGTCTGCTCCCGTAGGAGTCTCTAGCCGTAAGGATCGAGCCAACGGCTCTGTCGGAATCTCCGAGCTCCGAACAAGGGCAGCGGCTATGAAAGAGTGACTCGCTCCTGTGTCTATAAGAACTGCAGCAAGGGTGGAGTAGACACAGATAGTACCTCGAACCATCTCGGGTGCGTCGTGGTCGTAGGCCTCTGCTGCCTGGAGCTGTGCCTGTCGCTGCCCGCCAGCTCCCTGTGGTCGGGGTGGACCTCCTGGTGGTGGTGGTGGTAGAGCCTCAAAGCGTCGGCCACCACCGGCTGCTCGTCCAGATCCTCTGCCTCGTCCGCCTCCTCCCTGCGGACCGCCACGGTCGACCCTCTGCCTCTGCCTCGGTGGTCCATCAACTGACTGCTTCTCCTCGGCACGGCGGGTCGGGCAGTCACGAGCCATGTGGCCCTGCCCGCCGCACGAGTAGCATTGTCTGCCTCTCGTAAGACTGGCTCCGTGCTGTGTGCCCCGCACAGCTGAGCCAGTTCCCTAAGATCGTCTGCCCGAAGGTCTGGTCTGTCTGGACCCCTGAGTCATCCGTCGACTGCCTGCTGCAGATGACTCTGCCACGTGTCGCCCTGCGGTGGGCCTCTGTGCTGGTGTAGACTCAGCAAGGAAGCTCTCGATCAGAAGGGCCCTCTCCAGTACTCCTGTCTGAGTCGGTATGCTGAGGGAGATCAGCGATGCCCTGATCTCGTGTCTCAAACCCTGCTAGAAGGTCTGGGCCCAGAAGAATGGGTCCCGTACCATGTCGGTCGAGTAGCGCGAGAGATCAGTAAATCTTGTTGAGTACTGTGCGACCGTCATGCTGCCCTGCCGCAGCTGTAGAAGCTCCTGGATATGCACCGCACGAAGGGTGGCTGGGACGAACTCCGAGCGGAAGAGGATCTCAAAGTCCGTCCAATGTAGAGATGCCTCATCGTGCACCTGGAGCATCAAGCTCTACCATCGTCCCGCTGCTGCGTGTAGTAGGCTCGCAGCGAGGATCACCATGAGGTCTGCTGGTGTCCTCACTAGCCTAAACACTCGTACTACTGCCTCCAGCCAGTCCTCTGCTGCCTGGAGATCCGTCTCCCCGCGAAACCTGGGCGGTCGCTGGCGCTGAAACTCATGCAGTGCGCTAAGGCGACGTGCATCGTCAGCGGCTGCTGCTGGAAGCATCGGGGGCTCGGCGGGTAGAGCTACTGTCGGTGCCACTGCTGGCAAAGGGCCCTGCACCGAGGCCTCATCGCTCGGTGGGCTGTCGTCACGCTCGACTTTCGGAACCCTAGCTGGCTGCCGTCGTGGGGCCATCCTGAAAAGGAAACAGGTGCGCCACAGTCAGAACAGTATACCTGGTGAGCTGATATAAGTAATCACAAAGAAAACTTTGAAACACACACGCAATCAATGTTTTCGTGCATTAAGTCGGAAATCAGAAGTCAGGGTCCTGGTGTACGGATACGTCGGCCGCCGCACCAACACTGGACTCCCTAGACTGATAACCACACTCAATACGCTAAACATTATTGCTTCACATAGAAAAGATCAGAGTTCGCGGTAGAACCGAACTCCTCTGATACCAATTTGTCACGACCCGCCCTCGGGGTCCGTGCCGTGACTACCCCATGCCCGCCTTCCATAGGCCAGGGGCTGGCGACTAGAACCAAGGCGTAAATCCCGGTAAAAAGAGAAGGCATTGCCTTTGTAAAGTAAACAAACACCACAGAGTAAGAAAGCGGAATGTAAACACTAAACAAAAGCAGAGTACAACTGAAAGTGCGGAAAAGTAAATGGGCCAGAATACAAACCCAAACTAAAAGTAAAGTACAACTCGAAAGGGAAAACAGCAACTAAAAAGTAAATGCCTCTACACCGAGCTGTCCACTGGAAATTCCACCTGAAGGGTGGGTACAGATAGCTCCTCTGCTCCACAGGTCCCGCCGTCTGCTCCGTGCACGTCCCGCCCAGTGGTCCACCTCCGGGTACCATCCCGCTCTGCAAGCCTTAGCTAAGGTCAATGTTGTCCGTCGTCTGCAACCAACACAACGTAGTGCGGGCATAGCCTGTGCAGGGGTGAGTATAAGCTACTCAGTAGGGACCCCGAGACCCCTGAAGGTCTCTCAAATCCACAAAGGATAAACCACGAAGAAAGGTACAATCACGAAGTAACAACCGACACTGCTTAGGTATATGCCCATACATATACCTAAGTCATGAATTAAAATACGCTCCAACCTCCGAGCCCAAGTACAACTCAGTCCACACAGGAAAGTAAACGTATTCCACACAGGAAAGCAAAACGTAAACCACACAGGATTGCTCAACACAATCCACACAGGAAAGCAACAGGATTCAGCTCACACAGGTATACTTCTTCAAAGGACGATAAATATGATCACTGATCCATCTAAGTCGTCGGACCCACGAAGGATCGATAGGTAACTAACCCCCGCAAAGACCCACACAGGATCGGACCCACACAGGACCTATAGGCACTGGTTCACACAAAACCGCTGAGCGCAAGGACCCACACAGGATCGGACCCACACAGGATCGGGCCCACACAGGACCTGTAGCACTGATCCACGTAGGATCGCTGAGTGTTGAAGTCGTCGTCGTCGAATCCACACAGGATCTCTGTACTGTCGTCGTCGTTGTCACAGTAGCAGTAGTAGCAGTAGCAGTCACAGTAACAGTCGCAGCCAGCACTAGGGTTCCCGCACACAGCAAGCTCGTTCGGAGGGTCCGCTCCACGAGCCGAGAGGCTGATACATCAACTGTCATAAAGTCCAGAGTTGATGTATCCAAAAGTTCCGTATCGTCAACAGGAACTCAACGCAACAGACGGCGCGTCGATCGGACGCCCGGTCTTAGAGTTATTGGCATTTTCGTCCCCGGGGCCCAGTTGGTTTTTAAAGCAAAACCAACCCGACCGTACTCCACCTGCGTCCAAACCTCGGGCGGAGTATGCAAAAAGATCCGTCTCACTAAGAGGAACACAACACGGCTGACGACACGTCAATCGGACGTCCGTAGCTCAAGATATGAGCGTTTCCGCTCCGAAGGCCCGGTTGGTTTCGTGAACGAACCAACCCGGCCGAACTCAAAGTAATCCGAAACCTTGAGTGCAATATACCGAAATGACCGTCTCGATCCAAGGATCGTGTTGCCGCAGACGGTTCGTCGATCGGAGGTCCGTGGCTCATGTTATGGCCAAAAGACCAAAACTGCTTCGAAACGGGGGGGGTCCGGGTCCGGGCTGACCCGGTCCGACCCCACCCCCCCTGGGTCGGCCCGAACCGGGTCGACCCGAACCGGGTCCGACCCGGACCGGCCGACCGGCCGGCCGGCGGCGCGGCGGCGCGGGGGCCGCGGCGGCCTGGAGCCGCACGGTGGCTGCACGCGGGGGGCAAAGCCCCCACTGATTGGGAAAAACGGCGCGGCATATAGCCGCGCCCCATTTGCAAAACCGCCCCCCCCCCCACGTGGGGGGCTTGATTGGCAGGAAACGGGGGGCTTTGCCCCCCACAAGGAAACCGCCCCCTCTTAAAGAGGGGGGTTTCATGAGTTGGCCGGGGGATTAATTCCCCCGGTTTACTGGCATCCGGCCGGCCAGCTGGCCGGCCGGTTTTCTCCAACGGGACCGGAAAATCCGGTCCCCTCTTCGGCTTCCGACGCTGGCGGCCCGGCCGCCGGTCTTCTCATCCCGCCGCGGCCCGGAACCGGCCGCGGTCTCCTCGTCCCTCCGCGGCCTGGAATCGGCCGCGGTGTTCGTCGTCCGGCGCGGTGCGACGGCACCGCGCCCCTTCGCCGCGCATTTGATTCCCTTCGACGCGGCGCGACGGCGTCGCGTTCTTTATGATTCTTCCATGGCGTGGCGCGACGGCGCCGCGAAATTTAATCATATTATTATCCGCGTGGTGCGACGACACCACGCCACTTTGCTTCCACCCTCATGATAGAACAATAAGAATGATGGAGGGGGTTCGGCCGTGTTCATGCGGTCCGGCCCCCTCACGTTAAATAATATCTCAACATAAACTTTTCAAAAGCCTCATGTTAGACATGCGAGATCCACGATCAAGAAATAAATAATTAAACAATAAATTAACAACCCCTACCTTGGGTATACGTTCGAGGATTTGTCAATGTTCGCGGAAGACAACGTCGCGGAGATCGGGCATCGCGGTCGTCGTTTGTCAAATCCGTTGACGAAGAGATGCGTCCGATTTGATACGTCGTTGGCGAAACTTCTTATGTCGACGAAGAGAATCCGAGGAGAAAGCGGCGTTCCCACTCGTTGACACGGAAGACGAAGAAAAGCGGAGCGGCGTTCTTCGTCGGGACTTGAGCGTTCTTCGTCAAGTTGAGTGTTCTTCGTGATCTTCGTCAGAGATGAAGAAGAAGAAGGAAAAGCTCTCCACCTCTCAAGAAGACAAAACAATTAACCAAAATAAAATAAGACACTATCTTATTTTATTATCATATCAACACACTAGAATTTCAAAAGTTTGAAATTCAAAAGGATTAACTCCAAAATTAAATAACTCATGTCATTTAATGAGGCGTTAAGGAAGTTGGGAGAATAAGAAAGGATTAGGGGTTCGTGTGGGCCCCACCACACATAATCCTCCCAAGGGAGGTTAAGTGGATGGGGGTCCCACTTCCAACTCCCTTTGGTAGGATTTAACAAGTTAAAATAAATTTTGTTCTTCACAAAATTTTATTTAACTTAAACCTAAAACCCAAAAACTAACTTTCAACCTGCAACCAACGCAACTTCCGAAAAGGTCTCTTTAAGTGAATATCGGCACTGCGAGTTCATCGGTGCCCTCGGATTTCAATTCCGAGCACCAGATCAAAAGTTAGGAATTCCCACTCGTTCGTTCACTGAACGTACCCGAGCCAAACTTCTGAAATTGATTCCGAGCACTCCGGGCCTCGGAATCAGGTGCCGTTAGAAACCGCGCTCTTGTAAAATTCTAAAGAAAATTAAGAAAAAATTTCCCTTGAATTTTACGGGTCTTTACAGCATTAGACTTAATAAGTGACAGGTGGAGCCTGCTATAGCTCCTAGATGCATCGGTAGGTCTCATGAGACAAACTAGTTTCTTGCACTTGGCCTTGACTAAACCTTATTTGTAGTCTTGGAACGAGGCCTTGGCTATGTGGTTATGATGGTCTGGCATTATGAATTCCATCATTATGAAAGTGGTTATTGATATTGCATGTGATTATTCAACTAGTAGAGTATCCATGTGAATAAGTAAATGGAATTATTTAATTTGATCTTTTCCATATTATGCTAAAGTTCAAGTTTAAAAGGATTTTGTTTTAATTATAAATTGTCTTAAATGTTTATGCTTATTTATGACAGTTTTTGCTATATTTTTATACTTACTGAGAATCTGAGCTCACCCCTTTCAATGTTTTATTTTTTCCTGGATGTGAAGAAGTTATTTATGAATGACCTGCAGGAATAGTATGAGGGGATATGAATATAATATGTTGTTGTTGTTTTTTTACTTTATGATGTAATGTAAGACTTATGAATATATCTAGTGTTTCCAAGAATACTAAACTAATCGGTATTTCGAGACTTGATCTTTTGTGATAATTCCAATATTATGTAATAATGCACTGAATATAGGTAACTGGGGTCGGGGCGTTACACATCCTCTACCAGTACCACATTGAGTAATATATATATATAGATTGTTATTTATAAAACTAATGTTTTTATAAAAATATAAATTAATTAACCATTATTTGTGGTAAATACTTATTATTAATGATGTGTAATATATATTGACTTAATAATTAATCAATATAAATTATTGGTTATTCAATAAAAATTAAAAATTAAAAATACAATTGTTTTCAAGAATGTTATTTAATCTTTTTAAATCATGTCCACATATAATTATTTCTCATAGAAAATTATTTTTACCTATGTCTACTATTGTGGTGGAGTTATTTAGATTGATGAAAGAGTTTTATATAGTACAAAACCAACATGATAGGTTGTCATAATAGATTATAGTAGCCTTATTGATATCTATGTAAGAATCCATTATTGATTAAACTTCACAGCTAATTAGGGGAACCGGCCTCTTATTTATTGGGATTTTGAATACTATGATAGGATGCAGAGTATATCTTACAAACTAATTGATGATGAAGAATGGTTGTAATAAATTACATTATTCCACAAATGATATAATTATAGATTAATGGAATTATATGTAGTGGATTTTACAAAAACAAGTAAGCTATGGAAGAAGACATAAACACATAAACACATTCAAAAAAATACACATTCATAAAAGAAGGTCAATCAAGGGAATATGATAATATACTATAAACTATGGAAGAGGACAAATAATTTTATACCTATATATTATGTACGAATAATTTGGTGAATATGATATTTGTTTATGGAATAGTAAGGGAATACAGTGATGATGAGGAAGGCAAAGAAACTATTGAAGAAGTTTTTAGAAATATGATGGTCATACACTAGCCTCAAAAAAACATAAATCATCCCCCCATATTCATATCTTGTTCACAATCTATGCCATATTTGTCTGAATTTTATAGGAATATTATCACACCTGAAAAATAGTTTCTTGGAGTTATAGATAATGGATCTGTCTCAATAGAGAAATATCTATATATTGAAAGATATTTTAAAATGTATATATCCCCTGAAAAGTTTATATAAAAATTTCATATAGAAGGACTTTTTAGATAAATTTTTATGGATTCAAAAAAGTAAAAAACATTGTTTAATGTGAAAAATATGATGATGATTATAGAATGTGGTTGAGGGTGGTTCATTACATTTTTCATCAAGGTTGGAGGGTTTATAAGTTTAAATAACTTAATACCAATATCTAATTAATCCCTATATAATATCAAACATCATTGGATGAACAATTTGTGTTAATTATTATTGCTGATGTGATTAAAGAAGACAATATGTGCCTATATCCCTTCTATAGAAGATAATGTCATAATGTTCTAGCTACATGTTCTTATAAGAGATGACAAGGAGTTGGATGAAGAAGGAAAATTTTAAATTTTATAATGACAGTGATGAATCTAATCAAGTGTTTCTACAATAGATATCCATAATGAGTCAAACAAACTAATTTTTCTTCCACCTCGTCCAGAACATACATGTGTCCAAATATAAATAGATTGATCCTTATCATGTTCAATTTCATTATCTATTTTTCACATTAAGTCACATATTTCGAAATTCAATTTCTACAAATCATATATGTTGATTTATGGAGTATTTTTATATGGAATGTACATTGGTGTACTACTAATATTGATAGACAAAGATGATAATCATGTGCAAGTTCTGCTAAAATATTTAAACATCAATAATTAAAATTATGACACTTGGAGTCATATTTTTGAATGCATCCATAATAATTTCACCACCATTTAGGGTGTTTGTTTGTTATTATATTGTCACTCAGAGATCAATATGTAAAATGGAAATTATATTACATGGAAATACCAAAAATCCTTTCATTGATGGTTTATCAAACACAGTTTTAACTATGTTTGGAATACTTTTCCCAAAAAATCTATGAAGAAGGCCATCATTAATCATATAAATTAGTTTTTTTCTAATTTAAAATTATTTGGAAAAAATTATATCCTTATGTTTTCTATTTGTTATTAATATTATTATAGCATACCATTCATATTGGTGAAGGTTTGATGAGAAATTAGAAGGAATGCATGGGGGAAATCATGGAGTTTATTACTATATAACATATATTTCAAATAATAAATAGTCATTATCATATGATTTGGGGAAGTTGTATATACATAGAACCAAAAATATTATGGAATTCATTAATGAAATATTCAAGTGGATATGAAAGTTACTTATAACAAGCCTATATTAAGAGATATTGTATCATTTTGTGAAGTACTTCATAAAATGCAGAAGAGAGACAGTTGAATGTATTAACAAGGGCATGCGTTATGAATGAGACATTTAGTGGGGTGTTGACAGTAACATTAATGAAAGATTTTCTTTTTGAGTGTGATTTTCCAACCAAGAATCTTTCAATTTATAATTTACGAAGTTACAGGACTCCATAAAAATTCATAGAGGTTTAGTGTTTGCAGTATTATTGGGGAAGAAGAACTATGAATATGGAATCATTAACGCATTGAGGATTCTATGTTAACACATCATTATAGAATTTGAATTAGTGAATATATCATATGAATCATATGTTGTTCCAATATACTAGCTAGACACTATTTTCAACTCTTATAATCCATTGTGGATAACTATTGGGGAGTTTTGAAAATTCTTGATTCTTGAAGAACAACCTACATTAATGAATAAATTTAGCACATTCAATTTATAGGAAATAAAAAAAATCCATTATATTTCAAAATTATTTTTATTGTCCCTAAGGATAAGACCAATATTTTTTATGAAATATATCAAATAAATAAGGTCAAATATAGATGTGATTCCCTTGCATTTTTTGGATCAACTTCCAATTCCCAGTTGCAGCAATGTATTTTTTTATGATAATGATGCATAAACATATTTATAAGAAATAAATATTTCCTTTTATTCAGCTTCCATCCATATCCTATCAAATATTATAAATTAAATATTAATTGTGATGGAGAAAAATGATTTAATGAAAAACATTAACATTGAAAATATAAGTGCTAATTATTTCACAATTAAAGTAAATGATATGTCTATTTTTATAATGAACATAACTTTGTGATTACATTTTCAATTATTTCTTAATTCTATCATCTTGATTCATAGATATAAATAGTATTACTCTTATCACATAGTAGTAAAGACTTGTTTCATGTGAGGTGATAAATGGGCATAATGTTCAAATAATCATGGTGCATTATGTGCACCAATCTCATAATATTTATCAATCTACTATTATCAGCCCACATATATGTTGTTATAGTTTTCACAGCATCACTATACCTTATTTCTCATCATCAAATCACTATATTCTAAATTCCCTCACCGAGAGGTGGAGACATGATACTCACAATTTCCACCAACTCGAGTGGGAGATGACCATCACACTATAGAATGTAGAATATATTCTTGGTCATCATATTAATGGTGATATAGTTATATGACCCACCCATAGAGATTATATTTATGTTTTACACTGATTAATATACCTTGAAATTGAGAGAGGTAAGACATCTGCAGATAGAATCCTGCTACGTATGAGATGGATTGACATGAACATCACACATTTACCAATTGATTAAGATGATAAAATTATCACTATTTACATACATGGATATATCATACATCTCATTTGAAATAATTGATTCACTGGTCACTCAAGTATGTATGAAAAAATGATGTATCTAAGGACATTTAAGGATTTCAAGCGACCCGGGTGATACAGTCGAGCATCTAGGTTCTTGGAATACATATATAGATCATTATGCATAGTATTCCTATCAAATAATAATAATTATTTGGGATATATCATCATAATTTCTATGTGTTCATGGGAGAATATATTTCTCTTTTTCCCTTATTGATACTAGTATGGATCTTCCCATAAGTGTTCCTTATGAAACTCCATGTGGATGTTGTTGCGATAACACATATTTACTATTTTACAATGATAACTTGAATTAGAGTATAATAATTTTTTTATTAATTATCATTTTTAGTATTTTTCATTAACTATGGAGTCATGTGCATTATTTTGTCACATCACAATGACTTAATTTGGTTTCATGTCGTCTCATGTTTGATAGTCTACTATGTGGTGAGGTTGTCTCATATTCTACAATCAACTATGTGGTCATGTAATTATATACATTCTTATATTTACTAATCAATTTTGAAATTCAAATTTTTATAGAATATTGCTTACAAAGGATTTTAAATAACCTTTAAAATTATATTATCATATATTTTATAGCCATTTTTTCAATTCATCTTGTATGTTTTTTAGACTACTCCACTATAATATATTATCAGGATATGTAATCTTGAGGATAGTGTGATATTTATTCAAGAATCATACCGTTATATAAAATAGGAACTTTATAATATTCTTCTTTATGTTCATGAAAGTATCTTTAACTATCCACCTATTTGATAGGAGACTCCCACTGAGGCACCTAC
The DNA here is from genome assembly GCA_963277665.1 of Viscum album. Classification (NCBI taxonomy): domain Eukaryota; kingdom Viridiplantae; phylum Streptophyta; class Magnoliopsida; order Santalales; family Viscaceae; genus Viscum; species Viscum album. The sequence goes on from OY728135.1 coordinate 547,985,049, forward strand.
ACCACCAGATGTTTAGTTTGAGGAACATTGAAAATAGTGCTGATGATATATGGCTACACGTGTGCCCTCACCTATTCTATCACTAAAGGAAGAACATCCAACTCATGGACCCTTGTGTGTTGATGTTGTGTACGAGAAACCATGAGATCCACATCTTACATCAAAATATCCCTAGAATATTTGTATTGTTCTGGTTACGAGCTCATTTAATTTGTTTCTTCACAGTTCTTCATCATGTGTGATAGAGATTTAATATATTAGCTGGTTTCCGTATGGGATGTCATATCCTTTAACTTATGTGGCTAGATAATGATTTGGTAAACCTTAACATATATTGACCCTGACTCTACTGGAATGTTCCTTTTAATTTTTACCAAGGCTTGGAGGTTTCATAATGGACTTTGAAGGTGTTCTAAAAGCTATATAAGATTTATATCCATCTTAAGGATTATCATACCATAGCAGTGAGCATAGTGGTGGTCTTTTCGAGTGTGTTAGAGCTTCAAGAACATTTTGGTTGTATTATGTTTAATTTTTTGGCTTTTTTGTTTGGGTGTTTTGGGATAGTTTTTCTGTTTCTAAAGTGCACCACAGGGAATGTAATTGCTAGTGTTTACTTTTTACAGGGCATTTCTTCAGATTATTCACGTAGGTAGAATGATATTAATTGAAACTCTCTATGATTTGGGTGTACCATCATATATGGGACTAGTGAGACTAAACATGTGATCAAGGATGAAATGATGACAATGGGGGTATTTACGCCATGGTATTTAGCACATCAGGTCAAAATTACTAAGGAGATCTCACCATACTATACCACATTTCATGGGGTGGTCAAGGATAATCCATTCTCTCTAGAGTGTAGGGGATAACATTTGTGTGAGAGGATATTCATTTAACAGTATTATGATAGTTCTATAAATGTCATATAGAATATTACATAAGGTTATAGGTTGGATTCATATATTTTTGTAATGCTGTGGTGATTTCGGTTATTTTTTTTATATGGTTTTTTAAATAAAATTCGAAAATGGGATTGAATTGGGGATTTTTTAAAAAAAATGGATTGAAGAACCATGAACCCCCATTCATAATTCTCAATTCCAAGAGGGAAATGTAGACAGGGTTCACTCTTCTCCCTCTCGACCAAAGAGGCATGAACCCTATTCATGCCTCTTTGTTTATATATATATATTACTATTAGTATTAATAATAATTTTTATCAATATTACTTACAAATGTTTGTTAATTTTTTTTATTGATATACAATATTATCAGTTTGTTGAAAAATTATATATTTATCATTAATGAATTGTCCTATTTAATATTGGTTAATATTATATTATAATTTTATTAACAAATTATGAGTAAAAAACTAATATTTATAAGATTGTAATAAAAAGTCATTGTTTAAGTTTTTGTTGATATAATTATTATTAATATATTAATATGTTAAAAAATTTAAAATATCTATTTTATTATTTGTTATTAATTAATATATTATAAATAATTGCATTATAGATAATATTTTTTATAAAATAATTTAAATAAAAAATATTATTTAAAAAATATTTACTAATTAATAATTATATTATTTTTAATATATTATGTTGTATTATCAAATAATTTATTATATATGAAATAAGATAATATATATTATTAATATTAATTATACTTATAGAATTGAAAATAATAATATTATCAATATTTAATAATTAATTTATTATGATTGCTTATTACATTAATAAATAGTATTATAATCTATACTATATATAATAAATAATCATCTTAAGTTAATTATTAAATTTTAATAGATTTTATTAAATTCAAACAAAATATTATTAATAATTAATAATAAATTTAGAATAATATTTATTATACATAATATGTATAATAATACTAAGTATTAATATTAATTCAAAAAGGTAAATATTATTATTACCAATGTAGTTATTAATATCAATGTTTCTTATTTATTGAAAATTATTTTTATGCATTTCTAATTATATCAATAAATTTATTTATGCAACAATATATAATTTATTAATATATTTTAAAATAATGTATACATAATTATTTAAAAAAACATAAAACATATATCATAAATATAATATAGATAGGTGGCTTGGATCCACCTTGGTGCCCTAGCCAGGTGTAGATATGATCTGTCAATGCCGTGTTTGTCCACATTTCTTCTCTGGCCTATGATTCTCTAATATATCGCCAATGGTACCCACATCCGCATCATTCTGTATGGAAGGTTGTGGATGTATTGATTCACTACCTATTCCCTTTCCTACCTCTAAGGATAATGGTTGTTGGTTGGAACTCTCACCAAAATTTATACAAATGGATGATATGCTATTAATGTCTACGAATTAGAGGCTAACCAAGTCTGCCGCATGGACCAATCAGCATCCGTCTTTGAAACAAAAAATTTCATGATAAAACCCCATGTTAGTTCCTATGCCTTTTGTTTTGGATAAGGATCGTATATACTTTCATCTTGATGATCATTTGGATTATAATGATGAAAACACTCTTCATTTTCCACATCTGCATCCATAATAAGGTCGTTACCCCCTAGGACATCTATATCATGCTCAATATCCTCAGCAATAAGAAACTGGGTTTTTGTATGAGGTACAAATCCCTTAATATTCATGTTAAATGAATAAATATTTCCTAATAGGAATTCCCTTTAATGTTTATTGAGGTATCGGTGGTGTGTCAAGCTTGTTCGGAGCCCAAAACCCATGTTTTGGGGTGATTTAAGCCTAGCACATGGTTAGTGAAAACAGTGTGAGGCAGACCACATGGTTTGACCAAACCATGTGAGCCTGGATAGAGAACAGGGAATTGTCACATATGAAAAACTGTGTGGATTGGTCTGCAGGGCATTGTGACTATGTCAACAACTTTTACAGAGGCTTTTTGCATGGTTTTTACATCGTTAGTCAAACCATGTATGGAAACTATTTAAGGGGCCCTTATCATATAGTAGACCATGCAGTTTGGTGCACAGAATGTGAAACCATGCACCAAACTTATGAGACCCCTTTTAAATTGGAAAATTTTATAATTTTCATGAAATTCATTTCCTTTTAAATATATTTTTTTTTTTCATTCATCAGATTGAAACGAGGAACCTTGACTACCCTCTTCAGATACTATCTTCATATTTTGGGATTCTTCTACATCTAATCTCTGATTCAAGCAAGGAATGTCTCACTGGAACTATAATGGTGATTACCGAATTCCATTTAAAATGTTTTCTATACTTTTGGATATTAATTATGTAATTTAGGTGCAAGAAGATTTTCCCTAATTTCAGGTTCATTATTAGTTCTTCATTTTTTTCCTAATTTGAGTCAAATCAAGAGTCGATACTAGATGAACACTCTAATACTAAGATAAGGTAGTTGTTATATATATTTTACTTGTTTTTTGGTTCATTATTGACTTATATTTCATTGTGTCACCCACTAAACTTTCTGTCATGACCCTGAAATTTAACTAGTTAACTGAGTGAAAATTAAAATATTCATTTTCCAAACACATTTGAGGGAAAAGTGAGAAACCAACAACCACTTTTATAGAAAAGTGATAAAACAAACATGACTTCAAAACATACCACATTCAGACACTATGAAACCAAACCAAAACAAACCACAAGCATCAGCTACATATTATAATAGCCATACCATTCACCACATCCCTCATAAGGATCCTCCACCATAGTGGCTAATTCCCATATAGAGGTTGGGTTGTACAACAACAAGAGATCGGTATACTTCGGTTGCTCCAACGAAAGCGGTGTTGGGAATGGATAATTCACCGCATGATATTTTTTAACAGTGAGGACCACCCCTATTTACCTCTTAGAAGATGACCAGGACTTTATCAGTTTCGGCAGGTAATAATAATCCTTCCTCATCATTCTCCCAGAAGAAACATGCATAATTCCTTCACATTCAAAAATCTTATTTTCTCTTTTTCGAGCAATATCACTATATAATGGTTTTGAAATACCACTAGCATTTTCTATATCATTACCAGAGGCATCTCCCCCTTTTTAAATCGTATGCACAGAACTATTACCCTTGAGTCCATATTTACATCCAATAAATTATGTGTGCATATTAGTATCTATCATAACAAGACACCCCCCAACATTTTCATAGCTGTCAAGGGACTACGTGTCCTTACCAACATCCTCAACCATTGATGGTTGGTTGTTGCACATATCCTACATGGTAACATCTCCAAGATTTTTATTTTATCCAGACCATGTTTCCATAAATTTTGTCAATTGGGAGTAGTCCTTGTACCCCCTCCCTTTCATACTCTTTGGGATCTTCACCTCCTCGCGAACCTCTGAAACTCTGTCATCCTCCTCAAACTCCACACCTTCTGAAGTGCCTCCATCAGGATCATAGGATGACTATTGTGTAAACAACTATGTTCTAAATCATACAAAAGAGTTGTGAGTTTGAATACCATCACAAAATGATCCCTTCCCTGTTAATTTCTATTTGGTGACCCTCAAAGTAGAGGCACTCTTCATTTTGGTGATCATGGGATCATTCACCAATCCCTCCATACAATGAACAATTTCTTTTACACATTAATTCCCATCTCCAGCTTGATTCACCTCAACCCGCACTACTATTGTTTTACCCCTGTCCTAGATCCTCAAATCCTTCTAGATTATATCTGAGACCCCCGACACTAAGAGATCAATACCATGCCTTGCCAAAGGATGTAACTGCATTTTGCCAGCTTCGTCCATCCTCACTAGCTATGAATTCTTCCCCAAGTGACCACCTCGTCTGCATGTGTCACTCTCATGACCTAGATGCTAGCAAGAAGAGCAGAATCCACCCACTGATCATAGACAACTGGTTGTTTACACCTAACCTTATCACTAGATTCTATCCACACATATTCAACTAGTGCTCTCAACATGTTGACCTCCACACACATTCATGGATTGATCAGCTGACAAATAGCAGTGGTAAATGAATCAACACCGAAAAATCAACCCACCACATTACGTAACATGGGCATAGTGGTAGGATTCTATAATGGAAGAGGAATATAAGAAAGGCTTACCCAAATCAGAATCATTGGAGAGTCGTGATATAGATAAAAATAATAGCTCCACCGAGATAGATAGAACCCGCAATCACCACACTTCCCAGGATCACATGACAGAGAACGAACAAGGTCCTCCATCGAAGAACATTGCACCATCATGTTCTTCTTATCATATTGACCGGAAACTACCCAATATTGAAACCCCCAAAAATCAAAGATGAACCTATCAATGTTGTCCACTGATGGTCGTTTTCTATTAAACATTGAAAACACATTTAGATTAAGGATTATATTCACCTTTTTAAACTCAAAATCCACTAATGGAATCACGGGCATGCCATCTCAAAAACCAGGGACCTTCAGATATATGTTAATCGAGCAGAACCATGGAATCCAATCAGGTTTGGTGAAATGATTGAAGATGCATCTCTGGCCATTACGAGGACACATGAGTTGGTAAACTAATGTGATATATTTAAATGTAAATTGTGGAAAGTTAGTGGCTATAATCATTGGTTTTATTTGAATTTGAATTATGATATATGGTTGGGTGTACTCATGAGATGAATTTGAATGAGAATGGTTTTATAACTGGGCATACTCTTATGGTATGATATGATTAATGATTTTAAAAGGTAGTGGATACCTCATTTGGTACCAAAAGTGTCTTGATTCTATTTAGATGCATTGGATTTTATTCCATGGATATTGAACACGATATTGGATTCCATTGATTGATAATTCTCCATTAGTCTTCATTTTTTGGGATTCCTTGAGCCTTACTACACCTTGGATCTTACTTTCTTGGACTCACATAGAACTTTTCTGGAATGACATGCTCCTAGGACTCTAACCAATTCCTAATCGAGTATCCATCATGATTCTCCTCGGACTCGATGAGGATACCTTGGTCATTAACACCTTTGACCAAGCCCATCATGATATGACACATTAATTATACGGCACGACCATGGTAAATGTGACATGAGGTATTATACTTCACGTTCATGGTTCTCTTGAAAAATTGAGTAGTATGTAAATGATGGAGATAAATTGTTATTTATGGGTGTATGTTGAGGCTAGGTTAGGTAATCTTATTTCCATTATATCTTCAATATTAATTTTTGAAACTTTTTTTAGGGATCTATGTTTTGATATATACTATCACTTTATTGTTTGATACTATAGGTTTCTAGGAAAGGCTACGGTTGTCATTACATGTATGGATGAATGGAATGTCCATGTTGGTTATTTATAAATTTTTGTAGCTACCTTGAAATAGTATCTTGAATATCTTTTGAAGGGTTCCTTGAAAGGCTATTTCAATGTTATATGTTTAGTAGTATAATTCCATGGTCATATTTTCTATTGTATATTTCTCACCTATTTACCAGAAGTTTTATTATCTTTTTACTTTTCATAGTGTGGATTGTGTAGACATTTGGGTGGTTTCATACTGAGACTTCATCTCACACCATGTGTGGGCCTCTGTTCAGGACCCCAATAGAATATATAATTGTATGTATTGATAAGTTAAAGTACCTTAATCCAAGTTATTGATTGCTACATAGGATAAAGATATCATGGGACCATACTGAGGCATTCAATTATACTTGGATAATTCTTGTTCAATTTCTATTTTTGGATTCCTATATTGTATTATAATATCGTGTTCATATTTTAGAATGGTTTAGATACATGTATCATCATCATAATTGTATATTAGAAAATTATATCTTGCTATGTATTAATGTATTGATTATTTATCAGTTGTATACGTGTAGTATTTTCTTCTTCAATTGGTATGTTTTTAATATTATGTGGTTTATACTATAGTGATGAGAGCATATTCTCCCCACAAACACACTAAGTCCCTCACTGCTAGTCGACATCCTCTGTCATTTGGGGACATGCGCTTGAGGCATTGTTACCCACTGGGCTTGGGGTGATATTGTGTGTCATCTAGGTTCAGGGCATTATAGTGTGTTTTTAGAGGGTCTTTTAAGATTTTATTAATATTTGGAAACAATAGACAGAGATTAGAATGAATATTTGTTTTGTAATGACCATTTATTTGGAGTAGCCACACCGCGTATTGGGAAAATCTGAATTGCCTTGAGTGGAATTGCTATTTTTTGGATTTTAACTATTACAGTTGATTTGATTGCCCTGTTGGGTAACACACTTGCATTGTGATGTTTTTATTGATATCAATTGGAGTTATATTTTATTACAACTTGATGATATGGGGTATTCCATCTCATGCATCATATAATAACTTGTTAGAAATCGCATGCCATGAACTATCTAATGACATTTAGGATGTATTCATTATTGCATGTTGTTGGGATAGTTGTTGTGAGATATATATCTTTTTTTGTGATAGATATTGTGAAAAGGAAAAGAAAGTGACGCCATATTTCAATTCATAAGGAATATGGTCCCTTATGGACCAGAAAGTGATGAAACATTTGACTCAATTAATAAAAGTAAACTTGTTCTGATATAAATTATATGGAAAACAAATTTTGGTTTTTGAGGTGTTATGGGCCCTCGTGGATTAGATCCTAGTGAACTATTGGTTAAACACTTTCTAATGAATGAAGGAAATAAAATGGAAATGGATAACACATGGACTAGAATGAAATAGAGAAATTGAATATGTGAACTCGGCATGGACAAATCTATCAAATAAGAAAGAGCCACTATCTCTATTTTTTGGTGACTGATCTTCTTACAGTCTCATATTTATGAGAATTTTGTGTTCTATTACCTAGTATTAGAATTTTTTTGACCTTTCATAGGATTTTGGGTTGTGGACATTGATGATGTTTTTGTGAGAGGCATCTTATTGGATTCAAAAAATTCACAACAATCCCGGGTAGGTCAATTGGGGAAAGATTATTTTGAGACGACCAATTATGGGTGTTTATAACCATGATAGTTAAACAAATACTATTGGATTTATTTTTAATGAACCCATGATGGTTTTATGGGACCCACATTAGTCACTTTATCTTAAATAATTTTAATGGAATTTATTTGGATTGGTGTTTTAATTATGACTGAATGTCAATAAATGGTTAATGTATTAAAAAGGAATCTTGATAAGACTTTCTTTCTTTCCTTAACGTGTTCATTAAATTAAGTACCAAGTACTTTTTTTAGAATAGGTTCTTGAGTTTCTTTTTAAAAAAGTTAATGGATTAAATTTTGAGTTTGAATATGTTTAATGACCTTAAACATTTGACCCTATAAGTGGTTTCCTTGGTTTGAATGTATTTTTAGTTGCCTTGGAACAGAAACATGGGTGTTTTCTATAGGGATTCACCTTTTTAATAATGTCTTAAATGATAGTATGTTGATCCCAGTGAATTCTATTTGGTGTGACATATGAATAGGTTGACAATTGATTTTTTGTAAGGGGTTGGACCGAGGTAGGTAGCACCCTTAGAGGATATGTACCATGCTAAATGTTTTCAGTTTTTAACATTTGGTTCCATTTCTCATAGTAGGAATCTTACCTTCAGAATGCAAGCCTTGTTTGGATGGGTGTTCATAGTATCCTTGACCCTTATTACAGGAATGAGCATCAGGTAATTCTCAGTTTCAATTGGTTAGACATGTTTGGGGAATGTTCATTCACTTATTAGGCCTTGGACCTTATTCATTTGTATAGTAATGGGTGACTTGGTATATCATAATCTAGGTTAATGGTCATATGGGTATGTGATAATTTATGTTAAATCACTTATATAGACCAGTTGATACATGGATACCTAGGTCTGATATCTTATGCATCAAACGGAGTTGTTTTATGGCTTCGATAACCTCTTAGTAGTATGTGTTCATGTATGCAGTAACCATCGAGATGTTAAATGATGTAACAAACTGATTCAGTTTGTTGAAATCATTGATCCTTGTGTTATTGAGTCTATTATTAGGTTATATATATAGTAGAGTGCCATGTGCATTAAATATTTAAATTTTTCCCAATTCTCAGGATGAATTTCAAGAAGCTCAGGTCTTTTGACATGACAGTTAGTTTAGTTTTCTCAACCATGCCAAATGATTTTGCGTGTGTAAGCATGAATCAGAGGTGTATCACACGTATGGTTAAGGTGGGTTTGATCAAGTGTGATTATGATTGCCTGTTATTTATCTTCTTAAAATTTCTAGGATAATCCCAAGGTGGGGTTCATTGCATCAGTTCTGGTAAATATGTATCCTTCTGTGTAGAAGGAGAACAACCAAAGAGGGTCCTTGAGAAATGGTTAGTTTTTATTGAATTAACTAGATTCTTTCAAGTTAGAATCATGTCAGTTATTTCTTAGTATCATGATTTAGAAATGGTTGGCTGTGCATGAAATCCTTAAAAAACATTGATATTATTACATGGACTTAGTTTTTTAACTTGATCGATCACAAGATGCCTCAGGTGGTAATGGCTAGTAATCATTTTATAATAGAGTGTCGACATGTGATGTCGGTCTTCTTTTCAAGGGAAGTCAACTAGTAGTGGTTTGATTGATCTTATTGAAAATATTAAAATCCTCTTAGTGTATTCTTCTTAAAGAGATGATTATTTCCCCTGTCTCGATGTCATCTTTGATGCACTATGTGAAGCATTAGTCTTATGTCCTGATAAATTTTAAATGTTTTTGGGATTTTCATGGGTGGTTTTATTTTTGTTACACACTGAGGTGTGGTTCTTATAGAATCATGGTTAGTCATGACTGATACTTGGGTTCCCAAGTTGAAACACCTTGGATAAACTATTGGACACCATACATTTTGTTCTGACTTGACCGTCTGGAGAGTGTCGCGCTAGGATAAATAATTGTTTTTATGTGGAAATATATGCCTAGTACTGATGTCTCACTTATAAACATGGATTATAGACTTCATGGGGTTAGATCCGTTCACTCCAGTTGAATTAATATGTGGTTACCCCAAACTCGTGTTGGGCTAAGATGTGATGTTTTAAAGGGTGAAGATTCTATTGGGATAGATCTAGTATACCATTATGGTCATGTTAAGGAATGAAATTTTTAAATGGTCAATTGATGGTTTCTTTAATGAACATTACCATGATTTTGTTATGGACTACATTAGACATGTTCGGTGTAAATATATCATTCCTTGGAAGAAGGTGTTGCATTTAATTTTTAATATGTTGGATGACTAAGCCAATCATTTTAAGAATAGTCATTTGGGTGGATTGATGTGTTTTCATTCTTTTTTAATGTTTACGTACAAAAGGAATAGGTATAAAAGTGTAACCATGTCAAGACAGGTGTGGTAAAAAGGTCAGAACTGTCTTTTAGGAAAGCTTGTGTGATCTATTTTAGTTTGGTCAATCGGGATTTGTCCATTACATTATGCTGAGATCCTGGATCTGACCATAGATTTTGTTGAGTTTTCCCATTTAAATAAGTCACTCCATGAGTGTTATAATTATTAGAAGTGATATTTTTAAGGAAATTACAATGGTGAATGTATATTATGCCATGTAAATCTCACCCTGTACTAGTTAGAGGTTGGAGGGAATCATTACTAGGACCATGTCTCATGTAGAAGACTTCTGAGCAGGTCCAATTGATTTAAAAGAAGATGGATAATTTACAAGATCAATAGAAGTCTTACACTAATCATCAAATATGACCTATAGAATTTTAGGTTAGGGAATAGGTCTTCCTATGTATTCCAACGAGGTTGGGAGGTAGACGATTCATGATACAGGGCAAGCTTTCACTCAGATATGATGAGCCATTTGAGATTCTAGAGAGATTTGGGTCGATAGCCTATTGGTTGTAGTTATCTTAGAGGTATCGATCAAGGCACAATGTCTTCCATGTATCTCAGTTATTCCATAATAACTCAAATACATATCATGATTTTCATCCTGAGGAGGTTGAACTACAGGCTGATGCATCCTTTAGAGAACATTCGATGCATATATTTTATAGTAGAAAGAAGGTTTTATAAGGTCTATCATTTCTTCTAGTAAAAATTATATATAATAAAAATCATTTACATTATAAGACATTGGAGTGAGATTCTAACCTACATGCTTAGTTTTTAGAGTTGTTCTCCAATGAATCTTGACAACCCATCAGAATGAAATTTGGGGATGAATTTCTTTAAGGGGAATTGTAAGAACCCTCATTTTTTTGGTACGTATGCCTTAGTTTTTCAGTTTATATGATTAAATATTTCCTAATGTGAATTCATTTTGAGGTTATTTAGGTATCTATGGGTTTTGGGGATTACTAGGAGCCCAAAACCCATGTTTTGGGGTGATTTAAGCTAGGTGTACTGTTAGTGAAAACTATATGGGGTAGAACATATGGTTTTTCCAAGTCGCATGAGGCAAGAAATAAAATAGGTAAGGGTATGATTGTTATGAAAAACTATGCGGGTTAGGCTACATGGCCATGTGGAGATGCCCACAACTTTTACAGAGGGTTTTTCATGTTTTTCGCATAGTTGGTCAATTTGTGGGAGGAAACCATGTAGGTTTCCCTTCTCTTATAGCTGAAAATTCTATTTGGTGCATGGATTGTAAAATTGTATGAATAGACCATGAAAACCCTATTAAATTTGCAAATTTTATATTTTTAATTAAAATAATTTCTTTTTAAACCTTATTTTGGGATTTCATTCAACGAACAACAACAGAGAACTTCAAGAGCCCTCTTCAAAGACTATCCTTAGAATTGGGAATTCTTCTTAATATGATCTATGTTTTATGTTTTGACTATATCATTGGATCCATAACATTGAGTAATCAATTATTTTTAGTTTTCTACATTCTTTTGGATTTCATATATGATATTTGGGTGTAAGAAGATTTTCCCTAATTTCAGTTTCATTATCAATTCTTCATTTTTATCTTAATATGATTCGAATCATAAGTTTACACTATATGAGAACTCTAATAAGAAGAAAATACAAGTGGTATAATAATTTTTCATTAATTTTTATGCATTATAGAACAATATGACATTGTTTCACTCGCTGGACTTTCGAGCGTGACCCTAAAATTTAACTAGTAAATTGAATTAAATAGAATAAAACCTATTAGTGATTTCCTTAGCTTCCTTGAAAAAGTATTAATGACTTTTTCGCAAACTAGGTCCACCCATGTGGTGTTCCAAATGAATTATCCTTGTTCAGGCCTTGTTAAACCATCCATGGGGTGTGTTCTCATGCCATCTTGGTTAGAGGAAGCTTAAATTGGATTAAATGGAATTGGATTTTTTCACTAGGATATTTCTTCCCTCCTTGACATGTTGAACATGTTATTGAGATATTAAACTATCTAATTGTTGAATTAAAATAAGGGTTATATTTTGTTTTCTTAAATGAGTGGGTATACTCATTGTTTGATTGCCTTTAGATGTGAATAGAAAAATGAGTTTGTAAACTCGTGTGATATGTTTAAATGTAAATTTCGGAGTATGAGTGGGTCTACTCATTAGTTTTATTTTAATTTTAATTGAGATATACGAGTGGGTATACTCATGAAATGATTCTTATTTTGAATGGTTATAAAGGTGGATGGACTCTTATGGAATCATTTGATTAATTGTTTGAAATGGTAATGGATTCCTCAATTGGTAAACCAAGGGCCTTGATTACATTTTTATTCCTTGGATGTTATTCCATGGATCTTGAACAAGGTTGTGTATGATATTATCCTCAGGTCATGATTACATGGGATGCCTTGGGCCTTAATACCCTTTGGATCCAGATTTCTTGGACTCATGTAGGACATGTTCGGTATGACATGATACTAGGAATCCTACTAGTGCCTAACTGAGTTTCCATCATAATGCTCCTAGGACTTGAAGAGAATTAATTGGTCTTCAACACATTGGATCCCAACCCTCATGGTCTCACACATTGATTATATGACATGGCTGTGGTAAATTTGACATGTGTGATTATAAGATTCGGTCATCATTTTCATTATCCTTATTGCTTTATAGAAAGGCCATGGATGACCTAATATGTATGGATGTAAAATTAGTCCATGTTTGTTACTCTTGTTTCCATTATAGATACATTGTTACAAGCTAAAAATTGTTTGTAGTGTACCATGTATGGATATGTAGTATCACTTTCTTGTTTGATACTTCAGGTTGTACGGATGTATTGTGGGTGTCATGACATGTATGGATTGATGGAAAGGTTATGAAGGCTAGTTATGTTTCTCTTATATCTTTGTTGCCATGTGACATTTACTATATTTTGTAGGGTTAATTTTGAGGTTATTTTAGTGTTACAATTTTGGTAGTTACATTATATGGGTATCATTACTTTTTTTAATACTTACCTATTTACCTACACTTTACTTATCTTTTTATATTTTTTAGTTTCTATTGTGTAAACGTTTGGGTGGTTTCTTACTAGGATTTTATATCACACCTTGTTTGGGACTCTCTTGTGGACCCAAATAGATTATATAGTTACATTTATTGATAACTTAATGTTCTTTAATATAGGATGTTTATTTCTATATAAGAGCAGGAGAGCATGGGGCCTAGCTGAGGCTAGCCTTCCTACTGGGGTACTTATTGGTCTTTTTTGATTTTTGGATATTTTATTTAGTAATACTCCCATGTATCTATTTTTTCTAATTTTATATACATGTGTTATCATTATCATCATTTTATATGAGACAGTCTTGACTTGTTATGTATTTCTATCTTTCTTATTTATCAGTTGTCTGCTTCTCGTATTTGTTTCTTCTGTTGGTATGTTATTGATATTCTACTATGTATACACTAGTGATGAGGGCGTAGTCTCCCCACAAACACACCTAGAACCTCACTACTAGTTGGAATCGTATATCATTTGGGGAGATGTGCTTGAGGCCTTGTGACCCACCGAGCTAGAGTAAATGTTTTGTGGAATCCGGGTTGGGGACATTATATCAGCACCTTTTGCTTTATGTAGACAATAAAATAAAATCACATAATAAATCTCATCCATGAGAGGAACAAACTCTATGATAGTTCTATGAAATTATTCTTGGTCAAATGTGTCTCCCTCTACCATGTCATATATGTGAAGGATATGGTTGGTATGAGCATCCTATGAAAACAAATTATTCTGTTATGTAATGTTAATAAAAAATTGTTCAGTAGTGGAAGGAATAAATATTACAAATTCATGATATCCCTATATGTGTCATGTAAGAAGTATAAATAGGGACCTATGGTACCATGACACATAATCCATATGATCAAATAAATTCATACATATTATGTCCTCCCCTCATAATTGGGACTCATGTCATCTTTCCCAATGGTCAATATATCATGTAAGATACTTCCTCCAATAAAATTCGCATTTCCTAGAAAACAACAGGGAATGATATGATGGTAATTGAATAAGTGATGTGGGGATGGGATACTAGAATATGAACATACTCATAACCCCATCTGTCTGATTCTACTCAAAAAAATGAAAATAAATCAATGGAATGATGCTGGAGCTAACAATAAGCATCAACCTGCACTATGGTGGAATACTCTGGATGATATCCTTAGTATATGAAATCCATGGAATCTGATGAGAACATTAATAGTCAATTAATAAATTAATACATGTAAAGTTAATAATAATTATATAACTATATAAATAATAACCACTTAAGTCGTTTAGCCGAAGATTGTCTAGCATAACTCTATAAGGGTGGAAATCATGTCTTTTTTATCTGAATGTAAATGTTCCTCACTCCATCTATAGATAACATTTTTGTAGTAATATTTCATAATAAAAATTGATGCATTTTATTTAGATATTAGAATTATGGAATAATATACCATCATCCACATGGATACTCTTCGATACTATGAGCAGGAAATGACGTACGAGTATGGGGAGATAAGAGAGGGATGTCCCCCCATATCCACATCTTTGTAATGATAATTCATCATGTGATTATCATCTTATTGATGTGAAATGAACTTCATATCACCTTGTATGTATATGCGAGATAGGAAGAACCCCATCTATACCGGTCATCCTGGTCCAAGTCCTCTAATAAATGAAAATACATCACATGTACAAATGTAATAGAATGACCATCGAATTTTGTGCCACCAATTAGACTCAAAACGTTGTTCATGGAAATCATATCATGGTGATATCATCATAATAATCATATATATGAGAAATGTACTAGTATATATTTTGAATGTGTGATCTACTGCTGAAGAAAACCATTGCATCATTGTGGACCTCAATTCCCAGTAATCTATGAACCAACACAAACTAATCTTATCTGACTCTACCTATCATAATCACACCATCAATGGGGAGTCCCAACATAATGGACACATCCTATAGTGTAATAATCATCTCCCCCACTATAAAATAGAATTTATGTCTCTCTAGGATCCATATCTCAATGATTTCAACAGTGGGATGATAATCGAAAAATATGAAGTCATACGTCCCTAAACCATAAACCCAGCATGATAAAGACGGGGGATGGTAGTATGAGGTGGTGCAACATGATATAAATGATAATATCTACGTACACTCAAACCAAGCTTTTCAGTTCCCTCTAAAACCAACAGTGAAATATTCTAGTCCTAAAATTTGAGAAATGGAGGTCCTTAAATCTGAAAATTTGGTATCATTATTACATTTTTACAGTTAATCCAATAAAGTTTGTAATCATTTTTATAGAAACTAAAAAATCAAAATTAAGTATACAATTAACATGTATAATTCAGAATTTTGATAAAAAAATAGATAAACAAATATATGTGATCAGTGATGTTTGTTTAGTATATCTATTTCTTATTTTACTAATATTTAATGAAGTTTAGTTAATTAAAAAAAATTACATAAATCATATGTGATGAAAACCCTGGATAGAACATGTTGTTGTATGATATATTAAATCTACCGTGTGAAATTAATGACATATTTATAAAAAAATATTTTAAATGATAAATTTCTTTTTATTCATTTTCATTTTCTATTTACTTTGGTAATAGTTATATTATAAAAAATTATTATAGTTGAATCCAAAAATAAAAAAATCCCGAGATAAAATAGTTTAGAAATGGGTCAAATCTGAAATAAAATGATTCATTATTGAAACATCTAATTACAAAAATAAAATACACATTCATGAAAAAATACATAGACCCGATCAAGGATGATGGGAAGTGGAGATCTATCCTACAACATGGGGACATCTATTATGAGTATTCCCTTCTGCATGAAAAATGTAGCACCATATTCCCCCTCCCCATTGTTGAGGATATTACATCTCATTTATGATTTTATTAGACTTTGGTTGTACCCCAAGGAACAACCTAGAAATATCAAGACTGAAATTGGGAAATGAAAAAAATGAAAAAAATGATAAAAACCAAACAATGAAACCTAGAAATATAGAGGATGAAATTCAAATGATATATAGGAAATGAGATAGAAAGAAATTCAAAAACAGGCATCCAAGATTTACTGTTAATGTTAATCAAAGTTCTCACTTGATACACTAGTTCAAAATAAGAATCCGATGATATGTTCATCGATGCGCAAGATGCAACAACATGTGAATAGGGATATCTCAATGCTTGAAAGTTTCTGCAATCATAGTACTTGTTATCGAAAATAACCACCAGCAATCAACCACTATTTCATTTAACCCGGTCATAGAACTCTCTTTCCTGAAACCAGCTCAAAACCCATTCAAAGTATAGAACATAAAATAATGATGTGACTTGTAGTATCTTATCAATGGAACTTTGGAAATACTGATTAAAAAACATTAAATTTTTCATCCTCTAATAGACTTATTAAGACTGTTCAATAAAGTACATCACACATCTATAAATGTTATATTGCACTAACTATGATATTGATAGTTTTAGTACACCCTTGAGGACCAAATTTATGGACTTCACTCTATTTGTGGTCATATGGTCATATCTCCTACCACTATCATATGTTAATGAACATTTATCCTTTGAATTCTGCATCATATATTCATACACATCTTCATTATCCAATCAAATTTATTCAATAAATTAATCAAACCTTTATTTTGGGGGATTATAGTTAAAACCATAAGAAAATAATGTATTTAAATGTATATTAAATTTTATTTCAAAAAAATGTATGTTTTTAAAATCATACTTTACATGATCATAATGTCCTTTATTGCCTCATCTATGAAATTATTATGCACATTACTTGAAATATATCTAATGAAATATCTATGAGAACCATTTGGTTCTCTCCATGAAATCTCATCCTAGTTAACAACATCTATACTCACTCAATGGATGTCACATATCTGACACAATCTCTGGTTTTGTTTGACACGAATGCATATACATTCGAAAAACCAGCTCTATGATTCAAAATTTTCTTTTTTTAACAATAGAGAATGGAAGTGGTAGAGGAGCAGGATTACCATATTGTGTAGCCTCAATAAGTAGAACACCTTCATACATTCTATAAGTAATGTTTCATCAACCTGAATGAATTTTTTGCAATATGGATACATAAGTATACATGGTCTGAATTCCCAAACAACTTATTGAACATCAATGTTCGTTGATCGACTATGTGATTAGAGATGACATACGCAACAGTGTCCAAATGATAAATTATCTGATTATTGAGAGACAAAAATTCCCTAAGTTGTGGAAAAATTTCATATGATTCATCCCAATCACCATACTCTTTTAAAATTTCCTTTTAATCAATAAAATCTCTATCATAAGATATCTTATAGTTTAAAAACAATTTTATTATTTCCTAAAAATGGGAAACATGAACGACCTGACATGTTCGTATCATCTCTAAAATATCATTTGATATAAACTCAGTATTGAGTGAAGAGTAATCTATTGACAAGATTAGATGTATGCAAGTGTGTGGACATCAGAATATGGTAATCTTCCAACATGAAATATATTTTCAGATGCATGATTACCGACAGAAAAATAATTAATAATATATTATATACTGCCTCGAAATGTTTTAAAATTTTTTAAATTGGTTATGATTAAATATTTGAATTTCTCGTGATATTTTTCTCATGGATTGTTTTATAATTATTTTATAAACAAACAAAAACCATAGGGGTATCCTTTCAAGTCTATTAACTCTGATTTTAACAACCATGAGGCTCTTCTTGGGCATGTTATAGAAATACCTCTTGAAACAGCTAAAGTTCTTGATGAACACCCTTATTTACAATGATACTCCCATAAAAGTGAGGAATGACATGAATGTCCTTACAATAATAGAGAGAGGGATGATGTGAAATTCATCATTGAGTGAAATAAAATGAAATTATTAAAAATTATAATATTAAGAAAAAATAGGACAAGAAATTTCAATCATACATTAGTCGGCCATCTCAAGATCATCCAATTATTAAAAACTAAATGATTTGATAGAAAATAAATACAACATGAAATTTAAATCATACATTATATTTTTATATCAAGATTAGTAAACATTCTAGATTACTAAAATTTCTTTTCTATATATTTATTACGTTCTACTTCTGGCAAATTGCTTATTGTATTTATAAAATAAAAAATATATTTCTATTTCTATTTATATTTATATTTATATTTATATTCTTACTATCATAAAATATTTTCATTTTAACAGGGGATAAACTATAACTTAAACCTTTATCGATATAATTAACCTCACTATTGAATTATATTGAAAGTGGCATTATTAGGAAATAAAATTTAATAAAATGTTTTATATTTTTATACCAAATCATCATGTTTTTTAAAAATATGAATTATGTATGAATAAATAACTATGAAAGGACCTTGAGGATTATTCTACGGATTAGTTTATCATTTTCTGTTAAACTAAACAAATCCTATGGTTGAACTCCTAGAGTCTCTATTATCATATATTTCTGCAACCACCAGTCTCCTTTCAAACAACACCTCTTATTTAACCCCTCTTATTGAAAACCTCTTCTTGAACATCTCTTTTGGAACACCATTTGATTAATAAGTTACTCACATTCAAGTGATAAGGTCTAGGGGAATGAAATACAAAACATTTATTAGGTGAATATGTAGGTCCTTACATACTTAGAGTGAAATGTCTAGTAGGTCATGAATGAAAAAAAACATTTATTACAAATTATTTAACCGTATACATAAAAAAATACATGTAATTTAAATTATCCATTATTTAGTTATTAAACCGTACCCTTAATATGTTTTTTGATATACTTGCTATATTATTCATATTATATAACTATACCTATAACTCTATGTAATGTATAATAAATATATCCACCTACATTCCAAATATTTAACTTTTTAATGTGTGTATGTATATATATATTTAATAATAAAAACTATAAAATTTAATTAAAATTAATATATATTACACTTACATAATAACCATTAAAATACTGTACACTTTTGTTATTTTCAATTTTATAAAATTTCATATTTATTTTTAATATTTTTTTCAATTATAAAATTTCAAAATTATAAGTAATTATATTTTATACTTTATTACTTGGAAGAATAATTATATATACTTAATATAATTTAAATTTACATATAAAAAAAATATTTATATTAAATAAATGTGATATAATTTACACACACTTAATAATCATTAAAATTATTTAAACTATTATTTTTAATTTTATAAAATTCATTATGTATCTATATAATTTCTTTTCATACATATACCTATCATACATTTAGGTGATTATATTTTATACTTTGTTACTTGGAATAATAATGATTTATACTTAATATTTACACTTACATAATAACCATTAAAATAAAACAAACTTATATAATTTTTAATTTTATAAAATTGAAAACGTAGATAAATTTTTTTTTTCCATATTTCGACTTTCCAGGATTTAGGTAATTATATTTCATACTTTATTATTGAAATAATAATTATTTTTAATTAATATAATTTATAATTATTATCCATAGTTAAAAATTATACTTTTAACAAAAGAAATATTATATATATTTTTAGTAAATTTAAATATGTACTTAATATAACTAATATATTTTTAATAATATATTTATAATAAAATATTCATCTAATTACATACATATATAGTATATTATGATTTAAATTTATGTAACCATAAATATAACATATTTTATATACATATAAATCTATTCAAATCTAATTAGTCACCATTTAAATTACAAAAATATACATTTTAAAAAAAAATATTATTTCACTATATCTAAATTAGATTATATATATAACATTTCAATTATATAAACACCATATTTAAATTTCCTAAACATTAAATATAAATTAAATCAAACAAAAAATATTAAATCATTCATAATTTAAATTATACAAAAGACAATAATTTTTACATGAAAACATTCATACATCCATACAAATTCAATAAATTAATAATACAAACAAAATAAATAAATACAATTAGACAAATAAAATTTTAATTACGAATTTTGCCATCTTAAATTTTTTAATGTTATGTTGAGAATGAATTCAAATTTGGATTTGCAGCAAAATCTAGAAAATAAAAAAGAAATTTAAAGGGGTAGAGGTACCTCCTTTTATAGAAAATGGATAGGAAGGGGGTGTGAAACTTTTTCATGACTCCCTTATAAATTCCATAATGAAAGCATGAATGAGTTTCACACTTCCTTTTCTATAAAGAGGGAAGCATGAACCCTTTTCATGTTTCTCTCTCAGAATGGAGATGCATGAAAAGGGTTCATGCTTCTCTAGACCCTTTTTTGAAAAAATCCCACAACATTCACTAAAAAATTAAAAATCCATATAAAAAATTAATCTGTGATTTGTGTTATGGATAAGGTAAGGTAGATGAAAACTTGTTTCAATGTCTTATTCTAACAATACATATGGGTCTCACATGTCATGGTAGTTGTGTGAGGGTGAACTCATGTGAGGATAGTTTAGGGTATCATGGTATTTTTGGAAATGTTATTAACATTGATTGACAACTACCTTAACATGGTGGATGAATCATTCATGTAGATTGTTTCTTTTATTTAAAAAATTGATTATTCTATTCCAACTCCTATTTGACTATAAATTTCATGGAATAAATTGACACTTAAAATAAAAATTATATATTTAAATATGTTTCAATGAATGAGGATATAAACATTGACCTTCTTGTTTTTAGGAATTTTAAATGGGTCAGGGGAGTCTCATAAATGAGATCAAATTTAAATTGTAACTAAATGGATACTTAGATGTGATTTTTGGAAATTCATTTAGAACCATTTTCTACTTTTCCAAAATAGAATAATTCACTCATTTTTTCTTATTTGTTTCTCTCATTCATTGGAAATCCCAACACTATCCTTTGGGTCTTATGATACATTTTTGGTCAGCTTATTCCATTCCTACACATTTCCAGAACTCTTTTTATTTTCTCCATTTTATTCGTAGTGTATTTTGTGAATCTTCTATCTAGATAAGGGATTCAGGAGTTAAATTTATTATTTTGTAAAAATTGTGATTATTCTATTTTTTATTCAATATTTAATAATCATAAATTAACTTATGCAGATAAAATAAATCGGAATGTTGAAATAATGAAATAATTGATATGCATGTATTTTATTCGTAATTTATGAAATATTTCTTATGTTTCTACTATTATTATTTATATATATTGATTTAGTATGTTTTCATCAAAACATTTAATGATAAGATAACTAAAATAATTATTTAAATAGGGTATAAATTTCTTTCTATGGTTTTTGTGGTAATTGAGCCTTAAAATTAAAATAAATATTATGTAAAATATATTGCTTGTATGAGCTCCTTTTTTAATTTAAATATTTTTTTTAAATATGAATTATTTATTGTTTTTGAGTGGTATTTGAAATGAATGGTGGTTGATATATTTTCCATGGTTTTTTATTAGTGGATGGTAAGATGGTAAAAGATGTATTAAAAAAATAGGGAAATTGGTTTTGGCTGGACAAAAATAATATGGGATATTAATTAATTATGAAGAAGTAGTATGACTTGAAATAAATAGATTTAGGTTTTAATTGAGATATAATTCAATAAATAAATGAGTAACTAATTGAAATAAACATGGATGATGAATAATAATTGTATGTATTTGAATATTGGAAATAAATGACTAAGGATTCTAATTTTGGTTGATTTATAGAAATATGGAATTATTTGATTTAATTAATATAATGGAACATTCTTTGGATGGTATGGACGGTTTTTTGATTTTTATATGGTGGTCTGGTCGAGTCTAAATGGTTTTTGATGGGTATGGGTAATGAAATGGTATAGTAAATGAGTTGTTTTAAGACTGGATGTGTGCACCCATTGGCTAGGTTAGGTGTGAGACTATTTATTCTTGTACATTCTTATTACTTCTAAATGAACACCATCATATTCGTGTATTTCATAATAATACTAAATGTTTTGGTTCTATCTATTTTCTCTAATATCCTTCTTAATGATTTAGGATGGATGATTATCCCGTCTTCCCACCCATCCATTAGAAATAGACTGGATGTGATGGAATGTGGATTTTGTGATCATATAAGGTATAGGAGTGGAATGTGGTGTACCCAATGATATGGATAGGGAATTGTCTTTTATTTGTGGTGTGCATGGTAGGGAGAGAGAACAATGTTTTTTCCTTCATGTTCATGATACCATACTACATTGGTTTGATAGTGATAGATGTATATGTGAAGTGGATATAATGTGATGATGTGATATGTGTTTTTACCTAATTCAAACATGAGATGATAGACATTGTGAGAGTAAGGTTATGTAGTGTTGTGACCTAACCCACATCAAATAGAAATGGATGGGAATAAATTATTTTAGACACTGGGGTGAGAGAAAAAAATCATTGTGAAACTTTTTTTGTGGTGATTGTGATTATATTCTTTTCATATTATCTTATTATACATGGATATGATTCTTGGTGAGTAGACCTTGGTGAGGCTGGGAATGTGTAGTTTACATAATATGTGCATATTAGTTCTTCTCCTTGCTCATTAATGAATCAATATTCTTTTCTCAAATTTTCATTAGAGGCCTTAATGAGAATCCTACCGAGAATACATTTTATTCTCACTGTTATATTTCTTATTGGATATTAGGAGGGTTTGGGTGACCAAATTGGATCATTCTATCTTGGAGATAGAGTTTCTCCTAGAATATTTATATAAGATCATTTTCTTAATTTTATTCTAGATATGTATTCTGTATGACATGACATGCATTGTTGTATTCATTTTTTGGGATCCTGGTCTATTTTATATGATAAGGTGTTGTTATATGTTTATCCTCTTATATTTTTCTATAAATAATATTATTAAGGAAATTCATTCAATTTTGAGTTTTATACCCACATTGTTGGTCACCAATATGGGGCCTATTAGAGGTTAGAGTTAGGAGTTTCTCCTTCTCGTAATTTCAATCTCAGGAGAGGTACCTGTGGAGGGGGGGTTCATGAATTAGTTCTATGAATGATGATGGTTGATAGATAAGATAGATATTGGAGTTATGCACTTTGATGATTTCATAGTTTGGTAGGTAAATAATATCATTTGAGCATAGTTTGTGACATATAAAAAGGAGACAAGATAGGACATAGGATCTATAGTCATATGTAAGGGAACTGAGTCTACAAAATATTCTAGGGAAGTTGTAAAACTTGTAGGGTATAAACCAATAAACGTTACATGAAAAATATTTATTTGTTCTTGTTTTTTAATATGTAAATCATGGGGATTAAATGAGATAAAATAAATAGATTAAATAAAATCCATTCTATTTGGATGTTGGGTTTGTTTTGTACTATAATTATACGTTATGGATTTAATTATATCAATAGAGGAAGATTTATATTATCATGATGAATTATTCTATGAAGCATTTTAAATTTATGTGGGTGAGTCAAGGCCTCCCAAAGTGGAATATATCATGATACATCAGATATATTCCCATAATTTCTATGATTTTGGATGCTCTATTCATATTGGTTTTGATATCATATTTTTCATTTTATGTTATTATATGATATAATGATTATTAGTGTGTTCTAACAATGATTTAAATAAAGTTGTTTTGTTTCTCAATATGTCAATGTTTTTATTTTCATATTAATTTGAAGTGTTTTAAAAAATCATTAAATCTCAAATTTTTTAACAAAAGGTAATTAAAAGTGTCCCTAATTTTAGGGGTTTAAAACATTTTATTGACTTATATGTACATGGAATTTTAGACATATTATTCATATTAAACAATTGTCTTAATGAAATTTTAATCATTCCTTGGGTGATAATTGTTTTCCTATAAGTGAATTAATTTGAAATAATTGAAATTAGTTGAAACTATATTTCTTTCAAAATGTGGAATGATTTCATGTTTATTTTTCATTAATAAAAGTACATGTTAGTATAAAAAATAATATTAAGGCATATTAGGATTTTTGAATTTTATTATGAATTAATATGATTAGAATGGAAATGTATTTCTATAATTAATTGTTAGTAAATAATTCTTATTGTTTCCCTATTGTGGTTAATTTACAGTTTTATCCCTTATGAAAAAATTTTCTCTTAATATATTCCATGTTTACAGACTATAATGAAATTTTTATAATCCATTCCACTTTCACTTTGTATCAATTATCATGCCATGGTGTACAATATTCATGTTTTTGTAATTTATTTCAATAATTTTACTTTTACATTTACATATGAAATTTATGTTAGGTTACAATAATTCCTAGAAAAAATATGTTAATATTGGAGAAATGTTTTCTAGTTGAACCTATTCCCACTTTCCAGGAATGGATAACATTTTATAATACTAAAGTTATATGATATATTATAAATACCATGTCATGTGTTATTATTAAAAATATTGATATGCATTCTTATGAGTAAATTTATTATTTTAAGAATTATTAATTGATCATGAAATTTCTTCTAAATTATTGTAAATAAATTAATAATGGGAAATGATGTGCTAGTTGGTTAATGTTTTACAAGACGTTTTTAAATGACTTTACTAAAAATATGTTTTCTCAAACAAATATCATCATGTTAAAGGATTGTTAAAGTTATGAATTTATTAAATGAAACCTTTTCATTAATGTTCTATGTCATATGTTAGGAATCTATGTGAAGTGATTAATTTTTATGATGTTACGTATTAATGTGATTATGTTGTGATTATAGGTGAACCTTTGGGAAATCACCTTATATAAATGGATAGCCATTTTAATGCGATAAAATCTAGTTTTGTGTGAATCTAATTTTTTTTCTGATACTCTTACTAAGAAAACATAAATTATTTGAAAAGCGTGTTGAAAAAACTTTATTAATTTGATTTTTTTCAGGGTTTGTTATAACATCCTAGGTAGACTTTATTGTAATTTTTTTGACTTTTTTTCTAACTATGTCAAATACATGATACATTGATCTTATGTTATCTATTTTCTATTGTTGGTATCATTACTCCTATTTGACAAGCATCTTAATATGGAGTGAGATCGTAGTGGTCATTGTCATGTGTTTCAAATATATGTCCTTCTTAGGTGGAGTTTGTGTCTTTTAGTTAGAGGTGTCTCATTGTGTATTTTTCAGACCCTACCCTTTTCCTTCCTCCCTAGGTTTTTTTATTCTAGATGATGAGAATAATATGAGAGGTATCTATAATAATTTCCTAGAAATTATCTTCGCATTCAATTTTTTTCTAAGTCTTGGTGGTGTTATGAGAGATTTCAGTGGTGTTTTGGAAGAAATATAATAGTTATGGTCATATTTAGGGTCACCGAACCATAGTAATGAGCATTTGTTTGACCATTTTGAGATCCCTGGAGCTGAAAGTGAGGTTTTTTCAATATTTATTAATTATTTTTATTATTTGGAACTTTGGTTTGGTTGTGTGGTGTTGAGTTGAACCATGGGAAGTGGAAAAACTAGAGGGTATATTTCACTAGGTGTTTCGACAGAGTGTTTCAACTATTTAAAATGGGAGTGAGTGAAATCCCTTAGTCATTGGGCATGTTGTCACTCGTGGGTTTGGTGAGGCTGAATATATGAGTTTGGGTGAAATGGAAAGCTTCTAGGTATATGATCCATGGTCTTGAGAATAGAATGTTGAAACTGCTAAAGTAATCCCACCACATCATAGCCTATATCATTGTGCTAGTTAGGGATAATTCATTTTCAAGGGATTGTTTGGCTTCATATCAAGGAGCCATTACTATCACGTATAAGTCATTTTTTATTTGATTAAATATTATATTGAATATCATGTGAGGGTAGAGGATAGATTTGTAGAGTTGTGTAAAGGTATGGTGATTTGTATTATGGCTATGTGATGGTAGCTAAATCCTCATATTAGGGTCATATTTAACCACCATTAATGACTCTCTCATCACATGGTTGTTTCTTGAGTTTATAGTCCCACTTGGTGATTTTGGAGTGTAAGGTTCTTTCTGAAACCATGTAATGGTATATTGAAAAACAACCATTATGTAGTTCATGAATCATGAACATATGTAGTATATTTCATTCATAAAATTTATTCCTGCCTCCGAGTATAAATTTTGTTATGCTTTTCAAAGAATAATTAAAACATAAAATAAAAATCATGGATTTAAATCCATTCAATGAATAAGGTTTTTATAAAGCCCCAGCCTTAAACCTTGCTTAATATTGAATTAAAATAATAATTCACGTTGAGGATCTTTTCAGGTTTAGAGTTTTAGAGAATTAGAACATAACTATTACATCTCAAAAGATTACAAAGTAGTCACTTCTACTAAGTTTTCATAATAAAAAAAACTCTTAAAAAGAAACGTGTCTAGTTCCATGTTTTATATAGGATGGCATTCCCTTGATCCCATCCTTGACCTTATTCCACATTAAGTCCTGTGAAAACATTTCAAAAAAAAACTTGGGGTGAGCATAAAAAGCTCAGTAAGGGATACAGAAAGAATGAAAACTGTTTGTTTTTCAAACATCAAGTAAACCATATATACTCTATCAAATTAATACCTTCACCTTCATAAAGTAGTAAAAACTCTTCACTGAATAAAGTATCATTACTTACATTTTTGTAACCAAAGGATTACAATAAAACCCATAAAAAGAACACATAACATATATAAAGGTAACTTGGGACATAAACATACTTAAGTGGAATAACCATACGGTCTACTTCCACACATATCACTTAATGGAATAGCCATACGGCCAATTTCCATACATACTTAATGGAATAGCCATACGGACGACTTCCATACCCAATTCATTGGAGGTTATAACGTAACCACCCGTCCTGGTATTCACGGCACCACCCGTCATATGATTTATAACATAACCACCCGTTAAAATGTCCAAGTACCAATATAAAATCATAAAACATAAAACCAATATAAAGGATTGATAACATTTCCACATTTCAATCACAATATATCATAAATATATTGACATAATAGAATCCTTTTTCAAAACTATTTTCAATACCAAAATACATAAAAGAGTATATGGTATTTAATTTATTCTAAAAACATTACGGATTTTTGAGAAAGCCAAAGACCAAATAATACTCGGCGGCAGAAAAGGTCGATGTCTCCGCGTACGTTAAAAGAAACTTTCCTTTTTGTCATTTTGTAAAACGCTTCGTAGAAAAAGATTCCTTTTGTATAAAAGTAAAAGTCAAAGGTGTTTATACACCGTATAAAAGAATGTTGTGTATAAAACGAAATATGCCTCAATGAAAGAAGATTGAGACGAAGTCCCTTACCTCGGGTCCGACTTGACTCGATCATTCTTTAACGTCCTGAATAATAAACTTGAGTTAATCTCTACTTTCTTATGAACCTTTTTCAAGTTCATTATTCCTTTTATACCTTGTTATGAACATCATGTAATCATTTAAGTTAATAATGTTCATTTTGTCGGTATTTGGTTCTTAAGTCAAAAATAGACTTCTTACACTTACATGTTGTTAATTTGGTCAATTGTTTGTTATATCCAGAATGATATTAATTATTTGGATAACATATATATCTAATATATTCATCATATACATGTATTTATAATATTACATAATCATTTATAGGTAAGAAATGAAATGCACCGTTCATGGAGACGGTAAGCCGTACGTACGCATGAACGCTACTTTCATTTCTATCTCATACTTTAATGGAAAGAAATAATAATGATATAGAGGTATATTGTAGAGACCTGAAGCTTAACGTACATGGACATTACATTACTTTTGCGGAATACTTAGTACATAACAAAAACACACACACAAGGATCGTAATAGTTTAGTGTCTTTGGAAACTCGGAACGTAATCTTCTAATCGTGGTGAAAGATCTTCAATATCTCCCATAAAGATCTTCCCTTTTTTTTACCTAAAACCTTTCTTTATATCCTGGGGAAAAGGAAACATAAAAGGGTGAGCTCAAATTCTCAGTAAGGGTAAACAAAAGAAATCTCAATCACATCATATACATAAAAACATAGCTTTTGGAAATCTTAACCTGCAGAAGAGATCATAATTTCATAACATGGGGTAAATCATGGAAGTGAAATGTAATCACAATAATCATAACTTAAAACATGAAACTTTGTGGCATTCACACATAATCATAGAGAATCATTTCTTGTTAGTCAAGACTCATTGCCAAGACTATCTTAGTGGACAAAGTCCCTTTCTGAATCGAGTAACCCTCGTTTCAGTCCTGTTTCACTGAACCGGTATAACCTACCGTTCCAGCCCTGTCTATCTCATGAGATATAAAATCTTTACCCAATGCATTGGAGTGAGATATAGGTCCCACCCATCTTATAATTAATCCTTTCTTATGTGTGCCACATAATCATAAAACATACATCATCGCATAACACATGTAACAAAAATGAGATTCTTGAAACATCATGACATCATAAATCAATTCATATAAGATAAAGGAATTAATAAAAATAATTCCATCACAACATGATCAAACCAATTTAATAATAGGGATAAAAACAGAACCCTTTATTATCTTAGATGGAAAATAATTTTGATAAAACACTTGAACTCCATTCTTGAGGAAAATATCCTTTCTTCTTCAAAAACATGTTTCCTTTCATAACATGTCATACAACTTTAAAATAAAAGAAGTTGAATAAAAATAAACTTTAAAACTTGTAAAGGAAGCTTCTTGGAAATAATGTTTTAAAAATCCATTCATGCCTTATAAGTTAAAAAAAACATTCTTCGTACTTTTGTCGGAAAAGTCAAAAAGTACCTCGTACAAAAACAACGACAAAAGATTCCTTTCACATTCTTTACTAAAAACTCACCAAAGGGTAAAATTGGATTTAAACTATTGTAAGTGGATTGAAAAAAAATTACATATTGAGGGAACATGGATGTGGATGATAAAATACACCCCAATAAATGCCAAAGTAGAAACAATCTCGGATATAAATGAGATCGTGATATTTCCCTTACCTTAGGTCCGACTTGCTTTGTAAGTGTCCGAACCTCCTGTATAATGATTTAAATCATGTTATTGACTTATTACAGAATCCTATTCATTGTTATGATATCATATATGGTTCACTTATGACATTATATTACCCGTTCTTTTGTAAATTCCATGTTAAAGAAGCGTTTTGGGTAAAATCGTTTCATTTATCGTAGGTGTTTTGACTTGTTGTTTTTGACATCATTATTACTTATATCATGATTTAATTACTTCCAGAATATAAAATATGATTCATATATATTCATTATATATATATATATAATAGGTAGATAAATAAAATGAAAAACACCGTTCATGGAGACGGTAGTCCGTACGTACGCTTGAACGCTGTTTTCCATTCCTTATTGTCTTGAAATGGAAGTAAGTAGATGACATACATATGTATATATATACATAAATCCAGTAGCTTTATAATGTCATATATTTCATTATTATTTCTTATATATACATTATAATCATTCTTAAATGGTTAACATGGAGAATGAATCTCATCGCGTCGTGGAGACGGTAGTCCGTACGTACGCACGAGCGATGATATCATTTCCATAAATATTGAATTGGAGTGGAGTGGATTATACAATATATCAGAATCAATATGATGTTGTAATAACTATGTATAGTTATTCTTTACACCATTATACCCATCCATGTAAGGTAGTGGTGGAAAATAGATTACACCACGGCGTGGAGACGGTATTCCGTACGTACGCACGCGCGGTGATTTCTTTTTCCGTAGGATGGATAGATGGTGAAATAGGGTTGTTTAATACTTATAATAACATATCAGTATATGAGTGATACTGATGTTATTACTTCATAATGAAACAGCCTAAGAAGAAGAAGTGGAAGAAGAAATAAAGATGAAAGAATCGGTAACGGTAATTACCTCTTCTTTGAAGCGCCTATTTGAGACCTCCTCTTAGGGCACTAAAATTGGCCTTTGAGGAAGACCAGAACTTCTAGGATGTTTCTAGGGAAGTGGAGAAGAGATTTTGTCAGGGTTTGGCCGAGCTTGAGTTCTCAAATTGGTGTGAGGAGGAGGGGAAGGAGGTACCCTTTTATAAGGGAGGAGAGGGGCACTTTAGGAATATCTCAAAATATTATTTTACATTAAAGTCAAAATCAGTTTATAATGGTTCCAAAGGGTCTTATTTCGAAGCTAATGTGGGGATGGGTCGAAATCCTATCAACCAATAGGATTTAGACAAGTTTAGGGTATTATTTTAACCTTATCAATTAGATTTAACTCTAAGTTAAATAATTTAACTTTTACCGTGTCTTTTTGTTTTCTTTCACTATATGGTTAATACACTTACTATAACATGCCAAAAGAACCCCAAATTGTTTATTACTAATACATATATCCTTATCTAAGACATTTGGCCGAACCTTAGATTTTTAGGAATAAAATAACAATTAATAATATAATATTTTATTTAAAAACTATTTTGTGTCAATTTTGACACTATTTGATATATGATTTTTGTGAAAGTCATAACAGAATTATATGTTCGAACCAAGTTGATTATATCAACACTAATATATCATAGTAACCTAGAAAATTAGTTTAATTCATAAAAAGTCCCAAATTACATTCATTTGAGCATTTATAACATCAATTATGTTAATATTTCCTTAAAAGGGTAATTACTGCATCATCGTTGTGTCATAAATAAATTAATTTATTTAAAGTCTAAAATTTATAAATAAAATATAATTATGTAGGAAATCTTTGTATCTTTCTAATGAATATTTACAATCGAATTTATCTTATGTACAACCCTATATTAAAAATGTTTTAGTAAATAAACTTTGATTTTGACTCTTTTAACTCTTCTTTGAATTAAATAATAATAATGTCCTAATTTAATCCAAGTGGGCCTAAATGGTCATATTTTATTCCTAAGCTTGTTTTTGGTCGAATTACACTTGTCCAATAGAATTAGGACATGTGTTAGGGTAATATTAATATCATATTTACCCTTAGTTACCCTATTTACTATTAACCGCGGTAAAAAAAGTAAAAAGTTACTATTCACCAAAAAATTATTTTTATCTCATTGAACCACATTTTACTTACTGATATCAACCGTGTCTGTCGGATTTTCGAAATTCCATTCACAGAAGCGGTAAAATTAAGTTTTATGAAAAATTCAGTTTTTAACCTACCACTTAGTGGTTTCACTATTCATCAAAAATTGAAAGTTTTCAGAAAAATACCAAAAATTAGGCCTAAGCTATATTTGATATTATGAACTCAAAAATGATGTCTATTTTACCAAATTAAAAATATATCAGTTGCATTAACTAATTTAAAAATTAATTCTCGTCGTCAAAACAAATAGCGTGTTTTTAAGAGATAATAACTATCAAAAGATTGACACTAATTTATAACTGGTTTAAATGTGAAATTACATCCAATGACCAACATTGTATTAAATTGTAAAAATATATTCTAAATATACTTTAAAACCACTCAAATTAATAATTTATCACTATTAATAATTTTGATTAAAAAAGTTGTATTTAATTATAATTTAGTAATTTTCACTATTCATCAGAATATGAAAGTTATCCGAAAAGTACCAAAATTTCACCCTAAGCTAATTTCGATATTACGAATCCAAAAATGAATTCCATTTTGAAAAATAAAATTTACAAAATTTCAAAAAGTGTTTATTACTATTCATAAAGGCTAATTTTAATAATATCTTAATAGCATATCGTTGTTTAGCGAAACTCGGTGTTGCGTACAACACACGCTATCGTGGAAGGTCGCGATTGCGTGTAATGCAAGGCAAGTAAAGGATGCGTGTTGTGCAAGCTCCTTTTGGTGTAGCGTACAACACAAGACATTAGTGAAATAAAAAGAATATTTTTCATAAAATCTCGGGCTGTTACATATATTATAATTCTAGTATAACATCATATATAATAACTTTAAATCCATCCATTACACGTCCCACATATGTCATTAATGAATCACATCACTTTGAGGGGGCGGTAGTCCGCACTTCCTTAATGAAGATATCGTGTTTGCCCATAATGGAAACCATAAAGGTATGCCCAAAATAAAAAAATACAGAAGCTTAATGAAAACATAAAAATATTATATATCATATATAAAAATAGTGACATCATAATGGCCACCTTTGAAGGCGTTAAATGAGTATTGAACAATCATCGTTTCGGGAGGCAGAATTTCACCATCCACGGAAATCGTATGTTCATTAACCATTTGATGTAGTTGTTTGAGAGTGTAGCTCTAATAAATCTTATAACAACATCCTAGTATATTTAAGATACTGGTGTTGTTACAAAATAAGTAAATAAAAAGATTTTAGATGGTTGGAGAAACAAAATAAAACAAATGAACAAGAGATAATGAATTACCTTTAAAAGTTTAACTCCTTTTTATTTGAGCCTAAAGGCTTCCTTTGAAAGGATTCTGCCCAAAGGGAATCCTCTAGGATGAGGAGAGGGATTTGGAGAGAGTAATTGGGCAGGGGTTGGCCGAGCCAAAGGCTTGAGGAGTGTGTGTAATGAGGTAGAGGTGGGGGCCTTTTATAAGAGGAGAGGAGGGGCACTTTTGGAAAGTAAAGAAATATTACTTTATTTGAAAATGTGTTTCAGTTTTAAAAGGTTCCACATTGAAGTAATTCGTGGATAAGGTGATAAGGGTTCGAACTCCACTCATCCAATTAGTTTTGGACATGTGTAGTTCATAGATTTTACATTATCTTTCCATTTTATTTAAATTGTCAAATAATGATGTCATCGCTACATCATTATTATGTCATTAATAATATAATTTATTTCATGTCTAAAAATTATAAAAAAAATACTATGATGTAGGAAAGATTTTTAGCTTTCCAATGACTATTTATAATCAAAAATGTTACTTGTATAACCCTATTTAAAAATTATTTTAGTAAAACATATCATGTTTGTGTCATTTTTACTTTTACATTAAATAAAAAGTTATTTATGTCATTTCCCAACCAAAGTGGCTCCATGGGGTCCCCAAGTTGACCCATGGAATTTCTTGGTCGGCCATGACACAACCAATGAGGGTAGGACATGTTTCAAGCTCATCTTATTTTATTAAAGCATTATTTTTACCTTAATCTACACTAATTACCACTAATCGCGATTAAGAACTTAATAAGTTACTATTCACCAAAAAATTATTATAATCTCATTGAACCACATTTTACTTCTTAATGACAACCATGTATGTCGGATTTTTGAAATTCAAAACACAATGATGGAAAAATTTCATTTAAACGGAAAATCAGTCTTTATAAGTACCACTTAGTGGTTTCACTATTCATCAAAAATTGATGTTTTTCAGAAAATTACCAAAATTTCACCCTAAGCTATATTTGATATTACGAATTCAAAAATGAATTCTATTTTACAAAATTAAAAACATATAAGTCACATTAATTAATTTAATAATTAATTTCCGATGTCAGAGCAAATAGCGTGTTTTTATGAAACAATAAGTATCAAAAGATTGACACTAGTTTAAGTACGATTTCAAAGTGAAATTAATTCCAACGACCACTATTGGATTCAATGGTAAAAATATTTTCTAATTTCACTTTAAAACCAATTCAAAAGATAATCTAATCATATAAATAAATTAGATTAAAAAGAGGTTTTGAATTAAAATACAACATTTTACACTATTCATTAAAAAAATGAACTTTATCAGAAAGGTACCAAAAATTTACACAAAGTAAATTATGATGTACCGATTCTAACGAAGAGTTATATTTGGTCCAATAGAATTTATAAGATCAATCAAAACTATAATTAGTGATGGTTCTCCATCAAAAGGTGATAAGTGGACCTTTTGTGAAAATTAGGGTATAAATGCCTAAAATTGAACTCTTTCCGTATTTTAAGCCTTTATATTTTATTGGGTAAATGTAAAAAAATTTAAAAACATATATAATCATATTTTAGTTATTTCTATCCATTCCCTCCAGTACAACGGCTACTCGTTAACTAACATTTAAAATAATATTATTTTATTACTTGTGTGCAACGTATGTTTTCAAAGAAACTCATCGTTGCGTATCGAGTACGCTATCGAACGTCGAAACCCCTTTTAATTAAAGTTAATATTTAATTCGTAAATATTAATAAATATAAAAATTCTTTATTCTTTAATTACCTGGGATGTTACATCCTTCCCGCATTTTGGGAATTGTGTCCACGCAATTTTATTCACTTATAAAAATAAGTGGGGGTATTTATCCCTCATAGCATTTTCAGATTCCCACGTTGCCTCTTCAATCACATGGTTTTTCCACAAAACCTTTACCTGATGAATCACCTTATTCCGTAACACCTGCTCCCTGTGGCCAAGAATCTGGACTGGTTGTTCTTCATAAGATAGGTTCTCTTCCAGCTGAACTACCTCTGGACTCAAAACATGAGATGGCTCTGGAATATACTTCCTCATCATTGAAACATGAAAAACATTGTGTACCTGAGATAAACTCGGATGTAAAGCCACTCGGTATGCAACTGATCCAACTCTCTATAGAATTTCATATGGTCCAATAAACCTTCGACTCAACATTCTATTCTTACAAAATCTCATCACACTTTTCCAAGGAGAAACCTTGAGAAAAACATGATCACCTACCTCGAATGATAGATCCTTCCTCCGGTTATCCGCATAACTCTTCTGCCTGCTCTGAGCTGTTCTCATGTGCTTCTGAATCAACTGAACTTTTTCTGCCATCTCTTCTACCAATTCTGGTCTCATCTGCTTCCTTTCACCCACTTCATTCCGAAATGAAGGAGTTCGACACCGCTTCCCATATAATGCCTCAAATGGTTCCATCTGTATACTGGAATGACAACTGTTATTATAAGAAAACTCAACCAAAGAAAGATGTTGGTCCCAACTTCCCTGATAATCCATAGAAGATGCTCGTAGCATATCCTCCAATGTCTGGATTGTTCGTTCTGACTGCCCATCTGATTGAGGATGAAAAGCTGTACTAAAATTTAATTCAGTACCCAACGACTTCTAAAGGCCTTTCCAAAAGTTAGATGTGAACCTGGGATCACGATCAGATACAATGGAGAGAGGAACTCCATGTAACCTGACTATCTCTTTAAGATACAAACGGGAAAGTTGATTAAGAGAGAAAGTATCTCGTATAGAAAGGAAATGAGCAGATTTAGTCAAACGATCAACAATAACTCAAATTGCATTATTACCTCGAGATGTCTTCAGTAATCCAGCAACAAAGTCCATGGATATATTCTCCCATTTCCACTCTGGAATTGGTAAAGGCTGAAGCATCCCTTTCGGTAATTGCCACTCTTCTTTAACCTGTTGACATGTCAAACACTTCATAGTAAAATCAGCAATGTTTCTTTTCATTCCATCCCACCAGTAATACTCCCGACGATCTCTGCACATCTTAGTACCTCCAGGATGAACTGAAAACGGGGAACTATGAGCCTCACATAACAACTCATTCTTCAACTGTGAATCAGAAGGCACACACAACCTCTTCCCAAACCTCAAAACACAAACACAAACTTATCCAAGAACTCATGGAAATTTTTATTCATATGGTCCTTGAATACAGCAGGTGCATTGGTTAACCAAAAAGGCATAACTACAAATTCATAATGGCCATATCTAGTTTGGAACGCAGTCTTCGGAACGTCTGCTTCATTTACTTTCAACTGATGGTACCCAGACCTCAATCAATCTTCGAAAAATAATGAGCTCCCTGGAGCTGATACCACTTCATTCGATGGCCCAACATCTACTGAAGTTGTTGCAAAGGATTTCACCACCCCTTTCTGCTTGTAGTCTGGCTGCATTACCCCAGTTGAGTTCTTCGTTGGACACTCGTTTGCATAATGACCCATTTCATTACACCTAAAACATCTTATCGTTGGCTTTTCATTTCCTGCTTGATCATCTTCCTTACTGTTACGAGCAATATGAACAGACTTACCACACCGAAAGCACTTACCATACTTGGATAAACATTCTCCAGGATGCATTTTACCACACTTCTCACAGGATGGATATTTGGTTTTCTTACCTCCTTGCTTCTTTGATGAATTCTTTCCCTTTTCCTGCCAACAAGACCTCTTATTCTGTTGTTTGTCATAGAACACCTGATCATTGGAAAACTCCATTTCCACCTTCTCCGTACATCGAACAAGCTTTTCATAACTTTTAAACTCACGAGAAGCTAATCCCTTCGATACATTGGCTTTAACCCTGAGTAAAAACAGTTTATTTTACTATCAAGATCTCGTATGAAGTTTGGAGCATACCTTGCCAATCGAGTGAACTTTTCTTCATAAGCAGCCACGGAATCATCCTCCTGCCTCAATTCTAGGAACTGTTTTTCCATCCTAAGACGAACCACCTTAGGAAAATATTTCTCAAGAAACATACCTTTGAATTCGTCCCAGTGAAGATCCTCAATCTCATCATTATCCCTTATATTTTTCACCATCGACCACCACTGATCAGCTTCTCCTTCAAAACGATAAACAGCAAGACTAACCTTTTGATGTTCTGAACACCCCATGACATCAAAAATCTTCTCCAGTGCTTTAATACACCCTTCAGCTTGCACGGGGTCAGATGATCCTCTGAATGATGGGGGATGTTGCCTCATGAAATGTTCCACCACTGACATGTTCCTCTGCGGTTGGTCTGGATGATCTCGTGCATGGATACCACCACCATTTATAGCCTGAGTCAACTGTTCCATCACTGCAACAAACTGTTCAGTTCCGATTCCGACCATCTCAGGTTGCTGATTTGGAAGGTTATCTTCCTCCTGATATCGTCACAACATAGCTGCTTTGTTTCCTCTACGGAAAACCATTCTGAACACAGAAATATCTTAGGCGAAGCAACATGGTAATCCGTAAATGCAATATCATTTCAATCATATTATAATTTAACACTTTTCTAACTCCTAAAGTTGTCTAAACTGACCTCTGATACCAACTATAAGGCCCCAGCCTTAAACCTTACTTAATATTGAATTAAAAGAATAATTCACGTTGAGGATCTTTTCAGGTTTAGAGTTTTAGAGAATTAGAACATAACTATTACATCTCAAAAGATTACAAAGTAGTCACTTCTACTATGTTTTCATAATAAAAAAACTCTTAACAAGAAACGTGTCTAGTTCCAGGTTTTATATATGATGGCATTCCCTTGATCCCATCCTTGACCTTATTCCACATTAAGTCCTACGAAAACATTTCAAAAAAAAACATGGGGTGAGCATAAAAAGCTCAGTAAGGGATATAGAAATAATAAAAACTGTTAGATTTTCGAACATCATGTAAACCATATATACTCTATCAAAGTAATACCTTCACCTTCATAAAGTAGTAAAAACTCTTCACTGAATAAAGTATCATTACATACCTTTTTGTAACCAAAGGATTACCATAAAACCCATAAAAAGAACACATAACATATATAAAGGTAACTTGGGACATAAACATACTTAAGTGGAATAACCATACGGTCTACTTCCACACCTATCACTTAATGGAATAGCCATACGGCCAATTTCCATACATACTTAATGGAATAGCCATACGGACGACTTCCATACCCAATGCATTGGAGGTTATAACGTAACCACCCGTCCTAGTATTCACGGCACCACCCGTCATATGGTTTATAACGTAACCACCCGTTAAAATGTCCAAGTACCAATATAAAATCATAAAACATAAAACCAATATAAAGGAATGATAACATTTCCACATTTCAATCACAATATATCATAAATATATTGACATAATAGAATCCTTTTTCAAAACTATTTTCAATACCAAAATACATAAATGAGTATATGGTATTTAATTTATTCTAAAAACATTACAGCTTTTTGAGAAAGCCAAAGACCAAATAATACTCGGCGGCGGAAAAGGTCGTTGTCGCCGCGTACGTTAAAAGAAACATTCCTTTTTGTCGTTTTGTAAAACGCTTCGTAGAAAAAGATTCCTTTTGTATAAAAGTAAAAGTCAAAGGGGTTTATACACCTTATAAAAGAATGTTGTGTATAAAACGAAATATGCCTCAATGAAAGGAGATTCAGACGAAGTCCCTTACCT
The DNA here is from genome assembly GCA_963277665.1 of Viscum album. NCBI lineage: Eukaryota > Viridiplantae > Streptophyta > Magnoliopsida > Santalales > Viscaceae > Viscum > Viscum album. The sequence goes on from OY728135.1 coordinate 548,023,862, forward strand.
CGGGTCCGACTTGACTCGATCATTCTTTAACGTCCTAAATAATAAACTTGAGTTAATCTCTACTTGCTTATTAACCTTTTTCTAGTTCATTATTCCTTTTATACCATGTTATGAACATCATGTAATCATTTAAGTTAATAATGTTCATTTTGTCGGTATTTGGTTCTTATGTCAAAAATAGACTTCTTACACTTACATGTTGTTAATTTGGTCAAATTTTTGTTATATCCAGAATGATATTAATTATTTGGATAACATATATATCATATATATTCATCATATACATGTATTTATAATATTACATAATCATTTATAGGTAAGAAATGAAATGCACCGTTCATGGAGACGGTAAGTCGTACGTACGCATGAACGCTACTTTCATTTCTATCTCATACTTTAATGGAAAGAAATAATAATGATATAGAGGTATATTATAATTCCAGTATAACATCATATATAATAACTTTAAATCCATCCTTTACAGGTCCCACATATGGCATTAACGAATCACATCACTTTGAGGGGGCGGTAGTCCGCACTTCCTTAAATGAAGATATCGTGTTTACCCATAATGGAAACCATAAAGGTATGCCCAAAATAAAAAAATACATATGCTTAAAGAAAACATCAACATATTATATATCATATATAAAAATAGTGACATCATAATGTCCACCTTTGAAGGTGTTAAATGAGTATTGAACAATCATCGTTTCGGGAGGCAGAATTTCACCATCCACGGAAACCGTATGTTCTCTAACCATTTGATGTATTTGTGTGAGAGTGTAGCTCTAATAAATCTTATAACAACATACTAGTATATTGAAGATACTGGTGTTGTTACAAAAGAAGTAAATAAAAAGAGTTTAGATTGTTGGAGAAGCAAAATAAAACAAATGAACAAGAGAGAATGAATTACCTTTAAAAGTGTAACTCCTTTTGATTTGATCCTAAAGGCTTCCTTTGAAAGGATTCTGCCCGTAGGGAATTCTCTAGGATGAGGAGAGGGATGTGGAGAGAGTAATTGGGCAGGTTTTTGCCGAGCAAAATATAACGACCCATACTTTACATACATTGTTAATACTTCAAAATTGAAGCACACTTATTACAACATATGACAAAACCACAAAGGACCGTATAGGTATAGTGTCTTTAGAAACTGGGAAACATAAACAATTGGTTCATAAATCTTCTACAGTGTCTCCCATTTATTTCATAATATCTAGGGTCCCTTTTAGCATATTCTACTTAATATCCATCTTCCTGACCTGGGGAAAAGAAAACATAAAAGGGTGAGCTCAAATGCTCAGCAAGGGCAAATAAAGGAAATAAAAATCATATCATATCTTTTTGAAAATCAAAACCTGCAAAAGAGATCATAATATCTTATCATGGAATAAATCATAGAAGTGAAAATGAGATCCCCATAATCATAACATAAGACTTGAAACATTGTGGCATGCACACATAATCATGGAAAATCATTTCTTGTTAGTCATGACTCATTGCCAAGACTATCTTAGTGGACAAAGTCCCTTTCTGAATCGAGTAACCCTCGTTTCAGTCCTGTTTCACTGAACCGGTATAACCTACCATTCCAGCCATGTCTATCTCATGAGATATAAAATCTTTACCCAATGCATTGGAGGGAGATATAGGTCCCACCCATCTTATAATGAATCCTTTCTTATTTGTGCCACATAATCATAAAACATACATCATCGCATAACTCATGTAACAAAAATGGGATTCTTGAAACATCATGACATCATAAATCAATTCATATAAGATAAAGGAATTCATAAAAATAATTCCATCACAACATGATCAAATCAATTTAATAATAGGGATAAAAACAGAACCCTTTATTATCTTAGATGGAAAATAATTTTGATAAAACACTTGAACTCCATTCTTGAGGAAAATATCCTTTCTTCTTCAAAAACATTTTTCCTTTCATAACATGTCATACAACTTTAAAATAAAAGATGTTGATTAAAAATAAACTTGAAAACTTGTAAAGGAAGCTTCTTGGAAATAATGTTTTAAAAATCCATTCATGCCGTATAAGTTAAAAAAACATTATTCGTACTTTTGTCGGAAAAGTCAAAAAGTACCTCGTACGAAAAACGACAAAAGATTCCTTTCATACATATTACTAAAAACTCACCGAAGGGTAAAAATGGATTTAAACAATTGTAGGTGGATGTAAATAATATTACATATTGATGAAACATGGATGTGGATGATAAAATACACCCCAGTAAATACTTACGAATAAACTATCTCGGATAAAAATGAGATTGTGATATTTCCCTTACCTTAGGTCCGATTAGCTTTGTACGTGTCCGAAGCTCCTGTATAATGGTTTAAATAATGTTATTGACTTATTCCTGAATCATACATATTTATATGATATCATATATGGTCATATTATTAGCTTCTTGTTAGTAATATTTCATTGTTACTTGTTACTCGGGTCTTTATAACTTTTTGTTCTTATGCGTGTTTTGTCGAATAAATTCTTATTCTTATCTTTAGGTTATAGATAATTCATTTCCAGAATTGTATTAGTGTATTATATACCATATTCATTCATTCAATTCATTTATATAATCATTATGAAATGAAGATCATGTAGAACGAGTCGCATCACATCGTGGAGACGGTATTCCGTAAGTACGCACGAGTGATGATATCGTTCCTATGATCGTGGAATTGTATTGGAGTATATATATATTATTTCAATATCAATATTACATCATAATAATCATATGTAGTTACTCATTACACCATTATACCCATCCTTGTAAGGTGATGGTGGAAAATAGATTACACCACGGCGTGGAGACGGTATTCCATACGTACGCACGCGTGGTGATTTTATTTTTCCATAGGATGGATAGAAGGTGAATTAGGGTTGTTTCATATTTATAATAACATATCAGTATGTAAGTAATACTGATGTTATTACTTTATCATGAAACAACTAAAGAAGAAGAAGTTGAAGAAGAAAGAAATTGAAAAGATCGGTAATGGATATTACCTCTTCTTTGGAACGCTTCTTTGAATCCTCCACTTAAGGAACTAAGATTGGTCTTTGGAGAAGACCGGGACCTCTAGGATTATTCTAGGGAAGTGGAGAGGAGAAAATGGCAGGGGTTGGCCGAGCTTGAGTGCTCAATTTGGTGTGAGGAGGAGGGGGAGGAGGTGCCCTTTTATAAGGGAGGAGAGGGGCACCTTAGGAATATTTCAAAATATTATTTTATATTAAAGTCAAAATCGGTTTATAATGGTTTCAAAGGGTCTTATTTCGAAGATAAAGTGGGGATGGGTCAAAATCCTATCAACAAATAGGATTTAGACAAGTTTAGGGTATTATTTTAACCTTATCAATTAGATTTAACTCTAAGTTAATTATTTTAACTTTTACCGTGTCTTTTTGTTTTCTTTCACTATATGGTTAATACACTTACTATAACATGCCAAAGGAACCCCAAATTGTTTATTATTAATATATATATCCTTATCTAAGTCATTTGGCCGAACCTTAGATTTTTAGGAATAAAATAACAATTAATAATATAATATTTGATTTAAAAACTATTTTGTGTCAATTTTGACACTATTTGATATATGATTTGTTTAAAGTCATAACAGAATTATATGTTCGAACCAAGTTGATTAAATCAACACTAATATCTCATAGTAACCTATAAAATTAGTGGAATTCATAAAAAGTCTTAAATTACATTTATTTTGGTATTTATATTATCAATTATGTCAATATTTCATTAATAAGATAATTACTGCATCATCTTTGTGTCATAAATAAATTATATTATTTGATGTCTAAAAATTACAAATAAAAGACCATAATGTAGGAAATCTGTTTAGTTTTCTAATGAATATTTACAATCGAATTTATCTTATGTATAACCCCATATTAAAAATGATTTACTTATTAAACTTTGATTTTAACTATTTTAACCCTTCTTTAAATAAATTAATAATAAATGTCCTAATCTAATCCAAGTGGGCCTAAATGGTCATATTTTATTCCTAAGTTTGTTTTTGGTCGAATTACACTTGTCCAATAGAATTAGGACATGTGTTAGGGTAATATTAATATCATATTTACCCTTAGTTACCCTATTTACTATTAACCGTGGTAAAAATCGTAAAAAGTTACTATTCACCAAAAAATTATTTTCATCTCATTGAACCACATTTTAGTCCTTGATGTTAACCGTGTCTCTCGGATTTTCGAAATTCTATTCACAGAAGCGGTAAAATTAAGTTTTATGCAAAATTCTGTTTTTTAACCTACCACTTAGTGGTTTCACTATTCATCAAAAATTGAAAGTTTTCAGAAAAATACCAAAATTTCACCCTTGGCTAATTTCGATATTCTGAGTCCAAAAATGAAGTCCATTTTGAAAAATAAAATTTATAAAATTTTAAAAAGTGGTTATAACTATTCATAACTGCTAGTTTTAATAGCATATTGTTGTTTAGTGAAACTCGGTATTGCGTACGACGCAAGCTATCGAGGAAGGTCGCGATTGCGTGTAAAGCAAGTCAAGCAAGTGTTGTGTAGAAAAAGATTCCTTTGATAATTTATATAACATAAAAGTCTCGGGTGTTACATTCTACCCCCCTTAAAAAGAATTCCGCCCTCAAAATTTGTCACTTTGTAACAAACAGATAAGGATACTTCTCCCCCATCATATCCTCAAGCTCCCATGTAGCTTCTTCAAGTTGGTGGTTCCTCCATAAAACATTCACCAAGCGAGTGGTCTTGTTTCGTAGGACTTTTTCTCTACGATCCAGAATCTCTATCGGCTTTTCTTCATAAGAAAGATCTTGCTCCAGCGGTACAACTTCTGAGCTGAGTACATGTGAAGGATCTGGTATGTACTTTCTCAGGAGAGATACATGGAACACATCGTGAACTTGAGAGAGATTCGGTGGAAGCGCCAATCGGTAAGCTACCTTCCCAACACGATCCAGTATTTCGAAAGGACTGATATATCTAGGGCTCAACTTCCCCTTCTTTCCAAATCTCATAACCCTCTTCCAGGGAGATATTCGTAAGAACACTTTATCACCCACTTCAAACTCTAGGTCTTTTCTTCGGTTGTCGGCATAGCTTTTCTGTCGACTCTGAGCTGCTCTTATGTGTTGTTGAATAGATCTGACCTTTTCTGCCATTTCATCAACGAGATCAGGTCCTAATAGCTTTCTTTCCCCAACATCATCCCAGCAAGTTGGAGTCCTGCATTTCTTTCCATAGGGAGCTTCATAAGGAGCCATCTGAATACTGGAGTGAAAGCTATTATTATAAGAAAATTCTACCAAAGGTAGGTGTTGATCCCAACCTCCTTTGAAATCCATAGAGAAAGCTCTCAACATATCTTCTAGGGTTTGAATTGTTCTCTCAGACTGACCGTCTGTCTGGGGATGATAAGCAGTGCTGAAACTCAACTCTGTATCCAGAGTATGCTGAAGACTTCGCCAGAACTTCGAGGTAAATCTCGGATCCCGATCAGATATAATAGAAAGTGGTACTCCATGTAATCTTACCACTTCCTTTACATATATCCTAGCAAGCTGATCTAGAGAGAAATCCTCTCTAATAGGAATGAAGTGTGCAGACTTTGTAAGACGATCAACTATGACCCAAATAGCATTATTGCCTTTGGATGTTTTAGGAAGTCCTGTGACAAAGTCCATAGTGATGTTTTCCCATTTCCATTCGGGTATGGGTAATGGTTGTAACATCCCCTTAGACTTCTGTCTCTCAGCTTTAACTTGTTGACAAACCAAGCATCGAGAGACAAATTCAGCAACATCTCTTTTCATGCCATCCCACCAGAAGTACTATTTCAGGTCCCTATACATCTTCGTGCTTCCAGGATGAATAGAGAATGAAGAACTATGAGCCTCATCCAGCAGCTCCTTCTTTAATTCGGGGATGGGAGGAACACAAACCCGATTCCTGAACTTTATTATCCCATCACAATCAAGGTTGAATTCAGGAACATTTCTCACCCTCTTTTGTAACTCAACATCTTCTTTTTGTGCCTCTTTAATCTTTACATGTATAGATGGCTGAACATTCATTTGAGAAATATAAGATTTTTCCCCTTCCATTATAATTCCAAGATCCATCCTTTGTAAGTCCATAAATATTGGATCTTTTGTGATCCTCATCATGGATAAACTAGCATGGTCTTGTCGACTT